>CM060199.1:11765577-12405718 GCA_030562195.1 Nipponacmea schrenckii | reverse complement strand
TTCAGATTTTCCAAAAAGATAAAGACACATAACCTACCTTCAAAGAAAACCTTAATTTCCATCAAACAATTTGCCTGATAACTCCTTGATTGAAAATCCAAGAATGACAAAAACTTTATAAGAAAATAATTTATTCCGTTTATTCGAAATAGTGACGTCACTATTTCGTTAAAACGAAATAAGTTATTTCGATAAAACGAAATAAAGTTATTTCGATAAAACGAAATAGATTTATTTCGATAAAACGGTGTTTTATTAAATTATTTATTTCGTTTTATCGAAATAATTTTTTTTCGTTAAAACGAATTAGTGACGTCACTATTACTGTTTCTCAAAAAAAATTATTTCGTTAATTCGAAATAATGACGTCACTATTTCGTTTAAACGCTATAAATTATTTCGTTTAAATGAAATAATTTATTTCGTTAAAACGAAATAAGTTTATTTCGTTTAAACGAAATAAATTATTTCGTTTAAACGAAATAATTTATATCGTTTAAACGAAATAACGGCCGCTATTTCGTTTAAACGAAATAAATTATTTCGTTTAAACGAATTAATGACGTCACTATTTCGTTTAAACGAAATAATTAATTCGTTTAAACGAAATACTTAAAAAAAAGTATTGAGAGTGCGTGTAAGGGGCTCCGTAGAAATCACTTGATGATATAAAACGTTATTTTTCAAATCCTGACCCCACTTTACCCAAGTCTATTAAACCAGTTGTGGATGATTATGGGTTATTACTCAACGGTTTTAGAATATTGTTCGATCATCGTTACCCTCAATTTAAAATAGATACAAAACCCTTTATATATAAAGTAACACACGGATTAATAGATTTGATGAACGGTGGAGACACTGCCCTTGGGGAGTACAATGATTTGATCGAATATTTAAAACTTCTACACGCTATTAAAAAAACAGGAGCCATAACAAACAGACTGAAAGAAGTTGAGCTACACATCAGAGCCATGGATGATGTGGACGAATCGAATGAATATGGTGAAAATAATCCAATCATAGAAGAAATTGACGAATTCAATAATTTGGTATCTGGTGAAGGAATAACTTTTTTATCAGATGATCCCGAACAATTACTTAACAGACTCAACGTAATCATAGAAGCCATGAAACATGGACATCAATCTGATTCCAATGAAATCCACGCTATCTTAAAAAGATTATTAGAAAAAGGAATGATAGAAAAAGATGATTATATTCATGTTTTAAAAAATGGATGAAGAGTTTTTCATAATAACATCCAAGTCCTCGAAAATAAGATTAACCCTGGATTATGAATGCGAACTCGATCCAAATAAAAGCTACAAGTTAGGACTAAAATATTTTTCAGTTTACAATTCCATAAGAAATGTCAGTGAACAGAATAACCAATTGAAAATTTCTAAAGACGATGGAAATACATTTAAATTACTAACACTATTACCAGGAAGTTACGAATATGTTTCCATCAACGAATATATATCTCAATTTGTCGGAAGTCATAAGGACAGACCAAATATTGAATTCGAAGGCAATTTAAATCTGAACAAAATAAAACTAAATTTGAGACCCAAACATCAAGTAGATTTCAATGTAGAAAACTCAATCAATGAATTATTAGGTTTCGAAAAGAAATTGTATACCCAATCTACACTTGCTCCATATAAAGCAAATATTGAAAACGACATCGATATCATCAATATTCATTGCAATTTGGTGGATGGTGGATTTTTCAATAAAAAAAAACAACAAATCATTTTCAGTATTCCAACGTTTACAGTTCCGATCGGTTATCCGTTTCAAACAACATATCTTCCAATCAATAGCAAAGGGATTAAAGATATCAATTTAGATATAAAAGACGGACGTGGACGATATTTAGATTTTGGCGAGGAAGAAATATGTATTCAATTACACGTTTCCTCGTCTTCGTCCATAATTATGTAATCGTAATCATCGAATTCGTAATTTTCAACCATATTCACTTCACCTTTGTTATTATAGGGATACATAATTCCAGTTCTGTTTGGTGGTTTTCTTTTAATCGAATTCAAATTATGTTTGAATACTTTCTTTTGTTTATCTTTCGGAATGACCACACCGTCTGTAAAACTTTTTTTCCAAGGTTTATCGAACTCGTTTTCAATATCTTCTCCATTGGCTAACTTTAAATAATCTTCCACACTCAACTTTGTTTTCGTATATCCTTTAAAAGTTTTCTTTTCCACTAATTCTCCGTTAGAAGTGAGGATGATGTTGTATTTGACTTTTGGAGCCAAATATAAACCGAATATAATACCACCATCCCCGTAATCATTCTTCCCTTTTCCGTATTCCGTTTCAGAAGTTAATCCAGCTTTTTCTAAAATATCCCAATTCTTATCCGATATGTATAAGCTGTCGGTGTCGGTGTAATATATTTCTGGTTTTTTAAAACCGTCAATAACATGAATGAAATTATTCATTATTCGTTTGCTATGTGCTAAGATAAAGGAACCCAAATGACTCGGAGTTGATCTCGTTGTTTTTGTTGGTTTGATAATTTCGGGTTGTTCCTTTTGTTTTGCACGATATATTGATGTTCATTTACTGGTTCGTAACTTTTTACATTTGAATCGAAATTTGCTTTCAGAGTTTCCTCAGACCACAAATGAAATTCTGTATCTATATCTTTCTGAACAGTTTAACCGTACAAAGAATTGGCCAATAATTTCATACATTCGCTGCCGACTACATTTCCCTGTTTTTGATATTCGTTTCTTTTGTCATTTAAAGTTAAAACATAGTCTTTAAAGGGAGGTGTTTGGAAATTTTCTTCATAGACTATTCCATCTAATATTTTGATAACCCTTCCACCAGCTCGAACGATTTCCTGTATGTCCACGGAAGTGAGAACGTCATTACAAAATCCATTTCTGAATCTTATCTTATCGCCGGATTTCGTTTGGCCATTCTCTAAATAAGTTATTTTGTCTTTGGCTGGTATGGGTTGAAAAAACATACTTTTTGGATATTCAAACCAAACCGATAAAATAGCACACCTCGGTCTAAATTGCTGTTTATTAAAAAGCTTGACAAATTCTGCCTTTTCAGATTCTTTTAAAACTCTGGCCGATTCAGCTTTCGGGTATTCACCATCACACATAGCAGAAGCATAAAGACCGTTGGCGTCAAACGCCATTAATTTAGAACAAGAGATTTTCTTCAACTCTTCTTTTAAATCAACATTAGACTTTTGGTATTTTTTAAATAAGTCGATGATGTCGCAATCGGTGGTATTTAAATGATGTTGTAGTACTTTACATATTTCATCTAATTTATCCGAAGCGAATTTCATTATGTTTGCAGAAACTCTACCACCTTTGACGGAACGCCTGACATAATGTCTGATGAACGGATCGACGTGAGAGTATACTTTTTCTCCTTTATACAGATGATACCAACCTTTGAGAGATAAAGCAGGGGCTGTTAAATTATTGAGAACGCTTTGTTCTATCAAAGTTGTCATAACCTGATTGTATTTGATCAAACACACGCCTAAACATACGGTATCTCTTTTAGCATAAGGTTCCCATTCTTCTCTTCGGGACTCCCAATTCGATTCGTTTATAGACGATATCTAAATCGATCTTTCTTAAATTCATTGGTATTGATTTTCCCCAATCTTTTAAACTTCTCGCTACATGTTGGTACGAGCAGGTGAAATTTAATTTTTGATGATAATTGTTATCGTTGATGAACTTTTTTTCATTATTCCATTTTTTCTGTAAAGACTTTTCTGTAAATGGATTAGATATGGGTAAACGAAGTATGCCTCTGGTGGTTTTGAGAGGACAATGAGTTAATTTCGACATATTTTTAATGATAATCCAATTATCAAAACCGCTACCGTTATGAGCAACTAACGTTAATTGTTTTTGATCGACATGTCCTAAATGTTTCAACATTTGATCTATGCAATCTATCCCTACGAAAATGTGAACTATATTCATTATTTTTTCATAAAACTCTTCAGGAACATCGTCTGTTGGTTTTAGATCTGGAAAACGACAATTTATTCGTTCTAATATTTTTCGCAGCTTTTCCAAGTTTACCAAAGAACAAGCATATGGTATTGTTTTACCGGTTTCTTTTTCTGTATACGTCTCGGAGTCCCAAGCATAAAGAGTTTCGGCTTGGGAATTGGGCGACGTGGACGCTGGGTTAAATTCCGAAACAAGTTCGACGTTAACACAGGACTTCCATACTTGTTGATACTTATCTTTTATCTCTTTTATTCCCAAACTTTTGTTATCTCTTTTTATCAAACAGAAATGATCGTTGTGTAAATACAAAACCCATTCTAATGGATTGTTTATTTTTGTAGGATATAAATGTCTATTTTTAGGATTATAAATTTGAAACGAAGTTTTATTTTTTTCATTGAACTCCCCGATTCGAGCTTGAGTCATGATTCCATTTCTGTTATGTTTTGAATAGGAATAAATAAAATCATTAAATTCTTTTGTCAAATCACGTTTTAAAACATAATTTACACACTTTATAAAACAAGCTCCGTCAGTAGGAATATAACAATATTCTCCAACGTGTTCTTTGTTTGTAAATAGCAGTTGAGTTCCTTTTCCTACGTTTGATCTTTTGATTGGTTTGAAATTGTCCGTACGATATATTATATCACCAGTAAAATACCAATCTGAACTATCTGATTTTTCACTCATATTATCGACAACTCTGCCAATCATTGCCACATTAAAGAAAGCTAAAGTCATATTTTGTTTGAATTTTCCATCTTCGAAAATTTGTCCGTCGATTTCAATTTGACCATTAAAACTTTCAAACTCTTTAATTATATCAGAAACCACTTTCGCAAATAATTCATTTTCAATTTTTTTTTGCATGTGCCGTTTTCGATTTTTTATGTTCTATTTTAATAGATTCAATTTTCGTTCTCAATTCATCGAATATTTCATTGAATTCTACCAGTTCTTCTACGGTAATTATTTTGTCGGATTTGCTTCTTTCGAAAAAGATGAATAATTTATCCAAGTATGTTCTTATTAAATTTGATATGGTTTTGTAATGTAATTTCTTTTTAGAGGTAAACCCAATAGTAATCAAACCACATGACGATGTTTGAATCGCTGTCAGAGCTCCTAAGATAGCTGGAATAAATATTGGCAGAGAAATACTCGCTGTTACAGTGGTTGCTGTTGTTATCAGACAAGCTGATATAACACTTATAGTTTTAAAAGTAGTGTCTATCCTACCCCAACATTTCGTTAACTTTTTGTAATGATTGAATTCTTCTTCTAACTCTTTCTGTTTACGTATCATGACATCTTGTAATTCTTCCGTGGTCATTTTTTAGGAATCAAATTAGCTGTATTTCTGATAAGCCAGCAATATCTTCATAAATCCGATGCATGCGATTGTCTTTATCTTTAACACCAAGAAATTCTATAATAATTGTTATGGCAAATTCAACCATACGATTAACATTTTTAGGAAAATATTCTTCCAGTAGAATTTCAATTATTTTTTCTATTTTAAAATTTGCAAAAAACGTATTGACTTTTCCAATTATAAATACGGGAGGTGTTACAAATGTTTTATTTACTTGAGATTTATGAATTTCGATTGAAGTAAATTTTTTACCAAAATCAAAATAAAATCTAAAATGTTCAAATTCTTTCCATTTCAAAAATGAATATGTTTTTCTTCCTGTATATTGTAAGACCTTGTTAATTACTGAATTGGTAATTTGTGGTTTTTCATTTGTCATTAATATCAAATCTAAAAAATATAAACCATACTCGGTTATGGTAAATACATCAGATGGTTCAAGGTTTATTCTGTATTCAAATCCATCGACAAAATCTGTATCTATTACTATGTCATAAAGATGATTGTTATTTGTAAATTCATCATGTTTAATATTTAGAACTTTATTTTTTTTTCCATCTTTTGATATTGTCCAAAATTCTCTATTAATCTTCGCAGTTGGTAATTTTTGAGAAAATATTACTGATTTTATTTTTACTTTTAAAGGAAATAATATAGTAATAATTGCTTCATTACTATCTGATGAACTCGCAAGTTCAAATCTTGCAAGGTTTATTTTGTCAAAAACTCCTTCAAATTTCGGGGAAATTAATCTCCCTTTGTATTTTGTAATAAACCCGTACTTTTCTCTATTACCATCTGCAAAGGGTAAAGTAAAATAATAATAAGGTCTTTCTTTATCATTTAATTCTTGTAACTTCTTTTTATTTTCATTTACATTTGAGTCAATTTTTCGATCTAATTGAGAAATTAATGAGGTTAACTGACTTTTATCATTACCCAATTGCTGATGAATATAGGTTTTAATATCGGCTAGTTCGTTGTTATCACTAAGTTTAGTTTCAAGATTAGATAATTCTTGCTTCAATCTGTTTTCGTTTATACCTGGTTTAATGTTGCTTATTAATTGTCTAATATCTGATTTTTCCTTGGTAATTTTTTCGTCTAATTTAGATATTAATGAATTTAAATCTTGTAACTGAGTTTTATCGACCACGCTAACTAATTGCTGTTGAATATAGGTTTTAATTTCTGTGAGTTCGTCACTAAGTTTCGTTTCTAAATTAGTTAATTCCTGTTGTAATCTTTCTTCGTTTACACCAGGTTTAATGTTACCTATCAGTTGTTTCAAATCTGACTTTGGCCTTGTAATTTTTTCGTCTAGTTGGGATATTAATGAATTTAAGTGAGTTTTATCGACTATGTTACCCAATTGTCGTTGATAACTTTCTAGTTTTTTATGATGCGAGTCTAAAAGTTTTTGATGGTTTTCTAATTGATTTTTACTTTCTTTATCTAATACAGCTATTTTTTGATGTAAACTTTTAGTTGTTTGAGTTAAATAACCTTTATTTATTGCATCTTTTTTCTGTTGAGGAAATCTTAAATTAGTTATTTTGAAATTGTTCATATCTATATCACCTTGAAGCGTGTCTCCAGTTTGATCTACAAAATATGGTTTGAATTTATTGATCGATATTGTGGGAGCTTGATTGTTTAACTTTCCTAAACCAAATTTATTGGCCATTTTTTTAAACAAGATTTAATATTATTTCTTCAAACGACTTGCCTAAACTTAATTGATATAAAACCCAAAGAGAAACTTGACCACAAAATTTATCCCCTGGTTTTTGAATTTGAAAAGTAGAACATTTGATCGGACCGTAATTCAAATCGATTATTTCTTTAGTTGGATCTAATCCATACGAATCGAAAAAATACATCGAATCCCCTTTGAATAAAGCAGAATGATGAACGCCTTTTTGATCTGAAGTGTGGATATTAGTTATAGCGTAGAACTTTGTTTTATTTTTAAGAGATGATATTTCATCACGCATGCAATAGTAAAAGGGTTTTATGTTTAATTCTTCTGCCCATCGTATTAACTGAAAATTTGTGGTAGTGTCTGTTCCGTATCTTTGCAAGAATTCTTCCAAAGTAATCATTTTATTTAAAAGTCAGTTTTTTGTAGTTCGTTTTGATAAAATCTACCCAAGATTTTTTCACCGTGTAAATCTGCTCAACTGTAAGTTGGTGGTGAAGTTTTATTAACTTTATCAATAATAAAGATTTCATTCGTCCAATAGCCAACATAACCTTTTTCAAATTTACTTTTATATTTATAAATACGAACTCGATCTCCAACTTTGAATTTGACTTTAATATTTAAATTTTCACAATTGTTTTGTGTGTTGATTGATTTGATAATATCTGGATTTTTTGAAGCTTCCGAAGGAGACGTTTTTATAGATGAATGAATTTTGTTATTATATTCGTCGACGACAATCGGTAATATTTTCAGCCATTTTTGAGACTTCAATTCTGTGAACTTTTTGAATAATTTGTTTTTCAGAGATCTGTTAAATCTCTCAATTACTACAGCTTTACCTTCGTTATACGTGCTGTAAATTTCAAACAACTTTTTCGGTTTTCTGTGTTTCATTATCGTTTCAAATGCTTTTTTAACAGTCAGACCCGTTTTGTTTTTGAGAGGAATAACCCAAGCGTATCTGGTATATAAATCTATAACTGTTAAACAATATTTATAACCTCTTTCTGGGGGCATATTAATCTGCTGACCATATATCGTCTTTGGCGAATACTTTCACTTTTAAAAAGTTTTTAGTTTTTCTGAATTCTTTATGAATTTCATCTGCTATTCCCATACCCAATTTCATTTTTGATTTTAATAATCTTATGATTAACGCTCTTTCAACTTTTTCTCTAAATGTGGGATTTGGAATAGATTCTAATTCTTTAATCATTTGTTTGTCTGCTTCGTGTCGAAATTGTAAGTCTTCATTTCTGTATAGTTTGTCGTGTTTTAGTGCAGCAGCATCAACTCTATTAACTGGTTCTTCACCTGGTTTTGGATTATCATTTTCATCCAATCGTAAATCTAACCTAGTTCCCGGACCAGTGTAATTATGACCCGGAAGATGTTTCTCGCCTTTATATTTAGCCCACGGGAAACCGGAAAGTTTAGTTAAAGATTTTTGAATGTCTCCCGACCCAATATACATTGTAGGGGAGTGAATGTTTATTAAAGACATTTTTTAGTAATAGATATTATCAATCGTTTACATTATTGATGATGCTAATTAAGGAATATACCCTGCTGTAAATCTATGTGCATTGAATAAATCTGAATTAAACTTTATTAAAAGAAGAATAGCTTCGTAGTATATTCAGATTTAGCGCATGCAATGCCAAGGAAATAGAGATGTTAAAGGGATATTAATTACTTATACACCTAAAGATGCTATAAATCTAATTAAGGAATATACCCTACTGTAAATCTGACGCATGCGCATTGCATGCGCTAAATCTGAATATACTTATACTACTGTGCTCACACCAAGTTTCATGAAAATCTGGAAATTGGAGGATTTATTGTAGCGAAACTTAAAGTTTGACAAGATTTTACTACGTCAAGGGCAATAACGCAAAAACTGTTCATAAAAAAAATTGCCAAATTCGAACTTGACTGTTGTCTTATCAATTACAATGCTCACATCAAGTTTCATCAAAACCCATTGAAAATTGTAGCTTCTATTGAACCCACAATAAAATTTTGACGCAATCTTACTAAGTCAAGGGTAATAACTAAAAAACTGTTCATCGAAAAATCTTCAAATTCAAACTTGACCGTCGTCTTATCAATTCCAATGCTCACACCAACTTTCATTTAAATCCAATGAAAATTATAGCTTCTATTTTGTCTACATCAAATATAGAGGCAGGGGCAATAACTCAAAAACCGTTTATAAAAAAAAAGCGTCCAAATCGAACTTGAGTGCCGTCTTATCAATACCAATGCTCATACCAAGTTTCATTAAAATCCATAGAAAATTGTAGCTTCTATAGTGTCTACAACAAATGTTGACGGACCGACAGACCGACGGACCGACGGACAGGGGCGACGACAATATACGTCCACATATTCATGTGGGCGTATAAAAATCCGTTCATTCGATAATTTCCTTACATGCATACCAGGTTTCATTAAGATTGGATAAAAACTTGAGCCTCTATCGTGGATACAACCCAAATTTGACGCGTTTTTACTAAGTCAAGGGCAATAACTCAAAAACCGTTCATGCGATGATTTCCATTTTCGAACTTGACCGAGATATCATCAATATATACATGTTTACCAATCTAAATTAAAATCGGATAAAAACTGTAGCCTGTATTGCGGATACAACAAATGTGGACGGACGGACTGACGGACGGACAGGGGCGACGGCAATATAAATATAAAAAGCAAAAAAATGTTTGTTCTGTGATACCAGGAAATAGGAAAAAAAAGAGTTTTTAAAGTGTGCATTCGTTCGTTTTTAACGGTAAAACAATAGGACTGTGATATATAGTGAAGGCTACTAGTATTTCGATATGTATTGTTTATATTTTCAGTTTTTGATGTAGTCACATCAAGGAGGGGGATATGTTTGGGATCGTTGTTTCGGACTACAGATAATGTTCGTGAACGAAGATCCGAGTGACTCGATTGACCACAGAACATTACTCGGTTGTTTGAGAAGACGAAACAGAACTTCCGTCTGCTCAACATTGCCACATCATTTGTCATCGCCATGTTATCATCGATCATGCTGAATAAATATTTTAGAACCATCACATCGTTCTTCATCGTCCATCTCATCGCATCCTAAACATTTTTCTTATTTTCCAAAAGGTACATAATAGTTGTGCATATAACTACCTTTAATTTAATTTCAAAGGCTCAATTTGGTACAGAAAACAAAATGTACATTTAATTGCATTATCCAAAATCCAGTAGGGTATAAAATTCTATTTCATGACATGTATGCGTTAACTCATAAATATATGTTGACATATGAAATAAATATGTAGGCCTATTGTATCCATTTTGACGAGTTACACATGACGTCTAATTTTTAAAGATCAATTTGAATTTAGAAGTTATTTTCAAAATCCGTTTTAATAGCGCTTAATATCTCTTGTGGTTTGCATATATAAAGAAAATTGCAAAAGTGAGTAAGGTTTATCTTGTATTAAGACAAAAAAACTGCATAACGACTTGAACATTTTGAACGAATGGAATAAAATGTAGTCTTCGTTGAGCATAGTTCTGTATCTTACCGGACTCGTGAAATGGAGTTTTACGTCATTATGTTCTATTATTCTGTCTTAAAATGGAGTTTTATGTCTCATTTTGTATTTTTTGTGGGCTAATTTGATGAAATGTGAATTCATGAACCAATTTTATTATACGCCCATATATAGCCTACTAATATTGTCGTCAACCCATCCGTCCGTTCGTCCGTCCGTCTGCCCTTGTGTAATACGCGTTTAACTTGTTGGCTAATAACCACTCCAAAAGGAGTGACCAATGTTGACAAAACTCACTGAAATTGTTTGATATCGCAAGGGATGAGCCCTATTGAAAATTAAAAATATCAAAATATATCTAATATGAATTATTGCCCTTTTTAAACGCGTTCGATTTTTGTCTTATAAACACTCTACATGGCACAATTCTTCTACCGATTTTGATGAAACTTGGTGTGAGAGTGTGTTATAACTCAAGGATGAACCCTATTGAAAATCAGCGAAATCGAAAAAATTTTTAGTATCAGTTACTGCTCTTGTTCTTGAAAACGCGTTCAATTTTAGCTTGTAAACACTCTAGAAAGAACAATTCTTAATGGATATTGATGAAACTTGGCTTGAGTATTTGTCTTCTCCAAGGATGAACCCTATTGAAAATGAGATAAATCAAAAATATTTAGTGTCAGTTATTGTCAGTTTTTGGAAATGCTTTCAACTTTGTTTGTATACACTCTAAACATTCATTTTTGACAAATTGATTAATATCACCCAAGGATGAGCCCTATTAATAATTAAAGATATCAAAATATTATTAAGGGTGAACCCTATTGCAAATCGTGAAAATACAGAAACATATTCAATGAGTTGTTATTAATATAAGGTACAATTCTTGACAGATTTTAATGAAACTAGACACCCTAGAAAAAAGTATGTCAAAATCAATGCTGCCAGTGGGCGTATATTACCTTGCCTGGCAAGCTATCTTATACATTTTTTTTTGCATCCCATGAGGAATCACAATTTTCCTGTAAAAGTTTGTGGTAGTTGAACGCAAATATGACGATGACCAGACTTGGAATCGATTACGTGATGTTTATCTTGGTGTTCATCACCAGCATCCACGTGATGTCTTCCTTCACAAACGTTCGGTTAAATCAGGACTTGGGTGTTCTGAGAAAACCAACGTTTCAAGGTGATATCGGACCAGGTAAGTCTTCCATCCAAATTCACAAGAGGGGTATCTAGAGAGTAGCAGGACTGATATGTGCCATTGCTGCTGAAGGTGTTGCTAAGTTTATTGTGTAGAAATAGGATTTCGATGAGGAAACCCATGGGGCATATTATTGTTTCCTTAGGGATGTCGAGTCATCGGACCAGAATAGTTATTTTTTCTGAGGATGGACAAAGCAAGTTTTGACTTACTACTTCAAAAAGTGGTGCTAAAATAAAGCATCTATAGTGGCCAATGCTGTTGATATTTTTTGTCCCGATGTTTGTAATCTGATGACCTTGTGTCATAGAGGCAAGGATACTTTTCATATTTTTCAATCAAGAGCCGTGTCTCCTCATAGGTCCAACATTTATCATCATCAGCCTTGCTTTTCCTGGATGTGGAAGCTGCCATTTTGTCCAGAGAAGTCACATCATCAGTCAGTCACCTGATAAGGATCATCTCTCTGATTAGCTGATTTATTCAAACATCACCAAACTGTTTGGCAGAGAATGGACTGGATCATTCTTCATCATATACTGTTTGAGCATGTTTGACGATGTTCAAATATTTAGTTTGTTGATGTTCGATTAAACAAAAGTTTGAAGATTTTTGATCGTGTAGACCCTGCATAAAGTCCATTCTTATAAATATATATGGGCTCTCAGACATGAATGTCGCAGAGTGGATTCATGTGTTTCTAGTTTGAAACTGCTACACTACCATCGTGCTAGTATGTTTTAACATGGTTGATGAGTAGGTAAAGGTACCAAAAATATGTTTAATAGGTTTAATCCAAATGATGAGAAATGTATTTCGGAAAGTTGTCAATGAAAGCCTGGTGAACGAAAGGATCGAAAAATTTAAAGCTAAACAACGCCAGAAGAAAATACGCCAACAGTCCAACCTCGAACGAATGGTGAGTTACTTCCTTTACGATAGATTCATTGTTTTCTGTGATATTTTTTATCTTTCCTACTAAGCTCATTGCCGCATGGTGGTTGGCGAAGGATTCGTTGTGTATTTTGTTTCTTTTGTTTTCCAGATTGGAACGTCCATTTTAACACAGAATGATTTCCTACAAACTGATTTAGGATCTGAGTTTTTCTATTAAATAAATACTGGTAGTGAGTATATACTTCTTTTTATTTATGTAAATATTTTAGTATTCTATTGTATTTCAAGAACACGTCACTGCTGATAAAAATGACCACAGTTCGTTATCAGCATAAGCATTCTTCTACCTATCTTTAGGACATAGTGAGTTGTCAGAAACATGTTTTCAAACGGTATGACTCTCAGCATCACTGGTTAAGAGGGACGAACAGAAAAAACAGTCTTGATATCGTTAACGCTCCCAGCCTTATTTGTATGAATTTACTTATTATATAACAATTTAAGAAGACTAATCTTAGTCTATATTACACTTTTAAATGGTAATCTTCTTCTAAAGGGCGGTACAAAACACAAGGACGTTTTAACTCATGGATGAGGGAGGACATTACTCACAATTGTACATTATTTTAGTTTCAGACCTATTCATCGAGTTTTGTGCAACTGGGACCAAAATGTTCATCACACTGGGATCTCATTTTTATGTTCCGCATTCCAAGCACGTATGACTTGGTAAGACATACTTGTCTGTGTGTAAAATTAATGCATAATAAAAGTGTCAGTTTATATGTGCGATTTATTCGATTTTCCAAATACATGTATACATATAAAAGCATTAAAGCAACATTAGGTCTCAGGGAGAATGCATTCTTCCCACTTCACATATACTTTCTATGTTAGTGATATTCGTAAGCTTATAATCGAGAATAAAAAATGCGAACTTGAAATATAAGCAATGTGGTTTCTGTATAGGTGAAGGGTCGAAGGTTGGTCAATAAGTATAATAATGACCGTTGAACGAGGACCGAGTGACAAACCCAGGACCCAGTAACCAACTTAAAATACAGATTAAAAAAAACAGCTCACTGTTGAGTTTTATTTACAAACAAACGTTAATCAAAATTCTAGCGCCCCTTACTATTTCATTGTTCCTTATCATAAGTATAAATCGCAAACAGGTGCACTATCGTTTCTCGAGATTACGCATTGCGTCCAATTCTTATTAACTTAAAATGGATGAAACAAAATAAGTTATCTGAATAAAGTATGAGTGTATTAAACGTGAGTAGTTGTCAGTCTAATCCCTATTTTGGAGACTTATGTTTTTGACAACAAGCCAGTGTGCAATATTTGGAGTTCATTATTGATCTCAGCTCGTGGTTGTTAGGCAGTACCAATACGTTGGATATTGGTCCACAAAGATCAGAGGGTAACGTCACATCTGTATTTCAATCAAGAATAAAAGCGGACAGTTAAAATACCATTTATATATCGATGTTCGTCGTATAGTATGGTTGCCTTGCAGCTTTCTACATTTAGGTAATGTGTCATTCGAAAAAAAAGCTTTCTTCTATAATTTATCATCTGGGTATTTTTGAAGTGACGTTTTTATGATCCAAACACGCCGAACATGACTTGGAAATAAATAAACTTCGCTATACATATTCTCAACTTAGAACTGTATGCTGAAATTATTACTTTTTATTGAGCTTATCCAACCTATTTTTTCATGCCATTATATAAATTATGTTTGATTAGACGCTGTATGGTGTCAGTAATCCGACAATACGTCTGACACTGCCAGTTTCTCGGATGTAATGTGCGACTGAGATATGCCACATTGAGGTCAGGATATAAATTGTCACATTGTTTTTAGGGGTTTTCACGATGTTAAAAAAAGCATTAAGCCCCTTAAGACATGACAGGTTTTTCACCACGTTCATGTTACCTACACTGCCAAATTTTGACATATTGAAAATATGAACAAGGCAATGTTGTCAACTCGACTATAAATCAAATTTACAGATGAATTTAATGTTGAATACATCATGTTAAAAATAACATAAAACATAGAGAAAGGCCATAAAATTACCCATGGACTTGTTTATGCTCATTTAAATAATTAAAATAAAGGAATTAAAACTACTTTCTAGTTCAGTCTGTATTTTCTTTTAGACAGTGGCATTGCATAAATGCTTGCCATCCGTAAAGTTGTCTCTGCTTTTAAGGACATTTTTGCTTTATAGGAAACCAATTGAGAGCAGGGTTGATTAGGTATTAGGCTGAATCTTTGAAAATTTCTACTACATCTGTCATCTGATTAAGTTGCATTTTCCATACACGAGAATTTTATTATAAGTTATTGGATAGGTACAATTTGGTATTAACACCGGTTTAAACTATATTTAATCATACAACTCACTAGTAACCTTTAAACCAAAAATACATTGTCCTTAACTGTCATTATCTGGATAAGTTTCCGATAAGTTCCATGGCACATGAAATAAACTGGTCTCAATAAGATTGGTTTAAATAACACAGATTTCAATAACATGTCACTTTGCCTCATTTTAGAACGAAGAACTTTTTCCCTGTACGCCAGCCGACGTAAAATATCTAAATTTCGTTTCATAATCAATCGTTCAATTTTCCAAATTTTCACATGCCACGACGCGATATTCATGGTCGGTGTTTCGGGACTGTTAGATTGAAAATTAGATTTAGGAATGATAACGTTCGGTAGTTGATTCTGAGTACGAGGTCGTTGGTTATGAAGCACCCTCAAAACTTTTATGATATTTTTATCCGCTGCAACAGAACACTGAAAGTGGTAACTAAGGATGACGATTAATATCAACATCACCTGGACTTTCATTGTTGTCATGATGATCTGAAAAAGTGCGCAATGGGAAATGAATTATTTTATCTAATAAATATCACAAGAAAGAATCGATCCTATTTTCTACTGTATTAATAATCCCTGATCGGACATTAAACTGGGTACTGTACCTCGTCTATTCTTGTATTCTTGGCTTAACAGACATGTGAACACTATACGTAAATCGCAGATAATTTGTCTGGTCTAGAAATGAACGTTATGGCTGTTTTCGTTCTTATACATTTTCTATACTAACGGTTACACAACAATGACCATTCACAATAAACTAGACTTAAATTCATGCTTATTTGGAGTCAAAATTATGACTTTATATTTCGATTATCGGTAGCTGGACCTGCAGGTTCCTCAATGTTTAGTCAAAATGTTTCGCTGCCAAGGAAAGGGTACAAGGTTTCGACCCAAAGTATACAACTGCCTTTTTTAGCATCGCCCACCTTACAATCCCTATTCTTCAAAGAAAAATATGCTCTTACCTGAAATTCGAGGTCAGGTAACAAACATTGTTATAGGGTGTAATCATAACGAAACAAACTGAGGTTTAATTTATGAGAATAATAATAATGGTTTTAATAATAACTGTCACTAAGATTCAAGTCATTTCAAACACGATCTGGTCATTAACCACCACTTGGAAGATCTCCCTTTTTTTCACACCTGTGAAACTTTGCTTTTAAGATCTTTAGGTGAGGTTGTATAAATTTCATAGAACATAATAAGATAATTTTCTATGTGAAGATATTTGCACGTGTACTTGTTTCGTGCTAATGTAGTATTTTTTTTTATAGCTAAATCATTTTTTGGTACGCTTAAAGACATTTGTCCAATTTACATACGAGTAACACGTGAATCAGACTGAATAGTTCTTACATCTCTACAAATGGATGCATTTTACATTAAAGACATAGCATCTTTGGCGGTTGGTCATGCTGAATTATCTGTTTTTATTTCTTATTAATCTATGTTTGTGTTGCCTGGGTAATGGTCAGTGATTTCATTCTTTCTGTAATTTATGATGTAGAGTAAAACAATAAAAAAAAAAAATTCCAGACGATTGATTAAAACCTGAAAATGCCCCACAGCATTGAGGTTTTGATAAATAGTGTTCGTTTATTTTCAATAAAAGATTTAATACTATGATAAACAAACAATAACAATAAACAGGGTAATACAAACAACAAACATATAATGCTTTATACAGAAAATAAAATTAACTGGTCCAATTTTCCAATATTATGTATTCAAAAATGTCAACGTGCGGGCATTTATTATGCAAAATTTATAAAAGCTTCAAAATTCAATGTTTTCAATTTTGGGGCATTATCACCACCCTTTTTTATACTGCAAATCATAATGCAGGCAATAATGCAATAGGTGATCAATCTGTGGAATAAAACTCAGATTAAGATGTCTGGGGTTTCTATAAATAACAATAGTGGATCACCTGGAATATATTTCAAAATTAGATGTTGTCTTGTGTTTCTATAAATAGGCAATAGTACAGTAGTGGACCACCCTCTGGAATATAACCAAGAATTCGGTGATATCTGGTGTTTCTATAAACAGACAATAGTACAACAGTGGACGCCCCGCTGGAATATAACTGAGAATTAGGTGATATCTGGTGTTTCTATAAACAAACAATAGTACAACAGTGGACCACCCTCTGGAATATAACCGAGAATTCGGTGGTATCTGGTGTTTTTATAAATAGGCAATAGTACAACAGTGGACCACCCTCTGGAATATAACAGAGAATTCGGTGATATCTAGTATTTCTATAAACAGACCATAGTACAACAGTGGACCAGCCTCTGAAATATAACCGAGAATTCGGTGATATCTGTTGTTTCTATAAACATACAATAGTACAACAGCGGACCACCCTCAGGAATATAACCCCGAATCAGGTGAAATCTTTTGTTTAATAAATAGACAATAGTACAACAGTTGTCTACTCTAGAATATAATCCAGAATTGGGTGATATCTGGTGTTTCTATAAACAGACAATAGTACAACATATAGCCAAGAATTGGGTGATATCTGGTGTTTCTATAAACAGACAATAGTACAACATATAGCCAAGAATTGGGTGATATCTGGTGTTTCTATAAACAGACAATAGTACAACATATAGCCAAGAATTGGGTGATATCTGGTGTTTCTATAAACAGACAATAGTATTTATATTTTTTTAATAAGGTACAGTATTTAAAAATTACTAATATTATGCAAATTAACGAGCATTGTATTAATATGTAAGTAAAGTGAATAATTTTCTGAAAGGGATACAGTTGTCTAGCTATTCAACTCAATATCTACAGAGCCTTACGAATTTAAAGAATTATCAATTAACATCTACAGAGCCTTACAAATTTCAAGAATTATCAATTAATATCTACAGAGCCTTACGAATTTCAAGAATTATCAATTAATATCTACAGAGCCTTACGAATTTCAAGAATTATCAATTGAGTGTATATTTAGCTTCCTTGAAAATGGTGCTTCCTTCACTTTTTATTCTGAATTGAACATGAATTTGATTTCAAACTGGCCAATAAACTAGTTTTGTTATGTAAAAATGAACACATGCAAGAAACTCAAGAGATGTAAAAGGGAAAATTCTATAAGCAGAATTCTGTGTTTAAAGATCTATTAATAAGCTTATAAAATGATGAGCATACTTGCTCTTTTCAGGACAGTTGAATTAGGTAGCTAAAATTTAAATCCATAAGATAACTGGTAGACAACTGTTTCCCTTTTAACACAATAACATTTCATATTTAGTTTTGATTAATACAAGAAAATATAGCATAGAATACACAGGCCTAAATTGAAAATTATTGTTTCAAAGGCAAATGCATATAGTTTAAATTCAGAAGAATTAGAATGTTAGATTTATAATCTTTAAATTGGTAGTTATAGTTGAAATTGAGCTCTGTGGTATTATAGCTGTTAATTTTAAGTTAGAGAGGGTCTAACCATAGGGCTCTTTTACTTTCGCCAAATCTACCTTTAGATCTTTAGTTAAATATAGACACCGAAAACACCTTTTGTTCCTATCACGAAACTGGAGTGCTAGAGGGGGCCAAAATCTGATTAGCTAGATCATTAGGTTGATTTTGATGAAGATCAACATCCAAGAGCCCCATTGTTAGACCCCAACTTGAAGCTTATAAAATAATGGAATGAAATTTTGGTCTAAGTTTAATTTGACTTGATAAAAAATATATTCAAATAACTTTGTCCTTTTATTATGACATAATTTGTGCTAGTAAATTAATAATATGAAATTCTCTATATAATGTAAATGCTTATTTAATAAGATTATAGAACTTATTTGATAAACGCTATTGAATGACATTTTATTTCAGGTATATGTAGACTTCTCAATCTGAATCAAAACAGAAAAAGAGCAGTCCATTATATTTTGGGGTGAAAAAGTAGTAATTGATCTGAATGATTCAGACATTTATTATGTTCACTACTTCTTAAAGTACCTAAAGCTAAGATAAACTGTTCCTAATTATGTTATGAATCTTATCACATGCCTTCACCATTAACATGATTTAAATACAACAATGAACGAAAAAAGGCCAAAAAATAAAAACAAAAAATTTAACCAAGATAAACCGGTCATCAAAAGGCAATTAAAATGGAATGTAATACAAGGCACTTTCAGGGAATATTGTGATATATATATATCATAAGTTCAATTGAAAAAATAAAAGCTATAAATGTAAATGTAACATATTGATATGCTGCTCTGATAAATTTAACACACTCAAAATTGCTACTTAAATAAGGAAAGTGTTTATTTGATTGAACACTTCTTGTAATATTCTCTCACCAGATCTTATAATATCTGAAATAAAATAATTGATGAGTTTTGAGGTAACTCTAAACTAAAATAGTAGAATTGAAGAACATTATTTAATTGTTAATTCTTCAGAATATACAATCTCCTACTTACAGAGATATAAAAATAGTCATTCATTATCTGAAATATTTTATTCTGGCAAAAATATATGCACATAGACATACAGAGGCCACTTAATATTATCGAAACTATACAAGCTATACTTTACTGTTTTCACTAACATTTTTACCCATCAACAGATAATACTTACATTATATCAATTAGGCTGTTGGCTGTACATCACCAATTTTAGCTGTGTCAGCATTGATTGAATCATTGAAAGCCCCAGACCGTAATCTACGATTTCGCACAAACCTGATAATACCTAGAACAAACTGAACAGCCCAACAAAGAAAACAAATCCATGCTGCAGTCTGAAAAAAATATAACAAGATAACTCTTCAGTTGAATGATCATCTAAATAATTTGAGGTTATTTGCCAAAAGCAATTTGACTGAGATTGGAACTCACCACCTCAATTTATATGCATGGCTACATTTAAAACATCCTGCTGTCTTTATATCCAAAGATGTTATTACTAAACCTCATTAGAAAAGTCCAAATCAAAGGTAAAGGTACCCACACAGAGAGAGTCTTAAGATCGACTAACCTGAGCAGCTGTAAGATAGGGTATGATATGTTTTCCATTGTAATCATTTTTAACTTTGGCTGTTTCTGCTACTATTGAACAACTAAAAAAAGAAGTCATCATGTGCAGAGGTCAGAAGAGGACATCAAAATGATAACGCTAATGAAGCCTGAAAGTGACAATAAGCTGTTTAATAAACACTCCATACAACCTATTTAACTAGTAAAATTTGGGGAAATTTCCCACTCAAACCCAATTTCTATCAGATAGTAAGTCATCTAAAGCTCTACTAGGCATTTTACTTTTATTTGCAGCCAATGAAAACTGTAGAAACAGAATCTGTACCTAAATTTATTACGTTATCAGGGCCAGTCTGCTACATAGCTCCTTATAACCCACACTGACAATACATGCTGCTATAAACTCCACCACACACATCACAGCACTGATTAATACAAATGGCATCACCCACATCTGAGACCTTGATGAAAATAAGAATGATGTACATGTAGGCCTATAACAAAATTTGGTCCGTTTTTTTGTCAACAAAATCTTGATACAAGAAGCTAGTGTATTAAATTTAGAGAAATTAACAGACTTCAGTAAAAGGACATGGAGAGGGAAAAAACTTTCTCCAAAAATGAAAACGATTGCATGCTCTGAGCAATTGAGCATACTGGTATAAATTCAAGTTTCGAAGTGCCTTTTTCGCAAATATGAGCAAAACATATCAATATTAATGTGTAGGCTATTAGAAAATAAAAATCAGCAACCAAAAAAGATCTTATCATTACCCAATATCTGGATCTTTTCTTAAAACAGCATATCCATAATATGCAAACATTCCCAGAGCAAATAAAATACAGGCAAATACATTAAAATAGACCACGAAATGGCAGTTGATACTTTCTCCCGCTTTAAATACAAAATATGTGCTATTCTTCCAAGTAATTTGAGCGTATAACATACAATTCCCATCAAAGTCCATCTACAATTAAATTAGGAGATCTGATTAAGTTAATGTGGAATAAAAAGGATAGATCCCCCTATTTTTGATAGATTACTGTAAAAGGATTATTAATCATTCCGCTCATTGAGTGGTGCTTTGACATTCAGATAGCAAAATAGCAAAATAGAAAAACTGGTTGATAAAATTTTAGAATGTAAAATAAACATAATGCATTGAGTGCCCCAGGCTAGATAAACCGAGTTTGCTAACTACTAAACTAGGACACACAGTGTAAGTGGTTTCAGGTTTTCAAGAAGGAAGGACATACCTTAACGAGGTGATCTAGAAGCATCCAATGCTTAACACAGATCGAAGATCAGGTAAATCAGTTAACACAATGGTCGCCGTAAGAACAGCACTTCTAGTTCTACAACGGACCCCTCTACATTGCCAAAAAAAGGGAAAAAAAGGAAGGAAAAAAAATGTACAAACCTGAAAAAGCCCCAAGGGCACTGACACTGTAAAACCTAGGAAAAATATGGTTAAGTACAACAATGCCTGGACAAATAACTGAATGTCGGGAATCTTCATTTTGATGTCGTTTGGCCACAAACAACTTTAAAAGTGAAAAAGAAAGTTTATTGAGATATTATGTTTTTGGAGGGCGTAACAACGGCTGGATAATCTCAAACAAAACATAGAAACCGATAACTCTCATAAAAAGTAAGGCCCAGTTGTGGTCTGATTTCTTTCTGAGAATTAGTTGTAGTCTTTAAAAAAAATAGAGTTATTTCCCTTCAATAGTGTTTGTTTACAGTGGTAAAAAAAAAAGAGGAAAAATTATTTAGTAAAATGGAGCACATATTTCACGAAAAGGTAAAATGTACTTCCTAAATGTAAATTATTCGTTTCGTTGTTCGTTTGTAATGATTGTTTATCTTCCAATGTGTTATGAAGAAAGTTAGTTAGTTGTTGTAGCCTTCCTCAGTTCCTGGTTGAAATTTCCATAATTATTATTAGTCTTTCCATCGCACTATATGGTCTTTCCTTATTATTATAACATTATCATTATTATACATATAACTGTATGACACTGGTTATTTCAAGGGATCTCGATAAGATTTACTAAAACACTACTGTGCTGACCCTAACAATCCTATAAAAATTATATCTCACGTTTTAGAGGTATAAAGAAAGCTATGTAGCCTACTGTGTTATGTTGCTAAAATGTTCTTTCTATTTGATTACAGCAAGAAGGGTCACTGTGTGCTCAACACTGTTTAAATGCCTTACTACAAGATCAGTATTTTTCAGCTGTAGATTTGGCACAAATTGCTGAAAGACTTGATGTTCAAGAGAGAGAATATATGGCAGAGGGAGGCATTCATACGCACGAATATCAACAGTTTTTACAGGTTGCTTTACATACTTATCATCCCTCTCATCAAGTTATACAGCTTATAATGTATATTTTGTTTTGAGTATTTCAATTGGAAGTCCCTTTAGAAGTCTAAAAAAAACATAAGGCTACTGGTTTTTATGTTTGTAAAACATATTGAGACTGTTTGAGATGGTCATCAAATAATTGACTTCTGAATCTTAGTGAAACTGAAAGTGAACAAAAGGCGGATTTTCAGAGGCACCGACACATGCATCATATTTTTTTTCACCTTAGGATTATTAATTCTTGATGATATATTTTCAGCAACCATCCAGTAATTTTGATGACAGTGGGTTTTTTTCTGTACAAGTAATATCCAATGCACTAAAAGTATGGGGGCTGGATATGATTCCATATAACAGTCCGAGTGATCAAGCCACAGAAGCTAGAAATAATCCTACGTAAGGTTATAGTTTGCCTTCTTTACATTCTTCAATTCATTAAGGGCTTTCTCATGAAACCAATACCTAATACCAAAATTGTATTATATTAGCTTTACTGTTGTGTGTTATTGACATATTAAAGCTTATTCCTTTAAGATATTTAAAACAAATTAAAAATCTTTTACAGGCTAAAAATATTCAATTTACCAATTTTCTTTCAGAAACCAGAAGGCCTTTATCTGTAATTTCCGTCAACATTGGTTTGCGATACGAAAACTGGGAAATCAGTGGTTTAATTTAAATTCATTGCTTACTGGTCCTGAATTAATATCTGACACCTACCTTTCTTTATTCTTAACACAACTACAACAGGAAGGTAAGATCTGAGAAGGGAAAATAATGAAGGTGGGTGTGACTGAGGAGAGAATCTGAGAGACTTTATTCATATCAGTTATCATTTATGTTGACTAATCCTTTGTCTTATTATAAAACTTGAGCTTGCAGTATGAAATGGACATCATTATTTGATTATTACATCTCTCACCTTTCCTTATTATAGGATATTCCATATTTATTATAAAAGGAAGAGTACCAGATTGTGAAGCTGATCAGTTACTGAAGTTAATACCTGCAGTACAGAGAGTTAAACCAAGTCTACTGGTAGACCCAGACAACCATTCAGAAGATGACAGTAACAATATACAAGATGCATTGCAACAGAGTCGACAAGCTGCAGATCAAGAGGACATAACTCTTCAAAGGGCTCTACAAATGAGTATGGAAGGTAAGAATCTGATTTTCTTAATGTATAGACACTGACCATTCTTATGTAGTAGGATTTATTTCTAGGTCTTGTCAGGGCAAACTGGAAACTTTTGATTGAAATCATTTATATTCTATCCAATTGAAAAAAAACATGTATGAAACTGTTTTTATAGGTTATGTGATTGAGCCTCTCCCAGAAGTCAGCCCCTCAACTGGTGCAGGAAATCAATCTGAAGTTCAAACACCTTCTATTGAGGAAGTTCGTCGAAAACGACTAGAATTTTATAATAAAGCAAGCACCATTACCACAGACGCACAAGAATCAAGTTCTATAAAACCATCCACGAATACAAGTCAGAAAGATACTACTGAGTCAAAATCTACTGGTAATATTTGGATATTATATTCATTTTAATAACTTACATAATCCAAGACTGGAAGCCAAAAGAAGCGTGTATAACACAGTACTGTTATGACTGGCTCTATAATTGGTTAATTTATTTTAACATTAATTTTACGCAAAAAACCTTACAGCATTAAAACAAACTGTTTTAGGTGTCATGTGTGAGTTTGTTCCTCTTTTACACCATATGGGAAATTAATTTCAATGAACTGTTTATTACAATGTCAAGCTATTACAAACAGTATTAAATACCTTGCCAGACAATAGTCACCTTCACATGTCACAGAATTTTTTTTAAATGCCACCGTTACAGAATACAGGTGTTTTTCAATATAGCAATGTTTGAATTGTATGCTTGCACATACAGCCAATCAAAGCCCCCAATTTTTTAGCCAATTTTTGGGGAGCTTAAATTAGTTCTTAGCGCACAATCAAGTTGATGCATATACACACTTGTGTGATACAAGAGTGATGGCTATTAGTCATAATAGCTTTACAGTGTAAAGATATGAGATGTTGAGTATTTGAAATTTAAAAGAGATTTTGTTTTGTTTCAGAAGAAGATAATGAGGATGAAATGTTAAGAATTGCTTTAGAAATGTCCATGCAATCATCAGAGGGAAGTGGTACAACATAAAGGAACAAACCATGCTAATTTTTGTTTGGTGATATTTGTAAATTGAAGCTTCAAGGTCTCAAAAAATACGTAGTTAACATAACTAGGCTCACAATTTAGTTCAGTCAAGTTTGTTAAACATTCATCTAATATAGAATTTGCATGCTCAAAGTCGAACATACCCTGTTAATTGGTCCAATGCCTCAACTTTCGAAATCATCAAAACAGCAAAAAATCTAACCAAGGTCTCAGTCCAACAACAAAAACTTCAGATTTCCGACTACCTTGGCCTTTATTACTATTTCATCAAAGGTTTAATTACAATATAGTGCTATATATTAAAATGTTATGAATTAACCACAATAAAGAGCTGGTTATTATAATTAAAGATAAAGATAAGATATTCTGTGTATTGGCAGGTGCAAATATAGAGGAACTATACAAGCCATAACTACCTAAACTAAAGCAAACTGCTGTGCTATAGTTTAAACCCACTTTGATGTGTATAAATATCTTTGCTTTAACATTAAGTGATGAATTATCTGAAGTCACATATGTAGTATGTTTCAAAAGTATAGAAGCTGAAAAAATTAATAGAACAATTGCATAATCATTTTATCCAACATTATACATTGTAATTACAGGTAAAAAGAAAGTAACTTATTTGTTTTTAAAATTTTTTATTTCACATTTTGTACATTATTTTTCACTATGCAATAAAAACAGACTTTTCTTGTCTGTATCTTGATTTGTTAAATAGGCCCTTTCTTCATGCATCACTGTATAATCAGTCACTAAACTTTAAGATAATCAAAAAAAATTTATCTGTATCAGTGACATTCAGTGCTTTTTAACATTCTGATATCCCATTCAAAGTGAATGGTTTTTTAGTTTGAAGAGTGCATGTATCTGCAGATTAATCACCACCATTGACCTCTCTTTAAGATCAAGGTCAAAGGCTTGGGTCATGATTTGGAAATATGGAATTTTACCAATCAGATTTTATGCTCAATTACTATTATCTGGATATGAAAAAGCAAATTATTGATAATTATGAAAAAAAACTGCGGCTTACGCAAAAGAATTTTTTTGCTCCAGGTTGGAGAAATTTGCTCCAGGTTGGACAACAACACTGTACACATAAAAGAGAATTGAAGCAAATATTTTCACGACGACATTATTTCCAATAAAAGGCGAATTAATTCTTATAAAAAGTGTATGTTTAGTAACTCAACATATATTAGTAACATGTGGCACATGATTAAAATCTAATTTTTTTTAGTTATCCCACACTCTCCCTTATCCAACATTATTTTGCAGTACACTGTATTTGCAATGGTGACATCAAAATCTGTAAAATTAATTAATGGGAGTGAAAGTCAGAATGGTGGAAACTGTATAACAGCATCTAAAAAACATTAATAAACCACTATTGAAGTCCATTCAGCTGCCTTTTGGATGATTCCAGCATACAAATTCCCATCATTTTCCTGTCACACTTTTTTGACTCAACTCCTCACTTACTGGACTGTGAATCTGAAAGAAATATACCAATAAATTATTAGAATTTTGAAGTCAAATTTAAATGTCCGTTTCCCACTCCATTGTCATCAGTTGTTCCTTAAAAAAAGAAAATATACCAGAATGAAATAAAGAAGCTATATTTTAACTCATTATTAAGGTTTGTAAGTAGCACAAGTAGGTTTTTATCTGAGTTTGTATGTCACTTTCATACACGATTAGATTTACTTGTACTCTTAACATATACACCTTTTCAAAATATTTTGTATATTAAATCATCATTTTGACAGCTAATTTAGAAATAGAGTTTCCATATTAAGATATAAGTTGTTTAAACCTTAATCTAAATCCTTACAAAAATCTATAATAACTAAGACTACATAAATATATACCTTCTGAAGAGTATCTTTATATTATATTAGCTATACCTACTGAAGAGTGTCTTGATATAATATTAGCTATACCTACTGAAGAGTGTCAATACATATAATATCAGCTATACCTACTGAAGAGTGTCTATATATAATATTAGCTATACCTACTGAAGTGTGTCTATATATAATATTAGCTATACCTACTGAAGAGTGTCTTGATATAATATTAGCTATACCTACTGAAGAGTGTCTTGATATAATATTAGCTATACCTACTGAAGAGTGTCAATACATATAATATCAGCTATACCTACTGAAGAGTATCTTTATATTATATTAGCTATACCTACTGAAGAGTGTCTTGATATAATATTAGCTATACCTACTGAAGACTGTCAATACATAAAATATCAGCTATACCTACTGAAGAGTGTCTTGATATAATATTAGCTATACCTACTGAAGTGTGTCTATATATAATATTAGCTATACCTACTGAAGAGTGTCTTTATATAATATTAGCTATACCTACTGAAGTGTGTCTATATATTATATCAGCTATACCTACTGAAGAGTGTCTATATATAATATTAGCTATACCTACTGAAGAGTGTCTTTATATAATATTAGCTATACCTACTGAAGAGTGTCTTATATAATATTAGCTATACCTACTGAAGAGTGTCTATTTATAAATATAATTTTTTTTTTTTTTTTTTTTTTTTTTTTTTTTTTTTTTTTTTTTTTTTTTTTTTTTTTTTTTTTTTTTTTTTTTTTTTTTTTTTTTTTTTTTTTTTTTTTTTTTTTTTTTTTTTTTTTTTTTTTTTTTTTTTTTTTTTTTTTTTTTTTTTTTTTTTTTTTTTTTTTTTTTTTTTTTTTTTTTTTTTTTTTTTGGGGGGGGGGGGGGGGGGGGGGGGGGGGGGGGGGGGGGGGGGGGGGGGGGGGGGGGGGGGGGGGGGGGGGGGGGGGGGGGGGGGGGGGGGTCTATATATAATATCACTATACCTACTGAAGAGTGTCTATATATAATAATTAGCTATACCTACTAAAGAGTGTCAATATATAATAAATAGCTATACCTACTGAAGAGTGTCTATATATAATATTAGCTATACCTACTGAAGAGTGTCTTGATATAATATTAGCTATACCTACTGAAGAGTGTCTATATATAATATCAGCTATACCTACTGAAGAGTGTCTATATATAATATTAGCTATACCTACTGAAGTGTGTCTATATATAATATTAGCTATACCTACTGAAGAGTGTCTTGATATAATATTAGCTATACCTACTGAAGAGTGTCTTATATAATATAGCTATACCTACTGAAGAGTGTCATATATAATATCAGCTATACCTACTGAAGAGTTCTTTATATTATATTAGCTATACCTACTGAAGAGTGTCTTGATATAATATTAGCTATACCTACTGAAGATGTCAATAATAATATCAGCTATACCTACTGAAGAGTGTCTTGATATAATATTAGCTATACCTACTGAAGAGTGTCTATATATAATATCAGCTATACCTACTGAAGAGTGTCTTGATATAATATTAGCTATACCTACTGAAGATGTCATAATAAAATATCAGCTATTCCTACTGAAGAGTGTCTTGATATAATATTAGCTATACCTACTGAAGAGTGTCTATATATAATATTAGCTATACCTACTGAAGAGTGTCTATATATAATATCAGCTATACCTACTGAAGAGTGTCTTGATATAATATTAGCTATACCTACTGAAGAGTGTCTATATATATTAGCTATACCTACTGAAGAGTGTCTATATATAATAATAGCTATACCTACTGAAGAGTGTCTATATATAATAATAGCTATACCTACTGAAGAGTGTCTATATATAATAATAGCTATACCCACTGAAGAGTGTCTATATATATCAGCTATACCTACTGAAGAGTGTCAATATATAATAATAGCTATACCTACTGAAGAGTGTCTATATATAATATTAGCTATACCTACTGAAGAGTGTCTATATATATAAGCTATACCTACTGAAGAGTGTCTATATATATCAGCTACACCTACTGAAGAGTGTCAATATATAATAATAGCTATACCTACTGAAGAGTGTCTATATATAATAATAGCTATACCTACTGAAGGGTGTCTATATATATCAGCTATACCTACTGAAGAGTGTCAATATATAATATCAGCTACACCTACTGAAGAGTGCCTATATATAATAATAGCTATACCTACTGAAGAGTGTCTATATATATCAGCTATACCTACTGAAGAGTGTCTATATATATAATATTAGCTATACCTACTGAAGAGTGTCAATACATATAATATAAGCTATACCTACTGAAGAGTCTCTGTATATAATATCAGCTATACCTACTGAAGAGTGTCTTGATATAATATTAGCTATACCTACTGAAGAGTGTCTTGATATAATATTAGCTATACCTACTGAAGAGTGTCTATATATAATATCAGCTTTACCTACTGAAGAGTGTCTTGACATAATATTAGCTATACCTACTGAAGAGTGTCTTGATATAATATTAGCTATACCTACTGAAGAGTGTCTATATATAATATCACCTATACCTACTGAAGAGTGTCTATATATAATAATAGCTATACCTACTGAAGAGTGTCTAAATATAATAATAGCTATGCCTACTGAAGAGTGACTATATATAATATTAGCTATACCTACTGAAGAGTGTCTATATAAAATATTAGCTATACGTACTAAAGAGTGTCAATATATATAATATTAGCTATACCTACTGAAGAGTGTCAATATATATAATATTAGCTATACCTACTGAAGAGTGTCTATATATAAAATATAATATAATTAAAAACACTTATTAAGGATATTATGCACTTCAACAAATTGATGCATGATTCGAACAGGTTTTTTGTG
Organism: Nipponacmea schrenckii; assembly: GCA_030562195.1. Taxonomy (NCBI): domain Eukaryota; kingdom Metazoa; phylum Mollusca; class Gastropoda; family Lottiidae; genus Nipponacmea; species Nipponacmea schrenckii. The sequence goes on along the minus strand of CM060199.1, from coordinate 12,376,167 downwards.
TTTGCGGTTTGATGCGTTATTCAAACTTAAGTATTTTGTGGTTCAAATTAGGTTATGAACTGATTGGTTAAACTGAATCTTTTTGCTTGATATATTGTTAAAGATTTGTTGTTCATGAATATGTTTTGTGGTTTGATAATTAAAAATGATTTTTTAGTCAATCTGAATATATTTTGTAGTTTGATAATTAAAAGTGATTTGTTAGTTAAACAGAACGTATTTGTAGTTCGATATAGAAATAATTTGTTAGTCAATCTGAATATGTTTTGTGATTCGATATAGAAATAATTTGTTATTCAATCAGAATGTGTTTTGTGGTTCGATATAGAAATGATTTGTTATTCAATCAGAATGTGTTTTGTAGTTCGATATAGAAATAATTTGTTATTCAATCAGAATGTGTTTTGTGGTTTGATATAGAAATGATTTGTTAGTTCAATCAAGAATGATGTTTTGTGGTTTTGATATAGAAATGATTTGTTAGTCAATCAGAATGTGTTCTGAAGTTCGATATAGAATTGATTTGTTAGTCAAGCAGAATGTGTTTTGTGGTTCGATATAGAAATGATTTGTTAGTCAATCAGAATGTGTTTTATGGTTCGATATAGAAATGATTTGTTAGTCAAGCAGAATGTGTTCTGTAGTTCGATATAGAAATGATTTGTTAGTCAATCAGAATGTGTTTTGTGATTTGATATAGAAATGATTTGTTAGTCAATCAGAATGTGTTCTGTAGTTCGATATAGAAATGATTTGTTAGTCAATCAGAATGTGTTTTGTGGTTCAATATAGAAATGATTTGTTAGTCAATCAAAATGTGTTCTGTAGTTCGATATAGAATTGATTTGTTAGTCAAGCAGAATGTGTTTTGTGGTTCGATATAGAAATGATTTGTTAGTCAATCAGAATGTGTTTTGTGGTTCGATATAGAAATGATTTGTTAGTCAATCAGAATGTGTTCTGTAGTTCGATATAGAAATGATTTGTTAGTCAATCAGAATGTGTTTTGTGGTTCGATATAGAAATTATTTGTTATTCAATCAGAATGTGCTTTGTGGTTCGATATAGAAATGATTTGTTAGTCAATCAGAATGTGTTTTGTAGGTCGATATAGAAATGATTTGTTAGTCAATTAGAATGTGTTTTGTGGTTCGATATATAGAAGTGATTTGTTAGTCAATCTGAATATGTTTTGTAGTTCGATATAGAAGTGATTTGTTAGTCAATCTGAATATGTTTTGTGGTTCGATATATAGTAGTGATTTTTAATCAAACTGAATATGTTTTTTAGTTCGATACATGGAATTGATTTGTTAGTCAATCAGAGTGTGTTTTGTAGTTCGATATATGGAATTGATTTGTTAGTCAATCTGAATATGTTTTGTAGTTCGATATAGAAATGATTTGTTAGTCAATCTGAACATGTTTTGTAGTTCAATATAGAATTGATTTGTTAGTCAATCTGAACATGTTTTGTAGTTCAATATAGAATTGATTCGTTAGTCAATCTGAATATGTTTTGTAGTTCGATATAGAAATGATTTGTTAGTCAGTCTGAATATGTTTTGTAGTTCGATATAGAATTGATTCGTTAGTCAATCTGAATATGATTTGCAGTTTGATACAGAATTGATTTGTTAGTCAGTCTGAATATGTTTTGTGGTTCGATATAGAAATAAATTGTTAGCCAGTCTAAATATTTTTTGTGGTTCAATATAATATAGAAGTGATTTGTGAATGAAACTGAATATGTTTTGTTATTCGTTATATAGAATTGATTTGTTAGTCAATCTGAATGCTTTGTGGTTTGATATATAGAATTGATTTGTTAGTCAATCTGAATGTTTTGTGGTTCGATAGATAGAAGTGATTTTTTAGTCAAACTGAATATGTTTTGTGGCTCGATATATAGAAGTGATTTGTTAGTCAAACTGAATATGTTTTGTCAGGGCTTATTTTTAGTTAATTTTTACCAGAATCCAGATGGATTCCAATGACTGTATTTTGCGGGAATCTTCAGAATCTAAGCTTTTGATTCTGGTCAAATATTTTTACCAGAATCCCCATAAACAACCATGTTTATCTACAAAAATTGTTATAGCCTATGCTGACTGACTATATCATAATTTTGTATTTCCTTCGTACATCTTGAATAAAATCTAAATTGAAAGAAAGAAAATTGAATTTCATGTATTTATATATTGTCAAGACAAATTTCTACCAAATAAATATGTTAGCTTATCTCTCAGCTTTTAGTTCCAATCTATCATTTTGATTATATTTAAATTTTACTTCTGAATAAAAATGCATTCTCCATATTAAGGAGACTTTGTGATGTCCCGACAGTTACTTCAAAAATAAATGCACTGTTGAGCATTGAAAAGTGTTAAATTACATAAAATCAAATTTATTTTAACAAAATTATATTTTAACAATATTCGTTTTTCTCGACTCTATAGGACGTGCGTACATTTTCAGGCCATATCTCATATGCATTACATGAAATTGTTTTCCCTTTTTTAATCCCATCATCAGACGAGACAGACGACGACATTTCTTTTTTGTTTACTGTATTATTATAGACATAATTATCCAGTGGAAAAATTTTATATAACTCTATGTCTATTTCTAATAATAATAGCTGGATAATTAAAGGTAAATAAGTAGCTAAGCGGTGTTCGCCAGGTTTTCATACCATATAAAAATATCCACACTTGTTGAATAATATTTTTACTAGAATTAATATTACGAGCCAAGGGAGTACATTTTATCATTCTATTACTCAATTGAATTTGAGAAACATTGAAATCATTAACATCATAGATAATTTGTTATTTTTTCATATAAGCTTAATGAATTATTCAATGGGATATTTTCAGTGGTGAGCCAAACTAGATTGACACCGCCAGGTCACGTGTTTTCTGTTTACATCTAACAACAATGTTGAATATCATCGCGAATTATGAATACTTTCCAGAATCAGATATTTTTTAAAAAAGTAATGTTTTTTTTTCGATTTTGCTTTTGAAGCTTTGTTTACTGAAGAATACACAATACTTCGATGGGAATCCACGTGGATTCCCGTAAAATTGATTTACGGGTGTCTCAACGGGAATCCGATTCCCGGATTCCCGTAGAAAAATAAGCCCTGTTTTGTGGTTCGATATATAGAAGTGATTTGTTAGTCAAACTGAATATGTTTTGTAGTTCAACATATTTATAGAAATGATTTGTTAGTCAAACTGAATGGATGAATATTAGAAAAATTTATAATTAACAAATTTTTACTACTCTTTTCATTTTGATTCATTTAATAGCATTAAATAAAGATCTCAAAATTCAAAAGAATTATTTTGAGATAAACATCAAATCTGAAGAAAATAATTTCTCTTTTTGGCTGAAACCCAGAGTATTTTAAGTTTAGCAATGTTTTGACCTGGGTCTGTAAATGTAATTAATTGTAATATGATTCTTGGTGTTTAAAACTGTGGACTGTCAGCATGAGGTGGTCATAAACTTGTCCTTGATTAATTGTTAATGACAATCAGAAAGATCAAACGTTGCTCATGGTGAGCAGATTCTACGACTTGTTTGTTGGACTGTTTATATAATATCAGCTATACCTACTGAAGAGTGTCTATATATAATATTAGCTATACCTACTGAAGAGTGTCAATATATATAATATTAGCTATACCTACTGAAGAGTGTCTATATATAATATAATACAATAGCTATACCTACTGAAGAGTGTCTGTATATAATATTAGCTATACCTACTGAAGAGTGTCAATATATATAATATTAGCTATACCTACTGAAGAGTGTCAATACATATAATATCAGCTATACCTACTGAAGAGTGTCAATATATATAATATTAGCTATACCTACTGAAGAGTGTCTATATATAATATTAGCTATACCTACTGAAGAGTGTCAATACATAAAATATCATCTATACCTACTGAAGAGTAGGGCTGGCAAAATTTATCGAAATTCCGATTAATCGTCGATTACTTACCTGCCGATTACGATTATCAATCTAAAATTCCATAATCGATTATCATGATTCAATAAATTATATCCAATCAATTTTTTCAAACAACTGTTTACAAGATGGAATGAACAATACTATCACAAAACCTACCAAATAATACCGCTATCGACTTTTAATACGACACAATAACAACAATAGGCCTATAAATAACAACAGTGTAGAGCTCCATCTGCTGGGAGGATATGCTACTTTCATTTTCAAATGTACTGTGTTTACGATACTCGAATGTGGTTATCTCCCTTACTTAAAATAGACATGAAAATTCTACCGATTATTAATCGATTATCGGTCGGTGCACGTCACCGATTATTTGCCGATAATCGATATTAAAATCATAATCGATTCCCAGCCCTACTGAAGAGTGTCTATTTATAATATTAGCTATACCTACTGAAGAGTGTCTTTATATAATATTAGCTATACCTACTGAAGAGTGTCTATATATAATATAATACAATAGCTATACCTACTGAAGAGTGTCTGTATATAATATCAGCTATACCTACTGAAGAGTGTCAATATATATAATATTAGCTATACCTACTGAAGAGTGTCAATACATATAATATCAGCTATACCTACTGAAGAGTGTCAATATATATAATATTAGCTATACCTACTGAAGAGTGTCTATATATAATATTAGCTATACCTACTGAAGAGTGTCTATTTATAATATTAGCTATACCTACTGAAGAGTGTCTTTATGTAATATTAGCTATACCTACTGAAGAGTGTCAATATATATAATATTAGCTATACCTACTGAAGAGTGTCTTTATATAATATTAGCTATACCTACTGAAGTGTGTCTATATATTATATTCGCTATACCTACTGAAGAGTGTCTATATATAATATTAGCTATACCTACTGAAGAGTGTCTATATATAATATAATACAATAGCTATACCTACTGAAGAGTGTCTGTATATAATATTAGCTATACCTCCTGAAGAGTGTCTACTTACAATATTGGCTATATCAATCCATTGTAAAGCTTGAGAAAGTTTATCTTCTTTTGAGGTTTCTTTATCAAGATTCCAATAGGTAAATTCTGTCATTTTAGATCTGATGTCAAACTGTCTGTTTTCATCTTCTGTTGCAGGTTTTCTGATTTCACCAACCACCAAACCTAAAAAATTTTTGGATGCATCTTGGATAATATGAATTGGATTTGTGTCAAATAGACTTTGTGGCCTAAAATCGGCTGTAGAGCGTATAAGAGGTTAATTCTGATAATTATCACAACTTAGGTCAGTTTGTAATGGCTAACTTTAGGTAAAAGGGATTGCCACATTACAGAAATATTCCTGAATCACATTCACATTAACTCACCGCTGTATGCTATGGTAGTGGAATTGGTTTTACCAGGTACATTGGTATGCAAAAACAGGGTAACTCTGCTTTATAATGTCAAGTTCTCTTGGACTATGAGTATGCATTGTTCAGTCCTCATTTGATTTCTAATAATATAAAGATGAAAAATACCTGTGTAGCCTTCTGGTATTGTTACTTTTTCCCCATTTAAAGGACGACCCTGCATAGAGGCTGTAAACCCTACAAAAATATTAACTAGCTCAAGCAAATTAAATACAAAGTTCATTTTGATGATGCATCTTCCGCTGAAAATGTTTATATTTACATATGTCAAGCTTTTCAATGTAACGTGCCAAACACTTTGAAGATATAATATATAAAAATAAAAAAAGGGGGGGGGGGGGTATTCATTTGTTTGTGGTATGAAATGAAAAATTGAAAGTAGAGAAAATAGATAACCTTCCATTTCCGTTCTGATAGTTGACTCAAAATATTCAGAAACATTGGCCTTTCCATTGATATGAATTTCACAGGGCATAAGATGACATGAAGCTTTGGAAACTTTATCAAAATTATCAATGTTTATCTGTACCGCCATTTTTTCCGTATATCGAGATTATCCAGTAGATGTTCTACACTCAATATCAACATCGGCCTGGGTTTATTTTGCCGCATTGCCAACTTGCCATCAGCTTGTGTGTTTGAGATTTAGTAAATTTGCTGTCTGAATTTGACTTCTTTCGTTTTATGGATTGGTTTATAAACCAACTAACATAATATATGCAAGGGAAACCTGTACATAGTCGCACAATAATATATAACATATATAATATATAATATATTGGCCTGGGTGACAAACCAAAGTAACATATTACTTAGTTCTAATCATAGAACTGTATGTATAGACATAACACGGCTAAGAGATTAAAACACTTTGTTCCATTCGGATTTTTTTCAGAAACCTTGAGGTTAGTTTTTACCAACCGTTTTTTGTGCAGTTGGTCAATGCGGCAAGACAAACTCATCGACATCTGAGAATTTTATGTGCAGAACACGCTTGCGTAACTTTTAGGATTAAAAAGTATCCCAACAAATTTAAGCTGACGCTCTGCAACTTTACGAAAACTACCCAGGATTGCCGAATGTTTGACAAGATATGCGCATAGACATCTAAATTATATGTAGATGTCTATGGAAACGCGTGGTTAAAAATGTCAGTCCTGCTAATCTCGACTACTTTGTCTTGGTTTCCTGTATCCGCGAGTACCATGAGACTAAAACACCAGCAGAGGTTTCGATATGGAGATCCCACAACACTTTTTGGACTTTTCCGAAAATATTCGTCGATAGTTTATATTATGTGTGGTTGGAATTTTCTTGGAATAACATTATGGAAACTGTATGATTCTCGGCAATCGAAGATGGATCCAACTTGGGACCAGTTAAGCTCAAGTACGTATTTCGTAACCTATGCTAATTTTTTAACAAAAACGTAACCGCTTTGAAATTGATGCCGTGTATGGCGAATAATAAATCACCTATTTGTTATGTGTACAGAACATTATCCTGTTCTGTATGGTTTAAAACACATTATTTGTCACGTTACGACGAGATCCCTCTGCAATGCAATGCTATGGTCGAAATGAAACAAAATAAAGCATTTTTGCAGATAACGACCGATCACCTCATCTCGTGTCGAAACGTTGTGTTGTTACAGAAATAAACTGATTGCAATCATATTCTATTTGAATTGATCACTATATGTCTATCAAAGAGTATTTGTTATGAATTATGTGGTTAGATTTACAATTCCGTAGTAGGACCCCCTTAAAGTCTGTATTTGATATTATGCTAGGTTGGATTACATACCCATAAAAATTACGAGCCCAGATCATGAAGTTAAAATCTTTTATTTCTAATATATTTGTTTTAACATTTAGTATTTGCCAAATGATAATTTGATGGTAACAACTATTCACGATTGTCTGAAATTAAACTTATTATATAAAAACAAAAACAGACAATAACGAAAATCTGCCATGAACTAATTACTCAAGTTGACAAGTTTTTGTTTCGCTGATAGTGATACTTACAGACGGTTTTTTGCGTACACGTGGGGACACTTTTCCTGAAGGTTCCCGTATAATGGTTTTAAACATTAATAGTTGCATTGGTGGTCATGTGATTTTATGTAACCGTAAATGGAATTTGGATACTACTACTGCTGTGCCCAGCTGGTCCTAACCTAAATCATTCAGTCCCTCTTTGTCTACGTATAGCTTCGACGAAATATATCCTCCGTCGACAGGAAGGGCCTAGGAGTCGGAAATTATGTTAACATCTCTAGCGCCGTAATCTTTGATAATTATGCATTTAGGCTTGATATTATAGATGTCTTTCTGCTTCATTGCAAAGAAGATATTAACCATGTTTCAGAGTAGCACCTGTCAACTTTCTTCTTTATACCTTTTAATTGACGACTTTTTTTTTTCAGCCAGAAAAGTTGCAAAAACAATAGCACCACACAATTATGACAATGCCTCAGTGAAACGAATATAGTAAGTTCGACAAACCACAAAGCCAGATGTGTTTTAAGATTGAAAAGTGTATCTTGCTCTTTGTGTTGTGTGTTTAGAATATGGGAGCTGTTTATTTCAATCTCACCAAAGACAACTCTCATATTGCAAAGTTAAATCTGAATGCTTACAGTGTAATAATAGCCTATCAAATATAAGTAATAATTTGTATGAGTAATTACTTTACTTTCAAATGTTGAAATTTCAGAAAAACAACATTTAAGATTTTTGCTGGTCGACTGATGTATAATAAGAGAAGAATAATAACAGATAACGAAATTATGATCTTACATTTTTAGTTTTTTGTCCGCATTATTGTAAAAGTATTGTAAGAATAGAAGTTGTTTTAGATTTGATGCAGAATTGGTACAATACTTTGACTCTTGGTACTTTATACCTTGTTCAGAATTTGATATTTTAAATCCTTAGTAGGGGTAAATCCTTAGGGATAGGGGTAAATTAAATACGACGTGTAAATTATGAAATATATTTTATTACGATAAGATTACTGAGCTGTGATGATAAACTGGGTCTCTTTTCTGGCGTAGATTTTACTGTGGGGATGGGCACTGCCACATTCACCATAACATACGTCTGAAATACACACATCCAGATTAACATTTTTGGTTGAGCATACAATTGAGCCCTCTGTGTCCAGAGTAACTTAGCTTGCATGCCTGCGTATAATAGGTTCGAATACTCGAAAATTAGATCTTACCAACTCGAACAGTATAATTTCCAGGTAACCATTGTTCACAGAAACCTTGTGTTGGGTCACAATTTGGGTCCACTTCAGCCTTCAGATTGAATTGGGAAGGATACGAGCCAGCGGGTTGTTGATCATGGATGAATCCATTTTCTGGAAACGTTACAGAATGAAATCAACACAGGACTGGTAATCGTGATATATTTTACTTTGTTGCAAAAAATAAATCAAATCGTGGTTAAAGAGCCCCGTAAATATCAACTGAACAATGATATTTCGATGCCCATAATGAACATTGTTACTATATCTTGCGATGTCACTGTTCTGGAAAAATTTCTCTGTGCAAAACTGTATGCCATAAATAAAATGTTGTAACAACAGAGGATAAAAAATTGACCAACAGATTCATATTTAAAGATATAAAAACGTACCAATAGGTAAACCATCAACAGTTTCGACGAGGACAATTATTTCACCAGTTCCTGTTCCGTTCTTGGTAGTATATGAGAAAGCAATTGTTTTTGGGCCTGAAACAACGGAAACACGTCTAAATATACTGGCAGATTTAACAACTATAACTTTTGACGGGATAATTCGGTTTTGTGGATCAGTTTTACCGGAATTTCAACGAGTTTCCAAATGATCAAAATTGTTGTCTAGAGGATTGATATCTTGGTTTATCTGATGATATTGTAGCCTTTTGGCCTCTGACATTCAAAAATGTATGAATCCTTGATTCACAAGTATTACTCATGGTCAACTGTCAGTAAGATAAAAAAAAAAAATCGAAACGTGTTGTAGCGCACCGATCAATTTGTGCAGATGCAGTGGTTTCAAATATGGACTTTCTTCGTCTTACTCTGGACTCTAGACTTCATGTTTATGTTACTTATATACTCTTTGATAGCTACCTTGAGGTCCACTGACTGGTGTAACCGACAGCTCGGTAATTTCAGCGTCACCATTTTCAAAGACTGGACAAACTTTGACCAATTCACAGAAATAGAAAGGATCTAAGTCGGCTCTGAAAATGTAAATAGGCATTTATGTTTAATTAATTTCCCCAAACTAAAATGTAATTCAACCAAACAGACAGCAGTCAATCCACATCAAGGTTTTTGCACAATTCTCGTTCCCTTTCGACCTTTGGTTAATGTAATTCGATAAAAACTATACAATTGTATAAAGAAACCATCGCAAAGATAACTTCAGAAATGTGACAAGGAAGTCACAAGACTGTCAATAATGTCTTCCAGAGGCCAGATGCAAGTACTTTCGGGCAGTAGTAAGGGATTTTTAAATATATCTTATCTATTCCCAAATAACAGATTGAATAGTTATTATCAGGATATCAATGGTTAGGTATTGGAAAATATGCGTCTCAGATTATTTACGACCCAGAACACAACCATTTTTTATGTTTTCGACTTACTTTTGAATGAGCTTGATGAATTCATCAATACCGACATAGTCACACAGCAAGTCACAAACTAAACCAAGAGCTTCACTTCCAGTTTTTTGTTCCAGGAGTGAACAAACTTTACCACAGGATCCAACAACACCCAAATCTGAATCAGAGATTATTTGCCTTAAATTTTTTAAAACAATCTTGGTATAATGTCACTCATTGAGCATTTATATATTGATAAGACGTGTAAATATTTTGATCTCAAAATTTTAAGTAAGGATACCGGACGTCGATTTGAGAAACACAGACGCTATGTGGATTCAAGTGGATTATACAAAGGTGATAACCACCTGCATCGTGACAGTAATATAGTGAAAATTTTGATAATTTAGGGCATAAGCCTACACTGTCTTCATCCAACATACAGGCCACAAAGTTACTTACTCAGAACAATGTTAAGTAGTTCGTTGATGGCCTCTCCAGTAAATTGGATACATGTTGGACATAGATCTAACCCGACTTTCATGTGCTGTGGTAGCGATACAACCTGAGATTTGGCATGGGGCTTTAGAGGTTGCAAAGTCCCAACGGCAGCTGGTACAGCGATTAATCCCAAAACTAACAATAAGCTCTGAAAATAATGGAATTTTGACATAGTGTGATTATGTACGTATTAAAAATTACAGGAATGGAGCCTTATAAATGTTCTTATTATTGGGTTTGTTATTATAATATAGTATAAATCCGTTGTTGTCAAGAAACCGGCCAAAGAACAACAGTATACCATCCTGTAGTGTTAAGAGATGTCCGATGTTTCTTAGAACAAATAAACAATAGTATAACACTAAACTTTCTCACGAAAATGATCTGTAAGAATAGCCTATAATCCAGACTTAGAGTATGCATAGCGTTTCCATAACAGACGACTTATCAAACGATCATCTGGAATATAACCGAGAGTTAAGTAATATCTCCATAAACAGACGATACTACAACAGTGGACCACATCTAGATGAGATATATTATTATGTAGACCATTCTGTGGTATTCTATGGATTAAGCAAGTCCTGTTTATCGACCTTACCTTCATCATGTTTTATGAAATAATGGTTCAGAAGCTTGGAACAGGTAGGAATTATTATAAATTTGAAAGATAAGGTCACGTGAAATTGGTGGAACTCGGCAGGTGTACTTGACAACGATTAGCCTATCTTAACACAAACCTATATATAGTGTAGAATCTTCATTATAACCTAATTTTCAGTTAGATTTAAAAGGGAAAATAAAACGTCCTACATTTCTGCCTCTGTTTAGACACACGAGAGCATTTGGGGTCAATAGCCAACTCTTCACCTTAGAGAGCCACACCACGCCGTAGTGTATAGGTTAAAGAAGCATCATTAGGATGATAGGTAAAATAGGAGCCAAGAGAGTGATACTTGATACTTGGGGGATAAACCCCTCTCATTTTGCACCTCACAGAAATGTAACTGGTATAAGGTATGGTACTTGCCATTGCATGAAGAAAAACGAATTAAAAATCACTGATAATTTATTAAAAACAATTAAAAATTTCTAGCTAATGTACCATTACGATGTGTTTTACAGCTATACTGTTTTTGACAACGTTAGATATTATTATTGCAATAACATTAACCAATCAGATTAGCAAAATCTCTGAAAAATTATCCTATGACATGTATCTAATGAGTTCTGCTCTTACTGTGGCTTTAAGACAAAACACGACCTGAAATTACACTCGGTCAATGGTGAAACTTTCTTGACCCTGGAAATAAGTCTCTCCTGTCGGTGCCTGACTATCACATTCGTACCCACATAGTTCTGGAACGGAAAATTTATAAACAATATAACAATTTGGGAATGCCTTGAATTGTTGAATTTTTACATTTATCAACCACATTAATGCCTATGAAATAGAGTTTTATGTTCCCTTTTTAATTGTCAATCTCATTGTTTCGGTCTCCAGAGGTTATATTTTTTTACAATGCATAATTTCGATTGATCTGGTTAAATGAATACAGTTAAAAAGTAGTACTTTTTTCTGTCTTTTTTGGGGGGGGGGGGTAATAAAACGTATTTGCATCTGCATGTCTGACGAATGTCATTAGGAGTATAGGAGACTACAATTTTCAATTCATGATTTCTTTATTGGTCTCTTCAACTGAGCCCCACAAGTGCGTATTGCGTAGCAGTCTCCTTCATCACTGTAGTTTGCGTAACGAACTATGGCGTTTACTTACTATACTCTACAACATAGCGACCTGGTACCCAAGTCTCACAAGGTTTGACTTCAGGGTGACAGGAAGGCGATTTGAATGTCTGTATACTAAACCCCACAGAATGTAGCCCTTGATCTGTTATAGTGTTTATACTCTGCATATCTGAATAAAAAAAAAACAATAAGGATAAGAAAAAAGACCCCCAAAACCTTTTTTCGAGCCTGTCACCAGACAAACAGCTGGGTAAACTGGAACAATGATGAAAGCCGACATATTTTCATGTGTTGAATGAAAAAAATCCGAAACCAATTAATGTTCATCATAATACATTCTTAAGGCAGAAATCGACCGCAAATGTGCAAAATCCTTGACGACGGCATTACATTCGCAGCATAATATGCTTTTAATGTTCATAAGTTAAGTACATAAGAATTCATTTGCCATTGGAATGGTTTGATCAAGAACTTACGGACAGGAAATCCATCGACAGTTTTCACCATAATCTTATACTGTCCCGGATTAATAGGTTTGGTAATCTCATATCTTACGTCTAAAAATCTGTAAACTACAAATAATGATCATTACATGTACTAGATAATTGTGGACAAGACTTGTAAGGTCTATAATGAGGAGAATACTGAGAATACTAGAGTCTTTTCTTTCAGAACACCAGTCCTGGTGCTATTCAGCAACCGGGTATGCCAGCGTATTATCTAGAACTATGATTTCAACGACATTAGTTTAAGTGATCCAGGAAAAATCACCATTAAGAGAATGTAATGGGTAGAATGACTTTTAAGATAACTTATCACCTGACGTACCTTCACTTCCATTGTTAGGATAGATTGTAGAATTAACAACATGGACCATACCACCATCTTGTCCAAAGCATTCTTTAGCATGTTGACAGTAGTAGATTGGGTCATTGTAAGACCTATCAAAAGTATTCAATATGTTATGTGAGCATTTCTTACAAGTGGGTAGGTTAAAGTAAAAAGGTAATAGTGTGGGTGACACGATGGTTGGGTTGGTGTAAGTAATGAAAGTAAGTAATCTAACAAGACCGTAGGGTATATGAAAGAGGGGAGCTGTATACGACAGAACGTTTAGATGGGTGAAAGGGTAATACTAAAGAGAACAGAACGTTAAGATGTGTGAAAGGGTAAGATTTGAAAGAGTAAGACTTTAATGAGCAGAACGTTATGATAAGTGGAAATGGAACACTGTATAGGGCGGGACTTTAATATGGAAGAAAGGAAGGTATAGGAAAGTACTGTAGAGTTAGGGTTACATATAATACAGATGCGGAGTACAATATAAGTCTGTATTTTGCGGAACGGAACGAGAAAATTATGTTGCGTTCCGTTCTGTTAAGTCCCGTAAAATACAAATAAACCGACCACTAGTAATTTGCGAAGTCTTTGTGTAATGATACCCATGGCGTTAGGATTGGCGTGTAAATGAAATAGAACAGGATGGTAGCGTCGAGGCGAGGACGGCCATGTGCGTACTGAAAGGGATGACAGGGGCAGTACTTACCCTTTTACAAAATCTATAAAGTTATGTAGTTGATATTGAGGACAGTATAAATCACAGACAAGCGCCGATCTGATATCCGGAAGTTGACTACAGAACGTGGTACAGGTCTCCTCCGGTTTTATAGTTGTATCTTAAATATTTACATTACGGTTTTCATACATTATATTCTCTACTCCGAGACCACCAAAGACATTAAGACCCCTCCTCCTAAAATTCAGTGCTACTCCGCCAGAATATTGAAAGCCAACAAGGCCTATAGACTAATTGCAAATAAACATTATTTGACAACTTCGCTGGAATTAAACCCAGCTACCGAGATTTTAAAATAAAGTTTAATTTGATCGAATATAATACCATAATACGAAAAGTAATCATTGAGTTTGAAGGAATACCAGCTCTAGTCCTTTTACTTACTTTGTACAAATTCAAACCAAACCGGAAGTGGTTTACGAACGACTTGGATACAAAAGTCACAATCGTCATCGTCTCGTCTTTGAATGACGTGTTGTATAGAATTAGAAATACAGCAAATAAACGCTACCAGATAAAGAACCTGAAAGACACCCAAGACTAAAAACTAAAGGAACTTAAATTGTTTAGGGTTGAAAACATCTGAGGGAAAAGTTGGTAGATATCCTTTGTCAACAGGACTCTGACATTTCAGTAACCAAACGTTAAATTCGTGTTTGATTCCAAATCACCTCTACATCAATAACAGCGATGGTTTTGTTACTTGCGACTAAGAGTAACATTATACTTTCGGAAATGAAGAGTGTGACCACTAATAAACCCACAAGATAGGGCCTTATACTATTTAAAATCATTTACCTTCATTACTACGTACAACTTCGAAATGTTTGACCCAGTTGTATATGGCTTTAATGTCTTATCAACCCAAACCTCTTTATCTACCTCGCCCTGGTCTACATTACAGGAATAAATAGAGCAATGAAAGGATACGGAGTTTTACGTCCTCCGTACATCCCTGGCAGAAACTATCCGAGTTAGTTAAAGTTATTATCTCGACCCTCGGCAGCAAACGTTTAACTGAAGTATCACAGTTCGGGGAATAAGTCAAATGCATTTAAGATAAGTCTCTTGTGTAATTTTGTTTCACTCCTATTTCTGTCCCAATGCTTGTAGACCATGTATTTAAATGATTTGGCACCAAACTGTATATTCATGATCGAAAAACAGAACAGAAAAAAATATAATACAATAATAGAATCGATATCTAACAATTTATTTAGGTACAGTGATGGTGAAATGTTTTGAATCATATATCTGACTGTTTGGATGATCAGATCCACATTTACACGAACAGACAGCTGAAATAGAATAACAATATCGTGGAATTGTGTAAAGATTAGAAACAATATGCATAGTATATCACAGAAGCCTTAAATGAAAAATTAAAAAATAATTTTCAGCCCCAACAGGAAGACGTATATAAGCCCAATTAGATATATTAGGGGGACACAATTCTTCAGTTCTATTCATTATTAGCTTAAAAATATACAGTTAAGAAGTTCAATTAGATACAGATAAAGAGGACAACCAATTGCATTTCATTAGTTCAAAGACACACAACTTGATTTCAATTCATTGGTTCAATAACATACAGATTTTGGGAACAAAACGCTTCATTTCATTAGTTCAATAGATTGTGAGGACAAAAAAAAACTTTATTTCATTTCATTAATTCAATAAGGATAAAATCAGGTAAAAACTCTATTTCGTTTCTTTAACTCGAAATGGTGTCAGAATAAATGGACGGTTGATAATTTACTTACAGATTTTAAGTGTGTATTTGCCTGGTGGAAGCTGTCGTTTGTAACACAGTCTCTGTTATTGAGATATATTTCGTACTCATGTTGACCCGAGATCGTTTCAGTTACTGGATAATCCAAGGCTACTAGAAAGGAAAATAAATCTGAATCTTTATAAATGTACATGCTAATTGTTTCATTTATCAGAATCGAATTCTGTTTGTTCGTCTATAATTCCAAAGATTTTAAATCGGACTTTCTAAAAGGGATATGGATATACATGTTATAACTTATTTTTATAAGTGTAAGCCCACGGTATTATTTCAGAGTTAAGAGTGATATAAATGTGTGGTGGGAATCAACCTTTAGGATCATTACCACCATCCTGCACCATTTCAAGCTGGATTACCCCAGCTCCAGTACCATTGACTGTTTCAAAAACTACACGAAATCTGGGTGGATCTGAATAAATTCTTAATATCATATAATAGATCGTTCTCCAAGACTTTCCAAAAATGACCACAAGACTGAACAATGGTACAATGTTGTTTTACTGCGGTCAGCATGTAGGTGAAACCCGGATGCAGGTGTAAATGAAGCACCCCTCCAGATATCAACATTACCATTAGAATACACCTCAACCCAGCTCCCAAGTGTCTGTTTGTACTAAAGTGATAGGTGCTATAAAAAGAGCCAAAAATGACTCACCTATGTTATATTGGGCCAGCTTTATTTCGGCATCACCATGAACTTTAAACCCACATTGATTTATTAACTCACAAAAATATATAGAATCACTGTCACTACTAAAAAAAGTTAACAGCAGACAATTAAGGTATACATGGCTTATTAAAGCACCTAACTAGGGGGTGTGGGGTTAGCTATTCCGTCCCAAAACAGCGAAATTTCTTTGAGGTGTGTTTTGTGATTTCATGGACCCATAAGTGGACTAGGTGAATGGGGTACTCACTTTGTGACGGTTGAGACGAAAGATGCTATACCAGATTTACTACAATATAACTGACAGCCTGTCTGCTGGGTGGGTTTTGGTAAATACTGACATAGCTGTTTACAATCGCCAACCACACCAATATCTCACCATGGAAATACAGAAATATACATTATTACATAAGTAGAATAAGATGGTGTGGTGACAAACGCAACATCAGATGTTGCTGTGTACAAACTATCTATGATATCTGGGCGAACTAATTCCCTCTACTCGTATAACTGGAGGAGGCTGTAAAAAAGCAGCAACTATTTACCAAGTACGTGAAATACTTTTGAGATCGAATAAAGCTTGCAAAATAAAAAGGACAAACAATTTCTGTAATGGATCCCCTCCCATACCGAAAAAAACTACGTGATTGTGGCATATAATATAACATTTGATATAATTGAAGAGGCTTACTTAAAATCACATTGAGAAGATCTTGAAGTGATTTTTCAGCATAATGATAACACTGTAGACAGGCGGGGAATGACGAGAGACTGAAAGTGGGGCCAATCAAGCTCAGAAATAGAGATATCAGCACAACCTTTGAAAAAATAAATTGATAAGTTATTCAAATTGTTTCATTGTGCACGTTGTTGGCGCTAATAACGTCTTAGATAAAATATATTATATATATATATATATATTATATAGACTAGGATTGGCTATTTCTAGACTAAATGGCCTATAGTTTCTCAAGGTTTATGGAGACATCAAGCTTAATTTTCAATAACATTGAATCGTAGAACCAGTTATTCGTCGCAAACTAAATTTGAAGTATTGGGTTTCATTGGTCGGAATTAAGTCGGGCTACAGAGTGTAGAGATATAGTAGTAAAGCTTAAAAAGGTTGCAGACTGAAAGGAGAACAGAACTCTGTGAATAAATGGGAGTGAGTGAAGTATAAACAGGCAAGGTATTACCGTGAAAAGAACAACTTGGTGGAAGAAAGTGAGATAGTGCACGAGGAGGAGGGATATACAGTCAGGAGATTGACAGAGGCTCAATTCTGTTACATTAAGGGGATATTATGTACCCCGTCCATTGCTACGAATTACAGTACTCAGAAGACTTATAACATATTTATCAACGACAATTACTGATGTAACAGTTTAATACTGAGAGGACTGAAATCGGATTTACAAGAATTTCACAAGAACCCTCAGTGGTCAAATAAAATTTCTGGTAAGTCCCTCCCTTGCAATAAATCGTATGTAAAATGTTGATATTCAATAAGAGAGATACTGTTTGATCATAAATAGTTTAAATTTTAAACTTGGCCAATAGAAGCTCTATTCATCAGTACATATACATGTCGCCATAAATAACTTTAAAAATAAAAAATAAATATCAAAAACTAAGTAATTATCCATACAGATGCATGATTATGGAAAAACTCTTAATAATTTGATGGAGCGTTTTTCAAAAACGACTTGGTTGTTTGTGTTTTCCAGATATTTTAAGGAATTCTGTTACTTTATGACAACAGGTTTATCACAGGTTTAATACATTTAATTCATCTATTTTCCTATAGGTTCGTGTAGAGAACCGAGCTCTCGCAAAATATTACTTTATTTAGAAAATTTATAGATGTGATATGCATGTTTCAAATTATAAATGAGATTTATTAACTATAAAACAACGATCAGTGAATGGTGATGAAATCTACCTTCATGTTTCCAAACGATTTTAAAATTCCATATTATGTATGTACCCAAATATAATCAATACATGTAATTATGAATTAAGGTATAACGGTACTTCCTAACGGCCCACCTGGACCAGTCACATGACCTACTCTAATCACGTGACCAATCTCCAAGGAGGTGAAGAAAGCTCATGAGATTTGTTTTGACATGGCGGCCAATAACGGGATTCTTTGTGGGCAATAATAATCATGGCGTATTTCTCAATAATTTAACAGAATTTTAGAACTGAATGAATCCAATATGACAGCGACTAAGAATTATAAACTTGATCTGGATCCACCGAAAAGAAATGTTTTCGTGACTCAATTACATGCCAGGTAACAACTTATAAACATAGTTTTTAATTATTTATGCAATGTAACAAGTTGTTTTAATTTGTTATAATGACTGTGTTTAATACTTATGAATCCGACGATCTCCGTTATATATGAGTTAAATACATGGTATTATATTGTGCAACTTTGTTTAAATTGATAGATAACAAATGCCCAGTAAATACCATGGTATCATATACAATAATTACATTTTGCAGAAAATCTGATACAAAAGATGACATTGTATAAAATTATGTTAATATTAAGGTTTTCTTCAAGTTTCTTCAAAATTTTGTGGATCTTGCAATTTCACTGAAATTAAGAAAGCTTTGATGATATATAATAAAATATTTGCCATAGTCACATTATGGTCAAGATTTTCTATAATTAAGTCGACAGACAGTTTTTCATTGATTAAAATGGAAATAATTCTAATATTAAGCAAAACAAGCAAAGAAGAACTCTCTTAATCTTTTAAATACCCCTTAATATCACGTTAACAATAACTACATGTAACAAACATAATATATCAATGTTGTGTATATTACATGATTATGTTAGTAAGTTATACCTATGCTTTTTCAATAACAGCTAAGATCAGTAAAGTTACTTGTTATTTTTCAAGACAAATTTTGTCTTTTATTTTAGAGAAGATGAAGATGATATTGTACAAATTCCAGTTGTTAAGGAAAAGGGACATCGGCTCCTGGAATCTAGTTCCAACACGCATCAGCGAACTCTTTTGTTGAAACAGGAGGTGGAGATAGATAAGGTAGATGCTGAACTTGAAGCCAAAAGACGAGAATTCAAAGAACGTATGGAAGCATGTGAGAATCGTAGGATTGAAGTTCAGAAAAAACAGCAACGGGTAAGATATTGATTAAATGTTGTTATATTTTCCCATTGACCTCATCTTCGCATATTCTGGTAAAATCAAGAATCAAGATCAAATATTATCATAATTTCTCCTTGATTCCTCAAGTTTCAATTTGATAAGGTTGTTACACAATCATATCCCTTTTAAATACAGGGTTATAAGTCAATAAGCCAGTCATAATAAGATTATGGCTGGAATAATCCCCTTGTTCTTAATCCTCTTACTATCCAGTCTTTAGGTCAAGGCATTTCAGGTCAATTCCAATTACAATATGAGCTATGTAGAATCTTAAAAATTATCTTATTCTGATAACAGAATGTATCAAATGGATTGTTCTGAATTCATGACTTGTGAACACCTCGTCTTGGCTTGTGGTTCTATGACAAATTGCTTTGTTCATGAAAACCTGGTTGAAAAATTCATAGGTATCTTTATGTATAGATCAACTAACCCTAGAATGTTTCTATAATTGAGTTATCAACTCCTAAGGTTAGTATGAGAAAATCTTACATGTTCATACAAATAAAATAATTTTGCAGATGAAAGACCGAGTGGCAAAGTTTGAAAAATTTATAGAAGAAAATGAAATAAAACAACGAAGGGCAATACAGAAATATCAACAGGAAGTGAGGTTACGAGACCGAAAGAAATCAGAATTAGAAGACTTACAGGAACAATTAGAAAAGGTTAAGCAAAGGTAGAAGATTGATTTTAACTTTCCTCCAATGTTTTAAGATGAGAATTTGCTCTTTCTTGTCTCACTTAGTGATACTTTTCATAAGTTCAAGTTTGTAGTATGTATGTTCTTTGCTATTTATGTCCGAGATTTTGACTAAATTTAGGGTGATGCAAATTTAATTCATTAAACTTTTTATCAAATATTGCCAGTATAAATTTACTGGAATTTAGCCATCTAAATATTTGCTTTAAAGTTTGTATAAACATTTATATTCATTTTATTTTAAATCCAAATCCAATTTTGTTTTGCTAAGTGCTTATTTAATTTCCTGAACCTGATATATAGTAATTGAATCTTTAGCTCAAAGGTTCTCATTTTTGTTATTGTAGACACAGATACTTACAGAAATTACTAACTCAATATAAGAAATATGAAAATTATTTATTAGCAGTGGTGGAAGCCATGCCTGAAGGTAAGTCCTTCTTTAGCCATGTTTAAAACTTTAAGGGGGTTGACAACCTTATCGTTCGAGGTGTATTTCAATCAAGAAACGTATTAGGTTGATATCCATTCTACTTGGCATTAAAAAAAACTCATCTAGTAAAAATTTTAGCTCAATCGCTTCAGTAGTTTTTCATATATGGGTCCGTAAAGATAATCTATTTATAGAACACAATGGGGTATTCTTCTATGTAGATGTACAAATTACGTTGTCATTTGACATTTTTGAGTACTACGTCATCAGCTAAATAAACCTTTTCTACGTTGTCCAATGACATTGCGTTTGTCAATCAAATTTGTATTGGGGGAATCCAGAAGTCACATGATTTCCCATAAATCTTTACGTCACATGTAAACAGAGAAATTTTTTGATTGGTGGGTAGGGGTGTTTTGACATGTGCTAATCCATTGTTTTAGCACTCCAATTATGTGGTTATCGGTGCATATCGATGCCTAAAAGGTGCTAAAGCATTTCTACAGCATGAAAGACAATCTTTTAACAACATGATCGTTAATAACATAAGGTTTACATATGTTTGCAAAATGTTGCAAAAAAATGCCATTTTTCCAAAAGCATATCTTGCTTACAATTTATCTGATTTTTACAAACTTTGGTTTCAGCTGAAGCTTACGATGTATAAAATGAATAGTTTTTTAAAAATTAAATTTTTCGTAAATGCACACGCAAAATTTTGATTTCTATCAAAATCTTCAAAACAAAACAAAATTTTCCAAAAAGCCAACGTAAGTTTGTAGAGATTCATGTAGACTTGTGTTATGCAAAATTTCAAACTTCTATAATAATAGCTTAGTAGATATGTTAATTTTAAGGGAATAATTGACGTTTTTTTCGTTCATCTTTCATACCCTATTTCTCAAAGTTGAGATGTCATAAAGAAATAAATTCTATATTTTTGGATAGCTGAAAATCCCCTCTTTCCATTGATATTTAAATATTTCAGCTAGGTGGAAAAGAAGTGGATGAATTCGTCTATTTTTTGTACATAGGTTTAGGGTTGTCAACCCCCTTAACCTTGAACTCCATTATGACAAATATTGAGGTTAAGATATAGTGGATGGCACTGCTGATGCCACTTATTAGCTTGGCTTCTGAGAGGTCACAATGCCAATATTTATTTGTTGGCAATTGGGTTTGTTAAAATGGTGCCATATCCTATTCAGATGCGGGGAGCCCCTACGTACTAATACTGTTTATTTGGTTGATAAACAAAACATACATCTATTTCAGAATATCAACATAGCTAAAATATGTATTTGGCACTACCCAATTATGGAATGACATAAAAAAGGGTGGTTAATGTTGTTTTCCTTATTTCAGACTACATCACATCATCAGAAGATAAAGTAAAAGGGTTAATGATGAGACATCGAACATTATACGAAGCTAATAAAGATATTGTTGATAATTTAGGCCACATGGAGGACGAGGTATGTTTTGTATAAACTATTCTCAACAGCTTTAATTTAATTGGCACACCTGTCAGCCACACTATATAATCTGGTGGTCTTTAAAGCAGCCATCAACATGTGATATAATATGCTTAAGGTTTTTTACGTGAAATTTATAGTATATGACATCACAATCTATTTACACACATATTAAAGGATCACTTTGGCCACTATTTAGGCATTGTATCTCAGGGGCAAATCTGAAAACATCACGTAAATCAAAGCCAAATCCAAGTAACACAAAACATTATGAACAGTGTAACATTCAACCCACAGCTGTTGAAGTGAATGTAATTGAGTTTTATTTATTTGTTGACAATTTTGTATTTCAGTATGAACTGAAGAAGACTAAGTTAGAAAATATCAGACAGGATCACAATAAACGAAAAGTTTCATTTAACAGCGAGCTTGCTCATCTTAAAACATCTGAAGAAAATAAAACCACTTTAAATCAACGGAAGGAGCAAGAATTTCTTTTATCAAAAGGAGCTTTAAAAAAGAAGGTGACCATTGAATGAATTTTCTCAAAAACAAAATATTAATGGAATGTAGAGTTTAATTTGATAAGAAGGTAGAGAACAGTAGAATATAAAATCTGTTTCATTTCATTATTGTAAGGTACAGAACAATAGTTAAGTTTATCATATTATATTTTCAGAGAACCAATCTTGGTGTGATATATATGTCAATAGATAATATTTACGAGAAATGTAGGAAAATCTTAGACCTACCAGCTGATAAAGTTGATATTGATGAGAAATTAAAACGAATTGAGGTAAACTTAATATACTTGGAATATTACTTCTAAGGTTTATTATAAAATCAAAAATTTTATCATGTGTTGAAGTCAAGCTTTTTTTGTTCATTGTAATAGAATTTACTGAAAAAGTTCTACAGTGTGAAACTGAACTGTGAAGAAATTGTTTTCTTGTTTTGTTTCAGTCTTATTTAGTAGAAAGATCACAGGTAGCTGACCTTGTCCAGTCTTATACGGGTAGTACGGAATCATCTGATTCACATCCAGTTGTTCGAGAAAAACAAACTAAAACAGTCAGGATAAAAGGGCCATAACTCAATGTCTCAAAGTAAAAAAGTAATATACAGAATAATTCTACATCAGGGATTTGAGGCATTAAGTTTAAAAAGGTTTAGAGCATAGAGAAATTATATGTCTGGTTATTTTTCACACCTCATAATTCATGCATGAGATCTCTGTGGTCTCAACAACTCATGAGAAAAATCTGTGATGAAATTCAGTGTTAGGAGACTGCAGTATAATCAGTCTATGATATAAATTTTAAGTCACTTTTAATGAGTAGCCAATCAGAAGTTCAGTTCTAATATTTAATCCAAATCCAAAAAATACTGTAATCTTATTACTTAATGACAAAAATCAAGTTCAAAATCATTTTGTTGATTGACTAATCATGTAATCATCTTGAAAAAAGGTTTTTAGTTGACAAAGTTATCTGATGATAAAACACTATGTTGAGTCCATGACAGTAGAGACAATATAAAACTGGAGTGTATACCGTGTATTTGCTGGTCAGGTTGTTGTCCCATGATGTAGCTATGTGAAAAAACATGGTCACACTCTCATATAAGCATTTCTGTGTTCAACAAAAATTGATTGAAATTATTTTATCTTCAAACCTCATTTATTTCTTTTTATCATTTATCTTATTTCTCTTTAATGTTGTTTTGTTTTGTAATGTTACTTTTGTTAGTGCTTTTATATAAGTATCAAAAATTCTTTGTCTTTTTCCAGGGGCCCAGGCTTGATTTGTTTCGGACAATCAACCGACAGCCTCAAACAATGAAATCTTTTGCTTAGCTAATCAGAAATAGTCTACAGAGTTTACCTTTGAAATTTGAGCCTTCAAATCCACTTGTTTCCATAATTATCCGTGTTTGAAAAATCATAACGTCCTAAGAAATTACGAACGTAGCGCCATATTGGAAAACGGTTCGTCTTGATAATCAAAGAGTTATCCTTCCCGTTGTGCAATAGCGGTCATCTATATAAATAGACCACAACGCATTTTCAATTGCAGATTTTGTCAACAGGACACACAATTTTCAGACTGACTGGAGACCAGCCGTGTACAGCACCGAAAAAAAATGAAAAGTGAAATTTTTTGTTTGAGGTATATTTCAAGGTATTTTGCAATTTTCTTAGAGCTTGAGTATTTCTGAGGACTGTTTAAATGTAACAAAGGCCCAAAACCCCCCCTAAAAATCAAGCCTGGGCCCCTTTTATCTTCTTTCTATTAAGATACAAATCATGGTTAATTTTTAAGTATAGTCAAGTATAGTCCAGTAATAACCAACAAAAATTACAAGACATGAACAAGAGCCGTCTTGTTTGAGGTATCTACCATAAATCAAATTATACTGTTTATGTTTATACCAAGACATGGATAAATACTGTTAAATAATAAATAATGTTATCAAATAAAGTTAATTACTTGTTTATTATATAATCATATGGGTATTTATACAATCTCTATTTTATATTTAGAAATACATGTAGAATAGATTGCTCAATTCTTTATTTTAATTCTCCAATATTATCAATGCACGATCTCAAATACAAATTTCAGCCGTGAAATGTTTTATTATGTTAAATTTACAACATGGTTTTACAACAATTTGATTGCAAATTAGATTATACATCAAAAGTATTCTCAATTTTTAGTTTTTGTGGATCATGTCAGATGTTGTATGACTTTTTGTTATATAAGAACTACCGTACTGTCAGAAAATTTGTAAATTATGTTAATAGTGTCTGACAGAAGCATCAAAATAATTCTGACTATTTTATTATGTTCTTACTGATGCTTGTATGAAATAACCAAATAAGCATTATCATCCAAGTGGATTCTCTAAAATTGATACTGAATCATGGTGTAATAGTAATATTATTATGAAAAAGCTCAAAAGTTTTTAGCCAAATTTTTATATTTTACATTCCTATATTCTATGTGTAATTCTGAACAAATTTTAGCATTATTACCACTGTTATATTAAAGCCAAATCTTCATGTTATGTATACAAATATATTTTATTACAAAATAAAATAAAAGAATAAACATCTAGTTTTTTTTACTTAAAGTGCATTTCTAACATCTCTTATGTTTCTAAAAAATTTCTTGTCCTTTAAAAAAGCACTAGTCATAATACTAGTAATTGTTTTGACTCCTCAGGATTTGAAACTAAAACATCTATTTTGTATCTGCTCAACTGATTAGAAAAGGAAAACTGTCAATGTAATAGATTCTAGCTTAAGAAACTGAGGGACTTTTCTATTTTCTCCTTTATCACTTAAAAACAGACATTCCAGAAAACTGATTCAATGTTTTATTTAAAATGATAAAAATGGAATGATTTTTCTATGTTAATAAACATAAAATTATCACAAAACTATTACAAATAGTCAAAATGGCTTCCATGAAAAATAAACAATTGACAAGGCACTACATATCTAGCACTAAAAATTTCTTGCATCAATAATATTTCAATGAAAGCACTCCAATAACTCTAAAAGTTTGTTCTATAAATAGAATCATCACAGATTATGGCAAAATCCGAAGGACACAAAACAAAGGTCTTCAAGCTTCAGGGAACTTGGGGTCAAATGACATCAAATGTCCAGGACACTTTGGGTCTCATGGTTTTTTTAATATTTAAACTCCTGGTAAATCAAGAACACAAAAGTTAGACGGATACCAAATGTCCAGGATAAAAGTTTTAATATCCCATCAACCTCAAAGGTTCAACTGAAACCCAGGTAAAGGACACAAGGTCACATAGAACCCCAAGACATTCACTGTCACACTTTTGTTTCAATATTTTGAGTCAATTGTTTTTGTTGCTCTTGTTTTTGTCGTTCTTTTTCTCGATTTAAGGCTGATCTGTAACGTTCATATGACATCACTAGTTCTTCAAGTTCCTGTTTATAGATCCGCCGAATCAGCGCATCAAAATATTCCAGTTCGTTCAAACGAAATAAATCCCACTGAAATGATATCAATAAATAACCAGTGATTGATTGAAATTAAATATATGGACATGATTAACTACAAGAATTATTGTTATTCCCTCAGGTTTCAATGTAGGAATAAGATTCATTTTGACAGTGCCAATAGATCTTATTGGTGAGTTGGATAAATTGAATCCAAGACGAGGATAATAACACAATTAAACAAAGGTAACTGCAAGTCACTGCAGTAAGAGTGGCACCTTGATGTCTATAGCCTCCTTCTCCAAGCCCACTAATTCAAAACAAATTATATTTTACATCATTAAAATCAGAATATATAATTATACGTTCACACATTTCAGAGAAAAAAAACAATTTTCCTGCTGTTGGTCGATTGTTAAGTGTTGTCTTTTTTTCAATATGTGACATAATTTGCTCTGTCTAACTCCCTTTCAGTGTCTCAACAAAACAGGTCTAAAATAGAGCTGTCTTACCTTAAGTTTATGATCATGTTCAGGTTGAGCTTTAAAATACACAACTAACCAGGGTGGTATTTCTGAAAATTGACAAAAAACAGGATAAGACATAGTATGACCTATTTTCAATGGTAAAAGAACCTGTTAACAGTATATTTTGGTGATCCTTTGCCATTTTATTTGATTTCCAGTCTGTATCTATCTGAAACATGCACATGAAGATTTAAATCCAGACTAATTTTGTTGCAGTGTGGAAATCTAACCTTCTTTTAAATATGGGTTAGCAGGAACTAATACATTAGTTTGGCGTGGTTGTTGAAATTCTAATTGTTGTGGTAATGCAGATCCCCCTTGTGATGATGTGTTGGTTGTCATGGTTTCTTGGCTTATAACAATACCTCGTGGTACAGATGTTGAACAAGGATGGTGGGTTTGAGCTGTTTTTAAAATATGACTGAAAGAGAGAATGCCATTTAAATGTAAATACACTGTACATGCATTCATAAAATAAACAAAACCACAAGAATCCATTCAAATCATAATCTTTGGGCCAGTGTCCACCAGCAGACAAAATCAATGTGGTAGGCATGAATGAATCCAATTCAGTCATTACATTGATATGACATTAAGGTTATATATTCGCCACAACTATTGCTACATACTGCAATGACTCTAAGCCGCTTTTCAAATAGTTCTAGAGATGCCCATCAGCCCCACCTTACCATCAATAACCTTCTTATAGTAATACAACTTCTTATAGATACCACTGGCTGCTGGGATTGTATAGTAACATCAACATACATATTTATTCAGTGGATTTGACAAACAGGCTTCTAAGATGTGACAAAGGAATAGGACTTACTTGACATAGAAAACTCCATGTTCTTTACTTTCGATTCGTTCCCAGCCCATGGGTAAACTTTCTTTTTCCAGGGGGTGACTCCAGTGAGTGGTCTGGGTATTATGGTCTATATAATATTTTTTACCACGTAATGTCCAGTCCACTGACCAACCCACAGGTAAAGGTAACTCTTCAGCACCTGGACTACTCAGGAAATTACCTGAAATGAAACGGTAGTTGCTATAACATCAAGGGCAACTTTTAGATATCTAGAGAACTAATTATTAGACACTAATACCTGTATTCACCTATTTCTATATTTCCAGTATAGAACTGTATAGGTTCACAACACAATGAAAGAATTTCTTCATAAGTAAACATGGCCTACCTCACAATATGCCTTTCTTGCAACATATATAAATACTCACTTTGGTTAGCAGATGAGACAGTAGGGGATAACATATCACCATGGTGGTCAACAGTAGCAGATGGATGAATTTTACTTCTTCTAACACCACTGATTGGTTGATTTCTGTCAGATGACAACAAGGCAGATACTTGATTTGTTGGCTCTGCAGCATGTATTGCACTTGTTGGAATCCTTTCTGAATATAAATTTGTTAATGGCGTAGAACGGTCACTGGCTGAAAGTAAACTTGATTTATCATTTGTAGACGAAGTTCCTGATTTTGGAGTTGGACTATCCAATGGCGAACCAAGTAAATTTGTCCTGTTAGCACTAGGATTTTGTTGCGCGTAGTAATTCCGTATCTCCTGATGATACTGTTGTATTTGATAATTGTCATCATATTGCTGTTGTAAATTTGAGTATTCTGAGTTTCCAAGCCCAGATGTTTGAGACAGGCCCTCAGAATTTTCTTCAGCTGAAAAAAAAAAGAATGTTGCTTATGTACCTTTCATCATCAACCTTTTTAGGTGAATGAGTCTAGTATCTTAGTATCTAATGATTACTTGAACACTATTTTTATGGCAAGATTTACTTTGTGTCCTGGGTCAGTGACATCATGATTTCTTCGCTTTGCATAAAGCAGACCTTGTTTGAGGGAAAATTTCCTGAGAAGGAATTTAGTCTTACCTAGTTTCACAGTTGCACTTGGTTGCTGGACAGGAGTAGAATGAAAAGTAGTAGTAGGATGGTAGGAGACAACAGGATTTGCAGTAGAACTAGTTAAAGGTTTTTGAGCACTTGAAGGTTGAGAGAAAATCGCCCCTGATGTCCTTGATGCAGAAGTAGAAACATTCTGTGGGGATGACAGTCGAAGATTATGTAGCCCCTGTGTTAAATTATGGGAGGGGCTAGAATGTGATTGTTGATACATTTGTATCTGTCGATCTGTGACTTGGCCAATGTTTACAGGAGGTTGAGCAGGGGATGTGAGACGTATTGGAGAGGGAACACCAGTAGGTAGAAAGTTTCCACCAGTTGCTGGAGTCTGTTGAGGAACATAAGATGCAGGATTTCGCGTTGTCCTTCGAGGAGCTATGCTACTTGCTCTCACTGGTGTATGATAATCTGAAGATACAAAAATTTGTCAGAGAGGGTGATTAAATTAATTCAAACAAAAAACACTGCCTTTTATCATCTGAAGAAGCACTGCTTTAACCATGAATTTTAACAAATTGAATTTCTAATTTATGATTTCAATAAAATTAAAACTTACTACGCAACATAGGTGGTGTATCTCTTTTAATATAACGTCCTGCAATTCCTTCGTTTAATCCACCATCTTTCTTTTTTGAGTTGGACAACATCCTCTTTTTATCCATTGTTCAATATCCAGAAAAACACTAAATGATCCAGTTGCACTCAAAAATCTTTCATAATTATATCATTTTGAAAAGTGTGCTTTTTCCAATGTCATTCTGATAGCAGTTTGATTATCATGGACTTTGCAAACCTTAAGAGATTGTTAAACTACTTGTCACCGGCACACTGGCAAAAAGAACAAACTTTTCTTAACTATGAAGAAGCCATTGGCACAAAGAGAAATATTGAAAAACAAGAACAGAAATCACGAAGCACAAAAACATTACCAAAGCACAAAGTATTAAAACAATGTAATTTGAAAATCAATAATGAAATGATTTCATTGACACTGTTGTCCATAATATGTGTCTATTATCCATTGTCATACGAAGACAAGGTTCTAATTCACTGTTTACTTTGTCTCTCTAGTCAACATTTAGAATGTCCAAATTCAATACTCTTCTAGTAATTCATGTAAAGATAGGTGGCAATATTTTAACTATGTTGTGTCATTAAATTTTTCTATGTTAGACACTTTGAGCAATCTGATTTATAAATAACTCTCTTAAGTGAGTAATGCACTTAAAATTGTGGGTCACATTCTGTACTTGAGAGACATTTGTCATCTCTTTGGTATTCATAATCAAGTGGTCACTTCAATCAAGATGTAAAATAAATGGAATGCAGTTATCTGAGCATAGTTATTTCATCTTCGAAGAAACGTTCGACCTTGATAAGTAATAAAGTCATCAGAATGACAATCGCATGTCAGTCAAGTAATGTGAGAAACAGGCATTTGAGAAAAAAAAGAGAAGTCTACATAGTGTAAACAAACATAAACACAACTTTTGACACCTTCTTAATGCACAAAACGTTGATATAATTTGATTAATTTGTTGATCGGCACACTAAGCTAAATACAAATAGCACTAAACATCAGCCAATTAATATGAATTACTTTAATTACGGTAGGAAATTAAGATAAATTGAACTTGATAAGCTTCACAGGAAATGGCTTCTCGCACCCTCATGTGTAGTACGTCACAGTTTGTGAGGTCGGTATAACGGAAGTGACGTTTTGTGCCTATTGTTTATGTTTACCGTAGCAACGTCACAACCAGGGAAACGGTTTACTTGTCTGGCTGAAACAAATGTGATAAAATTGTTGAAGTTTTGATTTGCTACAATATTCGGCGAGTAAACCTGACAATTTACTACTAGCTGATCGTCTGGACACACATTTCAACATACAAAATGTCTACGTCTCCAACTAATGAGGAAGCCAAGCCAGACACACCAAGCACAACACAACTGAGTGCCAAAGAAAATGAATTTATCAAGGCGAAATCATACCTTCTCACTGCCAGTACTAATACTGGTATGAATCTGTAAGTAGTTTGAATTTTTTTAAGCAATTTGGTGGAATTTTTTCCTCTTTTTTGTTTTGTTTTTGTGTGTATATTTTCATTTTAATATACATTGGAAAAATATTAGATGTAAGTACTGGTAGGCTATTAGGCTACTAGACTAGGTCTGTAATATAAAATCAAATGTAAACTAGACCTAGGAACCTAATTCTGACCCATGTTAAATAAAGAGTTTATTATTATTATCATAACTGAGTCATTCGAGTAGATTTGATCCTGCATTTGACTGACAAACAAGACTTTGTTTTTGTGTGGGATATACAGAAATTAGATCTACTTTCTTTTTTTTTATTGTAATATTAGTCTACCTATGTTGCCTTCCAAAGAAATTCAAATGATTGTGTTCTGAATTCATTGAGAAAGATCAAATTACCAATTACTAGAGAATTTTCCACTCCATTCCTCTCTTTAGATATAGCTATTTCCATTTATAGATATTAATTTTGTTTTGTGCAGGTATGATCATCTTTCTAAAGTATTAAACAGAGTTTTAGATGAAAGGCCAAATAATGTAGCTGATATTATTGAAGATATTAGTAATGATACAAAACGATCTAAGTTTACATCTAAAGCTGATACAGTACAGGACAAACTTGATAAATCTACAGAAGTAGCTCTAGCCCAATTACAGAAAAAATTATTTTCAGTAAGTTTGTTATTATTTTTTCTATAAAATCAAGGCATGACTGTTTACATGGATGATCATATCAAAACGAGCTTGGCATGGACATTATTCTATCGTAGAAATATTGAAACAGAATTTATAAATGTATTTGTATAGAATAAATTAAACATTTATACAATGTTATCCATCTGGAGTCAATTTTTCAAAGTCTTAACCAATTTTATTTTTAGAAAGGTGAAGGAGAAGAGGAAGAAGCACAACCAGATGAAGAAGTTGAAACTCCTCTTCCCAATCTCATGGAATTGTCCTTTTATTTTGAACAAGCTGCTATTGGTTTGAATAGAGAGGAGGTAATTCGAGTCTGGTTGGCATTGAAAAACTTGGTTGATAATCACCCATTACAACATGTACGATTCTGGGGTAAAATACTCGGAACACAACAGAATTATTATGTTGCTGAGGTCGAATATCGTGAAGGTGACGAAGAGGAAGAGGAAGAAGAAGAGGTACAATAATTGTTTTTAAAATCTCATCTTAATTAGCTTAAGATCATATTATGAAAAATACAAATTTATTAAGCTATTTAAGATACACAATAGTCAATTACATTTCATTAGCTTAGTAGAGTATCGAACAGTAGGATATACATGAATAACTTCATCTCATTACATTAACCCAATAAGGCATTGTTGAAAATACACTTTTA
Source organism: Nipponacmea schrenckii (assembly GCA_030562195.1). Lineage (NCBI taxonomy): Eukaryota > Metazoa > Mollusca > Gastropoda > Lottiidae > Nipponacmea > Nipponacmea schrenckii. The sequence goes on along the minus strand of CM060199.1, from coordinate 12,344,181 downwards.
AATCTGATTCAATTTTTTTTGTCCTGTAAGATATAAAACATGAGATATCTGAACAATCACACTAAAATACTAGAGTCTGTGAGAAGCAGATCACATTAGCAGTACTTTAAAATTACCTGATTTCAATTTTGGCAGGAGGAACAGGCTGAAGAAGACACAACAGAAAAGGATGATGCTGAAGAGGGAGAAGAAGGTAAGATATTTGACTCTAGAATCCTAGAGGCCACCTGCCATTATAAAACTTTATTTTCTATCTAAAAAATTTGTTAATAATTTATGTTTAAGTATTTCTATACAGTTTTTAATGTACAATGCAAAATATTTAAAGAAAAAGACTGTGTGTACTGATACTGTCTCATTTCATAGTTATGGCTCATCTAACATCAATGTACACATCAATGAAGAAAGAACTTAATGATTGTTAACTTAAAGCAGTCTTGAGTTGAGTTCTAATTATGGTTCCATCATTTTATTTATTTGAATACATTTTGTAGAAGAAACGGAAGAAGATGATATCCCTAAACCAGAATTCAAATCACCAGCTCTTCCACCTAAAGAAGACAACAGAACTGGTGTGAATAAGAAAACATACTTTGTGTGTAATGAACGTAAGCAATATGTTATTTCTTTATTACCACAAATTGTTATCACTTTCACATAGCATCATACAGAAATAGACAAGTGTAAATATTTTAATATCTTACTGTAAGTATTTCTGTAGTTATGAATTGTGTACCGGTAATTATTTCAGCTGGTAAACCATGGGTAAAACTACCAGCAGTGAACCCAACACAGATTTCTGTGTCAAGGAAAATCAAGAAATTCTTCACCGGCCGACTTGATGCACCTGTAAGTTATACATTTTTTTTTTCTCTCAAAAATATATATTTTATAAAATATTTCTGGCAAAAGATCTACATAGCTGATATTTTGATTTAATTTAATGTTATACAAGTTGTCGACTTTATAAGTTTAGCCCTTATAGAGAGCCTGCATAGCTAATAAAGCTTATTTTTTGTTAAATTTTGTCAACTCAGCTGACAGCATCCCTTAAAAATTCCATATTGCTGATGTTTATTTGATATATCCATTTCTTATGGTTAATAGTATTTTTATGTCACTTTATTTGAATAGCAAATGTATATAATTGTAACATTATTACGTTTACAGGTCGTGTGTTATCCTCCCTTTACTGGTAATGAATCTAATTACCTTCGAGCCCAGATCGCTCGTATCAGTGCCGGTACTCACATCTCACCCCTGGGATTCTACCAATTTGATGAAGAGGAAGAGGAAGAAGAAGAGGGAGAAGGTAGAGCTTTAACATTTAAATTTTTGTACTTACACAACTTAAATTATTAGGCCTTCTGAGAATAACACAGCTTCTGTTCATTTAGAATTTCCATGAAAAACTGAAATTGAATAGTAGAAGTCTTGATAATTTTATAGGAAAAGAAAATCAGACATTGTAGCATAATCAAATATATTGCAGTCTGTAGTCTTTTAACTGGATTAACTTCCCTTTGTCTAGATGTTCCGTTGAGCTTAATTTGTTTGTTTTCTTGATTCACAGTTATGTTAAAGATATATACTTCAAATTGTTTTTTTATTTTTTTTTGCAGCTCGAGATCATTTTGTAGAGAATTTAGATTTTGAAGGTATTACTGTCAGGGAGCTAGCAGACCCTAGTTTGACTAACTGGGTTCATCATGTACAACATATTTTACCACAGGTGAGGGACAGGTCTAATTTTTCTTGCCATATGTTAATAATGTACTAGCTATCAGTGAAATGACAAATCTTATGTCATTTTTAAAAAAATAATCTTACTTTTGATCGAGAAATGTTTCAAATATTCTGTCAAATATCAATTAATATTTTAAATTTGATATTCTAGGGTCGTTGTTCCTGGTGGAATCCTGTCCAGAAATCAGAAGATGATTTTGAAGATGAAGATGAAGAAGAAGAGAGGGAGGAACCAGATGAGCCAGAGCCAGAAGTTGGACCCCCACTTCTCACTCCCATTGCTGAGGATGATGAAGTAGGAGGCATGTCACCCTGGACCCCCAAACTTTCCTCCAATATCATTCCTCAATATTCTATAGCTGTCATGCACTCTAATTTATGGCCTGGTGCTCATGCCTTTGCTTTTGAAAAGTAAGTATGAACAAGCTTTTTCTACTCTTCAATCCTGTCCTAATGGAACACAGAATAAACAAATAACATCACCCTGTAACATTTAAATTGAATAAATATGATATCTGTTGAAATTTTATATTTAAACTTGTTCTGTTTTTCTTTCCAGGAAATTTGAAAATATCTATATTGGATATGGTCACAAATACGCTCAAGATAATTTCAGCCCCATACCACCCCCAGCTGTCCAGGAGGAGTTTCCCAGTGGTCCAGAAATCACTGAGGCTGAGGATCCAACCCCAGAGGAAGAAGCTGCTTTACGTGCTGCTCAACAGGAAGCTGCTGAGGCTGCAGAAGAGATGGAGGAGGCAGAGGAAGAAGAAGATGAAGAAGAAAATTAGATTTTAAATATTTAATGGGTGGGGACTTTGGGAAGGGCATATTGCAAATTTTGAAATTGAAATTTGAATCTGTAATAAGGCAATGCAGAATGTAGAAAAACAATTCAACAATATGTAACAATATTAAATTTTGGAATGCTTTTGAATTATCAGGGTTTTAAAATTTGAGTTTGTCATGGAAATACCAGGGTTCATTATCATGTCATTAGATTAAAGTATATTGTCATATCATTTTAATATTTCCTATTTCAATTAAGTTCTGTGATGTTGCCTATTGTTCCATCTTGAAAAAGATCAAATCGTCCAAATTTGAAGAGTATCATATCAGTTTGTTATTTTCATCTTGAATTAGTGACGACTTGTCAAAATTCTTCCTTATTTTTAACCAACAGCATTAAGACATGTTATAAAAGCTGAGACTTATAATGTATTTGTTAATCAACTTGTATCTAGTGGAATTCTTGAAACATACAGAATGCTGGAATAGGGAACTTTGGATCTTACAGAATACTGTAATTTGGAAAATATGGAATTAAGCTCAACTTTATCACTGACTGTATAGACAGAAGCATTACTTTGTATATAAGTGAAATTTTAACCTCCTCATTCAGTGCTTCTATTGAGAATTTGTTTTAAGAAAATTTTGTGATAAATTTTAACTCCAAGGCCTATATTGTACTATATTCTTATTATTTATTATATACAATAAAATCATAAAATTTATAATTCTTGTTAACTTGTATACATCAAAGTATAACCCCTATTGTGTAAGTGAGCCTTAATGTTCTACCTTATTTCTGAGTTCAAAGCTCTGAATTATTAAGTAAAGTAAATATTTGTTGAATTGTTGGGTTGTTCTAGCACAGTTAAAAAAAATTCATCAAAAAAACTTGTTCACATAAACATTTCAAGCCTTTCTGAATGAGCTATTATTACTAAATCAATTGCATACCATCATACATATGTCAAACTTGTAAAAACAATTTATTCATAAACCTTTCCAACAAAAACTCACTTTGGGTACATGAAACATTGATTCAAATAAAAATAGATCCTGTTTATATAAAAAACCTATAATTTGTTTATAAGATAGATGTCGAAAACAATGGAATCCAGGCTGTCTTTGCTGCTGTCAGCAACGATTAAGCTTCAATACAGTTGTATACAACACGTGGATATTAGACACGTGGCTGCTAAATATAGTATCAAGTCCCGCCTATTACCATGCTTTAATATTGATTAGAGGAGTGATTGACAGATAGTTTAAACCAATGAGAGATGAACAAATTATCAATACTGTTATACATTGTAGGACAATGTGATACTGCGACCAGTGTAACGATAACTACACTGAGTGACTGACTGTTACACATTAAATATTACACGTGAATTACACGTTTTGAGGATTATATAGTAAACATTTGGGGATTTTATAAGTTGAAATATGTTTTAAATGACCAAAGAAAGTTCTTAGCGGCATAATTAGAATTGGAATCGTTGCAGAATGGAGTCTAAGAGTGCAACGTCTGGTGCCAGTCGCGGTTGCGAGAAGCTGCCGAGCATGAAGCCATTGGCATTGTTATCTGATACATCAAGATATTCCTTGGCTGCCAGGCTTCCGAGCTTATCCTTGGATTCATCTGTTGTCGCCAGTGGAAAAGTCGCAGGAAAACGGGGATCTCAAGGCTCTGCAATGGAAGAAGAGTTGAAATGCCCAGTTTGTAGGAGATGGTATTCTAAACCGTTACTTTTACCCTGTTCTCATTCAATCTGCACTGCCTGTGCCGTGGCTGGTCAGGAACCGACTCAAAACATGGTGTCCAGCTCAGTAGGGGGAAGTGGGGCTCACTGTCCATCAGAAAATGGAGTAGGGGTAAATGGGACTAACTGTCCCTCGGAAGCTGACACTGTGAGCATAATGGAAATGGATAAGCTTAGCTTAATAAGTGAAGCAGACAGCGGAGTTGTGTGCAATAGTCGACCAAGTAGTTACTTAGGAACACCAAGTGTGGAAAATATTTTCACTCCTTCGACTGTACAAACATATCCCTATGGGCTACGCTGCCCAATGTGCAGTAAAATTGTGCTGTTGGATGATTTTGGAGCTCTATCACTGCCAATTAACAAAGTTTTAGAAGCCATCATTGAAAAATATACTCAGGCCAAAGAACCAAAAAAGGCAGAAATTCGGTGTGAACTGTGTGTAAATGGGGCAGAAATAGCAACAACAATGTGTGAACAGTGCGAAGTATTTTATTGTGACACATGTCGTGATGGATGTCATCCAGCACGCGGATCTTTAGCGAAACATAATCTAGTGGACCCTACTCAGGGACAGAATATTATTGAATCTAAAAAGAAAAGAAAGGAAGTAAAATGTAAAGAACATTCTGAAGAAGTTATGAATATGTTTTGTGTTGGATGTAAAATACCTGTTTGTTATGTCTGTTCACAAGATGGCCGTCACATCAATCATGATGTCCAATCTTTAGCCTCAATCTGTAAACAACAAAAGGTAAGGGAAGCGCTTTTTACACCATATCAGTAGAACAGAGAGTAGAAATTAACATTAGTATGTTGTAGGTTTGTAGAAAAAACTAACATTGAATTGAATTGAATCATATCATGTCAGTTTTTCTAATACATATTTATGTACATGTATCATATTTTCAATAATTGCACCATATGACACACTAGACGCTACATCTTGTTTGTCCACATATTTATTCTCAACTGATATTCTTGCACAAGTTTCAACATTTTGATTGGTCACAATGATGTACACAACTCAGCATGATGCAAGGTACACAATAATTTGCTATTTAATGTGAAAAACCAATTAAATTGATTGAAATATGTAAGAAGTAGAGTAAAAGTAGAATGCCAATGTTATAAACAACTCATGTCTAAGTCTATATACTAAGTTACTATTAAATATTTGAGACAAATTTCGACTCTGATATGATGTGAGACACATCCTTAATGATATCAGGCATCTTAACTAGAACTGTCAGTCATATCTGGCAAATATAGTCAAATGAGCAGTCACAGATATCCCTGCTAAAAGTTGATTGGAGGTAGGACAAAATGGTAAATTTTTCAGGTCGGTGTGATAATCAAGGTGACTCCATGATGTTTAGTGAGACGCCAAATTAATCTCAGTCGATTACTAGAAAATCTTTTTGTCAACTGAAACAAGTAAAACATGGCCACCTTAACACATCTGTATTAACCCTAGCTCAATCATTTTCTAAGAATAAGCATGTGAACCCTTCAGTGACCAATACGAAATAGTAAAAAAATTCTATGGGTCAAGTGAAAAGGTGTGGACAGTATTTGATCAGCAACAGTAAAGGTGAGGGAAATATTTGACCAGTGTGTTAAGTGAAAAGTTGAATCAACATGATTTGTAACTAGATAATTTACATGTTAAATAGTTTCTTTATTTAAAAGATTATCACCTGGTCTGTTGGCTACTATCGGTCTAGACTCATTGACGCATAATTCATTTACTATCCTTGTAACATACTTTTGGTCAAACAGAGAGAAGTTCACACAGCACATTTTCTAGTGGAGAATCTTGCATTAGATATTTTTTTAATGAAATGGAAAGATAGGCCTTGCTTGTGTAAAATATGATTCCTTTTGTCTTACTTTCAATTTTCTAAGAACCCAACATGCCAAGTCAGGTTAATATTATCAATAATTTGAAAATAGAAGGGTCCGAACTTTCATCTCAATTGTTCAATAAACAACAGTCCACACCTCCATTGAGCAGTGATTTTAGGGGGTACTTCATAATTTGTAACCATAGTTCAAATGTTATTCGATATTAATGAAAAGGAGTGTGAGGAGAAATAAGATCCATTAAAATTCCCTGGTCATAAAAGGTTGATATTGAAAGTGGGTGTGGTTTATTATTCGATAATCTAGTAAATCACTCCTGAGTGTTTATCTAAGTAATTACTCAGTACTATGATAAGTATTCTGATAGTCAAGGATTAATAGGAAAATGTCAAAACAATGATCTCATTAGTCTCCTGTTATCTTGATGATTTCTGAATTTAGAAATATTAATACTGAACCTGAAACATTTTGTTTCGGAGAGTTTTACTCTACAAAATATTGAAACAACTGATGTAGTTCATGTCCCAACCTAAATTTCTGAAACAGAAATTTTTTATAAAAACAGAGAATTGTATGCACGACTTGGTGTTTTTTTTTTCAGAGCTAGATGCCCTGTTGATGATTTTTTAGCTATCTGAAAGATGTGAGACGAGCTCTCAGAATTGGATTTCTTTCGCAACAATTACCCTTTTAGCCTACTAATTAATTCAATAAAATCTTTATTAATTATTTACTATAGCCTGATTAATTAATCCAGCATCATTAACAACATCAAAGTCAAGTTATACAGCCTGCGTACCTGATGCCAAAGTTGGGGCATCTGTGTTCAGAATATATATATATATATCTGTATCTGTTATCAAAATCCGCTTGAAGCGGACATTGTCATATACCAAACAGCCTTCCTTTTTATGCATGAAGACCACTTTGTGTACCCATTCTTCCTAAGATTAACCTGCCAAAATGCCAAAAACTTACTTTGTGATTGCTCTTGTAATTAATAAGGCTTTGTTGATACAGCTCTAGCAATAACTCTGTGGCCAGTGGAATAGTTTCTAGTTAAAGTTACTGTCTAGTAATGGTTTTGTAGAATATTTGTACTAGTAGTAAAACCTGATCCTATATTTATTTGAGTATTGAAACAGAAGATGGCTTGATGAATTGTGGCGCCACCAGTCTTGTTTATTTCATGGTTTTATCATTGATTTTAACATGGTGATGTTTCTGTTGATAATTTAAAACCCATTGTGGTAACAAATCTGTTTTTTACAATGATTATTCCATTGGACATTGATATCATTGCTGTTTATTTTGGCTGTAAGTTGACAAGATCTATTTAAAACTCATCTTACTCAGAATAGATATATATTTGTCTTACTTTACCAGTCTATGATGGTTTTTGAGACTTAATGGTTAATGAATTAGCCACTGAATGCCACTTGAGGTTTTATAACAAAGTTTTATTCTATATTTGGATGACTATATACCTTGAGCAACTTCTTCTTTGATAGTGTAAAGTTAACTTTAATTTTCTAATTCAAATAATGAAGTACCGGCATTTTCAATGCACATTAGTGATATTTAATGGCAAATAAAACATCTCTTAAATGACTTTTGTCACCTTTTAAACTGGAGAACCTCATCTTTAACCAATACAATGATCTTATTAACACTTGATTTAATTAAAGTCAGATTCCCCCTGCAGATTAATTAAAGATTCTTAATGATTTTAATTCTATTTGATCTCCAGTCTTGTGTTGTCATGTGGATAAAATGCGTGAACATGAACATGTGTTTGTAGTTGTAAACATGAGCCAGCAGGCGTGTTTAATGTGAGTGAAATGCACATGCTAAGTTTAAAGATGTTTGAAAATAAAGATGATGGTTTTATTTGATCAGTGAAATTAAAATTACCACCAATTAAAGTCAAGTGTAAGAGTTTTAACCTGTACCTGATAACTTGTGTTCTGTCAACCTTTTGAATTTTACCTAAGAACAAATGCACAAAATCAGAGCTGAAATTGGAACCAATTTAAGCTTTACAAGTAATATACATATTGCAGTTAAGTACCATTCAGAACTTAGAGTTGTAATATAACACTGAAGTAACCATTATAAAAAAAAAACAACTATGGAGCTAAGAAGATTAGATATTGATTTTTACCCCTGATTATCATGACAGCGTAAAATATATCTGGAACCAGAATAGCGTAATCATGACAAATAACATCGACAAGACAAGCTATTTTATGATTGGTCGATATTGTGGGAGATGAAGACAAACTGTTTTATGATTGGTCGTTATCGATTGAGATACAGAGCAGTATTTATTAATGCAATTTTTTATAATACTGATTATTACAAGAAAGATTAACCTTTCTATTCTGTATATAATACTTACCGGCAGATTTTCTTTGTATATAGAAATAGTCCTTACACACCTTATTTGTCTAAAGTCAGCTGCAGAGTGAATTTATGGAACTCACCATGTAGAAATGAGCCTTTGTTACCTTGAATACTTTTGGTTGTCAACCATGCACTTTCTAGCCAATTACAGACATAAGGAGCTATTGACCACCACACATAGTTACCCAACTAAATGAGGATAAATGGAGTATCACATTCTACTATAAAGTACCAATTCCAATATCAAAAATTCCAATTCCTTGTTGCAGTAATCATTAGTCTACTTTGGAAAACAGTTCTATTGTAAATTTATGTTATCCAGAAGAATGCCAGATGGTTGTTATGTTAAAGATATTGTTTAGTAATAAACCTGAATAGAAAAAGAATTTCCATTAAGAAGCCTGATTGTTCACTCTTCTAATCATTTCTTAGGGAATGAGTAAGCTAAAACTCATACTGGAAAATCATGCCTACTGTTAAAAAATTCCATTGTCCAGTACCATATGATTCTATAAGGAACTTAACTTCAATGGAATAATTATTGAAAAACCATACCTGATTCCCTGTAACATGGTGCCAGCATGTCTGACAGTCTTTATTCCTCTCTGCCATGGGGCCATGTTGTCTGTTAGTCTTTAATGCCCATTTTTATTCCATTCTTATTTTCACACTCCATAACTGTAAACTTTTCTTTGATGTGGCTGAGTCAGTTTGTTTGATGAAATATGATTTTATTTGGCAAAGTTTCATTATCTCATAGACTGATCTCCTTCAAAATTAAGCTTTAAGCAATTTTGTAGTAAGGTTCAATAAATAAAAGCGATTAGCTGTATATGTATTAAAAAATAGGAAATGTAGAGACAGTAACTAACTTTGGCTTTCCAAACAAGCACATCCTTAGTCTGAAAAATATTAAACACAGTAAATATGGGATTAGGATAAATATGAGTTAACTAACAGCACTACTATCTTGGAATATCTGAGCTCGTAGCAAATGGTTAAACCAACTAACCATATTTCACTTTTTATTCATAACCCACAATAATTGCCATTTTCTTTTATATAGGAGCCATGCATCATTAAATCATATTGAATTTTAAGACACTTTTAAGACACTTTCATGTCAATTCTAACCTAGGATAGACTTTTTCCTGATTAAGAAAATAAAATGATATATGTAAGAGAATCTATTCAAACTTTTAATTTTGTGAGGAATCAAGCTTCATAGAATCACAAGAATTTAAAAAAGAAACTTCAATCAAGTGAAATGTCAAACATTCAAAATATTCTTCAACCTGACAATTCAAGCCTCGTTGAAAATAATCCTGTGAATGATTTTAAATTTGAAACGTCTTAGATTTTATTGATATTCATCAGAATTTCATTGAACTGGATATAACAGAACATTTGTAAATTGTCTAATGGGGTACAATCATCTAGTGTGGTAAAAGTTGTAACTTGTTCAGAGCATGCAAATGTAATGATTTAACCAGTGTTAAAACTTCCAACAAATTTATAAGGATCAGTTTATCAATTAATTGACCAGTTAAGACATTAAAAAAAAATTCATTTCTTTAGTCTAATCAGAAAGTGTAGGACATAAAAATTCAAATTCATTTCATTTCATTCATTTTCATTCAGTATGGGAGGCTGTCCAGATGTTGACAAATGGAAGCAGGTTGTTTTTTTTCACACAATGTCTAAGAAAGGGAATGTCACATATTTCACTTTCTTTTAGTTAGAATATTATTGGTTATTTGTTGTCTGCCGGAAACACACATGTGATTAGAATGTAACAGTCAGATAGAAAGGTCGTCAGGGACAACCAGAAACGGCCATGTTTGTTTTAGTGATTGGAAACAAACATAACAGTTAGATTGAAAACTGGACAATTGTTAGTATGAATTCGAAATTATTGACCATAGAAAAGACTCCATGATCCATTATAAAATTAATTGACTCCATTATCAAGACGGTTTAAAAGGAAATGTGTCGAGACAGTTAATGTTTCCATGTTAATTTAATTGTCTCGCTCTGTATCGCCTCCTGGTCAGTACCATATTGAACTCGTTTAATCTATTCTGTGACCCTCAATTCTGAAACTGGAATAAATTATACTGGAATCTATTCACTGGGTTTTAAACTCTTGAGAATTGACAGGAACTGTTGATATTCAAATTTCACCATTTACTAGTTTCCATATTTCTCATAAATAATAAGTTAACACTATATTGTAGTAAAGAATCTATTAATAATTAGTGTTGTGGCTTTCAATAAATTTTGTCTGCTAAACTAAGAAAGATAGATATATATTTGATATGTTGCAATTGCACTAAGAAATTTTACTTGAAACTATTGATATATTTTGAAAGGACAGTAGATAAAACTTGTCTCCATTCATACGCACATTTGGTATTGTTTTGGCCTTGTTGGTACTGTACTGTTTCAAAGATTTTAAACAGTTGAAATATTGAATTGAAAATACTTAAGCAATGACAAATTTCAACACAGTGTCAGTCTAGCATCCTGTATATGGCAATATAAAAGAATTTGCACAGGTGTTGGAAGACAGCAGTACCCAAACTAAGGACCTGGATATCTGGCTGGAATGACAATGGTCAGGGAGTACAATCTGTTGCTAGGTGTGTCTTATCTTAAATCTCAGCACAGTAACCAGGAAAACTGAGAAATTTGTTAGTTTAAATTATAATAATCTATTAGAAACATGCCTTATCATTGTGGGTGTGAAACTATTAATTTTTGACATCTTGTGTCAATTTTATGATCCTTTCTACCAATCAACCTTATCTCAGTGATGGTTGGCAGGTTTACTGAGCCACTTTACATATATCTCTAAATCTTGCTGGGTGCCATAATGGGCTTAATTCTCCTTCAGGGTTTAATTATTTTATGTTTGATACTAATTGTGCAGATATTGATGGTTTTCTTGATACACAAGTCCGTAGGGATAGAGTTTTCTAATGATGAATTTTACCATAAAAAATTTGGAAAACAATTTTTTTTTTATATCTTTTCAAAAATAAGGAACTGCCACCATAGATACAAGATATAAACTTCAAATTTCAAAAATATTCCCAACTTGAACATTTGATCATGAAGTTTTTGTTCAATTACCACAAGAAGTTAGCACAATTGTCTTCAGACTTGTCAACTTCCTTGATAAATATCATTTCACACTTCTATTGGCATTTAATTGGCTAATAGATTTTAATCTAGACAGCCCACAGGGGCAGGAGATAGTAATCTAGGTACCCTATAGGGACCTGAGATATTTAGCCCTGATGTTAGCAGTATAATAATGTGGAAGTAAATCAGGCCCCTGGGTAAGATTAAAGATCTGATACAATATTTGACATTGTAGACTTTGACAGACATAAGAGACGGGGTGGGAGGGTGTGTGAAATAAACCTCAAAGCCAGTGTGGTTTTGGGCAGGATTATATTATATTTCCCATGACATATATTATTAAGCTCCTCTGAAAAACTAGACTCTTAGGCCTCCATAAAACTTCAAAATTGACATTTATTGTTTTCATGGATTTTCATCTCCTGTACCCTTAAACTAATCTTAATAGCTTGATTTCACAAGGATCAGTAGTAACATACAAATATTCCATACATGTGATTGAACAAAATACACTTTCCCAGACTTGTGTTAGATAATTTGACAAAATGATATTTAAATTGGATTAAATAACTTATCAATTCTGATCCTTTTTGATTTATTGTTTGATTGATTGATTGAAATTGATTGATTATTAATAAATTAGATTACAATTCTATTTTCTTTATGTCAGTGCTTACATCAACTATCAGTATGTTAAAATGAAGATACTACCCTTGAGCAGTTGTAGTATAACTATTGTACTTATGAAGATTTTGTATCGGAATCACATTTGCACAGTTCAAGATAAATTTTAGATCAACTATATGAAGTTGGGTGACATGAGGATGTTCTTTGAAAGCACTTGCCATGGAATGAAATTGTTTCTTACCTGGAGAGGAATCAAACTCACGCCTGATTGCCTAGCAGGCAGCAATGCAACTTGCTACATGCTTATATATTCTAATCTATCGACAAAAAGAAAATGAGATGTTGGGATACTAATAGCAGTTTTTTGAGAACTAAGAACCTTTCAACTAATCCTGATGAGGATTTTATATTTGAAACACATTTTGATATCATGTCAATTAGGTCTGACAAATGTGAATTCTGTATATCATGACTCAACTCATAGTTGTATTGGTTTCCTTTATCTTTTATGATCCCACTTACACTTTATTAAAAGTCCTGAAAAGGCTTTTCAATTCATATGATTTGTTGTCCCTGTAATTTTCCATTTCTATTCCATGCCTTTAATATCATGGCCATCAAATAAAATGTGGATAAACTGAATAAGGAACCTTAAAAGGATAGTATTTTTAAATGACTTTGATGTATTGTTTACTTGAGTTTTGATATTTTCGTTGACTGTATGTTTATTTTTATGTATTATACTCTCGTGAGTCCTGTACATGTATTTTGATTGTATTTTTGTGCTTTCCTTTGATGGTGACTTTTTGTTGTCTGTGGTAATAATTTCCTTTGCTGGATTGGATCTGATAGAAAAGGAGAATTTTGATGCATTGTTCCTATGTATTTTACTGTTGTGTTTCATGACAGGGTGTTTGGTGCCAATGAATACATGACATTATTATATTACAATAACCACAGACAGTTTCCATGGCAACACTTTTATTATATTATCTAATATTGTACAGGATAATCAATTTGGTTTTCTGTCACCAATGTTACCATTCTTACTTAATTCATAACAAAGACAAAATTGATTGGTGAAATTCTAGTTGATAAGAGCTCATCTCATAGTGAAGACACATGTTTCTGATATATAATTCTCTTCAGTACATCTATAATGGAAATTGTAATTGACTAAAGTAAGTCTTAAAACTAAATTGGCACTCTTACTCAACAATAGAATGAAATCCACAACTAGAATATTCTACAGATTGTTGCAGCAGACAAATGTAATAAAAAATTTGAACATCTTTTGTGTGCTGGTATGTCCCTATTGAAAAAACAATAGTCTTTTTAGAACCAACGCTAACTCATTCTTGCTCTTGTATGAAAACCTCACAACTTCTGCTCATATGTATTAAAATTGGTAGCAATGGTTACTTGGGCTTCTGAGCTAAATTATAAGGATAAACACATATTTTGGTTTATGATGTCTTCACACCTACATAGTTACTTTCAACCCCTTTTGTCGAATTCATTGATTCCACACAATCTGTGACATTTTATCTATATCACTTTTAAGTGCCATCTCGTATTGTTCATAATACCAATTTACAACATTTATATCTACTACATTGGTGCCTTTAGTTACTTATTACATAAAGCAAATTTTACAGCCCTTTATTTCTGTTCCTCCTTAACTTTTTATGTCACCTATATTAATTAATTTAAACCCTGATCTCCACCCTTATTGCCTTTTTACATACTATCCTAGTGTGACTTTTCATAACTCTTATATTTGCCCAGAGTCCTAAACTCCTTAAGTATTAACTTCCTCGTGCCCCCAAAGCCCTCCCTGACCACTTTCATGTCCTTCATATTGGTACTGTGATCTTCCTGGCTTTTATACACAGTATTAGCTATTAATTTGATAACATTGTCAACAACAATTTGCTCTCTTATAACACACTTGACAACTTTTTATGTTATTTTCACGCTTTTCACACTATCTTTAACATTTTATTGATGCTAAGACCAGCTCCTTATCACTCTTTTGTGCTCCTATGTGTTGTTTACATTGCGTCATGTGTAAACAATGCTAACAGAGCAAGTGTGTGATGTAATACATGTATTGATTGTCATGATACAATGATATGAGATTATACTGTTAATGCTTATCAATATCTCAAAGGGTTATACTTATTTGATAAGGAAGTTGGGTGCTTCCTTGTTAACCAACATTTACCAGGTTCGATTTTGGGGTCTTTAGATAATTCCTTGGAGTGTTAATTCCAGTTTCATGCTGCCTATGATGCAGAAGAAATATTTATGAATGTTGATGTGACTAAATGTTGCTGTGCATGTAAAAAATACCTTAAGTGAGAATGTATAGGCTAATGCTATGTTAAAGACAAAATCTTCCTGCACACTTTCAGACATTGTGACTCTTTATCAGCTCTATCTTGAGCAGATTGATGTACATTAAGCAGATTAAGATTCAGAAACATTTTACTTTTTTCCCCCACAGAAAGTTAAATCTTAATAGCACCATATTATCTTAGAAGATCAAAAAATCTTTTTTGAATTTAATGGCTCTCTGAATTTTATGATTGGGCTTTATTTTAAAGATGATAATTGTGGAAAGTTGTGTATTATCTTAATGTTGTAAACCAAAAACATTGGTCTTTGAGGTGCTGTTGGTTCAATCCTTAAAGTGTGACTTTATATAATATTTCAATATCTACAGCTTATAGTTGAGTTTATTGTAATAATTTCAGCTTTTTCAGAACTGCTAGATACCATAAGATGCCATCATGGGTTCAACACCCACACAAGATCAGTGTCTTAACATTATAAATAATCTCCTTCTATGAAACACTTATCTTGAAATTAATTCATCATGGCACCAACATGCAGTTTGTAGGAGATGCAAAGTCTGGTAAGCATTCAGGCACCACAGTTTCACAATCCCCACTAGAGTTACTATGACATTATAGATATGACTGAATCTCATGTTGAGCCCTTATCATGAAATTAATTCATAATGGCACCAGCATATGATAGCAATATGGATTGTTGTCTGGCAAACTTGAAAAAATAAATAACTCAAATGATTGCAGACAATTTGTATTTAAAGGTATTGTAAAGAAGTTTTGAAAACTTTTGATGTTTATCAAGAAAGCTGATGACATCAATTCACACTATTCCAACTTTCGGTCAGACCTACGTGGTGCTAAGCTTTTTATGACATCACAATCTCATGAGTAGGTGTGATGTAAGTTTTAGTTGGAGTAGGAGTAAAGCAAACCTTATCACAGAATATATTCCAAAGTTATTGTAAATTAGGTTTAAACATTTTTTATAACATTGTAAAAGAACTAATTAACAACTTGCGTTAAATAATCTAACATGATTTATCTTGATAACAGTATAAAGATCCTTTCTACATGAGAAGGCTTTTGCAGAGTAAGGTCAGCATTATTTTCAGTGCATAGATGTGCTACTACTACCTAGTACATCATAATCAAAACAAATTGACAGTGTAAATAAGATGTGTGAGTATTTTCATTTCTGTTCTTCTAAATATTGGCTGAAAAACATTTCACCAAAGTACACTTGATCAAATTTACTAAGAAAACTTGCTCATGTGGACAGAACTCTACACATCATACAAAATATCAAGAACAAATATTTCCAAGTGACCACAGTTGACAGAAGACAGTAAATTGGTGACTAAAATATTTATTGTTTACCGTATACAATATAGAGTAGACTTGCCGAAGGTCCAGTTGTAGACTGTCTATACATTATTTATAAAACACCTTTGATGTGGTATTAATATATACTCGCTGTAGGGAGTTGGTTAAACAAACAAGGATTAGCCAGTAGCCGGAAGGTTAAAGGGATGAATATTTGATTTACCACTTGATATATGTAATTTCAGCTGTCCACTCCTGATTCTAATTTAGCGATCCCGATTCTCCTATTTAGCAATCCTGATTCTCCTTTTTAGCAATCCTGATTCTCCTATAATTTAACAATATGGCAATTTGTATAGTATAACATGTACTTTCATGAATAGTTAACCTTCTTAATTGCATGGTTAATGGTAGCTATTTTGCTAGCTATATTCGAAAAGATGTTCAAGGTCCAGAGCCATGGTTTAAATTTTGTGCTGATTAGAACTACTGGTACCTTTATTCATGTTGGACATGTCATGCCTCTTGGACATTTATAACATGAAATAAAGACAAAAGGAAAACTAATATTGAAACTGAATAATACATGATATTCTACTTTCATTTTGTTGCCATGGGAGAATTCAGATTTGAGTTAGTATTAGTATATTGTTGTTGGTTACTTAGTTTAGTCTAAACAAAGGTTTGAGAGATCCCTCTTCCATCAATAGGGCAAATCAATAAAAGTTAAACACCCTATCCTTTTTCATAAACTTTGAATTTCATAGTACATTGTGCAATGGGGTAAAATATGGCAAGAAAGCATCAACCTTTCAGATACCTTTTTCTCTTTTCAATTCTTAAGTATTTCATGTGGAGTTCAAGTAATCTTTAATCTTGTCTGGTCAAATTTACAAAGTAAACACTGAAACTGCTTGGGAAAATATTTTGGTTTTCTACTTTTTATTATTTTTCTAAATATTGGAAACTCTTTCATTAAATGGAGTGGACTTGAAGGTTTATATAGGGTGAGATATTGTTTTTGATGTTCATTGAGCGGGAAATAACCCAACAATCAGAGTGTCAATAGTTAAAAGGTTGGAAAGCCCTGAATAAAAAAAAAGTGAATATCATTAGAGGAAACCCTGTCATATTAAATAAGGTTACTGTGGTAATAAAGGGACAGACAGACTCCCAACTGCTGGGCAGACGCCAACTGTCAAACAAGGGGAGTTACTCTATAGAGAAGTATTGAAGGATATAATTGAGCCCCTAGGGTGTTTTTGACAGTAGGAGTATCTCTGACAGGGTTGTGAGATAAAAGTCTCAAAACATACAGTCAGTTGCTTGAATGAGTCAACTACTTTATTTACTTGTTTAATGTGATGTTTTGGGATTTTAAGTATTGCAAAATTTTAAATACTACATAGACTCCAGACTGGCTGACTTTCAATAAATTTCAGACAGTATATTTCAGGTGACAGATGAGATATCCTTGTTAAAAAAGGGTTTCAAAAGAGATTTTCTTTAGCCTTTCAATGTACTTCAGGAACACTTACAGTGTTTATTATCATTCATTAAATACAATTCATACTGTGTTGCAAGTTTAGAAAATCAGGCAACAATTAACCTCAATCAATGATTTAATATCCTGTTAATTGAATGTATTTCTTCTTGAATAGGTTCTTATCTTATTCCATTAACCAACTTCAAGATTTTCTGAAACTTCCTGAATCCAGGGGAAATAACCCACTACTAACTGAAATGTCACAGGATGTCTGCAAAACTGTAATGTAAATTTGTCATGCAATATTTGTATTGGGTGTTATAGAAGATACTCTCCTATGGAAGCACTGGCCAAGGTCACAAGAAGAGAACATACATTTTCCTTCACATTTCTGTTATTACATAAAGTAATGATTCCGAAGATTAGATTAAAAATATTTGTGTACAACATAATCTTATAATGATACAAGCTGTGTCTATTAAAGTTCTGGGAACACCAACAGCTCAAGAGTAGATTAATTCAAATATCTTGGGATTTCCTGGCAAAATTTGCCTCATCGCACACTTCATGGTATTTGCCAATGTACATTCTATATCAAAACTTTTATTTGTTTACCTGTAGTGTTTTATTTTGATTGATGACATTGGTATTGTCAGAATAATTTTGGAAATCAGGGAAAGATTTAAAATGTAAACAAGATAGTTTCAGTAGTAATAAACACAACCTAGGTCTGATTTCAAAACCAAATAAACTGATTAGTACAAATATCCCTGTCCAAGGATATGTTGCAGTTTACATACTGTTGAGATATATATTGTTATTGTATATTTTGATTGTTGATGATATATTAATAGGTATTATTATATATTTATTCATGTATAAAATTTGTAAGGCTATATTTAACAGTGATTGATCCATTGGTTAGTTTTATTGTTTTTGATCTACACATAAAATAAACATAAATGCATCAATAAAATTTTTTTATTTTAGACTATTATGAAAGAATATGATGCCCCTAAGATCCATTTTACAAGATTTCAACTTTCTCTCTGTATAGAAATGTTATATAATGTAATAAATAGAGCTGAGTTTCAATATAAAAAGAGATATTGGCAACCTGAATTGAGCTTTATCTACCAAGTGTAGCAAATTTAGAGAACTGTATCCCCTAAACTCTAGAGTAAAGGTAATAGTGGTAGTAAAAACAATATATAATTGAAATTTCAATAGCACAAGAGAGGCCGAGGAGAAAATTAAGAAAATCTGTGTAATATGCAGAAAAAAGTGCCAAAAATGCAATATATATCATAAAATAAAAATAGCATCCCTGAAACTAACTTTAAATTGAAATTGATAAGGGAAATCATCCGTAAGTGTATACAGGTATGATGTAAAATGATAAAGTCCGCTATAATTGTGAATATGAGTTGAATCTGACTAATTTATACCCTTGAGATACATCATATTATAGATTCCACATTTTTACCATTTTACACAGGAAAGTACCTGATTGGAATTGTTGTCATCAGTCTTCGTTTTGTATTGTTTGCAAAGTGAAGACTTGAATGTGCTTATTTTTTAACATTGTTTAATACATTTTATTTTCTGAAATTGTTTTTTTCAACAGTTTTGTTGTTTCTCATCATCACATCCCTTTAAAGGAGTCCACATTATATTCTCTTATTGGTATTTGTGCACATAGTTAATAATGTTGATTTGATAATAATGTTTGTCAAACTGTCATTCCTTGACAAAGTCTTCATGAAGAGAGTTAGGACAACATTTAATTTTTTATCTCTTGAAGAGTACATGTAAATTACTTTCCAGAATGTTACTATAGCAACAGATGGTTGGTAACAAAATGTCATATGTCTCTTTCACAATGAAGAAGCGAATATTGAAAAGAAATTCAAGTCAACGCAGACACGAGCAATTAAACTTGATAAGCAAAATGATTTAAAGATTCATGCTGAATATTAACAACGATTTTGTAGATTAAAAGTAAGCTTGAAAAAATAGGTTTAATGGCGAAGGAAATAAAAAACTGTCTGAGTTAACCCTGATATAATATATTGGTCTCCTCCTTCAATTACCGATTTCTGGAGTCGACAGTTTTGTAAATGAAAATCAGGAAATAGGAGAAGAGACACTAATGACCTTGACAACTGACAGAAGGTTTGTAGTGAGTGAAATCGACTTTTAATTTCAACTTTTTGCTCATGGTTCTTGAACACAATGCCTTAGTTTTTTCAACCACTTTTCCATATCAGCCATTATAGTTGTAACCTGCATCACTTAGTAGGCTGATTTAATCTGTAACTTATAAACCAGAATGAAGATTCAAAAATTCAAAGTATCGAAATTGTGTCTTACTTGCTTAGCTACCACATATAATGAAACAGTAAGCCAAGCTAGAGAGTGTAAAGGGTTATGGTTAAGATAGCAGTTAGTCAGCTTAGAGGATTTAAAGAGATGGCTTAGATACATGTTTATAGGTTATTAGATTGATTTTATCAAAAATGTGTCTTGATTATCCAGATTGAAAGAATAGTTGATATATAGGTGATTTTACATTGGGTGGCTTTATGATAAAAGGATCAGTAAATTTTTATGAGAATTGAACAATTGGTTAGTAATCAGCTGCATGTCTTACTTTCAGTAGGCAAAACATTTTGAGATCTCAATATGGATTGCCTAGGGCTTTATTACGAAATCAGGAATCTGTTGGATGCCAATACGTCAATTCACTCCCAAAACACCAGACATGGAATTGTCTTCTGGCCTAATTCTCAAAATACCCATCTATAAATAGAGTCAGTTATTTCATGAATGATTTTCAGAGAGGGAAAGGGAATGGTAGCTGAGATACTGACATTTCTGTTTGTGAGAATTGGTACATTTTCACAAGAAAGACAAATATATGTTAGTTTTTACAAAGTTGTAGATCAGTCTGTTGACT
Source organism: Nipponacmea schrenckii (assembly GCA_030562195.1). NCBI lineage: Eukaryota > Metazoa > Mollusca > Gastropoda > Lottiidae > Nipponacmea > Nipponacmea schrenckii. The sequence continues at coordinate 12,323,712 of CM060199.1, read as the reverse complement.
GGCATCACATAATTGGGTAGGGAATAGTGGTCATGAGTTTTAATATTAAAATGTATCTTTTAACAGACAATTGAGCATATTTTCTAGAATATAACCCAGTATGGTGATGTCTGGTGTTCCTATAAACAGACGATAGTGGACAACCCTCTGAAATTTAAAGTTAGGTGATGTTTGATGTTTCTATCAACAACAATGTACAACACTGGACCATGATTTGGAATATATAGTTGGGTTTTGCATAATGTGTATTTGTCTAAAGAATTTAGACTTGATCTTTCCAATACTTTAATACAAGAAATAGTGAGTTACCTTTTAGTTGAGATTGGATTTCTTTCAGTTTTTTCTCGCACGTCACAGGTTAGATAACAAACAAAAAATGCCACAAGGAATTTTTTTTAGAATTTTTCTATGTTTCTCACCTTACTGTCTTTAGGTAATGTTACGTTTAGTGTTAATTTTTCTCTGTCTAGGAGACAGTTTGTCTGTGCCATCATTTAATTTTGTTCTGAATTACCATTATCTAGGCTCAGGTAACTCTTTCTCAGTTCAAATGAAATTTTTCAAGTTTTTACGTCACTTTCTCAACTTACTTTAGCCATCTTGAATTTCGTTAAAACAACATTTATAATTCTGATGGCATGGTGTTCATTTCTGTACCGTTATTTATGATTGTAAGTTTTTCAGGCACTAAAAACATTTATCATAATTTAATAACATATACACGTATCTATCATTTGGGGGTATATTGTCCACACCAGTGTCCGTTTTATAACATCCTAATTTATATTTATCTATTCATTTAACTAATACTTACAGATTTTTTTAATTTTGTAATATTTTATCTTTTCAGGTAGGTGAATATTTTAATTTGTCACAGAATTCTGTAAGTTTTTTGATATTTAATAATGATTAACTCTTGATTACTGTTGGAAATGTTTGTCCAGAGGAGTTACCCCTTTGACAATTCCACATAATATTCCTGATATTGACATTACATTATTGGGCTGGTGGAGACTGGTAGTTCATTGTTTGGGAAAAGGGAAATTTGAGCCAACTCTTAAAGGATTGTCTATATGTAGAGCTTGTGTTGGGGTACCGGTACAGGGTTAAAGTGATGTTGATGAATGTTTTAAAGAAAGAATGGTATCATTATTATCTTAGTAACAACATGGCTCCGTCTGAAAATAAAAGTTGATAAATGGCTAGGATTTTTATATCAAAGCATTTTAAAGATATTGGCAATGCAATAATGCAAGACAATTTGTTTTTTCTCTCAGTACTACTTGTATGTGGTTTAACATTGGACAAGTTTCATAACTCACCTAAAACAATTATATTAACATTGCCCTGGATGATCATAGACCATTCTTACTATAGTAAGAACTAGTATGATATGTGTTTATACAAAAAATCTAAGAAAGTGTTGTTTTTATACAATAGTTGTAAAAAGTACTACTGAATGATGAGTCACCCTGTGATAAAATGAGAGTTTTTGATTGGATAATGACTAGTTGTCAGAAATGATGGATTTTCTTCCAGTAATTCAACATTCAATATTTACTGCAAATCTGGACTTGATTTGCCAAACGACAAAAAAAACTCTTCACTTTGACTCATTCAACAAGTTGGTTTTCATTGATGTTGAATATCTCCTTTAATTAGCCATTCACTTCATTTTACTGTAATTCTGCGATATTCACTCCTTATAAAAGCAGGAAGTACAATTTAAGATCTATTACAACACATAAGAAAGAACATATTCACTCCCCCAGAACACCTGATTGCAGGGCTGTTGATTTATTTTCAAATGAGAAATTTTTTATCCATCTGTATTTTGATGTTGCCACTTGCTGCACAAAATAAATAAATCACTTTCCTATCAGTTTCAGCACTTCTTCTATAGAAATTAATAGTAAACTTCTGTCTGACAAGTTACATGTATGGTCAACATGACATTAATTTTTGAAAATGGTTTTGATATTAAGGGGAAACAAGAATCAAACTTTGGGATTTTTAATTTCAGATCCGTTGTTTCTCATTGACTCATCCTAATGAGAATTTCAGATTGTCCAATAAGAGGAGGTGTCTAATTATAAAAGTTTGTTAATTGTATTTTAAGTTAATTGTACATCATAATGAGTCATGTTTTAGCAAGTCTAGCAGTCTTGTGTTATTTCATATCGACAGATTGGGAATTGATAATTCATTTAGGGACATTTTTTGACGCTTTCTAATGATTTATATAATTAAGAACGACCCCAGTTCCACATCTGAATGGCTCAACAGGTTTTATAATAGTTCTAAAGAGTTTTGGTAATTGTATTTGTGGATAATGTTTGGTAATTTTAGTGATAATAGTTTTTGATACCTTTATTCTGATCAATATGAGAACTTTCTTCTATTCAGAGAGTAAACTAATGATTCACATCAGTTTATGAAATTGTAGGATTGGACAGTGAAAAGCTGATATTCTCATCCCCATCGCCACGAATTATCTGATCATCTTGTTTCGATAATTAATATATTTCCTTTAAGTGCAATTCTATATTGCATTTCATTTCATTAGTGCAATAAAGGCCATACTCTTTTTCTGAGTAATAGGAAGTAAAACTCCATAGGGCAATTTCTATCCTTATTTTAATTCATAAGCCTAGACATAGAAGAATTGGATGTAAAACTCCATTTCCCTTGAAACAAAAATATGACAGAAATTGCAGTTAGAAAATGCACTTTAATATTTGTTTGATTCTAAGATGACTAAAATTTTAATGTCCATCATTTTCTAGCAAATCTTCATATCAATTGATAGCTATTCAATTTTGAAAAGATTATTGATGAAGCCTTCAGGCAATGTAATTATTGTTATTTTGAAAACATGTAATAAGTCCCTATTTATTCTAACATGCAAAATATTTCATTGAATGACATAATTTAATTTGGCTTGACAATAATGCATGATTGTTTGGAGTGCACATGCTTTTCATGAATTAATAATAGAGCACATAGCCTGAGGATTCGGTATTATTATCAATCTCAGAGAAATTTTCATTTCTCTGCTATATTTTATTGACTTAAATATGAAAAGGGTTGGGGAAGTCTACTACATGACCCCTATCTTTCATTCTTTATATAACATCATTTATTTATGACTAATTTTATTACACGCACATGCATTTTTTTTAAGCGTAGTGCATGCTTTGTGTGGATGCACGTGTCGTTTTGATTGCTGATGTCCAATGATGCATGATACCAGGAATTTATTATACACTACATAATCGATTTTTTGTATAAATGTACATGTTGATCAAACGCATGAATGATTTGTGTGTGTGCTCACACATGTTTGATACAGATCTCATGATCTAATGATCAGTGTATGTGATAAATTGTAAAATGTTCCTTCAATCTATAGCTGAAAGAAAGACTCTTTCAAACATGCATTTATTTTACGCAAGACTTTGTGCATGCACCTGTTGCCTGGATATTTTTACATGGAATATCTGTTAATTATTTTGCATATTACTGTGATAAGAATGGGCTGTTACATATTCTATTTGTGTGTGATAGAAACAAAACCTAGAGTCTTCATGCAACAGACTTAATCCAGGTTTGACTAGACACCATTTTATAGACATATCTAATGACAAGAGCTTATTTGAAACAATGCATTTTTCTGATTCACAATCCTCATCAGATTGGCAAGCAGACTTGGTTGTTCTTTGGGAAAGTAACATATCCTAAATGACAATAGGGTATGGTATTTTAGTAATGAAATTTATCAAAATTATCAAACTTATTTTAGGGGACAATCAATATTTTCAGGGAAGCATTGCCACCTTTCCCCATCCTTTCACTCCCTCCCCCTCCTCTTTCACTCCATGTAGCTACGGGCATCGTCAATTTCTGGAGTCATATTTTCAACCTCAATATAGTGCTATAATGAATATTTTCAGAAGCAATTATTTAGATGACTGCATCCCTTTAACACAAAGAAATCAATGACTCTTGGTTTATATAACATTTTACCTACCAGAATAAAAATGTTTGCGATGTTTATGTAACATTATGTAAGTTAGTATACCTGTCAAACATGAACTTTAGAAAGTGAACGTTAGATTATATTATAATAATCAAATAGAAATATCAGTCGGTGTAAAACATTTATTTTATTTTATGGTAAAGTAACCACCCAGATAGACCAGTGTGTATATCTCATGTTATTTATACCTATAGTTCACTTGATTGTTTGTAGAAGCAACCTTCCAGGTGAGGTTTCTACTATCATCTTGTTTGATACCCAATTGTTGAAGGATGAAGCCTCTAACACGGAGCCACATGAACCACATGATTATTGTCCTATTAAAATAACTTAGCCCATTTTCATCTCACCCAGATCCTTTGAAAAGCGATATACAAATCAACTATTCTTCAGGATATATGCAGGATACTATATCTATCCATGTGTGTGTGGAATAATTCAATAAAGTGTTGAGGGGTGTCCAATGGACTATTTATTGTAAATATGTTTTGGAATTTTGAGTTATGACTTCTATTAATATATTTAAATAATCTGATAGGTGTTTGAACTGCGTGCAAACATTCAAGTAGAGAGAAACTGCCTCCTGTCATCAGAGTTAAGGTTAACGAATAGAAGATTAATGGGAAATTTTATTGACTGATAATATAAGCTGTCCAACTTGTCTCATTAGGTCTACATCGTGATGCTAGGTCCTCCCTGATTTCAACACGGATAACAAACTGCTTGGGTGATTTGAAGTTTAATATTGATAAACTTCAACAAGAAACTTAAAAGTAAAAAAAGGGATAATGAATTTTTGTCTATTTCAAGAGTATTTGAGACACCTCCCAAATTTCTCAAAATAAAAAAGTAATTGCATGAAAGATGTGTTGAGTTGTGATGAATTAGTTCATGAAAACTTGGGGGGCCGACACCAAAATTTCATCAGCATTTTAATTTTATTACTTGATAATTTCTGCACTTATTAAAAAAGAAACTTCTGTATTTCTATGAAGATAATAGTAAATAATGTATACTGCAATACAGATTCAAAATCTAAGATGCACATAATCTGTTAAATACAAAATATGAAGAATTGTTACCTTTCAACCAATCTAATCTCAATAAATCTTTATGATACAGGTGGCCATATTTCAGACTGAAACATCTCAAAAATCTCATCAGTTTCCTGATGCTTGTACATCTGAATTTGATTATCTTCAACTCTGAAAGGGGGTGGTTCTTGTGACCTTGTCTGCATTTTTATTGAAGGTCAACTATGCCTTAAGGGGTTTTAAAGAGTAATTAACTAAAAAATTTAAATTTGGGAAAGATTTTTTTGTTCAAACTGTCAACTTTTCATTTGGGTTAAATCAGTGGTTCCTGATTTCTGAAGGATGAGAAATTTGGGGTCCATTTGAATCCAAAGAAAACTGAATCAGAGATTAAATGTTAAGAATGGGGATTAAATTTTTTCCCTAAATTCGAATAATCTGAGACACCACCCCAAATTCTAAAGGTAAAAAAAATTGGAAAGATTGTTGGTTGTGTCTGACTTGGGACCCTTTCCCATCGCTTTTAAATTTTAAATACGTAATTTTTTGCAATTTAAATTTAAAAAGAAATTTCTGTATTTTTTAAAACGTTAAATAAAAATTGAAATTCTAAAAAATTCAAAATTGATGAAATTTGGGTTAAATAAAAAATGGGAAAAAATTTGCCTTTAACCTAATATCTCAAAAAATTTATGAAAAGGGGCCATACAGATAAAGACAAAAACTTCAGGATGGTATTTTGCATGATTACTTAAATTAAGGGGGGGCTTTGACCTTTTTATTTTTATTGAAGGAAAACTATGTTGATGGCGTCATTAGACTTGGGGAAATTTTTTAAAATGTTCTTGGTATCAATGGTAGTTTTAATTTTTTAATTTGGGGAACAAGTTGATAAAATTTGATTGCTAAATCCAGAAAAAAATAGAATTCAGAATGTGCTTTAAAAATAGATTGACCAAAATTAGTAACCTGAGAGCAAGTCGGCCCTAAGGTTCGGAATAGAAAAGGGAACATTGGGATGCTGTCTCTTTCCCTTTCCATGAAACTATTACAAATATAAATCATCATTTGGGAATTAAAAAATCTTCATCGTTAAAAAATTGTCACCATCAAAAATCCTCAGGATTTTTGGTATGCAGTGTAAGAAAACTTATACCCTTTCCCATCGCCCGAAATGGGGGCAGCCATTATTGTTTATAATAATAAGCAGACGACCTACTTTCACCTTAGTTAGTTTAATAACGTTTCTGATTGGTCTACTTCGACCAATCATAGACTATTATGAAGGGAAATCCTTATACGTCAGTACTATTTATAAATTTTAGGTTGACGGGGAAGCCTTTCACCACAATGTACCGATATTATGAAAGAACGCCTAAAGGCGTCTTCCGCAAGTTATCACGTCAAAAATTGACGCCTTAAGGCGTCAGGCGCACGGAAAGGGTTAACCTGGACTGATACCCCAACAAACTTATTGAAATTAAGTAGAAAACTAACTTGGTTTTGAGTTGATATCTGTCAATTTATTAAGCTCCATATGATGATTTCTGGGTGGTATAGAATAATTTCCCGTTCCTCAGACCGACATCCCCATTTCCTTTCAAAATGTTGGTATTTCTATAGCTACCAGATGTAAAACACTCAATTTGTATGTGTGTCCTTCATCCAACTTATTAAGTTGTAGTGGTATTTGCCAGTGGCACTATACTTTGACTTTTGAACTGATCTGAGAAGGAAGCACTGGCACAGTGTTAAAAGTCTCAAGTATGCCATGATGTGATGTCAAGATACCTGCCTGCTATCGTGGTTCTGAAGGCTGTGTTTTGGCTTTTAACAATATTTCTAGATATATGCCACATAAAAAGATGTATCCAGGATGGCTCAGGTCAATTAGATGTATCCAAACCACAAAAGCTTCCTTCACTTACTCCCCTTTCCTCCATGTCTCTGGTCTGGTATTCATATTGGTTATAATTGTCATTTAACGGGATGCAATCTGTCGGAAATAACAGTTTACTTTCTGATTTGAAGAGTTTATGTTATTTTAAGATGATTTACAAAATTTCGTGATCAAATCATGTCTCCCAGTGTGTCAGAACATGCAGTTTTTCTTTAAGATATTGCCTTTTGGCAGAATTGTTGATAGACATCCTAGGATGGGGTACAGCTATCAACAGATGTTAAAGAAATATATACATGTCCTGTGTTTTTGAAGTTGAGGACAGTTTATCTTGTAATTATAACCATGTAAATCAAATATGAACCACAGATTTCAATTTCATTTAAAGACAGGATTTAAAGATGTAGTTGTCTAAATATTTACGTTGCAAGCTGATAGAGAGCTTTCTCAGCTTTCTCTAGTATTTTTTGTACAATGGGAATCAGAGAATGTGTTTATATACAAGAAGCTTAGTCTGTTGTCAAATCCAGTCTGTTATTAACATTTTTGATTGTTATTATTTAGACAAAAGGCATTTACCTGTTTCTGAAGGGATATAGTCTTTTCATGCCTAAAAATTTGTCTGAATCCAGGTGAACTCTTTCAAGACCAATCTGAGAGTCCTCCGAATGCTGTACACAAAATATAAGAACAATGTCCTGTTCTGTTAATAAATCGCCTGCAAATTTTTGTTTTCTGCTTGAAAACTTGGATGATTGGGTTTACGAGAACTTGGTGCGAACAAGATAATGAGTCTCGCATGAAATTTTAGGCCTGCTTCTTAATAATGGAGTTATAAGCTAACATATATTTCTATTTCGGTATAGCTTTTGAGAATTAATATCAAATATCTGTTTCTTTACATTTCAACAAAAATATATACTTAGAAAAAAAATAATAAATATGCTAGCTGAATCCCTTTAATGTTTGATAAATTGTGAAATAATGAGCTATGAGCTAACAGAACAACCATTTCACACCACCACTTTAGGGATATCTGTGGTTCACATCAAAACATCTCCAAATAAAAACACAATCTTGAGTAAATGATACCCTTGACAACTTTCTTATTATAAAAAACTCAAGTACCCTTCTGGTGTAATATAAACCTTTAGTTCCCACTTTAACGGTTTTTATTTTTAGTTTACACTTTTCACATGCTCAGTAATATTTGCATTAAAAGAAATCCATCTATTGACTAACTTTATTTCTAAAATAAAAGTGTCTCTGTGATGTATATTAACATTAAAAGGAGATAAATTTTTGACTTTTGTTACAATCTCTTATTACAATCTCTTTGGGTTTTTTTGCAAACAGACAATGAGGTATACACTCTATTTATGATGAGAATTTCTGATTTTTAAGAGATTTACTCTGGAGTCTATACACACATGACCTCCCCATGTATATACTTTTAACAACTTTTAAACTTTTATTTTCTTACATCAAGCAAATTTCATAAAAAACTCAAAGTGTTTCTTTCATATTTTGGAACATATGAGTCGATTTTGTAGCATTGAATCTAATCTTCTTACACTTTCATGTATGACTCATTTTAACACTTCACCAAGGCGTTAAATGTGATCACTTTTCAATGAAATTGTTAAATTTCAATTAACACAGAATATATGATATTTGAAAGATAAAATCTGAAATGTAAACAGTTTAATAGAATATCAATTTAATAGTAAAATAAAAACCTAATGAAGGTTGTGTGTGAAACTGTGATATCAACTCTAAAGCTACAAGACTGTAGAGATCCAATTATAATAGACAAGAAAAATATGGTGCTGCAAAATAAAATGAAAATAATGTCCTACCCTTCTACTTCAACTTATGCTAAGGAACACTTTGCAGTGAGCAGTAAAGGAAATTAAGTCAGGACAGCTGAATATCATTTCTCATTTCCAATGCCTCCATAAAAGGACCTATATTTTATCTGAGGATAAGTAGGGATATTTCCATGCAAACAGTTTGGACAAAGACCAGATGGTATAGAGGATTCTTTGTGAACCTACACTGTTATGATGGTATAATACAGTTGTTTCTTCTTTCTTAAAACTTTTCTATTATTATACATATGTTAAAAGAGCCCAATTTATTTAAGTCATAATTTGTAAATTTGTGAAATATTTGATAGCTTGTTATCTATGTGTTATCTAGTGTTTGTTACAGATTGTGTTTTTATGTTATTTTAATGACCAATTAGTGTACATACATTATTTCCATCACATCTATTCACCTTTCTCTTGGGTTTTTATTGGCGCCAATTAAACTTAGAACTCAATTTTTTATCAGAATGTTATCAAAACTCTAAAGAAAGTACCAAGCTGTTTCTAATTCACTCTGTAGGGTGGAATCAACTTATTCTATTTGACTGCAGCTCATGATGCCAATGAATGTTTCCATGTAAGGACAGTTGGAAATGGGAATCAAATTTGATTTCTTCATTTGAAAGATCCAGCACACTCATCCTTCAAAATAGGTACAGGAATCAAGAAGGAAGAATTTGACTAATTTAGCTCATTCATATTGCCATATTTATTAAACATGCTGATGAAGTTCATCACAGCATCAATCCCTACCCCTATATTTCCTGCCTTTCTATGCATTGCCCAAAAATTGAAAAAATAATTTTGATACAGCAGAATATTTGCTAAAAGGATATTATTCTAACTCTAAGCCTAATCCTGCTTCTTAAGTTTTCAACAACAAAAATACAAACATCAATTTTGTTGATAAATCTCAATTGGTAATTGGTTTAAAGTAGTCATTAGTTTCTAATGCAACCTTTATGCAACTAAGGTCGAGTTATGTTCGGTACTCATGACCACTTACAATGTTTGCAACCATACGCAAGTTGTAAATGCTATGTTGTGAAGGCCCCTTTAGAGTTACCACAATAACTTGATGCTAAATCATTCTAATTGAAGTTTTTTCTGAATCAAATAGATCTGTTTTGCCAATTAGATTCAGACATTTGTTTATCTGCTGCAAGAAATTCAATTAAATTGTCTACTTTCTAAATTAGCATAGCTTAAATTGAATTTAAAATTGGAGATTAAACAAAATTCGAAGTCTCCAGACAAACTGTCAACAATTTTATATGCAAAATTTCTTAATTTAATTTCAAAATATTTCAAATTCATCCATTAAAGTTGAAATTTCAATCAAAATTTTTGAATACATATTTCCAGCCAAAATATCATCAGAATTTAAAATGTATTAATGTTTTTCTAAGTGAAATTTTTAATCAAACGATTGAACATCAGATAATAATTCATAACATTTAAAAGATGCTTTTAAGTGAATTTTTTTTTTCAGATTAATATTTCTGAGACAGACAAAATATTTTTGAATATGAAATTCAGCACCATCAACTTTTGATCATTGCCATGACATGAAAGAGAAGATTTAAAAATAATTTTATAAAAGTTTTGATTGTTGTGTCTGGTAGAGGTGGAAGTTATTATAGAATGTTGTGTAAGATAATTTCGTGATTTCTCAATTTCTGTTGTGGGCATACATTATGTATGAATTAATTGAATCTATTTAGCAGTTTTGGCATCCGACTCTTGAATCAAATAATTACTTAAAATCATGGGCTTAATAAAATAAGTTTCTGCTTTATCAATCAATTAAATTTCTGTATTTCTTAACATTTGTTAGCTATCAATTTAAAAGAAAATTTAATATCCAGTGTAACAGGATTGTTTTTTGGTCATGTGGAATATGATAAAAGTACTTAAATAGGGCCAGTTATGGCAGTCTCAAGGATGGAATGTTGAAACTCACCAGAGATCCTTGAGAATTCAAAGTAAGTGCTTAAAACCAGTTTTGGTGGAATCATTTCATGTTTATTTATGCTGGTCCTCAGTTGAATTCTTATGCACCAAGGCTGAAAGATGATACACATTTTATTTCTGATTTTGTTTTTATTTTGAAAAAATCTATTTAGAAACTCTGCCCAAAGGTTGATGTACCAATAGACAATCATGAAACTTGAATCAAAGTCAGCCATGTTTGTTTTTATTGGTTCCTAGTTGAAGTCTGATGCACCAATGTCGAAAGATGATACACATTTACTTTTGGGTTTGTGTTTATTTTGTGGAAATCTGTTGAGACGATGTGGAAATTTCTAGAAACTAGGTTCAAATTCTTTTATGTGTTTGTTTATTTTTGGCTCCCAACTGAATTCTATTGTAGCATTTTAGTTTTGAATTTGTTGCTTTTTCCCAGAATTCAAACCTCAATATTAGTGAGTTGAAATAAGGTTTGTTTACACATTGGTCCCTAACCGATTTCTTGTGTGATTAGTTGAAACAATACTTTTTTTGTGTATTTGTACCCAGATGAGGAATTAAGAATTTTGGCTCAAACTATGTTTGTTCACACATTGGTTCCATGTTGATTTCTTATGTGATAAGTTTATAAATGTTTTAACTTTGAACTTGTTTCTATTCTGAAGAAATAGAAATGATGTGCAGTAGGTATTTTCAAGAATGCAAGCTTGAAATATTTTCGGTGATATATGTTTAACCTTTAGAATTTGTTTCTGATTTAAAGTAAAGAATACTATTAAGACAATGTGTTTTGGGAATTTGGAGAAATTTCAAGCTTAACCAGTTCAAAACAGTTCCTAGTGAACTATTACTGTTATTTTGATGAATATTTAGTCTCTGAAATGAATAAACTCTTTCTTAATGGCAACTCAATTGATATTAGTGGAACTTGGCTTTCATCGATGGTTCTGTTATTTGAATGATAAATATTTTGGAAGCTAGGTAAAATGGATATTGAGGTGTTAATTTTAGAAATAAGTTTGATATTTATATCAACATTTTTCAGAATCATGTTTTGCTCGAAAAATGACGAGAATTTAGATATTTTAACATCTGGAAGGAGCATTTATGTCCTATTTTGATACATTTTACCATGATATTAGGTGTTAACGTCTCTTGTTTCTATCTGGTGGTTGCATCATTTCTTCCAAATTGATTTGAGCAAAGTATTATGGACTAAAATGGTTTTGTACTGATATTAAAAAGTGTTTTTCAGTGCCATATCTCTATTAGAGTTGATGCTTGAATACGCTAATGCCTCTAATGTATTATTTTAGCTTTCAAAATCATTTGCCTGCAGTTTCAATGTTATTTTAGTAAATTCTATGAATTCTCCTAGCACTTCAGGGCTTTTTTATATGATAATTCTGTGTGGCTTGAAAGAAGAATTCATTTCTAATGAAACTAAACATATCCAAACACATTAAAAATTTTCAAGACTTTTCACCATAAGCTTTATGTCTTGGTATACAGGCTGTGCACATTAAAGGAGATTTTGGAATATAAAAGAGAACACTTAATCCTTAATCCTTTGCAAGAATGCTTTAGCAATATTCTATCTGTAGGTTAGGATAAGAATTTGTTTATAGTTGTGTTTATGTCTAGAAAGGTTTCATGATTCCACATGTTTACTTTAAGTCTGTATGTATTACAAATTAAGGCATCAATTTTGTTGGTAAAATGAGATATTTTGACTGTTATGTGGTGATTTAGGTGAAAGAAAAGAGAAATTAGGTGATAAAAGTCAGTTTGTAGCCAGAGAATGAGTATTTTGAAGAAATAAAAGTAATTGAGGTGATTAAAAGTAAGAAAACCTGGAATAATAGAGTAAAATTCATTACTTTTCTCATTTACCTTTAGAATTGGAAATAAAGAACTTTTGACACTGACAGACAATTTTTTACAAGGAAAATTATGTTTAAAAAAACAGGTATTTCTGAAAGCTGTTCTCCACCTATAGTTATATGGATTTTTAGAGTTTTTGTTAGCTTTCACTGGGTAACCCTATGTGCTGCAACTGGCAACTTCCCCCTAAAAATGATGCTTCTTAGCAAAATATCTCCCAAAATATCTCAGTCATCAACTGTCTTCATTTGATAAATCAGAAGCAGAAACATAATATTTTACTTCAGCAAATTTGTGGAAATTTCGAATTTTGTTTAATACACCCTCATCTATATATATTTGGCTATATTATCCATCCTCATATCTGTTTGTTAGACAGAGTGTAAATAAAGATCTACATAATTCCTTTGGTTCCATGTTGCAGTGGGCATTATATGTTTTATTCTCTTCTCAGATTGATGTATTATATTAAGAATGACTGGAATTTCTGTAACTTGAATCTAAAAATTGATATTTCTTCTCGTTTCAGAATGAACTATCCCAGAATTTACAATCTTTATCAGAAAAAGCAAAATCTGGAACAGAATTTATACAGAGATTAAAAACCATGGCTGAAAAAATCAATGTAAGTAAGTTCTCTAGTTCAATAAGCACTAAATAGGTACAAAGTGCCTGCTCTTTACAGAGACACCTGGTTTGGTCAATCATATTAATGTTTATGAATGGTCCAAGTCAGTCAGCATCTATTTAATTTGATGTAGTTTTCCTTTAAATTATTTGACATGGATTGGGCTTGTCTGTTTTCTCTACTTTGGTTTGCAGTTATTCCCGTTATTGATCCCTGAAGCCACTATTAAAAAGATAAATTAAAGTCTAATGAAATCAGTTTTTTTCTTCTGGCCTCCAGTCCTTGATTCATATTACTAATGTTCCCCCTGGAGAAAATTTTCTGTCCTGTTCCAGAGTTGTCAGGATGAAATAATGATTTTATTGGCGTCTAACTGGCGCCTGGCTTCTAATTTATTGGTAATAAACTGTACCCGTAGGATATTGGTTCCAGTGGTAAATTTGCCCATAGGATATTGGTAGAGAAGCGTCAAATTGTCTCAAAGATTTTGGCATTTGAAATTTATAGTTCCTTGTCTCTTGTGTTTAAATGTTGAATTACATTTTGAAACTTTTTAGATGCAAATACTTTCTTGTATATAAGACGTGGATTCTCTGTATAGGATGCCAAATACCCAATAAACCTAGCTACCTATGGGGAATCTCTGAAAAGATTTTATAAATGCTTATACCAATTTGACAAATCCATGTTTTTTATAAAAGAAAATAAGAAACTTTATGCAGGGATAAAGATGACAAATATAACATTTTACTTATACAACTGATGCAAGTAATGGCTGGTTCTCTAGAAATATTGAATAATCTTGACCCTAGGGCCAGAAATCTCAGGCATCTGTCAGTCTGGCACCGGTGCCATGACAGCTCATCAATTTATCCCGATATTATACAAGTCATTAATTAACTAATTAATTAAAATTGATATGTTGTATGTTGTCAGTAAAACTTTGAATCTATCAAAATACTGTTAGTCTGATTGTTTGAAACAAATAAAACAGTTAGGGTTATAATTGAGAAGAAAGTTTCATTGTTTTGAATTAAGGGAACAATACAGGCTGGGGATAGCTGAGTCAGAAAGAAACGAGATTTAGGATCTACTGGGTTTTCTTATGCTTGTGTAGTTGAGTTAGGAGTATAGGGGGAGAGGGGGTTTGTCTGCTCCATGTCATTGTAAAGGATCCACTTTATATCAGTAACGAGTTTAGGAGCAAGGTAAACAAGTAAATTAATCACTATCTACAACCATTATCAATAAATCTAATAGAAAAATTAAAGCCCAGACCAGAAGTTGTGATCAATAAACAATGGATAATTTATTTATCTAGAAAAACATGACACGAATACACATTGATTAAAACTTACTTATTGCCCTGTGTCAGACCATTATCACATTTTACAGAGTAATACTGGTGAAACTTGCTGAATGGACAAAATAGATTTAATATGATCGATTTTCACAATATTGAGTTGAAAGAAGGTCTAAAGGTAGATAAGTAGATTTGTGAACTAATGATAGAGGTTAATGTAAAACAGATAATTAAGAGGAGAGTGGATGCTTCTTAAAAGCATACTAGTACTAAAATTGACACAGTGAACCAGCCTCTGGAACAAAATTTGATGCTTTTATAAGACACTAATGGGCAAGATCTGGTTTTATTTGAAAGTAAAAAAGGTGGTCTGTCCTCAGCATTAAGGTCAAGATAATTATCTTAAATCATGGACTGTATCCTATCGTTTCAGTACTGAACCCTCTAAGGACAAATGGACCAGGTCAGCTAAAAAATCTGAAAGTTTTTTTTTTTGCCTATTTTCAGGGTAACTGCAATGAATTTGAAGCAACAGTCATTGCTCAGTGTGATTCGTTAATCGAAAGAATAAAACTACGTAAAGCGGAACTATTGGCTAGTGTTAAAGAAGAGAAAGACATGAAGACAGTGACTATGAAAGAACAGGTGTCTGATTGTACAAGTCTACTACAGCGTACAACAGGGTTGTTACAATTTTGTATCGAAGTTTTAAAAGAGAGCAACCAGTCATCTTTTCTACAGGTAGGTCAAGGACATTATAACTTAGTAAAAATCATAATATACATCAGGGTCAATAGGGGTCAAGAAGCATGTGTCTTTTGGGCAGGGTCATTATGAGAGGATATGAAGGATATTTTGCATAATGAAATTTCAAATTTAATTTGCACTCTTAAGGCCTACTTATGTATTGTGCTTTGATGAATTAGTATTGCTTGCTTCACTCCATTTAATAGGCTTGACGCAGTAACTTTGATGATTACTCATTTGAGGGTACAGGGTTTGAAGGTTGCAACAGAAACTTCCTTCAATGCATACTGCATCCCATTCTTTTTCTTCAGTTGTCTGTCCTTTAAATCATTTCATTTTGCTGTCAACTAAGAATGAAGGCAATGATTGATGAGGGTCAAACAATTAACATAGACTGCAAGT
Source organism: Nipponacmea schrenckii (assembly GCA_030562195.1). NCBI lineage: Eukaryota > Metazoa > Mollusca > Gastropoda > Lottiidae > Nipponacmea > Nipponacmea schrenckii. The sequence goes on along the minus strand of CM060199.1, from coordinate 12,307,933 downwards.
CTAATTAGCTAATTATACCAGCATCTTAACTAGATCATGATTAAATAATGATGAAGATGGATATAAGATAATTATATATATGATTAATGAAGTTTTAATTACAGTAATATCTATGATTTGAATATTGTGAATATTATTGTAAACAGAATGATTTGAAGTTTTAACTGCCAGTTTATTGTGCATTATCTTTTCACTTTTATGTTACTGTTATGTACCAGATTAGTCTACTGAAATGGAGTTTTATGTCCTGTTGTTATTGGTCTAATGCAATATAATATCTCTATTTGTAACTTTTAACACTTTTTCTGATCAAAGGCAATACATATCAAAGAGTGTTATCATATAGTACAAATTCACAGCATCAAGTACAAAATGAACAAAAAGAACAATCACAGAGCATACAGATAACAAGTTAGAACAATGTAGAAAACATTCTATATTAACATTCATAGAAGCAATAGAGTTCATATGAAAAACATATTAGATTCAATTATTTTTTTTAGACAAACTCTAATTCTATTCATATTGAGCAATCATATTCATTCAATATTTATTCTGATCAAAAACCAACTGGTAATTTCATTTAAGGTTGAGATTTTTTCTAAATGATTGTCTTAAGTCTTTTGAAGTTTCCTAATTTTATGGTCAAAACATCAGCTTTTGACTACAATTCAAATCTTTCAATGGATACATCAATTCCAGTACTTCTACTTCTTGCCTGATTTCTATACCCCAGTTTTAACTTCCACTTTAATTGATAAGATTACAGGATTTTAGAGAAATTGAAATGAAATTGTGAAATATTAGATTGACCTGAAGTCTTTGTTTCTGACCCTGTAACTCAAATTATTCGTCAAGTCTGTAATTAGTGTTGTCATCTTAGCGACTTCATGACAACTATTCTAACTGGCAGGACATCGAGTTGTTACGATTTATTTCCTAATGTGTTTCTGTGGTGATTAAAAGTTGTTATTCATTATAATTAATCAGAGAAAAGATTCCTTAATTTTGAGAGGACTGTAACACTCACTGATACAATTCTGACAGCTGGGGCATCTTGGGATGAAAACCACAATTTGTGGTTTTGTAAACATACCGGTCTCTTCAGTGATAGATTTATAACCGTCTATATCTCTATTCAGATATGACTTGCAAATATAGCCAAATCTAAGATCTGCTACTACTGTCAAATTAAGACAAATCAACACATTGGTCCACAGAGATAGCTGACAAATACAGCTCTATTGTTAGACATGACTGATAAATACAACCAAATCAACCTTTTACAGCTCTAGTTAGACATGACTGGTAAATACAACCAAATCAACCTTTTACAGCTCTAGTTAGACATGACTGGTAAATACAACCAAATCAATCTTTTACAGCTCTAGTTAGACATGACTGGTAAATACAATCATATCAACCTTCTACAGCTCTAGTTAGACATGACTGATAAATACAAACAAATCAATCTTTTACAGCTCTAGTTAGACATGACTGGTAAATACAACCAAATCAACCTTTTACAGCTCTAGTTAGACATGACTGGTAAATACAACCAAATCAACCTTTTACAGCTCCAGTTAGACATGACTGGTAAATACAACCAAATCAACCTTCTACAGCTCTATTTTTAGGCAATGACTGATAAATACAACCAAATCAACCTTTTACAGATCTAGTTAGACATGACTGGTAAATACAACCAAATCAACCTTTTACAGCTCTAGTAAGACATGACTGGTAAATACAACCAAATCAACCTTTTACAGCTCTAGTTAGACATGACTGGTAAATACAACCAAATCAAACTTTTACAGCTCTAGTTAGACATGACTGGTAAATACAACCAAATCAACCTTTTACAGCTCCAGTTAGACATGACTGGTAAATACAACCAAATCAACCTTCTACAGCTCTATTTTTAGGCAATGACTGATAAATACAACCAAATCAACCTTTTACAGATCTAGTTAGACATGACTGGTAAATACAACCAAATCAACCTTTTACAGCTCTAGTAAGACATGACTGGTAAATACAACCAAATCAACCTTTTACAGCTCTAGTTAGACATGACTGGTAAATACAACCAAATCAAACTTTTACAGCTCTAGTTAGACATGTCTGGTAAATACAACCAAATCAACCTTTTACAGCTCTAGTAAGACTTGACTGGTAAATACAACCAAATCAACCTTTTACAGCTCTAGTTAGACATGACTGGTAAATACAACCAAATCAACCTACTGCAGCTCTAGTTGGACATGACTGGTAAATACAATCATATCAACCTTCTACAGCTCTAAAGTTAGACATGACTGGTAAATAAAAACAAATCAACGATTTACAGCTCTAGTTAGACATGACTGGTAAATACAACCAAATCAACCTTTTACAGCTCTAGTTAGACATGACTGGTAAATACAACCAAATCAACCTTTTACAGCTCTAGTTAGACATGACTGGTAAATACAAACATATCAAGTGTCTGGTGTCACCATTTGTTGAGAGAATTGTTAAAATGTGTCAATATATTTAAAATTATCTGTTTATCTATATGTTTCCTGGTCATCAACTCAGTCAGGCATCAAATTGTGTTTCTTTGAACAACTTAATGTATAAACAGATTTTATCAACATTTAGGCTAGTAAAGGATGAATCGGGGCAGTAAATTATGTCTCAGAGGGTGGGGCTGTAAATTAGGTCATTTCAGTGAGAGGACAATAAATTAGGTCAAAAGGGGTGTAAATTTTCTTTAAGTTTTAATAGGGTTTGTAAGAAATAGGCTAATGGGCAACAAATTGGATACAATGGTATTGTTGTTAAAAAATATTAGACTTAGACTTCACTAGCATTGCTTTTTTATATTTTTCTTATTTTGAAATAATGATTTTCTGTAACTTCATAGAATGTACAAAATATGATTAAATAAGTTGATCTGTACTAATTACTTCAATTTTGCCAGTGTTTATTTCAGAGCTGTTTGGTTATGTACTTTTGAAATGCTGATACATATCAATAGGCAAACTGAATTTGCTCTCAGGAATATGTAGTTCCTCACTCTTGTTTATAAGTAAAGTGTATTTTGATGTAATTTGATGTTTAAAGTATATTTTTGAAGTAACAAGTTGTTTTTAACTAAATTCATCAAATCAAAATAATTCAACACAAGTGCTTGTTTATATTATTTTGAGATGAAATGTTTTATAGATATATTTTGGCAGAGTTGTATTTTTGTTTATCTTTGATGAAATGTGCAGTAAGACATTTTGGTTTGGTTTTTAAAGGGGCCCAGGCTTGATTTGTTTCGGACAATCATCCGAGAGCCTCAAACACATGAAATCTTTTGCTTAGCTAATCAGAAATAGTCTACAGAGCTTACCTTTGAAATTTGAGCCTTCAAATCCATGTGTATCCATAATTATCCGTGTTTGAAAAATCATAATGTCTTAAGATATTACGAATGTCCCGCCATATTGAAAAACATTTCGTCTTGATAATCAAAGAGTTATCTTTCCCGTCATGCCAGCGGTCATCTATATAAATAGACTACAACGCATTTTCAATTTTCAACAGGACACACAATTTTCAGACTGACTGAAGACCAGCCGCGTTTAGCACGAAAAAAAAATGAAAAGTAAAATTTTTTGTTTGAGGTATATTTCAAGGTATTTTGAGTATTTCTGAGGACTGTTTAAATGTAACAAAGGCCCAAAACAACCCCTAAAAATCAAGCCTGGGCCCCTTTAAGGTCAACTATTGTAAATATAGCCAAATCAAAAGCCCTGTTCATACTAGATTTCTATCTTTTTGTACTTAATTCTATGAAATCTGGACTCTGATTATTTTAATTGGTCAGAATCTGTGATGACTTCGTTTAAAGATTTGAACCCAGATGCACTAAATTATCTAGATACGGCAGGGTTGTAGAAGAAGGGTGGTGACAAGGTTTGAGATAATGTAAAATTCTGGCCCATGATGGCCTGCAACATGATACTTTGGAATTTTCTCATTGTTAATTTCTTATCTGTTTAGTGAGTACATTCAGTACAAATATTTAATATTTGCATCATTTATCTCTGGGTTATTTTTTTTTCAAAAGTGATTGTTCTATTTAAATACTTTTGTCAATTTAAACATCATGTTTCTCCAAGTTATTTTCTAGGGGGAAGTTTACTGTTATGCTGAACTAACTCAGGGTTATATTTTTAGAGAGCATTACACTTTCTTATATCCCAAAGTAGACTTTGGAATTGCTAGTTTGATAGCTGTATATGTTTTCTTCTTGTAGTTGTAACGCATTAGATCCAAGGTATCAACACAAGAAGGCTCTTAAAATCTACTCAATTCCTTATCAACCAAACATTTTGATAAACTCAAGCACATAGCAACTGATTCCAAGATGGCTAATGAATTTCAAAATGGCTGCCAGATATTATCTTAGAAATTGTTACAAGTAGTTTTTGATTAATTGTTCCTTCTGAAGTTTCTGTTTTATCAAAATCATTTTTATGTGAAATGAAGAAATTAAGATTACGGACCAAAATATATCTTTTTTACCTAAAAATTATCTGGCACCAAGAGTATCTGTTGCCAAGAGACTGAAGTTGAACATGAAATATTAAAACACAAGTGGTTGTGATTAAAGGATAGTAGAGTTGTTGGAAATTAAGAAAGCTAATAAAAGACAGCGAACTATGACAACAAAATAGAGGTTGAAAGCCTTGACTTCTTCAGTGTGTTTTGACACTTTCCATTAAAACAATATACACTCATTTTTTCATCCAGTCTTCATTCATTTATTTGTTATATTGTTGGGATTGTGAAGTTTTTTTCAATTCAAAAACTCTCATTTTAGCTCTCTTCTTTATTAATTTTAGCCATCCTTTTATTAATTTTTCTTTCTAGTTTCATTATTACACAGTCACTTTTTTCAATTCTTTACAGATATCAAGTGGACTAATAAATCGTGTTTCTCAAGCAAAAGGAAATTTTAATAAAGAAATGGAATTTGCACCCAGAATTTCACCAGAATTTGAGATGACACTAGACAATAAACCCTGTCTTAGAGCTATAGAAAATATGAATTTCTTCCAAATGAAAGGTGAGTTTGAATAGTTTTCAGTATTAAATTAGAGATGTAGCTTGGAATAAATGAAAATCAATGAATAAAAATGAAGTTGGTCCATTTTTTTTTTTGGTTAATAATTCAAGTTTGAAATTGTAGTAAATTGTAGTTAAACGACCTTATCAGACCTTGAATTTTTTTGTGTCAGTGACAATTTGATTTTTTACCAGACGTCAGTTTCCATGACGTCTTGAGATCTCATCCTGGTTTCATCATTAAATTTTAAATTTTACTCATTTTACACAGAATCCTGGAAGGTTTTATTATCTCCCATGAAGTTTGATGACTTGCCCATGATATTTTTTGTTTAGTTCAAAGTTTAGTACCAATCAGTCTTGCCTTGGTAGTTATATTACTTCCCCTGAAGTTTGTCTGCATCATTTTTTCAGTTTGTTCACTATCAGATGTTACTGCAGCTTATTTCACCAATGATAATTTGAGTGAAAAGAAGTATACGTTCCAAATTCTTTGCTGATATGCTTCCTGGATTTTAGTCATATTTGGTACTGAACTAAAAGTTCTGCATATAAAACACACTGAAATTTTATTTATCTAATTCTCCTTTTTAATTTTTTCAAAATTTTTTATGTAAAACTAAAACATGTGTAATCAAAATCAAGATGGTCGGGTTAATTAGAGATGAAGTTGTTTTAACAAATCAGCTGTCAGTTTAGTTAATAGTCGACTGTTTTGATTGGATCAACTCCAAAATCTTTATTTACACTACACCATTATCAGATTAAAGTAGATGTGTTATAGAATGTCTAAATATTGTACATGGATGTAACATGACATGTTGAGTATTAAATCTTGTTGGAAACTGTCAGTTCAAAATGTCACCATAATAAAACCTTTTGGTCTAATTTCAAATATTTACATCATGTTTTTGGCTATGAAAATAGTCTGTTGTCTCTATTCACTTGTAAAAATATTTTTGTCTGGTTGTTCAATCAAATATGAAAGATACAAAAGATTTTTTGTTTTTCCTGTCAGTTTTGCTGTCACTTATGTCTATGTCTACTCAAGATGCTAAGACATGAATGTCTGCACTGTCAAATTTTATGAAAAAAAAGCATATTTTTTAAAGTAATCCTACTCATGAAAAAATTTAAGCGGAAGAAAATTAGATGGCTCTTCCTTTTAGAGAAATTAGATAATGTTCCATGAACACTAAAATTTGTACAATAAGAATAGGTCCTTTAATCTGAAAATTCTCATGACAATGAGAGTTTGGCAACTGAAAAATATTTTCGCTAATCGAAATTACAACACTTGACATTGATTAAAACAAAGCAAAACTTTCCACACAAAGTCCATCCTCAACACAAAAAATCCTCAGAGACCAACTAGTAGGGGTGGATCTATTGAAAAGAAAATATTATAAACCAACTGTTTTTTACAACATCATAAAAACATATTATTTTTACTCTTCTTCAAACAAACTGTGATTAGAATTCTACAGGGACGGATTTGACGTCTGTTTTCTTTTTTCTATAAAGATAACCATCCATTTTGATTCATCTTTTACTCCATAGAAATCATTCTAAATCTCCAGTGACCAGTGGAAAGCCTGGATTGGTTTTAATGTTTTTATTTAAGTCGTTATAGCAACTGTTTTTTATCAGAGTAACAACCATCCGGTGATAAGATCTGCCGATATCAAACTATGATAAAATCTGACGAAAACCATGAATGTTGTTTTTATTAAGTAGTTAGTTATCTCCCTTGATTCTACGATTATTTTAATTTGATACTAAAAATAGATCATTATCATCCTCTTTCTGGTTCATCAGATCAGATCCTCTCTTGTTTGGTTGGTCAGTAGGGTGGTCTGTTTTTGTGTTCACCAATTTTATATTTTACTGAAATTGCCCATATGATTTTAATCATACTTCTGTGTTCATTCTGTTCCTTTTGTTGAAACCAATGTTCTAGGCCTTTGTCCTTCACTATATCTACTAGATATTGATTTATTGTATAACTAAGAAAATAACTTGATGATAGTTGGTCCATGTCTTTGTGATTCACTCTGATCAGGTTCCTGTCTGCTAAGCTAAGTTTTCCTTTGATTAGTTTCATTATCAACAGATTGATCTGTTTATTTAAAAACGTTGCCATCAAAATAGTAGTGAGAGTAAGAAATCTCTTTTATCCATTTTCTATATGATTGCTTCTGAAGAATGAACTTCCAGGAAGTATCCTTTGTTCCACAAATCTTCTGAATCATATTCTAATTCTATGTTTTATTTCTCTCTCCTCTATCAGATGGAATAATTGGTGAGTAAGAATTCAAATTGTGTGAAAGTTAATTTTATATTAATATTTTATTTTAAGTTTTAGAAGTGTGGCTTGGATTAACATAAATGTTATGTTTTTCTGTTCTAACTACTTTTTGAGATTCTTATCAAATTCTAAGTTTGGCCTTCCTTCTTTTTATTTCTCTTGTAATTTTTGTTTTTAGCAAATAAGTCTAATTCGCAGCATCCAATTTAATGTAAAAATGAAATGGATTTTAGAACTTGAACTTTTGTTATGTGTGTGTTCAAATAGAATCCAAGTGTGTTGTCCTCACCCTACACATTATGTTTAAGTCCTGTGCCCGTACTTTTGTCTTCTGAGTACAAAGTTACAAACATTTCACCCTAGAAAAGAAAAGTAAAAAAATTTCAGAATAACATAAATCTAATGACAAAGGTAATTTTTTCTAGAAACTGAGCTGTTAACACCTTCTTTGATTTTAGCACTTAAATTTTTAGTGATAATTTGATATGATATATAAATGTTGATTATTGTTTGAATGGAGCACAATCAACATGGGAACTATAAAATTGCTATGAAATTTAAGCCCTTTGCTGAAGAACAGATTAAAGGGATGTTCTGTTTTATGTCATTCAGTTTCATAATATGGCAATTTAAGCTTTTAATAGCCCATCATTTAAATTTCAACAACTTTCACAACAAGTTTAAATATTTTTATTGTTTAATTTTCATGATATTGATGTTTTAGCACCAGGAGAACCGTATATTCTACCAGAAGAATGTAGCGCTGAGAATAACAGTGTAACTATTGTATGGCAGCCATTTTGTAATACAACTATTGTGGAAGCCTATACTTTGGAATTAGATGATGGAAATGGGGGAGATTTTAGGGTAAGGTTTAATCTTGGTTTTGATACGTTTCCAAGTTATTATGGTAATCAATAAAGTAGATGGCTGATATTAAACATGTTTAGAAATATATTTAATGAACGTATCCCTTTAATAGATAATAATATTAAAAAGTTCATGAGATCAAATCAGAAAATCATCCTTACCAAAACTTCCTGTAATAAAATAGATGTTGATAAAAATTATAAAAACATTAAAACTCCATTAAATTTGTTAGTTTAATAAATATAGTTAAATTGTAATAAAGTTGAAAGTTTACAGGTAAAAAATCTCGTTAACTATTTACACCTGTTTTTATTTCATCTGATTTTTACCTGACATTTTTATCTTTTAATCGAGGCCTGTATTCCATAGGGACCAAAAACTAATTTCATTGAGTAAACTGAATCATAGTATAATCTTTTACAAATCTGAAATAGTTAACTATGCAAAAAATACTACCTTTATCAGTTACAAATAGTTGAAATTCCACATATTACAAAAACATAAATTGCAAAATTTTGTGTGTGAAATTTGTGGAAAAAAGCCATTTAAGGCAAATATTTGTTCAGTATATCTCAATATTTCGTTTTTCATTTGAAATTTCATGATTATTTTTTAATCAAAACATAAAGGCAGCATTCTAAAAAGCAAATTGATGAATCCAAAAAACTGTAGAATCACTTAAAGAAATGTGATGAAACTCTAACTTAAGCATGAAGAAAAATAATCAAAATGGTGCCAGTCAGTCTGTCAGACTCGCAGACTTCTATAATCTCAATTCCTGATTTTAGTCTTTCTCTTCTAAACAATAGAATTACTCTTCAAGCTTCATTTAACTAAACACTAAAAAATTATCCAAACTCTTTCTTTGAAGAATTTTTGGAATATAGTTGATGTATTTTGGCAGTTTTTACTCATTTATTTTCATAAATTTTGCATTCTCTGCAGCATGAGTAAATAAATATGAAATGGCCAGGGCATGTAAGATATGACTTAAAAATTTCTTGCTAGTATCATTATTCTAATGGTATAACAAAAGGAGACCATCTTTACCCTCTACTGTTTAATAATTTTATTGAAGTTTTGGTTTCTTTAGTCAAAAATTTTTGCTGTTCCTAAAATGATATTCATTATTCATTGTATTCTAGGTAGTGTACATGGGTAGAGAAACTATTTGTACTGTTGATGGACTCCATTTTAACAGTATTTATAATGCCAGGGTTAAAGGTCACAATCATGCTGGAGAGAGTCCGTACAGTGAAATTGTCTCCCTACAAACTGCTGAAGGTGAGTATCTTTACAGATTATTTATAGTAGATTAAGAGCAATGATTTTTACAAAAACTGTTTTCGTTCATAAATTAGACAGTGTGATAAATTAGATAGTGTGATAAATTAGATACTTTGATAAATTAGATAGTTGCAGAACAAAAGTCTTTAAAAAAATCTTTATGGTAAGAACCCGGGAGGTAGCAAATGAAAAATGAAAAAAGTAGGTAATTGCTACCATTTTGACTACTTTGGGAGTTGTTGTTTAATTTATGACAGTTATAAAAATGCTTTGTCTCTTTAGTATATATTGTTCTCTGTGATTTTAAGATCAGCCAAATTACGGTTGTGTTTTCTTTTTTTATTGTCTATTTAATGCTATGTTTGACCAAGATGAAGTTTTATTAAATCTTGGCGACGTTCTGTCTCTAATATCAGACTTTATGTCACACACTGGCACCATGTCTTGTTAATTTGACACAATGGCGCCACAATCTCACCAAACAATGACCACTTTAATTTATATTGGTAATCAGGAAATCTTTTCAGGAAAATTAATCTCAGTTTAAAGTGGAAGAAGCCATTTTAATTGTAATATTGGAAAGTTTAATCAAAGTTTTTGTTTGCTGTCTTTGTATCTAAATAGTGATAATAGCATTCTTTTTACTTTAGCAGAACAGTTTTTAATTGTCTTTTAGGCTTTTTTCCAACTGAATTATCTGTTTTTATCATGTTTGTAGAGGCGTGATCCTGTATCTACATATCAAGATATAATATTTATATTATTTTATATTTTCTAGTGGCTTGGTTTACATTTGATCTTGTAACCACACTTCAAGATATAATATTTATATTATTTTATATTTTCTAGTGGCATGGTTTACATTTGATCCTGTAACCACACTTCAAGATATAATATTTATATTATTTTATATTTTCTAGTGGCTTGGTTTACATTTGATCCTGTCACCACACATCAAGATATAATTTTTATATTATTTTATATTTTCTAGTGGCTTGGTTTACATTTGATCCTGTAACCACACTTCAAGATATAATATTTATATTATTTTATATATTCCAGTGGTTTGGTTTACATTTGATCCTGTAACCACACTTCACGATGTAATATTTATATTATTTTATATTTTCTAGTGGCTTGGTTTACATTTGATCCTGTAACCACACTTCAAGATATAATATTTATATTATTTTATATTTTTCTAGTGGCTTGGTTTACATTTGATCCTGTCACCACACATCAAGATATGATATTATATTATTTTTATACGCCCACATAGAAATGTGGACGTATATTGTTGTCGCCCCTGTCCGTCGGTCCGTTGGTCCGTTGGTCCGTCGGTCCGTCTGTCAACAATTGTTTGTGGACACTGTAGAGACTACAGTTTTTATTGGAATTTCTTGAAACTTGGTATACTTGTTTACAATCACTCAAGGAAGAACCCTATCGATTTTGGTATGATTCCGAAAAAAATTCCTGGAATTCTTGGACTTTGAATTTCAAATTGTTCTGTTTGTAAACAAAAGCTTGTGGACACTGTAGAGACTCCATTTCTTTATGAATCTTTTTGTAACTTGGTATATTTGTTTATTACCATCCAAGGAAGACCCCTATTGATTTTGATATGATTCTGAAAAAGATTCCTGGAATTCTGGAACTTGGAATTTCGAATGTACTGTTTCTCATCCGTCTGTCAACAATTGTTTGTGGACACTGTAGAGACTACAGTTTTTATTGGATCTTCTTGATACTTGGTATACATGTTTATTACCATTCAACGAAGACCCCTATCGATTTTGGTATGATTCCGAAAAAAATTCCTGGAATTCTTGAACTTTGAATTTCAAATTGTTCTGTTTGATAACAAAAGCTTGTGGACACTGTAGAGACTCCATTTTTTTATGAATCTTTTTGTAACTTGGTATATTTGTTTATAACCATCCAAGGAAGAACCCTATTGATTTTGATATGATTCTGAAAAAAATTCTTGGAATTCTGGGACTTGGAATTTCGAATTGTACTGTTTGTCATCCGTCTGTCAATAATTGTTTGTGGACACTGTGGAGACTACAGGTTTCATTGGATTTTCTTGAAACTTGGTATACATGTTTATTATCATTCAATGAAGACCCCTATTGATTTTGGTATGATTCCGAAAAAAATTCCTGGAATTCTTGGATTTGAATTTCAAATTGTTCTGTTTGTAAACAAAAGCTTGTGGACACTGTAGAGACTCCATTTCTTTATGAATCTTTTTGTAACTTGGTATATTTGTTTATTACCATCCAAGGAAGACCCCTATTGATTTTGATATGATTCTGAAAAAAATTCCTGGAATTCTGGAACTTGGAATTTCAAATTGTACTGTTTGTCATCCGTCTGTCAACAATTGTTTGTGGACACTGTGGAGACTACAGTTTTTATTGGATTTTCTTGAAACTTGGTATATATGTTTATTATCATTCAATGAAGACCCCTATCGATTTTGGTATAATTCCCAAAAAAATTCCTGGAATTCTGGGACTTGGAATTCGAAGTTGTTCTGTCTGTCTACAATTGCTTGTTGGCACTCTAGAGACTACAGTTTTTGATAGATCTCTTTGAAACTTTGTTTTTATATGCCCACATAGAAATATGGACGTATATTGTTGTCGCCCCTGTCTGGAATTCTGTGACTTGGAAAAATTCCTGGGATCTCTTTGAAACTTTGTATACAATATGTTTATTATCACTCAAGGAAAAACCAATATACATTTTGGTCTGATTACGAAAAGAATTCCTGGAATTCTGTGACTTGGAAAAATTCCTGGAATTCTGGGACTTGGAATTTAAAGTTTTCTGTGTGTCGTCAATTGCTTGTAGACAATGCAGGAAGTACAGTTTTTTATATACCCAAATGGAAATTCGGAAGTATAATGTTGTTGCCCCTGTCCATCCGTCTGTTCGTCTGTCAGCCCGTTTGTTTGTGGACACTGTAGAGACTACAGTTTTTATAGAATTTTCTCATACTTGTTCATTATCATCTAAGGCAGACCCCTATTGATTTTTGTTTGATTATGAAAGAAATTCCTTCAATTCTGGAACTTTGGATTTCAAAATTTGTTCTGTCTTTCAACCATTTCTTGTGGACACTGTACAAACTATGTTCTATAAACTAAAAACTTCTTTAATACCAACCAAGGAAGAAGAAGATTTTGGTAGGATTCCAAAAAGAATTCCTGGAATTCTGGGAATTTCAAATTGTTCTGTTTGTCAACAAATGCTTTTTGATTTTTTTACTGAATGCAATACAATATAGTTAACTTCCAAGTTCCTTGTAAATCAGGAACCAGCTGTAATTGGACTTTTACTTTTACAATCAAAGCTCTCAGTGGGCGTATGTTACCTTGCCTGGCAAGCTATCTTATATTTTCCAGTGGCTTGGTTTACATTTGATCCTGTCACCACACATCAAGATATAATATTTGCCAACAATAATCAAAGTATAACATGTAATAGTTTTGATCATCGAGTAGCTCTGGGAAATGTTGGTTTTTCTAAAGGTGTTCATTATTGGGAGATAAGAATTGATCGTTATGACAGTCATACAGATCCTTCTATTGGTATTGCTAGATTTGATGTAGATAAAAACACTATGTTAGGTGAGTTCTAGAAACTTTGTTACCTGAAATATTATAAAACTGTAGAACTCTGGTTCTTAACTATCATCCCTGTTTCCTCCAGCAAATGAGGGTAAAAGACTTGGAAATACTGAGATTGAACTGCTAAAGCCTGTGCACTTTAAAGTTCCCTTTTCATTTGAAATTGAAACAGGATGGACTAATGCTGCTGAAGAATTTCACATCAACATTGCTCTCATTGCACATTTCATGGTGTTTGCATTATCATTAGCCCAACAAGAGGATGAAATATAGGATAGGGTATAAAACATCAAATTTATCTTTTCATCCATATTTTTAGGTAAAGACGAGAAGGCGTGGAGTATGTATATTGATAATCAGAGAAGTTGGTTTATAAATCACGATGTACATACAAATCGTACCGATGGAGGAATTCAACCAAGCGATATGATTGGTCTATTACTTGATCTCAATCAACACACTCTTAGTTATTTTATAAACGACCATCCTCATGGACCAATAGCATTCACCGATTTACACGGAGTTTTTTTCCCAGCAGTCAGTATCAATCGTAATGTACAGGTGACTTTACGATCTGGACTAGAGCCTCCAGTTGATAGTGAGGCTAGTGAGAGTGACGTAGATTAGTGTTTCTATTTATAGATTTATTTATTTTCTTTATTTATTCTCTTACAAACAATAAACTTCATATAAAAAATGTATTTCATTTATTATTATTTATCTCAAAGCTAATACATACTAAATCGACATGGTGCAATTCCAAGATTCTTGTAAAGACCCCCCCCCCTCCCACAAAAAGTGGGGAGGCTGAAACTAAGTGTTTGATGATGTGGCTAATCAGAGAGGTCTTATGTGAAGCATAATTATTATGTCATAATTGACGTCATAGAATGATTGTTTTAGTGGAATAGTAGGAATCAATTTGATACGTTACTTCCATTCCATGAGAACACTCAGCCTGAGTTCCTTTTAGTATCACTTATGGCAGATTAAAGGAATGATCATGATCTGCTACCAGGAGAGTTGAAAATTCGGTGTGACGTTACCTATTACTCGCTTCATTCAATATAAACATATAATAACAAAAATCTTTCCTAAAATCTCTAGAATATAAATAAACATTTTCAGAAATATCCAAACCTGTCAAAATAATTAATTTCAAATTTTCGAAGAAAAAACAAGTTTATAAGATAAATCTGTATTTTAACAGACATACGGCTGTTTTAGTTTTAAAAATAGTTTTAAAACCATGTTAAACTTCATTTTATGAGAAATCTTACATGCAATGATGTAATTAGTCATTATCAGGGATGTTAAGGGGATGTATTTGTTTATAGAACTACTCATTTTACTATGTGATAGAGCCCGTAGAAAAATACAGGACGAGAATACTATATCTTCTACCCCCGTTATTCAATTCCGAGACAGAACAGCTTAGAACTCCGTTTCATTACATCAGTTCAAAAATGTATGACTTATGTTTTATTCTTAACGTATAGAAAAGGCAAGTTAAAGGGATATTGCGTCTTAGCATGGACATAAAATATTAGTTCTCAAGAACTCAATACGAGTATATATCCATCAATGAACTTACCTGGTGTCTTAAAGTAACAGAATCCCTTAAATTCATTTTTGAAAAACGCTTGATCAATTTATTAAGCGTTTTATTTATGACAGCAAGTTTATTTACTGAAGAATAGAGTTCCTGTTGGCCAACTTTAAAATTTTCAAATTTTATGTTCATTCTAAGACCTATTATCCCTTTAATATTATTTCATTAGCCAAAACAATCCTTTCAATCAATTTAATGAAGTACAGATAAAAAAGTACATAACCTTTGAGTAAATTCCAAATGACCAGTAAGGTGCAGAAAAGAAGGACGAAACACACTACATGTATTCAATTTCATTATTCTTAAAGAAGACAAAAGAATTATGTTATGTTACTTCATTGCATTAATCTACTTATGGGTATACCTGCATTCTCTGTGAAAGTATCACCTTTGATGAAAGATGATGCCTACAATATTCAAGACTTTAAGTCAGACAGTGAACGAAATCTAAAACCAAATCAAACTGTAAGAAAGACGAAATATATACAAATATGATTATTTGGAGAAGGTTACCGTTATCTAAAAACAATACAGATAGCTGTACCGATCGTCTAGACTAAAGACATGTTACTTGGGTTTATTATACTGATACCAGTAAACTGCAGGAGCAAGACTTCTGGAGCCTCGATGACAACTAAGATAAGGTGCAGTAAAACACCTTGTGTCGGGGTTAAGGAAGAAAGCAAAACAACCCGAATCACAACCCACTGATACATACCGTTCCACCTCCTATCTGGAAGGATTAAGTTCTTGAAGACTGGTCTTTTTGTATTGGCTTACATTTTTGCAATTTGAAACTGTGCAGAGGTATTGGACAAACCCAACCGGCAGCGGAGTCCAAAGAAACGGGACTTCACCAAGTGAGCTATGTCAGTCTAAACCGCCAGGCTTCTATGTCTGTTTCAAATTTGGAAAAGGGCAAATCGTTTCTCATTAACCTCACACTAAATGGGGTTCTTGCTGGAATCTGTTTATTTAAAGCTATCATTTATCTCTAATTTTTCATTTTTTCATTGACGAACCTTGGAAGTCTTACAAGGGTGTACTTTTTGACTACAAAAGGAAATGAATTAAGGATAGTGTGCCTTTTGATGGAAACGGTTGCTGTTTGAAGTTCTTCTTTAAGTGTTGTTTTCCATTCGTTTTTCGTGTCTCTTGATACACCTTTTTGGGGGAATTCCTGTAAGGCACAAAATGAATTCATAATTGACATGTTGAATTTTTCAAAGACAACAATCTGGTGCAGAATTTTGTAGTGCTATTGTGGCTGTTCTATATTGCAATATTGCCCTTTGCAAGGCTCGGCCATCATTCTAAAGTAACCCCTGTAGGGTATGAATTAAATCTATTATTGTTTTGTCTCAGACTGAAGACTAAATATTATCTAAATGATAATTGTATGTGGAGTAATTATTTTTACGATTTCTATGGAGTCAGTCGATCGTTTGTTCTTGAGTTTTCTCATTACTTTATGATAAACAACAATAACTGACTCAGATATCTTATCTTAAATAAATAGAATAGAATATCAAGAGTAGAGGTGTATCACGACCGAGGGTGGGAAGTGTCTCTCTGAAGGAAGTATTGCTTCTGGCCCTGCTCGCTACAAATTTGTATCAGATTTACCTAATCGTGTGATGAGATAGCTATTTTGAGTCACATTTTGTTCTCTTCTGCAGTGGTGAAAAGGAGGCCAACTTTGCTTTGAGTGTGATTCTTTCTGGCATATATTCTTTGGAACACACGACAGCGCGTCTGATCTAGTTTCAGAATCAGGACACGAGGATAATTAGAGGACCTTTTAAGGAGTGACCATGCCGAAGAACTTTTCTATACCGAAAAAATTGAAAACGCAGTCCGGTAATTCATTGTCATCGCTTTCCATGTTAAAACACGAAATTCAATCTTCTATAACCTTTCCCAGAAATCTCGTTGAAAACTGTCCAATATTATGTCACATAAAAGCCTGGCCAATACTTGGTTTCTCTATAAAAATTCAAAATACAGTCAATACTGGTCATGCGGTCACCTCTATTCAGCGTGACCCTGCTCTAACGGTCATTCAAATTTCCTCCCTTTTGTAGTCAAAATGAAAGTAATTAACCACTTCATTTTATCAACATCCGCTTAACTGCTTGTAAAACAATTTTTATTAGAAATAACTTTCCACCAATAAACTTTCTCATTATGTCCTGAAATCCAGAAAGGAAATGCAATTTCAGGCATCAAATTCCACATCTAGACCTAAAATTAAACAAACTGAGCATGCAAAAACCTCAAACGGGACGGTGAAAGATTTCTAGAAATAGCACGGACCAAATTCGATACAATCATTAGCATAAAATGTTTTACTGGACTGTGTCCTTTTATAACTAAGAACGACGACGCGATATAGTTTCAGATGTTCTTTGGTAAAGAATTATTTGACTTTCTCGACGAAACATAATTTGACAAATATGGCTGCGAACAGTTCTATAAATCCAGGTTTGTATTCGACCTCATAGTAAAGCTTCTGCGTTTTCTCAACATCTAAATCTTTCTGTAAGTGAGATTTCTTTATGGTGTTAGTAAACTGTTCTGTGAAGTATTATAGAAGTGTTATGGTATAACCAAGATGATGTATATTATTTCTAGTAAAATGTGTAAACTATTAAAATAAAATTAGACAAACTTCTACCATCTTACACCAGGTGTTTCTAGGTAGGGTATCTTACTTGAAGTTTTTACCTGTATATATTATACCTAAAGTATTTTTACGTTCTACATATACTTTTACCATTTACCTAAAGTTTTTGCATAGACTGTTTACTTCAAAACAGTTACGTTAAAGATTTTTGTCAAAATTTTCCGTCTGAGGTTTACCCCCTGTTTTCTTCTACCAGATGTTACTATATGGATAAAGGCGTTTCTTCACTCCTTCAGCAAGTTTTTAAAACATTTTTATAAAAAAAATGTAAGTCAAAGTTTACCCCCTCCCCTGAACGACAAATCTGAACCAGATGTTAGATTGTAGATCATACCCTCAACCTACTTAAAAGTAATTTTCGTTCCTCCGAATCAAATGCTGGGATGAACTTATATGTTCAATTTACTTACCAAGACTTAGAATCACCCCTCACCAGATATTCAGTTCATGTTTATCTTTAACTCTCTTCTTCGCGAAGAAAACCGGGTATTTGAAGTGCATCAATACATGCTATTCAGCCCAAATTTATCCCAAATTGTACATCCTAATTGTACCCCCCCCCCCTTCTCATGCTATGACCTCTCAGAGAATGTTTTCCAGGTGTTTGATATAGGGCGTTTCGCATTTTATCAAACCGATTACCTGAGTGTTTTACCTGGAGATTTTTTTATTTGAAATCTCATGACTAGACAGAGTTGTTGAAATCCTCATTATAAATGGCTAAAGTTTTTAAAAAATCTATATGGTAAATCTTTGCCATCTGTTGAGTTCAGAAAAGTTTAAAAGCGGTTTGAGTATCAATATCTTTAAAAGTTGATTGCACATCTGCACACCATGAATTGCACATAATTCCTCATTATTCTTTGTTCTTTAATGTCGATTACACAATACGACATGATCAATATTGTATTTTATGTCTATTAGGGAAAGGATAATGAGACAAAGAACGATTTTCAGTAATCAAAATAAATAAGGGAATGAGACAATGCGACGTCATTTCTTCGCAACTGTTTTAGAAACGCGTACATGACATGGATATGGAAATAATACATGTATATTGATCTTTGCAGCAGAATGAAGAAGAACTCAAACTCGTAATTGATCTGAAATCTTCCTAGTTCTATTTCTAAGAAATAGATACTTTATTTAAAATTTGGTCCCAACTGTTGCCCGAACTATTAAAGATTAGATTAAATATCCATAAAATGCTTAAAAAGACATGCTATTATAGACCTTTATATGAATTAGATATCTTAGTATTCATAAGTAACGCAAAGGAAATCAATATTAGTCTTCTTAAGAAACCTAGGTCTAGAGGTTGTCTTTAGGTCTATAGGTCTATACATATATATGAACAATTATAATTTTTTTATGTAGAAAAAGCAAAAAGACCAAACTTGTCCCTAAACATTCTCCTAAACAGAAAATCATTCGTGAATATTTCACGAAGACTGGTGTCGGTCTCCAGAAAGTCTGGAATTCTATAGTATATAGATAATAAAATTAATTCTGGTTCATTCTACAGGTATAAACCTATATTAAATTCTTCATAGAATTGGTGTTTATAGAAGTTTATTACATTAATAGCGGTCTGGTTGTTCGCGTTGTAATAACATTCTCTAATTTATGGATTATCCAGTAGACTGGTCAATTTGTAGGTCAAGTAGAAAGGAAGTGGTTGGAATTGTTCAGAAAGTGCTGAGATCAGCAAATCTTAAAGAGCAGGTTCGGTACTAATTGTGATGTTAATGGTCCCTCGACATTTGGGAAAAGGGATGTCAGCCAATGGCACCGGCATTATTTTGGGTTGTCTTTCTTCATGATTTTGTAGAGTGGAGATTCGATTTTATTTCTCCTCGATTTTCATAATAAAAAAACTTGCTTGTTTCTAAGTTCATTAGAACGAAAAACTCTATTTTATTTTAACATTTTCATTGTTATCTTTTACCCCATTTTTATTAGCTTACTATGCTATTCACAACAGCAATTATTCCTCGAACCTAAATCAGTAAAAGAAAGTAACAGAAAAAAATGTAACCGCGTTGGATAATTTGACATCATTACTGACTCGACATTCATTACGTCTTACAATTAGGTTCTTCAATGATCGTTACAACACCTGCATCAACATGTGCATGTCTTGTATACGCCGTACATGATATTGAATGCACACATGCACACACAAGAGAATGCACCAAGGGATGATGAACGTGTAAGATAAAACACGTGGTGTAACAGTAGGGTGTCTATATAGTCGTGATATATGATAGGCTTATTACCAGTTCTCGAAACACATCCTCACTGACAGCTAGTTATTTTTTATCAATTTGTCAGCCAATTATTTTGATGTTAATTTTAATGATTTATTTAAAGAAATTGATGCTTATTTTATAAAATACCCTATCGCACGTTTCTTTATATGAATATCAGCAGGGTTACAATCTTGCTGCATATAGATTTTGGCATATTTGTAATGCAGTACTTCAGATCGTTCATAACAGACTTGGAGTATACACTTCCACAGACCTTTTTTTTAATTACATAATGCACGACATCATCTCTAGAAAACAGTTTCAAAAAAGGAAACTCGTTGACTGTGTTGAAGGGGCCAGAGAATCACTAAACCGTTATCAAGCAGCATGAGTTTGTCAGTTATTAAAGCCATAAATTTTAAAAGCCATATTTTATTTCTAGTATTGTACAGTCACAACTTGGTGGTGATAATTTGTTATTAAATGATCTTAACTATGATTTATTGCACACAATGCGATTGGTGTGTGATTTATATAGAACTGCTGCGGTTAAGTCAGAATAGCATGACCACCGTAGAGGTTGAAATTGTCGGTGAACTTGATTTCTTTTGCAACTTCGGATAGAAAAAGATTGTGGCAAGTTGTTTGACTTCATGAAATACGAGTTGAGTTTTAAAAGTGATGCTATGCATGAAAAACTACCATATTTAGATGTGATACAAACGACGATGATGAGAAGAAAGAGGAAATATGAAGTTTCAATGGTGACATTTGTAGTTGACCTGGACCTCAGTAAATAGGTCTAACCCTGTATCAAACAATAATTATTATAATTGGTGGTTTGGTTAACACCAGAAATCAACCGTCACATAGACTGTCTCGCCTGACGAATTAATCTCTTTTTTTTAAAGTTTAAAGGTAACTTAGTATAAAACATTAATACAACGTTTCGATTTATTACTGGCTTGTTTTACAAATTACCTTTTAAATAAAGTTTAAATATTTCCCTCTGTCAAAGTCGTATTATCAGCATATCTACTGTGACTTTTTACATTTTGTATTTTGTCATTATATGCAACTTTTCGATGTGATATAGGTTAAGAGCAATTTGAACCAGTTAATTCAGGTACACAACGTCAAATTTGAGCTATAGTTAATACGAAAATTCAGGTAAAGGAAATATAATTTGAGAAGTAAATTAAGAGATAAAGATAATAATGATATTATTTTAACATAAAATATAAACTATTAAATTAGTTCCACACTTGTCGATACCATTATTATAGTAGCAGGAACGGTGCCAGTTTGTCTGCAACTCTTCTAGTCTGTTACAATCATTTTTCCTGAATTTCTTTCTCAAAGACTAGCAATTGTTTCCTCAACTGGAACATCGCTTAATAAAATCTCAAGGCTGATCAACCCAGATATAAATGAGTGTCGTGCAGTGACAGTGACACCAATTGAAAGATAAAGCTGTTTTTAAATTTTAGTTCGTAGTAGTCGGTAAGACGTATTCTAATATGGAAACCAGGTGCCTAAATTACTTTATTAATTGTTCTATTATAATCAATAGATCAATTTAATCATTAAAACGTAAGTTTCCAGTTAATATCGTTGGTCCAGAACATAACGATTTCATGGAAAATGTCATTATAATAGTTGAACGCCTTGAGTGTTTCTGATTCCACATCATAGCAATTCCTCTGATGATAATATACTGAGAACAAACTTAACGCCTCACTTCATAATATAGGAGAATGGAGCCATTACCCGAATGATTTTGTTTGAAAAAGATTTTATTTTCACAACAGATATAATTTTTTTGTTTTGTAGCTGGTTAATCTCCGTTTATAATAAATTATAATAGATATCAATTAATCGTAATTAATTATACAAGGGAGTAAAGGTTAATGCATCAAGATCAGTAAATCTTTCAACTTACGAGAACAGCAATGGATGGTGTGAAGCGCCCTACGACCTGAAATCTAGAAACTTTATAAGTGCACAAACACTACGAATGTTTTTCAGCATTTCTGTAAAAACTACTGTAGTAGGCAAAGAGCCAAAATTTTAGTTTTTGTTCTTGTAAGACAAATATCACATATGATTTAGTTGATAGTGGCTCAAGTGCCTTTCGTAACAATTTGTGTTCACATTTCTGATACTCTAAATTCTACGGACGGAAGCAATCAAATATATTTCATATGGATCATAAGACTATTCATTTGTCAATGAAATTGTGTGAGGCGTTCGGGGACTGAGGGAATAACAATTAAGGAGGTCTAATGTTGAATAATCTTATGTGCAAGTCGAAGGGCGAGGGGACAAATCACACTCCGCAAATATTGAAACCTACAAGATTAAAAATGTTATTGCTCTGTGCTCTCACACTTTGGTTCAATGGTTATGCACTCATTTCGTCTGAATGAGTATGACATCATTGTCAATATTGTAGTCATTAGACTAGGCTAGGAACCGTAGTTATTGACTTTGTTACATGATACCATTGTTGTAGTCATGCTCTGAAACTTCTAGCACACACAGTAGCATGCGCGTGCAATTCACGCCTTTGACTTTTATTAAAGCAATAATTTTGGTCGATTTTGGAATTGTTCATGAAATAAAATGTAGACAATACTGTGAAGTTGCTCTTTGAATTGACAGACAATATGCATGATAGCCTGCAATATGGCGTACAAACGTCGCTATTCATCGGACAAGGTTTATCACGAGGTACCTACTAAATGTCAGGAAATGATTCATGAAATTTTCATCCTCTCATTACGTTAACTCGGTTTCCCTATGATTAATAAATGGAACTGCAATTGCTCGGTGACTCTGAGGTCTTGGTACGAAATCTGCACAGGGTAATCCATTCGAAGATTGTTCGCAATGCATACTACATGAGGTTGCCTTTTCCTGTCTTCTATCTTAGAACATAATACAAACCAAAAGATTGATTTTTCGCATTCTGGGCCAGATTAGACTGAACAAAGAATCTGTAATCAGAGTAAACTAGAAAAGGTGTGATGAAGTGAGGATGTAATTCGCTGGTATTATCTTGGAATTATCACGGTTGTCTGGTAATTCTGACAACTCGACTGAATATAACATGACCAATTAACACTAGCTGAATTTCAGGAACCGGTAATAGACTTAGTTACATTGATATATAATACACACTTCGCGTTATTAAAGGAATACTACCTTTTAGAAAAATTATAATAAAATTCTCAAACATGGACAATAAAAGCATATTATATTCAGATGGATTTACCATGTGCCACAACATATTAAGAAAGGAATCGTTTATCACGAATTTCAATCGCACAGTCGCTATCTCAAATTACTATCACGTGACCCTGTGACGACGATTATTTTATATGCGCACACAATTTGAGATGGGGACTGAGCGATTGAAATTCTGGAAAAAGAACTTTGACGCAACCACAAGCGTGATATGACTGGTGTAGGTGGATGGTGATGTTATGATTAAACTACAAAAACATCAATCTTTCCTAATATATAGTGGATTTTAGTGGATTCCGGGTATATTTATACATTAATAGGCCTAATGGGATACAGTTTTTTTACCTTTTTGTTTCGTAATTTTGCTTTAATGAAAATAGAATATGATTTATTATTTGCATCGTATACGATTTGGATTTTAATGCAGTCCGCATTGTGTTAAAATGATCAGTAATAATTTGAAATATCTCCTTGCTCCTTGTATGATACTTGGACTGCAGTCTGTCATAAAAAGGAGGACATTTGGATTATTTATTTGAGTGACGTGACCATTGTTTTCTCCAACAGAAAATCCAGTTTAAGCTTAGAAATTAGGTGAAATCTGTCAGTAATTGTAGTGGCTTAATTCAACTTTCATTCTTCAGATGACATTGTCATTGTTTCATTAGTGAAAAATCAGGATTTTGAGTGAAAATTAGCAGCAAAGGACTGTTTATTCTTCAAGATCACGAGAAACTGGTGGATAAGCAGCGAGGTTTTGACCTTAAAAGAATTTCTTTATGGCATGAAGTGTCTATTATGTCGCGAGAAAAATTCAGATTGTAACTGAGATTAATAAAGAATGCCTAATTTGATGATCTAATGACTAGGAAATAGAATTATTGTTCAGTGATTAGCTTAATTATGCTATTAATTAGTCAACTGTCGATAATGTCATTAAATTAAGAGATGACAAATACAATCAATTTTTGATCGGAAACCGAATTTTCATTTAAATGAGCTTTTAAGACAATTTGAGAAGAAAAGTTCACTTATATTTCTAAAACTGACAACTACATCAAAGGAAATTAAGTTTATGTCCTATTTTTCTGCATATTTCGAAAAAGGAATAAGGAATGAAAGGTAGCAACAAGAAATGATTAAACTTAATTGAAGTAAAATATACAATTTTTAATGTCCCACTGTTCTGTATCTGATTGGATTAATTACAGTTTCAATGGGATATTATTACTTATTGAAGTAATGAAAGGTAGTTGAATGCCCTATATGTTCCGAATAGAACCACCGGAGAAATGCTCTACGTTATTTCAACCAATAATTTCTAGAGCTTGAGCTTTTTTGTCAAACAGCTCAGTCTAATATTGGAAATTTGAAAAGGGAAGTAGATTCCAAGGTTTGTAAGGAAATTTAATTGAATTTGTGTGTAACAATGAATCTTTAATACAGTCTGAAATCACATTAATTCAGATAAGTGATTCGCGATAGAAATAGCCAATTAAAGCCCCTATAAATATTCATGATTAAGGATAAATTCGTTTAAAATCTAATCACTATTAAGTCTTAATTCTAGTGACTTTAATTCACTTGAATTATCACATTGTAATCTGCGATTATTATTTTCAGAAAAAAACTTTCTTTGTTCTGAATTCCATAAAGTTGGACATCTCCAGGCTTTCAATGTAATCAGAATATCTGTAGATAATATTCTTGTTTTTTCTAATTAAACAATATATTTAACAATTGGAATATAGCTATTAAGTTATACATTATATTAAAACAAGTCGGTACCACCTGATAATTTTTTATTTTCTAGCTGGGCTGATCAGCACTTGAAATGTATAGTTGTTATTTCAGACCTTGACTTGACTTATAGTCCACTTTAACACCAAAATCATTTCAATGAAGTTTTACATCTTACGAGCAATTGATATTAAGAATGAAGCTAACAATGTGACAATCAATAATGAAAAGAAGACAGTTTGATTCCAAACTGATGTAATATCATGTTTTAATCTTACAGACTTTCAGGAACGAAATTGAAAAAAACAGTTTTATCTTTCCTTACATGTCACTGTCACTGCACGACACTCATTTATATCTGGGTTGATCAGCCTTGTGATTTTATTAAGCGATGTTCCAGTTGAAGAAATAATTGCTAGTCTTCGAGGAAGAAAGTCAGGAAAAGTGATTGTAACAGACTAGAAGAGCTGCAGACAAACTGGCACCGTTCCTGCTACTATAATAATGGTATTGACAAGTGTGGAACTAATTTGATAGTTTATATTTTATGTTAAAATAATATCATTATTATCTTTATCTCTTAATTTACTTCTCAAATTATATTTCCTTTACCTGAATTTTAGCTAGCTGTGTACCTGAATTGACCGGCTCAAATTTTGCCTTGAACTGATG
Organism: Nipponacmea schrenckii; assembly: GCA_030562195.1. Lineage (NCBI taxonomy): Eukaryota > Metazoa > Mollusca > Gastropoda > Lottiidae > Nipponacmea > Nipponacmea schrenckii. Next base: position 12,282,510 of record CM060199.1, on the reverse strand, counting down.
ATAACTTTACGATTGGCATAACATTCGCCAACTTCAGAGAGTCAAAGCTCTGTTCAGTATCTGGGAGCTGTGGCTCAGTAACTTAGACGCTTGCTCGCTAACCTGAAGGTGCAGGATTCAATCATTACACTGGTTTCTCCTATAGTCGGCGATTGAGGTCAGAGTGAAAGCGACAAGGAGAAAGCGTCTGGTCTCCCAGATGAGACAATAAACTGAGATGCTACAGTCTTTGTACGTTAAAGATCCCTCGACAGTTACAGCGCTAAAAAAACTATAGGCATCTATTTATATCCTGGCAAAATTTCCCTCATTGCACACTTCATTAGCCCAGAAGGTACCAAAGGTATCATTTATTTCATTCAGTCAAAAGATTTTCTAACTAAATTTACCTTATGATGTTACCTTATTTAACCATTGAAACGTGTATCATAAAATGTAGAAAGAGTGCAGATATAATAAAATGTTTTGATAGAGTAGGTTAATTTAGAAAGAAAATAAATAAGGTAAATGGTAAATTAGATTTCCAGGTAAAAACTTCTCTCATTCTTTCACATCTACACCTGTTGTAATATTCTATAGATTTACTTTCTATGTTTTAAAACAGATTATGTACGAATGATTTATTAAAAGGAGTTGGATTGAGCGTTATGAGCTGGGGGTTCGATTTTACCTCAAGATGAATAAATTCTGGTGTCGGGTTTTCTCGTGATATGACTTAGACATATTTATGCCGGTTTGAGATAATTCTTGTGAGTTTATGTCGATTTTCTCCTGCTTTATTGAAGTATATGTCAGGTTTTTCTTTGTGATTCAGATTAGTGTGTCAGTTCTAGATTACTAGATTAGAATATGTCTGTTTTCTTCTTATGACCTGGTCATCTCGATATGTTCCCCGTATGATTGACTGTATATTAGTTTTCCCCCTTTTGAATGAGTATATGTCTATTATCTCCTTGTTATAAATTTGGTTTCTTCTTCGGATTTAGATTAGTATTTTTTAGTTTTCCCCTTGAATGACAAAAAGTTGTCTCTGATGATCTAGCCAGATAATTATGTCAAGGTTCTCCTAATATTTTAGGAAAAGTATATGCATTTCCCATTGTGATTTGGGTAGCAATATCGGTTGATTCGGATAAGTGTATATCGTTTTTCTCTCCTCATGATTAAAGATAAAGTAAACGTCAGCCCCATAAGAGAATAATCATTTCATAATAGAAGAAAATATTAAATTCTAATGAGATTGTAATAAGCCTATCATATATCAGGACTATAGACACCCTACTGTTACACCACGTGTTTTATCTTACACGTTCATCATCCCTTGGTGCATTCTCTTGTGTGTGCATGTGTGCATTCAATATCATGCACTAATGATGTTTGCACAGTTTGTGAAGTGTTTTCTAATTTTCTCTAATGAAAGTAATGTTTAATTAATAAGATATGAAATGTCATCAGTAATTGTTAAATGATGTGCACTAATATATGAAAAAGTAATAATTTCAGTAAAACATATTTCGTGTTGAGAAAATAATGAATAAATTTGAACTGAAGTATTTCACTATTGCAGAAATTCGGCTAATGAAGAAAAGATAAAAATGAGAAAAAAATGTACAAATTTCAATCTGAGTTTTTTTCTCTTTGTGTAAAATATGACATTCCTGGTTCTAATTGATTTCGTTTTGCTTGATAATTTTCTGCACTGGGTCTAACTTTTATAATCGAGACTTCCCATGTTCGACAAAGAAAATTTTGTCACGATTATCATTTATATCTCCTGATAACGTAAATAGTCCAATATATGGTTTACGAAGATCCTTGCTTAAATGCATTTCAACAACTTCTTTCTACTTGACCTACTAAATCATCTTGAAAAACTAGAGCGATATTAATAGAATAAATTTAAGAAATTATGCTGGAACCTCTAGACAGACATACATTGGATATACATTTCTATTAAACGCAAGAAAATCTATCCATACAGTACCTCTCAATCCCTCTGCAAATAAAATTACCCTCCTCTGAAATCACAAATATGCAACATTCAAAAATACTAAAAGAAACGGAATCTTATAGACAAGAACGCAGTATTTCTTTAAAAAAGGAGGATAAAAATTCTTCAAAGAGAGCTACAGTAAAGACAACAGCTTTATAAACCTGTCATGTTGGAATGGTAGCAATTAAAAACTAATATTCAGTTATTTAGTTATTAGTGTAATGGTTATTGTTTATTATTCTAAGAAATAGTTCATATAGGTGTTATAATTATGGTTATTTAATACTCTTATAACCAATTTATCTTTACAATATCTTAATCATAAACACACACATGTATGGCTTATATAAATTTTCATTCTCATTCTGTTGTATTTTAGCAAGAAGATAAGTGGTTATGATATTTTTCTTTTGAACATCATTCTCGTATGGACGCATGGCCGTCATGTTATACTCTCGAAATTGTGTGTTTTGGCCTTGAATTCAAGATCCGTTAAAGATCACTTCGGACAGTAGTCAGAATATCTTAAGACCTTCGTGCTCTTGCTAAATAATCATCATCATATACAGGTTAAGGTTGATTACCAGAACACTTCCAAATAAACATACGGTTAAAGATCAAAAGTTTTATTATCCAAGGTTCTCGAGGTAATGGTCGCTCTGTAAACAATAGATTTCTGGAAAGCTCATCAGGGTCTTTATTCAGATAGAAACAATAGGTGATTATTATACCATTACAGCTTCAAAACTAGAAAGAATATTCAGTGTAGTTTAAATTGTAATCTAATTGTATGCAAAATCTGCCACATATTCGTGTTCGGGGATATGTTGATTTTTACAAGAATTCATCATGGTATAACGTATTAGGGAGAACCTAATCTGATTATAACGTAATCTGTAATAAATCTGTTATAATCCATCTTAATATCTGGTATAATAGATGTGTCTTGGGAACTATCTACGTGTAACGAGTGCTTGGTAAGAGCAAGTTAGCTGCATGATCCAAGGTTTATTTCTCACGGTCTGTCTATAAACAATAGATATCTGAAAATCTCATCAAGGTCCTATTTTCAGCTACAAACAATAGTTGATTACAATACCACTGTGAATGACTTCATCATAAGTCTATTATGAATTCTCATTATGATACACAGATTTCCATCGTTATTAGGTAAGACAATAACCTTGACCCAATGATTTTTCTGAAACTAAGATTAGGGAGAGATCTGGAATGATGTTTGTGATGAGAGAACATGTGATTTAAGGAGGGTAGTTTGCTTTGGTTCTTAACAAGCTATGGCCATAGTACATTTAATTTCGGGAATATAACGCAATCCTTTTTGAATGTCTCATCAAGAATTAATGACATATCATCATCGACAAAATTTCCCAGGACAGAGCTTGACCTTCCGAAACATTTTAACATCAATATCTGACAATGGCTGACAATTTCAAGTGGATTGGTGATTTCTGTTTAAACAATACAGTCATGTCAAGATCTCAAGACGAAAAACACGCACATAAAGAGGAACCACATTTTGATATAGACGGATACTCAAACTTGAAATGTGATGAGAAATGTGTTTGCAATCAAATTTGATTTATATAAATAAACATATCAAAATACTATTTTTTGTTATAAAGTCAAAAGATAATTTTGAACCTCCATCGTGACTTAATGAACATATTATATAGATGAACTATATTAGCGTTGTTTATCGAAAGGGATATCAAGTTGATGAACAAAGTCGCAGGGTATCGGATACGATTATGGTTTTCACAGCTCTTCTAAGGAAAAAGTTGGCTATTGCAACGTTTGGTTGTATGTACAACTGTCAAAAAATAAAGTAAAGTGTTGTTTTAATGTTTTAAAATGTCATTGTCTAAAGCTTTTCTACATCTGTCAAAAATATATCATATCAATTTTGCTATGATTAAATTTCAGAAAATATGTTACAAAAAATTAATTTGAAATCGTGATTCGTAAAACCCAAACTTTTGAAATAAACATTCCGTAAAAAAATTAAAGGTTAAATAAACCCTTTCTAGATACGTTTGTAGAAAAGGTGGAGGTAGGCTGCGGACTAGCTATATAAATAAGATGAACCACCCAGGAAAGATGGAAGAAATGTGGTAGGGTCACCAGCTATACTACCTAAAAAACGACATAAAAAGGTGGTAGGGGCTGTGAGCAAGCTATAAAAAAGAGGATACCTCACAAAGTAACACCTGGTGTAAGATGGTAAAGTTTGTTTAATTCTATTTTAATAGTTTACACATTTTACTAGAAATAATATATAGCTTCTCACTAATACCATCATAATTATACACATACCGCTACTTCTTTAGTTATTTACTGGTTCTATACTACTTCTTCCCTATCTGATATTGTAATGTGAGAGACTTGTGCCCATCAGAACCAAAACACGACACAATCGACGCTGCTGAATGAGCTATCTCATTGTCCAAGCCTAAATTTTGACCTGCGCACCATATGATTATCAAACCTCGTTTCTGTCGGAGTATCTCGTTGCTCTAGGAGATGACTATACAATTTGTTAACCACTGGGCCATTCTGATTAAAGTATCTTGATGGTAAACAACTAGAACGATACTGATCTATTCCGTCCCTCCAGCAGATGATATAATAGCTAGCTACGGAAAGAAGCTATTCCACTACCATAAAAGAGCATTGATCCAAGCTTGTGTAAGGAAAGAAATATTGAAGCTAGTTAGGAATATAGTTTATGTTATAACACCTCTAACTTAAACACACAATTTCCTTCTGTTGATAGAAAAAATAAACAGAAACCGATACTAATCTACTAAATATGTTCATTCTTTTTACCTTGATAGAATTTTTACCTCTTCCTTTTTCTTGTTAAAACATTTAATTTAACACTCCATCGTAACTTTCTTTTCTTTTGTCTTGTAAAACGAAATGGATTTTTCCATTATACTAAATGAAAAATACTTTACCATATAGCTACTGCTCAGATGGTGTTAAACTCCAAATCATGTCATCGGTTAAATATAGTAGGCCAAAAAACTTTATTTCTTTCATTTCTTCCATTAGCCAAGACAGTAAGACATAAAATTCATTCTATTTCATTTTGTTTGATAAGTCGAAGAATAGTAGTACATAAAACTTCATTTCATTAGTTCAATCAAGTACATAATAGTATGATGTTTAAAATTAGTTTTAATTAGCCTTATATTCTACCAGGTAGAACTCAATTTCATTGCGACCAAGAAGTTTATTAACCATGATTTACATGAACCCTTTAAATAGTTGCATATCAGTACAAGTTTAACTTCATTTCAGCTATTCTTTTATCGTAACTTTGGGTGTTTTCCCATCAAAAAAAATATTTAACTGAAAATATTTTGAGAAAGATTCAAAATACAGCCCCTCCCCCGCCCACATTCAAGCTTTCATCTTAAGGATGTTTCTAAAATAACTTTTAAGTGAAAACTCCCCCTTCTTAAGTAACACGTGTATAAACTGAGAATCGTAGTGGCATTCAGTTCATTAAAAAATAAACACGCTTCTCCCAAAGTGTACCCAGATTGTCCTTTAAAATCGTGGTAGACTCAAGGACGTTCAAAGGGTAAATGGGTTTTTACATTTCTTATTGACAAGGCTTGTCTTTTTTGACGAAAATCATGAATGTGTTACGATGAGCAACTGCCGATTTGATGACTCCATCATATTGAGAGCTGAAGAAGTTCCTAGAAACTCTCTTGTTTTACTACATTTTGAAGGCATTCAACCCCCCTATAGTGACGTCAGCATGATTCTTGTCGGATATTATATCTCATGAGATGTTTCTTATGAATCCCAAAGATAAGCTAGATACCAGACCACCCCCATTAAATAATCTGTTGACCAGAAATCCGCATTAAATGTAAAGTCAAGCACATTGGTCACCCACTGAATTGACCCGCGCCAGTATCTGAAATTGAAGTTTCAGACCTAGTTAACTAAAATATATTATTGAGAATATATCAGTTATCAGGTGAGAGGTGATGAAGTGAAGTTATCTTTCTAGGTTACTAAGAAATAAAACAGCAAATTTTCGTCTTGAACTTCAACTTTAGTTCAAGCATTACTGTAAAATTTACCCTCAGATAACAGAAATATGCAAATTATGATAAAAGCAATAGGCTTGGCACACTTGTTCTTAAAAAATTATGATCATATCAACCCGAATGGCAATTGATTCCGGCCATTTTACAAAAGCAACCATAACAATAATCTAGATCTTTCTGTGTGATTTTGTGAGAATCCTATTTTTCCATTTAGATCACAAGGTATAGCACTGGACTGCGAACAGATAGTTTGACACCATAAGGTTACATTTTTTCTTTTCAATGTAATCTTGTTGCGTTTAATAATTCAACAGGCGGACTAAAACACCAATGATAATATACATCAGAAACAATTTCCAGGTTCTCCGGTTCTCGTTTTGTTTTTAGATTCTTGTTGATAAATTCTGTGGTGTTTTCAACCAATTAGACCGACGTGGCGATTCGTTGAAATCGTCTACGGAAAATGTTATCTTACCAAGATAAAAGAAATTATCTCTTAAAAAGTTGGCAGTTGTAAATATTTACAAAGGCTGATCATAAAACAATCTAATCAAAAAATCTCTAAATTAAAACAAAAAAGGTTTAAAAAATTTTGCTGTCTTTAAGTTTTATCTCGGTCATTTTTCATTCAGAATTATCAGAGAAGTTGTTTAGCTTTGATCTTGGTTTATCAGATCTGGACGCTCTTTGCATTCAAAAACAGATTATTCTTTTTAAAAGAGTAGAAATACCTTTGTAATACATATTACAAAGAGTTTTACATCCTATTATCCCGAAACCTATGTACCAAACTTTAGGTTATAAACCAGCAAAATAAAATTAGCTCAATCTTTTTTTAAAAAAGGGATTGTACACTGGAACACTGATTGTATTTGAACTTTTCTAATTTTCTTCCAGATATCTGTGGTTCATGAAATTCCACAAGTATTGTATGATGTCACTAATGCAAAGTGATATATTGAGCAGGGTTTATCATTAGTGACGTCACCAAACACTTACTTTTAGTGGAATTGTAGATGTCGGACTGCAAAATGGAATGGTGTAAATTAATATTATCACTGTCCCCGATATGCATTTAGAAAACCTCTTTACGTAAGTCCTTTAACTTCTTAAACATATGTACACTTTTATTCTTTACACTAAAAAGTTTGTAGACACCAAGTTAAGAATTTAAGACCATTGGATCAGGACTTATTCTTTCATTCAATTCGAATGACATAAAATAAAAAGAGGAACAAGTGGACCAGTTACATTTCTTAACTATGGATATTTTCCTTTCTCTTATTAAACTTATTAAACAGATAGTCCTTAATCATATAGAAAAGGGCTGAAAGTCAGAACCTCTGTAGGCCTATCCATCTACCAGGAAGTGGCTCTCTAACATAAAATAATCACCCGATTCGCCTATTGTTAGCTGCTCCTAGCACGGAATTGTTAGTGTCTATTAGCGCTAGAAGCAATAACAAAGGCGCCTTTCCGCCTTCAGAGGTAAATGTTAGTTGCTACCAACAGCTAACAAAGGCTAACATTATAATAATCTCATGCACGCTGCAGGCAACAGAGGCTAACAATTATACTGCTGCAAACAACTAACAAAGGTTAACACTTTTTATATACAGGATCTACTTCTAGCCCTTCTATAGCTCCTCCAGATCTACCTCTAGCCCGGATATAACTATTGGACCTACGTTTAGTTATGATATTGTTACTAGCAGACCACTTTAACAACAGACTTACTTCTAGACTTAACTAGACTACCAGACCTAATTTTAGCCCTTATATAGCTAGGTACTACCAGGTTTATTATAGCTACTACTTTGTCTACTATAGCTACTACCAGACCTACTTTAGCTACTTCCAGGCCTATTGTAGCTACTACCAGATCAACTATAGCTACTACCATACCTACTACCAGGCCTACTATAGCTACTACCAGGGTTACTACAGCTACTACCAGAGTTACTACAGCTTCTACTATAGCTACTACAATATAGCTGCTACCAGGCCTACTAAAGCTACTACCAGGTCTACTATAGCTGCTACCAGGTCTACTTTAGCTACTTCCAGGCCTACTATAGCTACTGCCAGGCCTACTATAGCTACTACCAGGCCTACTATAGCTACTTCCAGGCCTACTATAGCTACTACCATGCCTACTATAGTTACTACCAGGACTACTATAGCTACTACAATGCCTACTATAGTTACTACCAGGACTACTATAGCTACTACCATGCCTTCTATAGCTACTACCATGCCTACTATAGCTACTACCAGGCCTACTATAGCTATTACCTGATAAACTATAGCTACTGCCATGCCTACTATAGCTACTGCCATGCCTATTATAGCTTCTACCAGGCCTACTATAGCTGCTACCATGCCTACTATAGCTACTGCCATGCCTTCTATAGCTTCTACCAGGCCTACTATAGCTACTACCAGGCCTACTTTAGCTACTACCAGGTCTACTTTAGCTACTACCAGGCCTACTAAAGCTACTACCAGGCCTATTATAGCTACTACCAGGTCTACTATAGCTACTTCCAGGCCTACTATAGCTACTACCATGCCTACTATAGTTACTACCAGGACTACTATAGCTACTACCATGCCTTCTATGGCTACTACCATGCCTACTATAGCTACTACCATGCCTTCTATGGCTACTACCAGGCCTACTATAGCTGCTACCAGGCCTACTAATATCAAACCCACTAAAGCTAATATCAAACCTACTATAGCTACCGCCATGCCTACTAATGGTACTACTAGGCCTACTATAGCTACTACCAGGCTTACTATAGTTACTACCAGGCCTACTATAGCTACTATCAAACCTATTATAGCTACCGCCATGCCTACTAAGCCACTACTAGGCCTACTATAGCTACGGAAATATAGCTAGTACCAGATCTACTGTAGCTACCACCAGTCTACTATAGCTACTACCAGACCTACTATAGCTACTACAATATAGCTACTACTAGGCCTATTATAGCTACCACCATGCCTACTATAGCTACTACCAGGCCTACTATAGCTACTACAATATAGCTATTACCAGGCCTATTATAGCTACTACCAGTCATAGCTACTACCAGACCTACTATAGCTACTACAATAAAGCTACTACCAGGCCTATTATAGCTACCACCATACCTACTATAGCAACTATCAGACCTACTATAGCTACTACAATATAGCTACTACCAGGCCTATTATAGCTACCACCATGCTTACTATAGCTACTACCATGTCTACCATAGCTACTACCGGTCTACTATAGCTACTACCAGGCCTATTATAGCTACTTCCAGGGTTACTATAGCTACTATCAAACCTAATATAGCTACTTCCATGCCTACCATAGCTTCTACCAGTCAACTATTTACCGGGTCAACTATAGTTTCTATCAGGTCTATTATAGTTATAACAGGTTTACTATAGCTACTACTAAACCTACTATAACTACTCCCAGGTCTACTATAGCTACTACCAGGTCTACTATAGTTACTACTTGGTCTATTATAGTTACTAACAGGTTTACTACATCTACTACTAGGTCTACTATAGCTACTATAGCTACTACAAAGCCTACTATAGCTACTACCAGGTTACTACAGCTACTACCAGGGTTACTTTAGCTACTACCATACCTACTATAGCTACTACCATGTCTACTATATCTACTACCAGACCTACAATAGCTACCACCATACCTTCTATAATTACTATAATAACATATATGGTATTAGGCTATTACATCCAGATTTACACTCAGTATTACTACTACTAATAGAGCTTTATACTTTAATCGTCATTTGAATCAACCCATTACGATTATTACCTGTCGGACCAACTAAGTCCGGATTGACTATAAATCTGTGGACTGTGTGTCGATTCGTCTTGTCGGAACTATTTTTTCCTACTATTATTGACAAGGTTATTCAAGGCTATCATGGGGAGGAGTGTACGACCACGCAGTAATTATCGTCAAACTTTTTAATCTGCAAAAAACGCAGAAATAAAAAAAGTTGTAAGAAATTTGATAAGTGTGAGTCCAGAAAGTAGGAACGAGATCTTTGTAAGCCAAGGTACTTCCTCATTGCCAGGAACAACACTAGCCTAGGCTTAGGCCCGAGCCTTAGCCAACCAGTTTTCCCACTAACGACGACCCCAGAAGAATCAGAGCGTATCATAAATACAGGTATGTTTTCACTACTAAACTTAAAAAATATACTTGCTGAATGCACAGTGTCTTAAATGCCTACGTATAATCTAGTTTACAAGGGCAACCATGTTGAAATATGATAGGCCGTGGACTGTGACTGTAAAATGTGCTTAAAAATGACTTTTTGTAGCACAATCTGGAGACTACTTTTTCTCACCTGGGATCTCTTCATATATGTTGTAGCATACTATAAAATAATGTTCCCACTTTCAGAAAGTGCCACAAATCATTAAAGATAAAATTAGTTATGTTCCAACGAATCAACTTTGGGATATTATTTAAGCTTTAAAATTATAAGTAAAAATTTAAATTTTAGTCAGTCCATGCTACCAAACGATACTTCAATACTAAAAGAAGAGAGTAAGAAACAAATTAGAAGGTAAGAGATATATATTTCAATTTGATAGAGTAAGACGCATTTTTACTCATCCATACGATCCGGAATTAGCCATATATGACAAAATAAAGGTGTTGATGACAGAGAGAGTTTTCTTTTTACAAATGAGGAAGAGATACGCTCGTAAATTTTGTTTTTAAATTAATCATATATGAAGTTTATTTTATGTTATTGATGATACTATATATTCCTAGGTGACGTTATGTCAGCAGTAGTTCTTATAATTGGTACAAGATGTCTAGAAGTATTTTATTTATATTCAATATGAATTTTCAAAATAATTTTCCAATAATCACTTACTTTAAAAGGTATATCCAACTGATTAATATATACTCTTATTGATCGAGTTTCAAATTTTTAATTTCATATAATAGGTGGTGTTCCTTTTTAAAAGACTATAATTTATTTTTTAGGTGGACAGGCTGTTGCTCTTCGTTTAGGACAACAGTTAAAGAAGCTGAATAATCGAGTCAAGTTTGAATTAAAGGAGTAAAATTCCTGTTGTGAAATTAAAGAACCTCCATACCCCAATCAGATAACTTTTGATGAAATAAAAGACAGGAATTATAATATAAATGTTCATATGAGTGATGATACTAAACGTTTAATGATCGATTTAGTATAAACTCAAAAGCGGTGTAAAGAAGAAATTTCAATGTAGTAGCTATAGTAGACCTGGTAGTAGCTGTAGTAAACCTGGATGTAGATATAGTAGGCCTAGAAGCAGATAGAATAGGCCTGGTAGGAGCTATAGAAGGCCTAGTAGTAGCGATAATAGGCATGGTGGTAGCGATAGTAGGCATGGTGGTAGATATATTGGACCTTGTAGTAGCTATAGTAGACCTGGAAGTAGCTATAGTAGACCTGGTCGTAGCTATAGTGGACCTGGAAGTAGCTATAGTAGACCTGGTAGTAGCTGTAGTAGGCATGGTAGTAGCTATACTAGGTGTGGTAGTAGCTATATTGTAGGTATGGTGGTAGCTATAGTAGGTCTGGTAGTAGCTATACTAGGTCTGGTAGTAACTATATCCGGGCTAGAGGTAGATCTGGTGGTAGCTATATTAAGGTAAAAAATAGCTCTGGTAGTAGCTATAGAAGGGCTATAAGTAGATCCTGTAGTACCTAAATTCTTGAAGGTCTGGAAGACGTTTTGTAAGGTTTTGGGTAAATCGGTTTCATTTATTTTTTGGAAGGTTTGTGGGTCTATAAAAAGTGTCAACCTTTGTTAGTTGTTTGCAGCAGTATAATTGTTAGCCTCTGTTGCCTGCAGCGTGCATGGGATTATTATAATGTTAGCCTTTGTTAGCTGTTGGTAGCAACTAACATTTACCTCTGAAGGCGGAAAGGCGCCTTTGTTATTGCTTCTAGCGCTAATAGACACTAACAATTCCGTGCTAGGAGCAGCTAACAATAGGCGAATCGGGTGAAATAATCTTCCACACCAACAATCTGATATTTACTTCGCCTGCAATTTAAAAGAAATAAAAGTATAGAATGCCAAGTACAAGGGTGAAGTAAGTACATTAAAAATATGTTTTGTGAAATTTAATCAAAAGATAGACTCGGTATCACTCCGGTGTAACAGGGTGCAGACATTCTGATACAAACTTTTAAACAATGTTTACAACAAACGATGTTGGCATAAAAACATTAAAGAAAATTTGGAAACAAATGCGGTTCTTTTGAGTAAAAAAAGGCATGTTCATATTTATATGATAAACCGCAAGATACTGGCGATAACGTGCAAGACTTGATAGACTGTAGGATGAAGGAGGGATGTCTGAAAAGTTTAAGGTAATGAGCTAAAAACAGTACACTATACTGAGTAGTGTTTAATTTTTGCAGTTGATTTTATTTCTATCAATAATCTTTTAAATGATCAGTTGTATTAAAAATAGTTGACTTTACTGAATAGTGTTTGAAATGAAAATAAGTAAGATATTTTCTATTTTATTGAACTCCTTTGTAGGTAGCCCATATTTGAAATGATATTAAAATAGAATTCCAGATTTTGTTACTGAAAATGACATCGCCGATATCATTGATTACAGTAATTGATTAAAGGGGCATTCTGGGGGGGGGGGGAGGTTTGTAGGTCGAGAAAATATTTGGCTAAAATTTATGAAAACTTTACACTTCAATGTAAGGAACGTGTCCCTGAAAAAAATCTTAAAGTTTAACTAAATAATATACCTGTTCATTTTAAACGCAAAAAGTATTTGAAAAATCTACGTTAACATTTTAAATTCGTTGTATATGCATTAAAATAAATTCAGTTTGATCAATTAAATACATGGATGTAAACAGCATCTTTTTGCAATATTTTCAGGTATAATTTACAATATTATTTTTTATGGAGATTTTGCATACTGTCTTTTGTAATAAACAATACATAATTACATAATTCCATTGCTGTATATATATATTGACTTCAGAATAATAGAAAATCACTGTTCAAGATCGTCCTATGTTCCTACGGTGACATTATAAATGATTGTCTACAGAAATTACCACATTGTTACGAAAATAGTCTGGTTTCGAATTTCAACGGTCTTTCTTGCGCATAGTATTATTCATAGTTTGAATCCTTTTGTTTAAAATGAAAAGACATATAAGTATATCCGATGCAACCAAAAGACATAACATTGTCATTGAGAGCACACAAGATTATCATGACCATCAAACAATGATCGCTTTTCTGTAATCAGAGTGAAAAACAATGTCGACAAATGTAAATCGAAAGCAATGAGGCTTATAGCAATTTCCTTTTCTTGTCGATTACTCTATAAGATTAGAAAAGGTCGAAAAAAATCGGTCAGTATCTATCAAAACTTACTTGGAACAGATGTCCACAGTCCAATATGTGCCTAAATAATGTAATTGTTATGCATGTACACATCTGTGAGTTTCTTTGATAATTACCTCCTTATCTTCACAGAACCCATCTGTTATGAAGGTTGCTGGGTCAGAGCCGAAGCCACACTGACTGTCGAAAGCATTAGCCACGGCACAATTCTTTGATCGTGTAGTGTTATTTTGAGTGAAATGAAATGTGGGTTACAACGAATCTTGAATTTCATATATTTTTATCTATATCCTGGTCGCTAGGTTATAATGTTTTGATTCTCGATCTCATTGTGATTTATAGAGAAGTCATCTGTATGTTATTTAAATGTAGATTGAATCAATGAATGATTGTCCAGTACCAACATGGTACGTCTGGAACTGACCGATAAAACAAATTTGATTTATTATCATTTATCAAAGTGAACTCTGTCAGGTCGGGCACTGGTACGTTGCTTTGCTTCAGACTTGTGCTTAAGATTATGGAGATTAACTCGATAAGTTGGGAGTTAGAGAAGACGCATTGAGGTCACCTTAGGGTTATGAATAAGATACAGAACAAAATATAAAACGGCAGAGATCCTTCGTTAGTTTAAGTTGAAAAATGCGTCTCATTTCAGTTAACTGACAAATCTATATGCTCTACAATATGAATATTCAGCTTGAAACCATTATAAGATCGAACAAGACAAATTCTCAAATCGTGTGGTATAATTGCAACACATCTGCTAACTGGTTGGACACGATAGAATGGTATGAAATGTAACAGTTGTTGGTAGGGGTTCATCGATCCCTTGAAAATCTTATATGTTTTAATAAACCCAAGTCACCTTCTGTCATCAGTAGAATTGATCATTTTAATTTGACGGATTTGAATAACAACAAATAAGATTACGGTTTATGTTAAGCAGGTATATAATAATAGTTATTTTATATCGACTTGTCAAAATCACCAGGGAGGCAAAATTGATCTCTACACATTTATGGATTAAAAAAAGAGTTGTAAAGATGCGAATTGACAAGTTACGATGTGGGTTGGTCAATACAATTGAAAGTAGAAAAAAGAGCAATCGAACCAAGAATTCTTTCCAAACCCGTACCCCTCTCTTCTTTTTTTTCTCTCTCTTTTTTTGTCTATTGTAGCGATAATCTCACCCCGTTCGTCTTCTGCTTGCACCATTCAATATTGTTGTCGTTTATACCATTTCTATATAGGATTTTCTTCTTATATTATTCTCAGAACCACAGATGCCAAACACCCTTTAATCAAAATTTGTAGTCGATCTACATATTGCTAGTCATGTTATGTTTAAGAATGTAAGATGCTTTTGCATATTTCCTTGTTACCTTTCGTAATAATTCATTAATATAGAAATTATTTACACACTGTTGAGATGTACAATTGTGAACAAGTGGGAACAATTTACTTGCATATTTGGGGCACATGTTTTGGCTTGAAGCAGCACAGTGCAGCACAGTTTGAAGGTTGGGTTAAAATATTTGGGTTTTCTGGTAGGAGCCTAAAGGATCGAGGTCTATACTGTCTAGCAGACGTACAAAATTGTTGACAGAATTCACAATGTTAGGGAGAAAATTTTCATGTGACTTTAATCTTCTAAACCAATGTCTGTTACATCGGGAATTTAGAAAATGGCTAAAATTTGACGGAGATGATATTTTTTACCAGAAGATGTCTGTCATTTTCTGTTCTGATAGTTTTCAAACATCATCCAAAGTCATAAGATTCGATCTTGCTGAACTTCACACGATTTCGAGTTGTGGGTAAATAAAAACCTTGACTAAGGGAATGTGTTTGTCGAGTTTCTATCTTTATTAGCATCAGAAATTCTTGATCTTATCTTAATTTGCCGCTGTCTTTATTGCGTCTTTTTCATTCTAGTCTTCTACATACTCGACATTTGTCGTTTAAAAATTATTTATTAGTTTGCACTCGATTGGTAAGGGTTGTCGTGTTTTCTTCAGATGCACTGAAAAGATTAAGTAAAGGCTAAGCTTTTAAAGTTCTAAGTCCTACTCAAGTATACTAACTGGTTTATTGGATTGATATGATACGTCTATTCTGTATGCTTTTGAAAAATAAAAACATGGCTGGAGTTTTACATCCTAATGTTCTGCATTTAGGCTGTCCATACCTTATTGGTCTTAAGAGATGCACTGGAATTTTATGTTTTCTTGAATTTGGTAATGGAATGGAATAAAGTATTATATCTTACTCTTCTGTTCCTTTTTAGGCCAGTGGTATGGTTCTCTGTCCCACTGTCCTTTCCTTGTTGTGTATTGAAAGTACGTTTTATCTGTGCTGTGAAGTATAGGTTCGATATAGTGACTATATAGGCTTTATATACTTTTCTGAACCTTTTCTGACTCAGTTTTAAGTACCATTATGAACTAATGAAATTTTTAGATAGGCCAACTGTTTTCGTCTTGCTGTACTAGAGATATTTGGTGTATTTGAGAATAGTATTTTTATATGCACAAGTAAATATGTCTTACCTGAGGCTTGAGACAGTGCCATCCGTTTTGGATTTTGAGCATCTAGAACATTAAAGTTTTTCTACTTTCATTTTCACAATAAAGATACCAATCGTTTAAGACATGCTCTCAAGACAGGCCGATTCCAAAGTGAGATAATTTCTGTATTTTTAACATTTCTTATGTGTTATTGTCGTTTTTTTTCGACTACTTCAGCTGGAAGCAGTTTTTCGGGTGAATTATTTGACATTTTATGGTTCATTTCCGAACTTAAATACACAATGTTTCAACACGTTAAGATTTATTTTTCTGACACGTCTGATAAAAATCACACGTTGAAATTTTCTCTCTTGCGACCTGCTTCAACTTGGCGTGAAAAAAGTACATTTCTTGAATGAAAATAAAAAAAAAGAAACTGTATACACCACTTAACAGTCAAGCATATATATGTTGCACGCATTTAGAGAAATCCGAATTCATCTTTACTTCATCGCAGCAGGCTATTCTACCAATTCATAACAAGAAATCAAAATGATAATTTTAAGACATATCTGATTCTCCAATACTTCATGTACCATGTAGTCTAGATTAGACTTGAAGACCATCTTTGGGTTGGTGCAGTGTTTGTGTATCTCATTGGCAGTTAAAGCCACTTTCAGTTTCCAGTGGTTAGAGGTTCATAGACAAGATCTTACTATAAGTCATTGGTAAATTCATCCAAATCAAAACAATCCCTTTGAAAATTTGAAATTTGATTCTAAATGTGTCAAAATACGGCAAATCTCAAAGGAAGTAGAATCGGAAGTTAATTTGAAGACAAACAACACCAAGCACCTGTTGTAAGAGCGGTGAGGTCCAGTGGGACAACCTGACACGGGTTCAGTCAATATTATTATAGCATTTTGTAGTGGAAACTAATACTAAATTTGGCGATTCTATTATTATATTCCCACATGCATATCAAAACAAATCGCTGATGAAAGAAAACTCCTCCTAACAAATGAGACAAAATCGAAAATAATCTACAATATTGTAACCTGTAACACGTGAGCTCTGGTCACCTTCAGTCCTCCAACTCCTCATTCCGCAGACTAGCTTTGTGGACCTTCGGTAACCACATTATCCCATTATCACACAACCTCAGTAAGGCCGACTGAAACTTTATCTTGAGAAATATCTGTGATATAAGAAGTCATGTGGAAACGATTGAAATTCCAGCAGTAATTGAGATGTTAATAGAGGAACTGAATAAACATTGACATGGAAACTTCATCTGGGAAAATTATAGACGATGATGCAGAGGTCAGGGAATTTAACAAAACATCATGCTTAAATGGTTATCGGGGGTATCCAAATAAAAGGGAGATTTATGTTTTTCGTGGTTGTTTTTGGACGAAATTTCTTGTATGAATGGAAGGCTATTCGTCTTTCTGAATCATAATTAGGTAATGCTATCTGTCTAATAATACATGTTCCTTCTGGTCTTATTGAGCAAACGGTTATCGTTATATCCATATAATTTTGTTATAAATATTGAAATTCCGGTTACTATATGCCATTCAAAGATCACATAGTAGATTTTGAGACAAGATGATGTTTCACTCTAAATTTTTGGTACTTAATTGGTTAATGAAGTATAATGAAGTTTTGTTTCCCACTGTAACCGAAATTAATTCTGTCTTAACGAATAACCAGTAATTGGGGAACTGTGCCTTAAAATAAAATCAAAGGTACCTACGTAAACAAAGTGAACAGTTGGAGAACTGAAGTTTGTCTGTAATTGTGTTTTGCTTTCCATTTGGTTGTTTGTTCTTGACGTGAGATCTCTCTCTAATATAGGGCACCTGTTCTTGAACTTTGTTGAGTTTTTAATACAGTGTACACCTAAGTACATAGACGCTCAGGTGGTGAATAAATCCCTACACTACAAAATGTATATTTCTCAAAGCGATACAGATGTAATTTGTGTAATGTAAACAGTCGAGCGTTCTCATAACGGTTCCAATTCTGGCCCACCTCAAAGATGTGATCTCTGAACAGCACTCGATCCATTGTTGTAGTGTTAACCTGAAGCGTGCCGAACGAGTAGTCAAGACGTGTCTTGAGTAGGACACGTTTATAGTCTTGTAACCTATTTATATAGACATCCTGTATCTCTACTGAAGTTTGACAAGTAGATATCTTCAGACAACTGATCTAGTTTTGTCTGTATCCATATTATGGCTTCTAATATCATATTTTCATTTTCCAGACAGATACAAAACATTATAGCAACTATCGGCATTTTTGATTGATTGTGTTGTAGAACTTGGAATCTGACATCAGAATGACATGTGAAAACACTAAGCCTGGTGGAAAGAAGATTTAAGTCTGAGGCCCTTGTTAAAAAATAATCAAATCGGAAGATGTAAAAACTAAATCACCTATATTTATAGATTTTATTATTTGTAGACAGAATAAATAAAAAAAATAAATAAACCTATAAATAGAAACACTAATCTACGTCACTCTCACTAGCCTCACTATCAACTGGAGGCTCTAGTCCAGATCGTAAAGTCACCTGTACATTACGATTGATACTGACAGCTGGGAAAAACACTCCATGTAAATCGGTGAATGCTATTGGTCCATGAGGATGGTCATTTATAAAATAACTAAGAGTATGTTGATTTAGATCAAGTAATAGACCAATCGTATCACTTGGTTGAATTCCTCCATCGGTACGATTTGTATGTACATCGTGATTTATAAACCAACTTCTCTGATTATCAATATACATACTCCACGCCTTCTCATCTTTACCTAAAAATATAGACATTGGAAAATCAATCTGGAGAAACTGTTCATTGCATAAAAAAATGTTGACAGGATTAAAATGCTCATATTAGTTGGAGCATGTCAAGATAAAGGCACTTAATCTCATGGGGATTTACTTGAAAGGACTGAGAGGCTGTAAATTTCAAAATAATTTAAGGGAACTCGCATTAAAAGTGTTAGAGGTGAAGAGTCAACAAATATATAACGGTATGATAAAAGATTTTTGGGTCTAAAAATTCTGATAATAAGATTCTTAGGTTGAATATTCTAGTACTCACCTAACATAGTGTTTTTATCTACATCAAATCTAGCAATACCAATAGAAGGATCTGTATGACTGTCATAACGATCAATTCTTATCTCCCAATAATGAACACCTTTAGAAAAACCAACATTTCCCAGAGCTACTCGATGATCAAAACTATTACATGTTATACTTTGATTATTGTTGGCAAATATTATATCTTGATGTGTGGTCACAGGATCGAATGTAAACCAAGCCACTGGAAAATATAAAATAATACAATATTATATCTTGATCTGTGGTTACAGGATCAAAAGTAAACCAAGCCACTGAATAATATAAATATTATATCTTGATGTGTGGTGACAGGATCAAAAGTAAACCAAGCCATTAGAAAATATAAAATAATAAATATTATATCTTGATGTGTGGTGACAGGATCAAATGTAAACCAAGCTGCTAGAAAATATAAAAAAATATGATTATTATATCATGATGTGTGGTGACAGGATCAAAAGTAAACCAAGCCATTAGAAAATATAAAATAATAAATATTATATCTTGATGTGTGGTGACAGGATCAAATGTAAACCAAGCTGCTAGAAAATATAAAAAAATATGATTATTATATCATGATGTGTGGTGACAGGATCAAAAGTAAACCAAGCCACTAGAAAATATAAAATAATAAATATTATATCTTGATGTGTGGTGACAGGATCAAATGTAAATCAAGCCACTAGAAAATATAAAATAATATGATTATTACATCTTGATGTGTGGTGACAGGATCAAAAGTAAACAAAGCCATTAGAAAATATAAAATTATATGATTATTATATCTTGATGTGTGGTGACAGGTTCAAAAGTAAACCAAGCCACTAGAAAATAGAAAATAATTGGCCTACAATATTATATCTTGATGCGTAGCTACAGGAAGACAATTAAAACATTTCTGCTAATTTAAAAGTTAAAAGAATGCTATTATCACTATTTAGATACAAAGACAGCAAACAAAAACTTTGATTAAACTTTCCAATATTACAATTAAAATGGCTTCTTCCACTTTAAACTGAGATTAATTTTCCGGAAAAGATTTCCTGATTACCAATATAAATTAAAGTGGTCATTGTTCAGTGCGATTATGGTAGCATCATGTCAAATTAAGCAAGACACGGTGCCAGTGTGTGACATAAAGTCTGATATCAGAGACAAAATGTCGCCAACTTCATATTGGTCAAACATGGCATTAAATAGACAATAAATTCAGTGAAAACATGTAAAAAGTGTCAGAAAACAGACAAACTCTATTTGTATTCAGCCGCAAACATGGAAAACTCACAACAAAGTAACAACAAAGGCAGAAAAGAAGCAGCTTATTTCATTATTCCCTTAACAAGACAACTTGTTTCATGTTCCTAATTTTAATGATTGAATATTTTCAGATCAATATTTTCACCTCTGAGTTGTATGAAAATTATGATACCTAAATCAATTAAATATGTCAGACAACATATTTGAACAATTATTGTTTTAGAGTTACTGCCCTTGATCTGTAAAGATACCCACCTTCAGCAGTTTGTAGGGAGACAATTTCACTGTACGGACTCTCTCCAGCATGATTGTGACCTTTAACCCTGGCATTATAAATACTGTTAAAATGGAGTCCATCCACAGTACAAATAGTTTCTCTACCCATGTACACTACCTAGAATTAAACATGACAAAATGAAAAAGCAATGAAGGTAACAAGGTAGCATATACACATACATATCCTACATCTCACCTTTTACCAATCCATACAAGGTTTCATAGAATTTAGATGTAATTGCAAAGAAGCACAATATTTATATATTGGCCTATAAAATAAAAATATTACTTAAAGGGATAATAGGCGTTAGAATACACTCGTCCTACGGCTTATATTTGTGTTTCATATTGATTATTAGTTAAATAAGTATGCATCCCACACTTTACCAAATTTTAAAAAGCCACAATAAAAATTTATTCGGAATTTTAAAAAAAAGTGAGCCAGCGACGATTCCATTCAGTTTGAGGATAAAAGCGTCTGGTAAATCAACGCTAAAACATCATTGTGGAATTCAACAGTAGGGGTCAAGGACGCGTGAAAACTCACATGTTAGAGTTACTTCCCTTTATATTTACACGATTTGAAAATCGCTTGATGGATGGCTCAAGCGTTTTATGATTAACTACTTTATTTTGGGGATTTATCGGATTTTAGAGGGATTTTGATGTATAGGTAAGTCCACTGATGGATATATACTGTTATTGTCCAAATTTGAGTGAACTTAAAATTTCATGTTCGTTCTAACGCCTATTATCCCTTTAAAGTTGCCTTCCCTTATTTTCATATATATATATATACCATAATTGGACCGGTATTACTTATAACAATAGAAAGTAGAGGTGTTCTAATGACTGGGAAAAATACCAGATGTCATTAATTAACTCGTTATTAGGCTATTTATGACCGGAATTCCCATAGTAGGGTACTAACATAGGGATGTATGTCAAGTCTCAAATGTCATTCAAATGTCGTTGATCTTTTTTTTGATCATCCAGTCTGTCAATTTGGTACATAAATCATGACGTAACCAGACGCTGTTGTTATTGTCCACATTCCTTAATATTTTCCACAACAACAATGGCATTTTGGTACCGGTATTCCATTTATTATCTCAAGCAAAAGGCAATAAAACATTTAAATATCGCTTTGTAAAAACATTATGAATTAATTTAAATAAGTTTTAACTCACTAATAATAAAATAAAAAATAAATTTTTAGACGCCTTCATTCATATCACGTCATTTGGTCACGTGAACAAACATTAGCGTTTCAAAGCAGATCAGAGTCAAATGGATTCCACAAGCATTTCTACGTCCACATAGGTCTTTTGAACTTGAGAATACATGGATTATTCATTAGAAACCCCAATTAATCAATTAGTAAGCTTACTTACTTAATTAATGAGGCAACCCATCTTTAAGATCTCAAAACATTAATACCCACAAAAATGGAGTCATTAAAATAACTCATTTGCATATATCTTTAGGGGCTTTTAAAAGGAATCCAGTTTGTTTGTTCAGTCAGTTTTTCAGGACCAAAATATCAAAACCACAGAATTTCAAAATTTGGATAAAATGTATTCCTGAAACTGGCAAATACATCAACTCTACTTTTAAAAAATTCTTCAAAGAAAGCGTTTGGATAATTTTTTAGTGTTCAGTTAAATGAAGCTTGAAGAGTAATTCTATTGTTTAGAAGAGAAAGACTAAAATCAGGAATTGAGATTATAGAAGTCTGTGAGTCTGACAGACTGACTGGCACCATTCTGATTATTTTTCTTCATGCTTAAGTTAAGAATTTTATCACATTACTTAAAATGATTCTACAGTTTTTTTATTTCAAAACTTTGTCTGTAACAATGATACCTTTTTGTAAGACTAAAAAATAAGTTAAGAATGTAATTCATTTCTAAACTAAAATACAAAATTATAGCAGATTATACAATGTTCTGTATCATTTTAATTAATGAAATTAGTTTTTGGTCCCTATGGAATACAGGCCTTGATCAAAAGATAAAAATGTCAGGTAAAAATCAGGTGAAATAAAAACAGGTGTAAATAGTTAACGAGATTTTTTACCTGTAAACTTTCAACTTTATTACAATTTAACAATATTTATTAAACTAACAAATTTAATGGAGTTTTAATGTTTATATAATTTTTATCAACATCTATTTTATTACAGGAAGTTTTGGTAAGGATGATTTTCTATGTTTTTATCTTGATAAATTTGTAATATTAAATTATAGGCAGTGGATATTCGACCGGATCCGGTAGCGATGTGAAAAGAATATATAGCCGGATGTGAATAGTTTTGACGTCATTTGACAAATGACGTCAGAAGGTCAAACGGCGTCGGAAGGTCACACTAAAATTCCATATAGAATCAACATGAACCAAATGTGAATGGACAACAAACAATGCCTTGTCCTTAATATCAAAACTGCTGGTGGTGCTTCGCAAGGCTATCTTTATTTTGTGGGTCATTGTCATTATGAAGATGATCTTTATTTTTGTGATGATTGGATAATTTTTCACCGAAATATCGCATCTGACTTAGCGTTTTTCACTCCATTACCCATAGTGTGAAACTCGTGCTCACTCTACAGGCAACAATTCTTTATGGATTCTTTTGATTTTTATTTTGTGGGTCAGTGTCATTATGAAGATGATCCCTATTGATTTTCGTGATGATCGGATAATTTTTCACCGAAATATCATGTCTGACTTAGCTTTTTTCACTTCATTACCCAAAGGGTGCAACTCGTGCTCACTCTACAGGTTCCAATTCTCTATGGATTCTTTTGATTTTTATTTTGTTGGTCAGTGTCATTATGAAGATGATCCCTATTGATTTTCGTGATGATCGGATAATTTTTCACCGAAATATCATGTCTGACTTAGCTTTTTTCACTTCATTACCCAAAGGGTGCAACTCGTGCTCACTCTACAGGCTCCAATTCTCTATGGATTCTTTTGATTTTTATTTTGTGGGTCTGTGTCATTATGAAGATGATCCCTATTAATTTTCATGATGATCGGATAATTTTTCACCGAAATCTCGCATCTGACTTAGCGTTTTTCACTTCATTACCTATAGCGTGAAACTCGTGCTCACTCTACAGGCGACAATTCTTTATGGATTCTTTTGATTTTATTTTGTGGGTCAGTGTCATTATGAAGATGATCCGTATTGATTTTCGTGATGATCGGATAAGTTTTTGTTCAAAATCAAAGCTGCCAGTGGGCGTATATTACCTTGCCTGGCAAGCTATCTTTGATACTCTTTATAAGCTATCAATTACGAACGCGATAGAGACTACAGTTTTCTTTTGATAAAGTAAGTAATTGTTATCCGTAAGAATTGATATATTTGTTCTAACACCTTTCATAAATTTGGTTGTTAATTCAATAAAGCTGTCAAAAAAGGCTGTTTTTTGT
This sequence comes from Nipponacmea schrenckii, assembly GCA_030562195.1. Taxonomy (NCBI): domain Eukaryota; kingdom Metazoa; phylum Mollusca; class Gastropoda; family Lottiidae; genus Nipponacmea; species Nipponacmea schrenckii. The sequence goes on along the minus strand of CM060199.1, from coordinate 12,258,366 downwards.
CATTTTACCCTGAAGATATTTTGATGTGTTATTAGACCAAGAAGATAGCATCCTCCCAATTCTTTCTCACTTCTATGGCTTCAACAAGAATGAAGATAGATTTTGAGACCCTGTTATGGGGGATAGTACATTTCACTGTCCTTGATTTTCTTTATTATTAGCAGTGGCGGCACCAGTCTTAAAACTGGGGTTACAAACATGGGACAGGCTGATTAATGTGGGGACAACTATCGGGGTTGGAATTCCAAACATCGTAGAGTCAAATATGCAAGCCTTCAGTGCCTCAAGGAATCCTCCTACAGACAAAAGAGAAGACAAGAGATAAAGTGGTCGTATTTGCTAGTTTTTTAAGGGGTGAATGCCGCATACGCCGGCCCTATGTCCCCTATGTGCCGGTTGAATAGATGATCGTGATGGAAAGCCGGATCCGGCATTTTAACTGTGTCCGGTAAAATAATCAGCATAATTGTGGCAGATGGCGCTGATATATTTCGACCAATCAGCGATCGAATATCTTTTTCCACATCGAAACCGTATCCGGTCGAATATCCACTGCCTAAATTATATATAATTTCTTAAAGGCACAATATTTCCTACTTTTAACTTTATAACCATTTAGATTTCAAACTTAGTTAATGTAAATTATGTTATATTTTGGTAATACAATTTTGAGAAGTTATCTCAAATCAAACGTGATTTGTGATTTACAGTGTTGACAAGAGAGGAGGGGCAAACCAACAAGCAGATGCGAAATTATATGCTGCTAACATGTCTGAATCAAAACCAAGACTAGACCTTACCCTAAAATCTCCTCCATTTCCATCATCTAATTCTAAAGTATAGGCTTCCACAATAGTTGTATTACAAAATGGCTGCCATACAATAGTCACACTGTTATTCTCAGCGCTACATTCTTCTGGTAGAATATACGGTTCTCCTGGTGCTAAAACATCAATATCATGAAAATTATTAAGTTATAAATGTATCAGTGTAACCAATTCTTTCATATCCTACTGCTCAGGGGCCAGCCCAAAACTTATGAAGTACAATAATTTAATTGATTAAAGTCATCTTCCAAGAATATCCAATAAGACTACTAAATAAACTGTACATTATGACAAACAAACATTAGTGGTATGGTACAAAGTGGTATAAAGCAATTAACAAATTTGATTCAACATCTAAGTTCACTCAAACTGCAAACAAATCTAAAATATGGTGTGGATATGATTCTAATTGCACTATCAACAGAAACTAGTCAAAAGCCAAAACAGAAAAAAGAACATAATCCATTTAGTAAAATTCATTCTTTACTGTTGTATTTTTTAAAACTTCAAAGAGGCTACATAGCAGTGGGGTCAAAACAGAAAAATTAAAAACAGCCAAGCACTACAAAAAGTATTAGAAAAAAGCCATTTAATAAAATTCTTTAAGCACAAATATTTAAAAAGCCAAAATAAATAATTGCTTAATTGAACTACACTTCTAAACTTGAAAAAATGTGTTAATAAAAATCCACTTTCTCATTTGCATTATTACTCACCGATTATTCCATCTGAGCGGAGAGAAATAGAATCAAAACATAGAATTAGATTGAATTTTTCGTCTTAGAGGGGATGCTTCTTAAGACACGGGACAATACATTTTACAAGAAATCCAACAAATACAGAAAATTTCACATTAAAAGAATGCAAAGGCATTTAATTTTGACAGAGGATCAGGCCAAGAAATCTTGAAAAACATTCATCGAAAACAAGAATACAGCTTAACTGACCACTCCATATCCAAAATAGGTCCAATACAGTGTAGGAAAATAGTATTGGCCTTGACAAGGTTCAAGACAATGATCTGAAAATGAACCACCAAGTAACACAAGCAGGACCACACTACTGAACAACCAATCAACGGACAGAACTGATCTGGTGAACCAGAAAGAGACTAATATTTTTCTATTCTAGTATCAAATTAATATAATCGTAGGATTAAGGGAGATAATTAAGTACTTTATAAAAACATCTATAGTTTTCCACAGATTTTATCATAGTTTGATATCGGCAGATCTTATCACCAGATTGTTGTTACTCTGATAAAAAACAGTTGCTATAACAACTTAAATAAAACCATGAAAACCAACCCAGGCTTTCCACTGGTCACTGGAGATTTAGAATGATTTCTATGGAGTAAAAGATGAATCAAAATGGATGGTAAACTTTATAGAAAAAGAAAACAGATGTCAAGTCTGTCCCTGTAGAATTCTAATCACTTTGTTTGAAGTAAAGTAAAATAATTAGTTTTTTAATGTTTGATCAAAACTGTTGGTTTAAAATATTTCATATTAAATAGATCTAACTACAAGTTGGTCTCTTTGAATAACCCATAGTTATAGATAATTTGACCATTTTGAATTTTCATAGGATGAAGTTGCTGTGAGACAAGAGAAAAAGAAAAAAATATGGCAAAGTCAATGGTTATTAGTCACAAAAAGGTCAATTTTCCACTCAATAAATTTTTATAAGCTCTGAATCATTTCCATGAATAACTATGCAGCTGATAGATCAGGAATTCAACATAAAAGTATATAAAAGTAAAAGAGATATCTCTTGCAACTAAGAACCGGCTACAACATCCCATTTACAAAGAAATGCTTTAATTTTTGTTTCATCTTTCAAGAAAATATGGCTCAAATCTTATCAGCCTTCATGTCAGATAAGTGACAGCAAGACTAACAGGAAAAAAACAAACAAATTTTGAGCATCTTACATTTTTGAACAGCCTTACAAAAGCATGTTTTTATTGAAAAATACACAGGCTACTTTCATAGCCAAATGACGTGATGAAAATACTTGAAATTGGACAAAATGGTTTTATTATGGTGACATTTTGAACTGACAGTTTCCAACAAGATTTAATACTCAACATGTCATGTTAGATCCATGTACAATATTTAGACAGTCTATTATACTTCTATTTTAATCTGATAATGGTGTGGTGTAAATAAAGATTTTGGAGTTGATCCAATCAAAACAGTCGACTATTAACTAAACTGACAACTGATTTGTTAAAACATCCTCATCTTTAATCAACACAGAATCATATAATTAACTTTGATTCTAATAATCATGAAAGTTTTCCAATATGATATATTTATAATGAAAAGATAGCTTGCCAGGCAAGGTAATATACGCCCACTGGCAGCATTTATTTCAAATAAAAACTTTTCAGTAAGGTTACAATAAGTGGAATGAACTATTCAACCTTCCAACCTATTTTTTTCTAGGGTCTCTAGTTTCATTAAAAACTGTCAAGAATTGTACCTTATAACAACTCATTAAATATTTTTCGGTATTTTTATGATTTGCAATAGGGTTCACCCTTAATAATATTTTGATATTTTTAATTCTTAATAAGGCTCATCCTTGGTTGATATTAAACAATTTCAGCGAGTTTTGTCAAAAAGGAATGTTTAGAGTGTTCACAAGCCAAAAGTTGAAAGCGTTTTTGAAAACAGGCGCAATAACTGACACTAAATATTTTTCGATTTATCTGATTTTCAATAGGGTTTATCCTTGTGAGAAAACATACTAAAGCCAAGTTTCATCAAAATCCATTCCAAATTGTTCTTTCCAAAGTGTTTACGAGTTAAATTGAATGCATTTTCAAAAACAAGGTCAATAACTTGTACTAAATATTTTTCGATTTTCAATAGGGTTCATCCTTGGGAGACAACAAATACTCCAGCCAAGTTACATCAAAATCCATTAAAAATTGTTCTTTCTAGAGTGTTTACAAGCTAAAATTGAACACTAAATATATTTCTATTTATTTGATTTTCAATAAGGTTCATCCTTGGGTAAAAACAAATACTCAAGCCAAGTTTTATCAAAATCCATTAAGAATTGTTCTTTCTAGAGTGCTTACAAGCTAAAATTGAACACGTTTCAAACACAAGGGCAATAACTGATACTAAATATTTTTCGATTTAACTGAATTTCAATAGGGTTCATCCTTAGGTGATTACAAATACTCATGCCAAGTTATGTCAAAATCGCTCAAGAATTGTGACTTGTAGAGTGTTTACAACGCAAAAATCCAACACATTTTATAGAACAAGGGCAATAATTCCTATCAAATATATTTCGATTTGTGCTATTTTCAAAAGGGTTCATTCTTGGATGAGCAAGTTTTGTCAAAATCGGTCAATAACTGTGCTTTGTAGAGTGTTTACAAGCTAAAAATTGAACGTGTTTTCAAAAACAAGGGCAATAACTGATATTAATTTTTTTTCGATTTGACTGGTTTTCAATAGGCTTCATCCTTGGGTGATAACAAATACTCAGGCCAAGTTTCATTAAAATCCATTAAAAATTGTTCTCTCAAGAGTGTTTATAAGCTAAAATTGAATGCGTTTTCAAGAACAAGGGCAGTAACTCATACTAAATGTTTTTCGTTTTCGCTGTTTTTCGATAGGGTTTATCCTTGAGTTATAACATACTCTCACACCAAGTTTCATCAAAATCGGTCAAGAATTGCAGGTTGTAGAGTTATTACGAGCCATTCAAGAACAAGGGCACGAACTCATACTAATTTTTTTCCGATTTCGCTGATTTTCAATAGGGTTCATCCTTGCGTGATCATAAACACTCATATTAAGTTTCATCTAAATCCGTCAAGAATTACACCGTGTAGAGTGTTTACGAGCAATTGTGGACGGACGGACGGACGGACGGATGTGGGTGACGACAATATATGCCCCCCATTTCATGTGGGCGTATAAAAATTAAAAATTAGATTCTTACGCAGCAATAAAACTTTAATTTAAACTGAAGCATATAATGAGCACATCATCTGAGACTTGACTGCCTATAACACATATGTAGGGCACATTTTTAACTAAACTTGGTATTCCTTCATATATCATTATTCTTTCTATATATAAGTAGATTCATTAATAATCATTTAGCATAAGGTTATAAATTATATAATTATGTGCTTAGGCATAAGGTTATTAAGTGAGCTGTGATAATAATATTCTGTGTCAGGGAGTTATTTTATGATTCAGATCTGAGACAGCCTCCAGTGAGCCTCCAGTGAGTTAGCCGAGATACTGAAAGGAAATCAAGGTAAGACCCACTGGAAACTAATCAAACTAATTCATTAACTAGTCTACAGAACTACTAGTGTTCACTTCAACATTAAACGCAGAATCAAGGGAGATAATAAATAATAAAACTATGAGTGTCAGACTGATAGCTAAACTTTGAACCCATTTGTCCGGGCTTTTATCTGTAAAACTCCATTTAAACTTAAGGCACTTCAGGGGAGATAATAAAGCCTTCCAGGATTCTGTGTAAAATGAGTAAAATTTCATCTAATGATGAAACCAGGAAGAGTTCTCGAGACGTCATGGAAACTGACATCTGGTAAAATAAAATGTCACTGACACAAAAAATTCAAGGTCAGACAAAGTCATTAAAATACAATTTTAAAAACATAGAGACTTAAAATTATTTTTCAGAAGGGACAATTGTTCACACAATCAATCAACAAACTAATATCACACGATCAAAATTACACAAATATGATGAAATACAATCATCAAATTTTTATTGAAACAGACAAAATAGACAATTTTCTACATTAAGCCAAATGAGAAATTTGAAATGTGGAAACTTAATATATATGTATATAGAATTCAATAATGATAAAAAAAAAATATTAGAAAGCGTCTTAAAAATACCAAGGTACTCTTCAGTATCAAGGGCTTTGTTCTACTATGTTAAAACCCGTCATCTCTAGTGAAAATATATAACACAAAACTATTCAAACCTACCTTTCATTTGGAAGAAATTCATATTTTCTATAGCTCTAAGACAGGGTTTATTGTCTAGTGTCATCTCAAATTCTGGTGAAATTCTGGGTGCAAATTCCATTTCTTTATTAAAATTTCCTTTTGCTTGAGAAACACGATTTATTAGTCCACTTGAGATCTGAAATAGACATAGCAGTTATCTTTTATATTATTTAGAAAGGTAAAATGAATAAATGTGATGAAGAATGAATGAGTTAAAAAAATAAATGGATGATGTTTGCAATGAAGTTTTAGTGGGAGGCAAATGAATGAATGACAAATAATTGATTAGTGAATGGAAAAACATCTCCAAAAAAATTTCCTGAAACAGATTTTTCCAATATTTTCCACTTTGATATATTTTATTTTATAATCTAAACCAGGAATTTATACCACTCTGAAAGTGAACAAATACAGACACCATTCAACTTTGATATAATTTTCTTGCAAAAGCACATTGATAAGACCAAATCTACTCAAGTAGACATTAATCAAAAACTACTTGTTACATTTTTCTGTCATCTTAGAAACAGTTCCAGGATGCTTGTATTTATCAAAATGTTCTGTTGATAAGAAAAGAAGTAGGTTTTAAGAGTTTGCAGTGTGGTGGATGGTACTAAAATTGAGAACATTACATACAGTAGTGTATATAATGAGAGGCCCATTGCGACATGCAACTCTCTCTCTGTTAAAGGTCAATTTTTTTAAGATATGACACTGATTATGCACTACATTTTCTGATATTGCTTGTACATTCTTATTGATTTTCTACTTTTTTGCTATATAAGCATGGAATGTATAATTTATGATTAGAATGTATGTGGAAGTGGATCACATATAAGGTAATTGTGAAACAAGTCCTACACATGTCCGCGAGTTTGAGTTCAAATCTTTTTTTATGTAGTTTTAAAAAGGGTGATATTCCAAATTTCGATTTTGAGTCACCTTCTTCCAAAATGTTTAAATACCACAGCAAAATTTATTGTTATAATAAACCAATGTATTGCAGAACAATAAATCTCTAAATGACTGGAGATGAAATGAAGCCAGATGGCAGACAGTTTTACCCCCCCCCCCCCTCACTTTTTCAATTCATCTCTAGATCTTATCTTTAAATAAATTTTGACTTGATGTAAATAATTCAAGGGCAATAACTCAAAAACCGCTCATTGAAAAATCTTCAAATTCGAACTTGACTGCCATCTTATTAATTCCAATTCTCACACCCAGTTTCATTAAAATCCATTGAAAATTGTAGCTTCTATTGTGTCTACAACAAATATAGAGGCAGGGGCAATAACTCAAAAACTATAAATTTTTTTGATAAGCAACTAGTTACTTGATAATAAACTAGAAACATCGAATATACACTTTAAACATCAAATATGAACTTAAGATCTATGTTATTGTATATAAATCCAAAATACATGCCAATAAAAATAAAAGTCTAAGTGCAAAATCATGTTTTTTCTGCAATTCTGATTTTTAAACATTATTTATATACTTTTAAATAGAGCTGTTCTTTCCTTTTTAACAAGAAACAAATTTGTTTGGACAGTTTGTGACAATTAACTAATAAAACATTCAGCCAAGTCTATGAAGCTTGGTTGGAATTATCATTGCATTGTATTTTTAGCACCAATTTTATAGATGACACATTTTTGTAATTTAAAACCTTACATGGCTCTGTATGAAAAATTAAAAATTTTAATTTTAATTTGTTGCCCTGGGTATATTTGGTTTATTGGCTACTCCAATCAGTGTTAATAATTTACTGCCTCACCCCCAGAATCATATTATTACACACCAGTTCTCAATAAAGAGACAAAAAAAAACTAATGTAGTTTTTAATGTAAAGATGATGTTGAAGGAAATATAATTTTCTACTTCACTGAAGATATGACTATAAATCATGAATCTAAAAGTTTAAATGTAATATTGGACAGTTTAGTACCATATAAAACTCAGTAGCTTGAATAATAGATTATTTGAGCATAAGGAACTTAAAGGGATAGAGCTTTCAAATTATTTATTGACAAAGAGCTATCTATTTGATTGAAATGATCTTTAACTGTGAAGGATCTTTAACCTGCACATAGCATAGAACCTCTGTTTATTGTCCAATTCTGACCGCTTCCACAGTGGAACCATCGCAAAAATCTCCATATTTCAGACTAAAATCATCATTGGACATCATAGAACAAATCTGTGACGCAAATTATACACAAAGGCTTTGAAAATTTGTTAATTTTTCCATGATATTGCAACGAAGCAATGATAATAATTGTGGTTTCATCCCAAGATGGTCAAATCAGATTTTTAACACAAAGTTTTACACTTTTTGTAAAAAAGCTTATCAATCTCAGCTTCAATTAATCAAAAAATAGCAACAAGGAGTAAAATTTTAATCACCACAGAAACACATTAGGAAATAAATCGTAACAACTCGATGTCCTGCCAGTTAGAATAGTTGTCATGACGTCGCTAAGATGACAACACTAATTACAGACTTGACGAATAATTTGAGTTACAGGGTCAGAAACAAAGACTTCAGGTCAATCTAATATTTCACAATTTCATTTCAATTTCTCTAAAATCCTGTAATCTTATCAATTAAAGTGGAAGTTAAAACTGGGGTATAGAAATCAGGCAAGAAGTGGAAGTGGAAGTGGAAGTGGAAATAAATTAACAATTGAGAGGTCAGATATTGAAATTGTATTGAAAATTAAGGCAGTGGTGTAACAATAGAATTATGGTGCTTCAAACAATGTTGAGAAAATTGTAATGATTTTTGTTCAATAAATATTAGCAATGTTTCTTTGACAGACAAAAACTTGATTAAAAATATTTCCAAAATAGAAAGTGAATAAGAGGAAATGAAGGGTTAAGAATTTTCTTTTGAAATTGAGGCATGGATCTTCTATATCTCTAAGGAGCAGTTGTTGTACGAGCAATTGTATGCAAGCTGAATGTGACATTGTTGTGAGTGGGTTGAATGAGCAATTGTGTGCAAGCTGAATGTGACATTGTTGTGAGTGGGTTGAATGAGCAATTGTGTGCAGGTTGAAAGAGATATTATTGTGTGCGGTTGAGCGATTGTTGTGAGTGGGTTGAATGAGCAATTGTTGTGAGTGGGTTGAATGAGCAATTGTTGTGAGTGGGTTGAATGAGCAATTGTTGTGAGTGGGTTGAATGAGCAATTGTGTGCAGGTTGAAAGAGATATTATTGTGTGCGGTTGACCGATTGTTGTGAGTGGGTTGAATGTGCCATTGTTGTGAGTGGGTTGAATAAGCAATTGTGTGCAGGTTGAATGAGATATTGTTGTGTGTGGGTTGAATGAGCAATTGTTGTTTGCAGAATTGTTGTGAGTAGGTCGAATGGGCATTTGTATGCAGGTGGAATGAGTGATTAATATGCATGGGATAAATGAGCAATAATTGTATGCGGGTTGACATTCAAATCGATAAGTAGCCATCATCACATGCTATACTCGTCTGTGCAATAATATTCTGTGTACTGGCATTACAATTTGGCTGGTTTAGAAAGGTTTGATTGTTATTTGTGTATGCTATCTGCAATAATATGTCTCCCTTTTATCATTGAAGTTATTGATTTATGACATGTTCGTCCGACCAAGTTAATGATCATTTGACCATCTAATTGTTTTCACCTTGCCTCAAAATTAAAATATCCTTGACCTACCTGTAGAAAAGATGATTGGTTGCTCTCTTTTAAAACTTCAATACAAAACTGTAACAACCCAGTTGTACGCTGTAGTAGACTTGTACAATCAGATACTTGTTCTTTCATAGTCACTGTCTTCATGTCTTTTTCTTCTTTTACACTAGCCAATAGTTCAGCTTTTCGTAGTTTTATTCTTTCGATTAACGAATCACACTGAGCAATGACTGTTGCTTCAAATTCATTGCAGTTACCCTGGAAATAACCATAAAAGAATCGTTGTAAGATTTTGATAGTTTTTGTAGAAAAACCTAAATCAGAATAAAATTCTAGCAGTGACCCTTTTTGTCTTTTGTCTGTTAACTCTGTTTAAAACACCAGTTATAACTTTACGCAGGGTTATATTCTCTTCAATGATTGTAATCTAGAAGATTGTATTTTGTCTTCTAAATTGCAGCTTTATTTTAAATTCATGTAAATGTTCTCTATGAACTCTCAAATAAAAGCTTCAAGATATTACTTTAGGAATCTATTCAAGCTTTTAACTTCTGATTTTATTACAACACTCAATATTGTGCTAAAAAATAGGAAGTCCATAAATTGTCTGTACTTTTTAACCTAATAAAATCATTATTACTAAACTTTTTACTGGAACTCAGGACTTGAATACACAATGTTTATTTTATACTCAAACTTAATGAACAGAAAATTCTGAAATGCTTTGATCAAATATCATCATGCATTTGTAAGAAGATCCAGACATAAAAATTATTCAAGCCATTAGACCATATTTAATCATTCAATTGTAATAAATATGCCAAAATAACAATATTAATCAAGGTGCATCTGAATTCACGAACTAGTCACACAGTGGCATCATGTGTTCAATAAGAATAAGCACACTCTAGGTGAAAACAGTGCCCAGCAATTAACCCAGATTAAAAATAATTTTTAGCACCCACATAAACTTCTGATAGATAAAAAATATTGCTTTATATCATGTTTTTCATTAATCTTATCATTCTGACTAATATAACCTGTTAATTCTCAGATAAAAATTACCACCCATATTAACATAGTGTTATATTCATTCTCCATCTCCTTTTTCACAATATCTTAATGTATAAATTTATTGAAAGAGTGAAAATTTACACTGTGAATGAATTATGATGATAAATCTAATACACAAGCAATATGCCTCAAGACAACAAAAGCCAGTGTATTATTTTACAGGACTATTTGTGAAAAGAAACAAACCATATTATGGTTATGATATCCTAATTGTTATGAGGATAGGGGGAAATGGGGAACAAAAGGAACAGACAACAATCTATGTGTTTGAAATAGATGTAACTTATGTTTTTAAACTGATTTGATGTGAAACCTCTAATGAATTTCATTAAGCAATTAACATTATCTCTCGGAAAGCTCTTTGGGTCTGCTCAGTTGATTAATCAGATATTAATTATGATACAGACTTCACAGATCTCATTCTGTCATCTATTATGAGACAAATGGCGCCTTGTGGAATAACTTGCTAACAAATCAAACCATAGGGAAGAAACTGTCTGTTGATTTTTATATTAGAACAATGATATAAACCACTTTGGAGTAGACTTCTGATTTATTTTTTCGTAAATTAATTAAGTAACAGCTCTAATGATTAAACTATAAGTACCAAAATGTTCAAGACAATATGAGGCTTCTCTACGAATATCCCATGGGCAAATTTACTACAGGAACCAACATCCTACAGGTACAGTTTATTACCAATAAATTAGAAGCCAGGCGCCAGTTAGACGCCAATAAAATCATTATTTCATCTTGACAACTCTGGAACAGGACAGAAAATTTTCTCCAGGGGAATATTAATAATATAAATCAAGGACTGGATGCCAGAAATAAACAGATCAGAACCCCCCTTTACAATTTAACCCAGTTGTATGATATCTGTTTTTTTTGTAAAACAACAGAAAGATGCTTTCTAAACTTTTCCCTGAGACCTTTGGCTTTTGTGTTGGATTAAAGGTTCCAACAGAAGTAAGGAGGGTGTCTGAAGTCCAAAGAACCTAGATTCTCGATGTTAAGAATCTATAAACAGACAATAATAAAACAAAAATGTAACAACTCACATTGATTTTTTCAGCAATTGTTTTTAATCTCTGTATAAATTCTGTTCCCGATTTTGCTTTTTCTGATAAAGATTGTAAATTCTGGGATAGTTCATTCTGAAACGAGAAGAAAAAACATATGCTTAGATCCAAGGTAATCCTACAGAAATTAAGCTCATTTGATGAAATTTCAATGACACACTAAAACTGTTCCTTTCATACTACAAGGTAAAAAGTTAAAATTATTGTTACTCTATCCTTCATATTCATTTATCTATTGGTAGGCTATAAGACAAATTTATGATTAATTTTCAAATTTATATATTGCAGTATATGTACTTCAGTGTTATCCTGTAATCAATATTGTATCAGGAGAAATACAAGTCTCTTAAATTCAAGCTTGGGTGAAAACTTTTAAGTGCAAAGTAAAGACATTCTGTGGTTCTTCAAACTTTTATTTAAATTTTTTATACAAGTTTGATTTCTACTTAGTAACTTTGAGAAATTGCGCCATATTTTAACGAGCCATTGAGTTGTGACGTTAAGAGTAGTAATTTGTTCTTTAATTTCCACTCAATGGCACCAAAAATCAATGTTTTTCTTGTACAATTTCCAGACAATGGAAGTCTCTTGAGTTAAAATCGATGTACTGGTCACATTGTACAGAATTATTGATAAATATGTCAGTAATGGCAACAGAAGCTGAGCCTTATGTGAATTGGGGAAAGTTTAATTTCTAAATTTGTGGATTGCAAAATTCAAGTTCTTGGTTTAAATGTTCCATCTTCTGATTTTTCTTCAATTGGCAATCTCTCTGTAAAACTAGTGTCAAGGGACCATTGATGGCTCGGATAATATTTTGCAGCAACCATAATTTTATATAACACTAGGCTCTAAATTCTTGAAGGAATCTATTTTTCACTCATCGAAATATTTGCTATATCAGCTGATATAGCTGTAACCAATACAGATAGTAACATTTTCTTTTTTGATTGTTTATAAAAGAAACCTGTATAAACCGATCGGTAACCAGTGTCTAATGATCTGAAAGGTTAATTTACATAAACGAGAAGCTGTAACAAACTTTATTTATCATCAAATATCACTCGACCTCAATTCTTCCAGATTTATTTACAGCTTCTGTTTCAGCTCAAATAAACACAACAAATTCCTAGAAAGTTTCAAAACTCCAGGCAAAAAAGTTCACTTCTTTTTCCTAGATTTTTTTGTTCTATGACTCAAAGAATAATTTTCTGTTAAATTTCAAATAAACACAACACATTGTTTAGTGAGTTATTTCTTAAAGTCCAATTTTAGAAATATACAACCCATTTCCAATAAAACAATTCTATGAAGGATTGTGTATCTGAAACATGTCTGCAGCGTTTGATGACCTCTCACCTCAAGACAACTAACGTTTCAAAATTTATAGAAATTCAAAGTGATCTAAGTTTAGTGTAAAAATTAAAAGAAAATTCATTACAGGAAATGAGCATATTTCATATACCTGAAAGCAAGGTGTGAAGCATCTTTTCTTGTATTATGGAAATTTGTAGCAATTTGATCGAATTGTACTCCAAGAAATAGCGATCTCGACAGAAATTTTTCTGTGTGGGCTCAGATTGGCAATCCAAATAAATGCATAAAACTGTGAAGCAAGGATAGTAGGGCCATTGCAGTCAAGGTTTAAAGGGATAATAGGCTTAGAAGGAACATAAAAATTTAATTTCACTCAAATTTGGACAATAACACTATATATCCATCAGTGGATTTACCTGGTGGCATAACAATACATCAAAATCCCTCTATTATCGGATAAATCCACAAAATCATGTAGTTAATTTTAAAACGCTTAATACTTCCATCAAGCGATTTTCAAATTGTAAAATATAAGGGGAAGTAACTCTAACATGTGGGTTTTCACGCGTCCTTGACCCCTACTGTTGATTTGCACAATGATGTTTTAGCGTAGATTTACCAGACGCTTTTATTCTCAAACTGAATGGAATCGTCGCTGGCTCAATTTTTTCAAAATTACAAATATATTTTTTTTTGTGGCTTTTTAAAATTTGGTAAAGTGTGGGATGCATACTTATTTAAATAATAGTCAATATTAAACACAAATATAAGCCGTAGGACGAGTGTATTCTAACGCCTATTATCCCTTTTAGAATGAAGTTACATTGTGAAAGTCACTGAAATGACCCAAGAGAGATAAATATTTTGAAAATGTTTTAAATTTACTCTAGTCTGAAGACTGAAAAGTTCTAAACAGTGAAATCTTGTATCTGATTTTAAATTCTACCCAGGGGTCTCATTTACTTCCAAATTATCATATTAACTACTGCTTATTTCAGGGCTAAATATCTCTGGTCGCTGTTGGGTACCTAGATTACTATCTCCTGTCCCTATGGACTGTCTAGATTAAAATTTATTATCCGATTTAATGCCAATAGAAGTGTGAAATAAGATTTATCATGGAAGTTAACAAACCTACAAGAGCTAAAAAGTTTTACATTTTTATACTAAATTCCTGTAAATTGTGGTCTACTGTCTGAAGCAGTTCACTTATCAGATATCGTACAACAGTGATGAGTGACCACCTTCCAAAATATAACCCATAATTAAGCATATCGAAATTGATGTGATCAATTGCTAATACATTTTTTCATACTAAATTGAACCCTGAATGGACCAGTGGACCACTCATAAGCATATAACCAACAGTTAAATTATGACTGGCATTCAATTACATAACAACAGTACAATAATAAATGGTTAGGACAATAATATTTATGAAAAATGTGGAAACTAGTAAAAAGTGAAATTTAAATATCAACAATTCCTGTCAATTTTCTGGAATGTAAAAACCATTGAATAGATTCCAGCATAATTTATTCCAGTTTCAGAATTAAGGGTCATAGAATATATTAAACGAGTTCAATATGGTATTGACCAGGAGGCGATACAGAGCAAGACAATTAAATTCACATGGAAACATTAACTGTCTCGACACATTTCCTGTTTAACCGTCTTGATAATGGAGTCATTTAATTTTATAATGGATCATGGAGTCATTTCTATGGTCAATAATTTCAAATTCATACTAACAATTGTCCAGTTTTCACTAATTTAACTGTTATGTTTCAATCACTCAAATAAATATGGCAGTTTCTGGTTGTCCAAGACACCTTTCCATTTGATTGTTACACTCTAATCACCTGTGTGTTTCTAGCAGACAATAAATGAATAAATAGGCCTTATATTCAGACTAAAAGAAAGGGTGTCTTCCCATAACGCCCCTTCCTACTTTGCCCCTTCCCACTTCGCTCCAAAAACTATTCCCATTTCGCCCTTTTCCCCCCTGCCATTTCCCATTCTGCCCCTTGCATTTCGCCCCTTTCTCTTTGGATATTATCACAATTATTTGATTGTCTTATATATTATGATCAAAGAATACATATATATAATGATCAAAGAATAATATTATTGTTCCATGTAATCATTTTTTAAATAAATCTAGATATTAACCCGTATGCAACAAAGATTAAAGAGCAGTATGCAAAATTTTGAATTTTAAAAACTGTGTAAATTATAGGTTAATATTTCTAAAGTAGGCTTTTCATTTCAATGTCTGATTTTTTTAGGGTTAATAGAAACAGAAAATTTGTGTATAATCCTTTTGTCATAATGCAATTGGTTTTAAGCAGGGGTGAAATGAGAAAGGGCGAAATGGGAAGGGGCCATATGGGAAAGAAGGGTGAAATGGGAAAGGGGCGAATTTGGAAAGGGGCAAAATAAAAAAGGGATAAAATGGGAAAGGCGCAAAACAGAAAAAGTGGGCGAATTCGAAAGGGGCAGAATGGGAAGGGACGAAATCGGTATAGTTTGGGGGCAAAGTGGGAATAAACCAAAAGAAAGAGAAATGTAACATTCCTGTTTTCTGGAATTTGTGTGAAAAAAGCATCCTGCCTCAAGACAACATCTGAAAAGTCTCTTGTACATCCAAGTATGTTGTAAAATGCACTTGTTGACTTTTATCATGCTAAGAATACCTAAAGCAGTTACATCTAGGTCTGATTTAGAGATCAAAAGATTTGGCCAATCCAATTTTAAATTTGACAAATTTACCTACAGTCGATCAGGCTATTTTTCAAACCATTTTGATGACCAACCATAACCAAATAATAATTGAAAACACATTATTTGAGTGGCAAATAGTTTTTAGCCCATATCAAATGAAACAATTTATTAAATAAATAAGCTTTGCTTTCATTCCTTTGACAGTAATTTTAAGTGCTGTCAACAACTTTCAATTTTAACAAATTACATTTGAAAAAGATCCATTTCATTTAATTTAAAGATGTTCTGCTGTATCTGGTTCAATTAAAATCGTATAAATATCAATAAAATCTAAGAAGTTTCAAATTTAAAATCAATCCAGAGGTTATTATTCACAAGGCTTGAATTGTCAGGTTGAAGAATATTTTGAATGTTTGACATCTGACTTTATGGAAGTTTCTTTCTGTATATCTCACTATTTTATTAAGCTTGGTATACAAGAAATTTAAACAGGTATTCATTCATTTTAGAAAGGGCTATTATTTTGTTACATTATTTATTCTTTTGAAAGATATTTATGCACATACAGTTACATTCCAAAATATGAAAACAGTTCACATTGATATAGTGGTATTGGATACAACATAGTTTTAATAACAATTTATTCTATAAATACAGGTATCAAACCTGGACTGGACATTCATAAATATCTTTTTTCTTCATTTGTACTGGTTTCCCATTCATTGACACTAACAGCAGAATAGAGCGGTATAAAATTTGACACCACAACCATTTTAACTGTTGGCACACTTAACGCATTAAAGTTGAAGACTTGATAACCAGTAAAATGTGACAATTGATCATTATCCAGTCTTCCTTCTTTTATTGCTTCAGATCAGATTTCACACTGAACAAATACCACCACCCTGATACACATCAAAACACGCACAGATCAAATAAAAACTGAAAATTGAGCAGTGCTATAATTACAGGGCTGGTTAAACATGTCTTCATTAATTTCAACAAGTCAAGATTATCATGCATTTAATTAAGTTCAGCTATCAATAACTTTAATGAACAAATGAATTAATCAATAAAACATATGCATGTTCTGCATTTTATTGAACTAACGAAAGAAAAGAGTCATATTTCCAATGTTTTGCTTATTATTGAATTTATTAAATGATACTTTATCTTACATCATACTTCTCTATACTTGATTGTACTAATGAAATTGAGTGTTCCATATTACTGTTTGTTTTGTTGTTGCTAAAATTTTGTTAATTATGTGATTGACAACAATATCCTCTAAAATTTTAATGTCTACCGATGCATTTATACACCAATCTGTTTTTTCAGTTAGAGATTGTTAATTGACACTTAAGGAATTTGAGACAAAATACAAATAATTAAACAAAGAAATTCGACCAGATAAACACACACAGATATTGATTTTGTGTACAAAAGCTATGGTTTATTTTCCTTACTGCATTCCCATAATGCGAAGTTTGGAAGTAAGAAATGTGAATGATTTACTTTTTAGACTAAACGAATTCTAATGGCGATTGTTCTATATACCCAACAGATAAAATCTTGCATATCAATTGGTCAAAATATTTATTTTACCTATCCAATAAAATAATCATCGTTAAACTTAGCAAGTGCATTCACTCACATTTATCATGCCTGCTCGCTCATGTTTACAACTACAAACACATGTTCATGTTCAGGCATTTTATCCACATGACAACACAAGACTGGAGATCAAATAGAATAAAAATCATTAAGAAAGTTTGATTAATCTTTTGAGGGAATCTGGCTTTAATTAAATCACATGTTAATAAGATCACAGTTTATAACCCTGTTCAAACTACAAATTCATCCGACCTCGGGATGGTTCTCAGAAAGGTACGGATGAATTTGGTGTAATGTAAATGGTCAAGCGTTCTTGGAACGGTTCTAATTCTGGCCCACCTCAAGGAGGTGGTCTCAGAAAGGTTCTCAGGCCAGACTCAATAAATTGTTGTAGTGGATTACATTGACTGACCTTCAGCTTTTCCCATTTTATCATGATCATTATTTACCTCTATCATGAAAAGTTCATTAGAATGCGTCTGAGAGCAGTTAACCGTTTTAAATTATAAATTATTATTTTGAAACTGGTCTCAGAAGGCTTGTAATATTGTTGATGTAAACAGGGTAAATTTGTGAATAATCGGGGACTTGTCTCGACCAAGTTTTCTTCATTGTTTGATTTAAGTTATAGACATTTGTTGCATCGTACTATGTCAGTTTTTCTGTTTTACTTTCATTAATTCAGAACCATCAGAATTATTACAATGAAAACATATTCCAGATTTGTAAAAGTAGAATAAACTATTTAATTTTTCTTTTTGGCTTCATGGTTTTTAAATTGATCCTCCTGTTGACTTGCAATCTTAACAAACTGCATAATCATTCTCCATAGGTTAAGAAATACTGCAAAAAATAAATTTGTTATATTCCAAATATTGGGATTTAAATTATCAACAAAAAAATTGCCACATTAAAATCAATGAAAAAAATCATAAAATTATCAAATTTTGTTTGACCTGAGACATATCTTAAAATAGATTACAAGACACAAAACTTACCGTAATTATGATGGATTAAGATGTGTAAGAACAAGCACCAGGAGAAAACGAACATGGCCATAGACAATTGCTATCCATAAATTCAGTCTTAATGATACTCTTAACTGGGTTTTCTAACTGTTATGTAGTTTACTATTTTTTTTACTTCTTTTGAATATTGGTTTGATTTCACTTTCCATAAACATGATTGTGTGCATATCCATCGCAGAACCCCTTAATTATAATATAAAACTATATATTATGATTTATACCTATCACTTTGCTATATTTAGTAGTATTGTTTATTTTAACATAAGAAGATTAATTGATCAAATCCAAACATTATAGACAGGTCGAATAGTGAACTTCCTGAATTCTGATTGGTTCACAGCCACTCAAATAAAGTATCCTCTCCTAGCATGAAGGAATTAATTAAGTAGTCCTATCACAATTTTCCTAAATGAACATTACTGTAAGTAATGATTTTTGTGCTGGCGATCGTCTTTCGGTTTGTTTACCTTTTCAAATCTCGCAGACTATCGTGTTGCGAGATTGAATACAGCTATCATCCTCAGTCGTTGCTCATCCAGAGGACCCGACGGATCGCCAGCTAAATTGTATTAGATTTAAGTTTTATTTTGGTTTCTGGTTTATTTTACAATCTCTTTCGGGATAAGTACGCTTTATTCAATGTTTTAATTTGGGCAACGGCTGTTTTTATATCTTTCGTTTCGTTATCTGTGGTTTGTTTTTGTACGTGATCACGTGTTCTGAATTTGACTTACGACAATGTCGTGTCCTCTGTATTCGGTGAAAGGAAATATTGAAAACGTTCCGGTACTTGAACCGGTTCGTGCCACTGTGTTTGGCACGTCACATGTAAAGCGTTTGGCTTCTTTTACTGTTAAAAATTCAAATCTTGGCTTACACGAAAATTTGTGCAGAATCCGATACCACGGGTATGGGGGACTTTTAATTCGAAATGATCCCCATCGTCGTCTTTTTAAATCCAACTCTCGGGATTTTCTGGGAGAACATATTATTTTACTACAATTAGGTTCTAATGATTTATGTGATCCTAATTATGCACCAGTCAAGTTAGCTCGGGACATTTTTTCCTTTGCTCAATATGTGATTCATGGGTGGGGTCCCACACGTGTTGTTATTTTGCAAATTATAATGCGAGAGTCTGCACCTGATGTTGAATACAATAAAAGGGTATCCAATGCAAATTTAGAATTGCTCAGGTTATGTGCTGAATATGATGGTACCGATATTATTTATTGGAAACATAGGGGGTTGACTTGCCCCAGTAAGCCCGTTCATGCACCGGATGGTGTCCACCTCTCTTTGGCTGCAGGTTATCCTCTATATGTCAATAGTATCAGGAATGCAATTTTGAGGCAGATTAATCGTTCGTTCAGAATTTCGGACGCAGATACTATGGTTATAGTATAACTGATAATTATTGGGAACTGATGTTGAGGACCTATCTGTGTTATAGGTAGAAAATTGTGTTTTGAAGACCTATCTGTGTTGTAGGCAGAGAATTTTGTGTTTTAGACTTAAACTTTACCATTCGGGAAGACCTATCTCTGTTGTAGGCACATATTGTGTTTTAATCTTACTGGGACCCATCACTTTTGTAGCAAAGTTTGTTATTAGGCATAGCCTTGGTCGGTTGGTAGTTCATCATAGTGATGGGTCCTCAGGTAATATGTTTTTCGTTTAAGGATGCCGAAAAGAGCGCTTGTGTCATCAGATAATGAAGATGAGTTTGAGGCGACAACAGCAGAAGATCGCATAACTGACTTGATGATTAGGAAGATGGTTAAGAGGGGTTTGATTTTTCAGCAACAGGACCTGTCTTCAGGCTCCGGGGTGTCTGCCAAGGGTAAAGCTAAGGCGCAAAATAGTTCAGCAGGTCCTTCAGATTTGGATACAGGGGCCTCTGGATCTCAACACAGGAAGCCTGGGACATCTGCCCCAGGGGCTGATAGCCCGGGGTCTGTTGACCCTCAAACTGCGGGTACAGTGTTAGAGTTGGATGCTGAGCAGTTGTTTTCAAAAGGTACGAGTCATTCTCAAGATATTGAATTGTCTCCGTTTATGGGCATAAGTATTTCCCAGCATGTGTCTGATAAGATAAAAGGTGATATTTGGGCAAATAAGTTCATTGACTTATCTTTATTACTCCCTGGGTCATCTGCACAACAGTTGTCAGTAGATATTTGTGAATCAGGTGCTGAACCAGTTTTCAAGGTATGTTCCACTTCAAAGACGAGATTATTAACGCTTGGTAGTTGGCAGAAGGCCTTCCACATTTTTATAGACATACTAGTACAGAAGTCACCAAATTTAATTTCCCCGTTACTTGCATACGAATCTATTGTTATAGACTTGGCAAAATGTTATGGTAATAATTCCTTCCTTTTTTACGACACTCAGTTTAGGACTTTGAAGCAGTCTCAAGATTATCCTTGGAATAGGATGCATCCAGAGCTGTGGCTACAGGCAACTACCTTATATTGTACTAAGGCATTGGGAAATAGGCAGGCGAATTCTAGTGGATCTAGTAGACATAAACCTCAGCATGCGTCGGCAAAGGCTAAGTCTTCCGTTCCTTTTTGCTTTGCGTTTAATTCACAGTCTGGATGTAATAAGTCAGCGTGTACCTTTTTACATGTGTGCTCGAGATGCGGGTATGGTCATTCAGTTCAGACCTGTTATGCCAGGCAAAGCAATCCTCAATTTCCTGAATTGAAATTGGAGAATGTTGATCCTTCTGCAGTTGTGTCAGTAATGGCACCTGCTGATAAAGGTTCAGTTGATCAGACTCAGAAGTCTCAGTATTCATTTCGTCACAACCGTCCTAAAACCAACCAGGGTGCCAACTCCAGTGGTGCCAAGTAGATTGTTTGAGGTGTTATCTGATTATGACCCACCAGAGTCCAGGTTTTTGGTGGATGGTTTTTCACAGGGGTTTCGTATACCATTTTTAGGGTCAAGACAGTTTGCTTTATGTCGTAACCATAGGTCTTGTACGGATAATGTGCCAATTTTCTTACAGAAAATCAATGCAGAGTTGGGCAAAGGTAGGATTATGGGGCCCTTTGCCAGTCCTCCATTTCCGAATCTGCACTGCTCACCATTGGGTATAATTCCGAAAAGTGAGCCAGGGGCTTTTCGGCTAATACATGATTTGTCATTTCCTCGAGGGGAATCAGTGAATGATGGTATTCCTGAAGAATTCAAGACTGTGAATTATGATAATATTGACAACGTTGTTGAAATCATAAATCAGTTAGGAAAAGGAACATTGATGGCCAAGTGTGACATCCAGGACGCATATCGTTTGCTTCCCATTCATCCTGACGATTATCATTTATTAGGTTTTTCTGTTAATCTAGGTGATGATGTTTGGTTTTTTGCTGACATGTGTTTGCCAATGGGCCTAAGTATGAGCTGCCAGACATTCGAGAGATTCAGTGGGGCCTTGCATTGGATTATGGAGGAAAAATTTAATGCCAATGTCAGTCACATGATTGATGACTTCTTTTTTGCTGGCCCTGCTGACTCTCCGGTCTGTCTGGAATCGCTCACTACCTTTTTGAACTTGGCTAATTACCTGGGTATTCCGATAAAAGCATCAAAGACGGTGTGGCCGACCACAGTAATAACTATTTATGGCATTGAAGTAGATTCTCTGACAATGGAGCTTCGTTTACCGGTTGGGAAAGTTGAAAAAATGCGTGACTATGTTGTCAGATTTCTGGCCCTCAAAAAGGTTTCTCTGAGGGAGTTGCAGTCCCTTTTAGGACTCCTCAACTTTGCAACCTTGGTGGTAGTTCCTGGTCGGACTTTCTTGCGCCGCCTCTATGATTTAACTACAGGTGTCAGCAAGCCCTACTACAAAATAAGATTAACTAGTGTGGCAAAGTTGGACTTGCGGGCATGGTTAGTTTTCTTAGAGAGTTTTAATGGTCGTTCAACTTTTTTGAAAACTGATTGGTTGGGGTCAAATTCTCTTCAGCTATATACGGATGCTGCATCAACCAAGGGCTACGCAGCGGTACTTGGGTCAAAGTGGTTCTGGGGAGAATGGTCTGATTCGGCAAAGGTTTTTAGCATCAATGTTATGGAATTGTTTCCAATAGTTGTGGCTTTAGAACTTTGGGGTTCAAATTTACGCAATCATAAGATCTTGCTCCTGACTGACAATACAACGGTAGTATTTGTTGTCAATAAGGCGACATCAAGGGCTCCAATACTTATGTCTCTTGTAAGGCGGTTAGTTGTAGCTTGCCTTCGTCATAATATCCTGGTAAGGGCCAAGCACATCCCTGGAAAGACCAATCGTGTTGCTGATTGCTTGTCCCGATTTTCTTTTCAGGAGGCAAGGACCCTTGCTCCATGGCTCGATGCAAATTCCCAAGTCGTTCCACCTCATTTATTGGTGATTTAAGCCAATCGGCTTTGTCGTTAGTCTCAGATGCTTTAGCTACAAGTTCAAAGAAGTTTTATAAATTAGCTTGGCAGCGTTTCAGGAACTACTGCCAATTAACAGCACAGAATCCTTCTATTCCAATTCCTCCCACGGTGATTGCCAATTTCCTAGCATGGCTTTTTGAGTCAGGGTTTGCTCCCTCGTCTCTGGCCTCTCATGCATCAGTCATATCCTTCGTTCAAAAGATGTTAGGATTTTCAGATATTTCAAAAGCGTTTGTTGTGGCAAGTGTGTTGCGGGGGGCCAGACGAGTGAGGGGACCAACTGAATCTCGTTTGCCTATAACTAAAAACATTTTATTACGTATTTTGAAGGCTATTCCACAGGTAGTGGCTTTGCGCAGTCATCAACTCCTTTTGCAATCTATTTTCTCTTTGGCTTTTGCTGGGTTTTTTCGTATAGGCGAATTGACCATAAATTCTGGAGGGGATCCACGGCTAGTGGTTCAAACAGATAATGTTAAGTTCTTTTTCATGAAGGGTTCTCTTTCAGCGATTGAGATATCCTTATATTATTACAAGCATATGCAATCCTCGTCGCCCGTGAAATTGGTAATAAAATGTTCCTGTGCTAGTCAGCGTACAGGATGTGCTCCTTGTTTATTGGTACAGTATTTGGAGAGCAGCACTCACTCCAGAGGTCCATTGTTTCAGAATCCGGATGGTTCCCCAATTACTTATCATTTTCTGAATTCACAGTTTTATAACATTATAAAATTTTTAAATTTAGACTGCTCTCGGTTTAAGTTACATTCATTTCGTATTGGAGCCGCAACGACTGCTTGCCAAAATGGATTGTCTAATGACATCATTCGTCGTTTAGGTCGATGGAAGAGTGCTGCTTAGAGATCCTATATTAGAATGCCACATTTAGTTTGTGAATAGGTCGGTGTTTAGGTTAGGGAGTGTTTCTAATTCTTACAGTATAGGCTGTATTTGTTGGAAGCACTGCACCTCCCAGTGCTTTGTATTTTATTCTAGGACGGTTTTACTTTTATATCTTCTAATTTGTTTAATTAGATACATGTATTGGTTTCCAGGTTTGTAGCTTTGTTGTATTTCATTGCTTATGTTCCTATTGCAAAGATTTGCTCTTTTTCTTTTGACTTTTTTCTTGCGTCGGGCCGGCCATTTTTGCCCAATGATATGTGTGGTCAAAAATGTTTTTGGCGCATTGAATGTTTTTAAGCCCTTACACAAAAGTTAAAGTGTAATGTTGTTATTGACCTTAATCTGTTGTATTAAGACTGTTGCTTTATTTATTAATGTTATATATATTTCTCTGTTGTTTTATTTATTATTGTTATTAATATTTCCGTTGTTTATTTTCATTGTTATAAATAAACGACATATCCACCAAGATCGGTGTGGTTGTTATTTCATGGGGGTGAGTAGGCACAAATGAACATTACTGTAAGTAATGATTTTTGTGCTGGCGATCGTCTTTCGGTTTGTTTACCTTTTCAAATCTCGCAGACTATCGTGTTGCGAGATTGAATACAGCTATCATCCTCAGTCGTTGCTCATCCAGAGGACCCGACGGATCGCCAGCTAAATTGTATTAGATTTAAGTTTTATTTTAACCCTCCACCTCCCCAATCCATCCTCTTTATTAAATTTTGTTAAAATGTATTTTTACCTGTAGGGCGCATTGAATGTTTTTAAGCCCTTACACAAAAGTTAAAGTGTAATGTTGTTATTAACCTTAATCTGTTGTATTAAGACTGTTGCTTTATTTATTAATGTTATATATATTTCTCTGTTGTTTTATTTATTATTGTTATTAATATTTCCGTTGTTTATTTTCATTGTTATAAATAAACGACATATCCACCAAGATCGGTGTGGTTGTTATTTCATGGGGGTGAGTAGGCACAAAGGCTATTTTATACCAGCAAGTTATTTTCAATATAAACATATTTCAATAACATTTCTATAGGCAGTCCCAATATTTTCTTTCTTGACTTGAGAATTCCTGACTTTGAAAAGATATCTTTCTTGGGCTCCAGTATGATTGAAAATGTTTTCAATTTAGTTTTATCAATACCATTTAGGATATCTATAAATGTTACATATCATTTCTAGTACTTTGGTTTAAATCTTGTGAATAAATATAATTCAAAATTGCTTATCTTAATACTACTAATATGGACTGAAAACTCATCTAGTCTGTCCCTGAAAGATTCTTACAGCCTCGTTCCTCTCAAACTTCTGCAATCTGTGTTTGTCCAAATTCTTAATTTGTTGATGATTCAGAAGCTTCATTAGTACATGATGGCACTTTGCAATGAATGTTTCCCCATCCAATATAATTGATTTGTTATAAGAGGAATAACATCAGATTTGTTTGCTTCTCTATCTTTTTGAGCACTTATGACTAGAATCATAACCTTGGCACTTATACTATTATGCTCCAATACTTGAACTTGAAATCAACATTTCTTTATCTAAATGAACATTCTGAAATAATCTGAAACATCTCAAAATGGATAACTTACAGTTACCGTACAATCAATCTTTTGACTTTTCAGCCACATGTTGAAACAAATTCACAATTTATAATATCAGATTTATAATAGTACCATACCACAATAACGGACACACATCAGTTTTCTTTTAAAGGGGCCCAGACTTGATTTTAAAAATCATGTCTTAAGATATTAGGAACGTCCCGCAATATTGGAAAACGGTTCGTCTTGATAATCAAAGAGTTATCCTTCCCGTCGTGCATAAATAGCGGTCATCTATATAAATAGACTACAACGCATTTTCAATTGTAGCCTTTGACAACAGGACACACAATTTTCAGACTGACTGAAGACCAGCCGTGTACAGCACGGAAAAAAAATGAAAAGTGAAATTTTTTGTTTGAGGTATTTGCGATTTTCTTAGAGCTTGAGTATTTCTGAGGACTGTTTAAATGTAACAAAGGCCCAAAACGTCCCCTTAAAATCAAGACTGTGCCCCTTTAAAAAAGACAAAAAATTAAGGATAGTTATAGTGTGATTTTTCTCAAATGAATTTCAAATTACCAATTGAAAAGTGAAAGAAGAAATTAAACCCAAATATCAGCATCAAATGCTGATCTGCAATCTCTCACATTGGATAAAAGCAATGATTCACAACATCAATCAGGTAGAAAAAAAATTCTTCCAGCCTTAACAGCAACAGATTAAAAAATTTTGATATAAAAACCAGATGATGTCGGGTTATCAGCTAAAACTATTTTTGACAAGAAATCAGAAAGAAATAGTAGTTAATTCAATTGTAATTGGTTGATGGTGAATATTAGAGAATGAGTCACTTTTAATCTAGTTCTTTGTTGACTACACAGGTTTCTGTTAGTTTCAAAACATCAACTTTAAATACAAACTATCTAAACAGACCAACCTATATATACTAAATAAATATTTTATGGGCTCTCAAAAATAGATGACAAACCCAGTAAATTTCAGATGTTCAAAAAAGGTCTGCATGTTTCACATTTACATGACATGTATCATTGTATATTTTACATCAGACTCCATTCTACAAAGAATAAAGCCTAAGAACACTCCACTGGGGACCAAATACTTCTCTTCTGAATGCACAGGAGAATCGAGTAATTTATGATCCTACTTAGTACTATATATTGCAGCAATAAATACCACCTTATGGCCTCAATAAGATAAGAATCAAAAACATAATTCTAATGGTCAGTCCCTACTGTGTGGTGTACTGGATACACATTCCATACAGATCAATTACGCATAGTATCATTTGTAAAACCACTTTCAAGGTCATTTCCCACTGTGTGTAAATATTGAGTTTATTAAAACCACAATTCAATCTGAATTGATTATCAAATATCCTAAATCCAGAATCATTTAAGGAACCTTTATAATGGAGGCTTTTTTTATTTGCAATAGTGAATTCAACCAGGCAAACACAATTATCGTGTTCCTATTGTGAGGTGACACTGAAAACAAATTTGATCCAAATACTAATCATTATTAGTTATCAAATAATGGTATTAAATATTTTTGCCCCATTTAAAGCAGAAGTGTGATTTTATCTGCTCATAGTACAAATTTTCCACTGTATTACCGTGTGGCTCAGCTCCTAGATCCTTGTAGATCTCCTTCTTTCCTTCAGGTATGATGCTGACCGACAACAACCTTTGAACTCAACAACAATGTAGCACATTTAGAATATTTTGTTTGAAGATTTTATCTGTTATTTATTAATGAAGTGTGGCTAGGTCTAAAATTACCAAGATATTACACTAACACCTTTATAGGTTTACTTTGTATGATCTTCACATATGTTGGGGCTTTTCATTAAAGGTTATTATAATATTCCTTCAGGGACCATACAGAAGAGCAATATTGGCTTAAGGCGTCTATATGGTAATGACTGCTTTAGTGCTTTCTACCTCCATATCTGTCCATAGTAAATGTCTTTTGCATAAGTAGAAAATTATGTAATAAAATTGGCATCCAATTTAGTAATTGTCTGTTGAAAGTTGTCTCCTGGACTCATCTAATCATCCACTTATGATGTAACAGTACATCAAAGAACAGTTATAATTTCAGAATACACGTATATACTCATACTTATTCATAATTGTACCTTCAAATCTGCTTCACCATAATTATGACCACAAGCCTGTCTAAATATTTATTCTTCTTCAGGTTCCAGACCTGTCCTGAGCGAATCACAAGACAGAAGATAAAAGCAAGAGTTGATTAATTAAATCTTAATAAAATTAACATTACACACTTTCCTAAGGAGTTACATCACACGGTCCACTGCTAAGTAATTTGGCCATAATAATTAGGTTTATGTATAACCAGATTTTCTTTGATATGATGTAACAGCCATGTAAATCACACAGTAATTTGTATATGAATGATTCCAAACTGTCCATATTTTACAGATTGGAAGTTACTTTAAAATATTATAAAGTTTACTAAAATCTATTTTAATAATTGCACAGGAAAAGGTAGTGGTTTCAGGTACTGTAAAATCAAAATTTAATTATCAATTACCAACAAATATCACAGATTAAAAATCCATATTTAATTTTTTTCATCATCAAATTATGTATTAAGAAAGAATTAATATTGATTTAGCAATGCATTAAAACAGAAAATTGTTATTCATAGTAAGTATAGAAAGTTTATTTAAATTCTGGTGTAGTACCAAAGGAGGTTTAGTAATGCATAAGCTGTATAAGCAGGATGTGATGATCCACTTACCAAAGGAGGTTGTCTTGTTTTCTACTAATCGGTAATTGCTACTCACAGCTGCATCAATTAGTTATAATAGCATGTTTTTTTTTTATTGAATTAAAGTCTATGGATTGGATTTTGTTCTGAATGATCTAATACTTAAATGTTCCATTTTTTGTAATTATACAATATAGTATACATTGTGTTGAAGTGTTTTTCTGTTTAACCAAAAGTTGCTTTTGAAGTTAGTTAGATGATTTTCTTACTGGTTCCGGTACTTAATTATGAACAATTAGCACAATAAAAATTTTGTGGTATGTTTTCTTTGGTGTTTTTTCTTGTCCTTCTGTTTGACCTGTGAAGTAAGTTGTGAATCTAGTAAAGGTTGCTTTTTTTAGTCCCTCTGTTTGACCTGTTAAATAAGTTGTGAAGCTAGTAGAGGGTGCTTTCTTTAGTCCCTCTGTTTGACCTGTTAAGTAAGTTATGAAGCTAGTAGAGGGTGTTTTCTTTAGTCCCTCTGCTTGACCTGTTAACTAAGTTGTGAAGCTAGTAGAGGGTGCTTTCTTTAGTCCCTCTGTTTGACCTGTTAAGTAAGTTGTGAAGCTAGTAAAGGGTGCTTTCCTTAGTTTCTCCGTTTGACCTTTTAAGTTTAAGTTTTGAAGCTAGTAATGGGTCTTTTCTTTAGTCCCTTGGTTTGACCTGTGAAGTATGTTGTGTAGCTAGTAAAGGGGTCTTTCTTTCAGCCCTCTGACTGACTGCTGAAGTATAAATTACGAAGTTAGTAAAGAGGGGTTTCTTTGAAACTCTGCAGCTGAGGGTATAATACAGGTGTATTACGGTCACCATCTTTCCTTGTTTGACTAAACATAACACAGCTACCTTGACTACTTTGTCTATGCGCAGTACTAAATCAACATTAAACGTTCAAAGGTGCTTAAAGGAGTTGAATCATTGGCACCTAAAGGAGTGAAACTTTAAAAAAAACACATTTAGACTGGTCATTATCTTTCTTAAGGAAAATTTGGCATATACAAACAACATCTTGCCATACCAATTTGCATATGCACGCAGTTACGGTAGGATTCTGAAACTATGTATTTAGTATAGATAATCAAGACCAACAAGTAAAGATATCATTCCTTATTGGTACAAGCTTATATGCAGTACTTCAGTCAACAAAATGAAATTTCAAATTAAATTGCACAATACATGTTCACACAAGTTAAGTGTGGTGCACATCTGTGTAAAGTGCAGGAGTGCTGAAAACTGTGCTGTAGAATCTGTGAAAAATAAGCCTGTAGGTGCTTCCTTTATTGGCACTTGCGGTGCTACAAATCTACTGGAAGTTATATGTTGTTTTCTACTTCTAATGACATGCTCAATAAGTTGCTGCCCTTACCTTTTGTTGTTTACAGATTGAGGCTAAAGATTGGACATCATGATTGATGTGACGTCCATCTTGAGAACAGACATAACAAACAGGTACTTTACATCCAACACAAAACATATTCATAACTTCTTCAGAATGCTCTTTACATTTTATTTCCTTTCTTTTCTTTTTAGATTCAATAATATTCTGTCCCCGAGTAGGGTCCACTAGATTATGTTTAGCTAAAGATCCGCGTGCTGGATGACATCCGACACGACATGTGTCACAATAAAATACTTCGCACTGTTCACACATTGATGTCGCAATTTCTTCCCCATTAACACACAGTTCACACCGAATGTCTGCCTTTTTTGGTTCTTTGGCCCGAGTATATTTTTCAATGATGGCTTCTAAAACTTTGTTAATGGGCAGTGATAGAGCTCCAAAATCATCCAACAGTACGATTTTACTGCACATTGGACACCTTAGTCCATATGGACAATTTTGTAAATTTGACACATTGTAAATATTAGAGACATTAGGGGTACCTAGATAACTTCCAGGCCTGCTATTGCACACTACCCCACTATCTGCCTCACTGACCATGCTCAATTTATCAATTTCAGGAAGACTGTCACTGTCAGAATTTCCTTGACCGGAATTAGATGCCTGGTCGTCTCCAACATTTCCGCCATGATGTGGAACCAAGCTCTGCGAAGGTTCCTGGCTAGCCACTCCACAAGCAGTGCATATTGAATGAGAACATGGTAAAAGTAAAGGTTTAGAATACCATCTCTTACAAATTGGGCATTTTAATTCCTCCTCCATCGCCAAGCCTTGAGATCCACGTTTTTCGTTGATTTTTTCCCTCCAATTTTACAAGACGTCTGCTCGCCTAATGACAAGCTCGGTAATCTCGTTGCAAGTGAGAATCTCGCGGTATCTGATAATAATGGCTTCATCGGCAAGTGTCCGTCTATTAGTTCACCTCTATAGATCTCCATTTCCATCTATATTCAAGAAAAATCGCGCACTTCTTTCAACATACTTCGTACACAAACACACAGAGAGAAGACTTACAACAAGGTAAGGCACGTGCAGTTCGTGATGATGATGACAGCACAATAATGGTGTTGAAATGAGGGTGAGAATTCATTGTTCAGCTGAATAGTAGTGTGCAAATTTGATTGGTGAAATCAGTTTGTTTACAGTCTGTCAGTTTGAAAGTGGGTGGAGCTTGATTTGTTTACTTCCTGAAACCACGTGGGAAATTGAGGAAAATGTCAAATGGCCAAATTAATCCACAATAGAAAGATAAAAGTGGACTGTGTTTGTACTTTAGTAGTCATCTTAATCTGATGTTACATCATTAGACTGTTAGTTTAGTATTTGATACGGCTGTGTTAGGGTTTATTAAAACTGTATAAGTTCTTTCATCTTTTAGTTATGGGTATAACAATGTAGGGGTAGGCTACTGTGCTTAAGCTACACTTATAAGACTGTTCAAAATCTTTGTCACAAGGTACATGTTCTTCAAGTATTGGTGCTCACATTGGTCATTCACGTGAAGCTGAAAGAGCTTATATTCAACTATCTGTATTAGAAATTTAAAATCCCTATTCAACATTTTCATTCGTATCCATATAAATTAGACACATAATGAAAATTAACAAATTCCTTCAAGTAAATACTCAACTTTTAATAAAATTTCATTACAAGTCTAAGAAATGCAATTTTAAGGAAATTATCTTAAAATGATACTAAGAAAATGTCTGGAACTTTTTTTTCTATTTTCTGAAACAATAATGAAAAAGGTTGATAAGGTATATTAAATGATAGTTTGAAGGAAATATGACCCATTATGTTGCCCTGGAGATAAAAAACAAAAATAGAAATATCTTTTTGACTTTCATTCCCGAGAATCTCCTTTTCAGTTCTGCTGTGAAAAGTTTATTTAAGAAATTTTCTCACACTTTTTCACTACCGTTCAGTGAATTTAATGTGTGAAATTTCTTTCTTCATGAATAAGCTTTTACCTCGTGTATACATCTCAAAAATGTTATTGGTATGAATTCTAAAGTTATAGAATGGTATTCAGTGTTTAAGGAAAGTGTGCATGATCTGTTCTCCACATTATGTTTTTTAAAACTCCCTTGACTTCGTATGAAGTTAACATTCTTTTGGAACAAGCCTAAATAGTATTTTATGCAAAATTAGTACCATCTTATTCTGATAAAATAGTCTTTTATAACATAATTAATATTTTTTCCATTTATTTTGGTTTTTGATCTGTAATTTCAGTGCTGGAGCCAATCAGTATGATGTTATTGTTGTGGGAGGAGGAATTGTTGGCATGGCAACAGCCCTGGAACTTATTACCCGCTATCCAAATTTATCTTTCGCTGTGGTAGAAAAGGAAAATTCTCTAGGTTAGTTCTTAGGTCAAATTTCTTTGTAGATTTGAAAAAAAGGTCATGTTCATAATAGTAAGTATTGTGGGATGGTAAAGGAAGCAGACAAGAATAACTTTAGGGAGGTTAATTAATAATTATTCAAATCTGTCTGATATAATGTTCATTATCTAAAAAATATAGCGTACTGAGTGTAAATATTGTGAATTTGTACACTGATTTTTTGCTTAAGTAAACTCCCTAAACTGACCTTTAACCTCCGACATTGACCTTGTCATCCATTTTTCAGCGTTTCACCAGAGTGGAAGAAACAGTGGAGTAATACATGCTGGCATATATTATACGCCTGGCTCACTGAAAGCTAAACTTTGTGTCGAAGGTTTGAAACTTGCATATGAATACTGTGATAAACACAATGTTCCTTATAATAAATGTGGAAAGGTAAGATTTGTAGCTATTGCTGTCATTTGTTGGCTAACTAGAAACCTAATAGCCTATATATAATACATTGTCAATACTTGGTGACAATCATAAAACATTCTGGTTCTTACCAAGCAGATCACTGGAAATGAAAATTATAATTAGGTTCTGGTTGTTAGCTAGGAAGATTATGTACTTGACTGTTGCCTAGTCTTCAAATGGTGGTTCACCTTTATAAAATATACACTGTATAATTACTAGCAGCCTATGATGCACAACTTTTCTTAGCATGGGATGTGATGTACATGTGATTTTCTGTAGCTGATAGTTGCAACGGAACCAGATGAAGTCAGTCGTCTAGAGAAATTATTTGAGAGGGGGAAGGAAAACGGGGTTCCAGATTTAAAAATGGTGGGACCTGACGGAATTAAAGATATAGAACCTAATTGTGTGGTAAGTAACAAAAGCTTCAAACCAGTAGAATTGTGGTAGGAACATAGTAAAAAATATGCCAAGAAAGAAAATTTTCATCATTAAGAGAAAGTCCATTGAATGAAAATGATCAAATTTTGTCATGTGAGTAATTAGTTTTCTTGAAATTTCTCACTATCAGAATTGACAAAAGCCAGGTGGCAAAGATGCAGAGCCCAGTTGCTGTGGGCACCATTCAAATTTTGATTTTTGGCCAATTGAGTGATGCAATTGAGTATTACTAGTGTTAGATAATCCAGAATCATATATTAATTTTTATGTAATATATGGTATTTAATATTCATCTGAATGTTACGTTAAGCTTCTGATAAAGATAACTAGATTCACCTTATTTTTCAGGGTCTAAAAGCTATTCATTCTCCTCACACTGGTATAGTAGACTGGGGTGTAGTTACTAAACATTATGGAGAATCATTCAAAAAACATGGTGGAACTATTTACACTGGGTTTGAGGCTGACAAATTTGACATGAAAACAGAGACTACAGACTCTGATAGTCTAGATTATCCAGTCAGTATTACAGGAAAACAACCAGTAAGACAAACTAAAATTATATCTGATCATTTTAACTGTGTTCCACTGGGCCAAAAAGCTGACATTAAGCTACTGTTTGTGTGTTAACACTGGTTAAATTGCCCAACTGTTATGGTTTGGTAACCAAAACCCCCCTTTTTGCTTTTAGAAATTTATCAGGGCCAATTGACAGCTAGCTTTTAAGCCAGCTTTTCATACTCAGTGAAACGCACAAAGCTGGCTTTTTCGTTGGGCAATGGAGGCATAGGCCTACTAGTTTTATGGTTGCACGCACAGTAGTCTTGTACATTGCAAGCTGTCAATTATGTGTGACTTTTGAATGGAGACTAAAGTAGCTCAGAAACCAGATAAATTCAATGTTAATACAGCATGTTAAAGAAGAAAGCTAGCTTTACTTCACAATTCTCAGTGGAAACACAGGGTTATTATTGAACTTTATTAATAGTGGATTATTGCCAGTATATAACTTTCTTGATTCAAAGCTGAGTAATGCAGGAATTTTGTGTCGTGCAGTAAAGGAAATTTGAGAAGACAGTAGTCTTCTTGATATTTATTGCTTTGTGAGGTATTCAAGAATTTCAATTAAAAATTAATTTTCAAAAATCAGAAAACCTAGATTGCATTAGACAATAAACAATTATTGCAAAGATAAGATACAGAAGAAAAGTTTTTTAAGTCCATTTTTTATATCTTACTTTGTTCTCTTCCAGAATCAGAGAGTCAGTGGTAAATATGTAATAACCTGTGCAGGATTACAAGCTGACCGAATAGCAGAAAAATCTGGTTGTAACCCTCAACCAAAAGTAGTTCCATTCCGAGGGGAATACCTTATGTTAAAACCAGAGAAAAGTGATCTGGTTCGAGGCAATATCTATCCAGTTAGTTTATTCACATTTTGAACATTCTTTTAGTCTGAGGATTGAAAATTATCCAGTTATTTCAGCAGTTATTCATATTAGTTTTAATATATCTTTAATTAAAATAAGGCTAAGTAACAATGCATCTTTTCACTCCAAAAAATGCATATTCCAGAGCTGCCAAGTTGGACTGACTAAATATCTTGAGTCTATGTGAGAGCGAAGCGCTGGAGCTCTACAGATGCTCAGACATGCATTTAAAGCATATTGAGACAAAAAAATGACATCAGAGATTAACACACTTTCATAAAAAAAAGCAGACAAATTTCTTAATTACAGCCATTTTAATGAGAAAATTAGTTAGATTCCAGGCTGCATATAATGATACCCTGCTAGAGCTCTACAGGTGCTCAGAAACTCATTCAGAATTAGACGCCGAATGATCCGATTGCATGTCGGTCATGCTGGCGGAAGTACGCGCCACAAATAGACCAGCATATGAGAAGTCGCCCTCGTTAAAAAACAAGAGCTAATGTGATCATGATGAGCTACCAATGTTTCATTGGATACTTCACATGTTTTTATGTAAATAAAAACATAATTTGCCCAATGTCTGATTTTTATACAATAAATTTTGTTTTACTGTGAGATTTGCAAGCCCTACCGTGAGACCAGGTCTCTAAATATCTGGAGACTCAACGGTCAATCCGTGAGACTTGGCAGGTCTGATATTCAGGGATTTATTTTCTTACATGTTTTTTCTTCAGCTTATTTTTATTCAGCCATTTATTTTTCAGGTCCCAGATCCACGATTCCCATTTCTAGGTGTTCATTTTACCCCAAGGATGGATGGTAGTGTATGGTTAGGTCCAAATGCCGTTCTAGCATTTAAGCGAGAGGGGTATTCATACACAGATTTCAGCGTGAAAGACTTATATGATGCTTTAACTTATCGGTAAGAATTCTGAGTTATTTTCTCACATGTCAAGATGTATTCTGATCTTCATTGATATGCGAATAAAGAGCACATGTTATTGTTGATATTGATAAAAATGCAAAATTAGGTTTTCTGAGTTATTTCCCTTGTATAGTCAACATATATCAAAACTAACTAATATTGTACTTATTGTTTATGTTTATTTGCTAAACACATCTGTTGCGGTTTTATTTTTTTCAAAAGGAACTTAAATCAATGCTTAACTGCTCATAGTTAGCATATTATTTTCAAGGGGTCTACGTAAGTTAGCTTTCAAACATCTGCTGTATGGTATGGGTGAAATGTATAAAGGAATATTCTACGGAGCTCAAGTAAAAAAATTACAGAAATTTGTCCCAAGTTTAAAAAGAGAAGATGTAGTAAAGTAAGTATTGATAGACTGATAGTTAGTTTGAACGTCAGAATTAAACCATTTCAATGTTCTGATCAGAGAATAGAGAAAAATTTATTTGAAATTTGATTTCATTGACCAATGAAAAGTAGGATTTTATAAATTCTTCAAAGATCGGTTGACACGTGAAATTGAGCCTTATATATTTTATTTATTTCAAAACAATTCTTTTGCATTTTTTAGAGGACCAACGGGTGTGAGAGCTCAAGCATTGGATATTGAGGGAAACCTAGTAGAAGATTTTGTATTTGATAGTGGAGAGGGTGATATTGGCCATAATATATTACACATTCGTAACGCTCCCTCCCCAGCAGCTACTTCATCCCTGTCAATAGCTAAAATGGTGGCTGATAAGGCTCAACAACAGTTTAATCTATGATGGTGCTTTCTTAGATGTTTTATTTAATGGCTTAAAAGCAGTATTTAAACTATACCACTTGGTTTAATGAATACACAGTTTCAACATTTTACATTATGGCACAATTATGTGGTGCTTTAGTCCTATGAAGGCCAAATAGATTTTCTAAACTATGCAAAGTTAGTTGCATGACCACAGCTTTTTAACAATTTACTTTATGATACCGTTCAACATTTATTCAATCTGTGATTTTTTTTCAATGTTCATTAGGTTTTTGATACGTAACTAAAGTCTTAACAGTTTCTTAAAATGCCACTCGGTGCCTTGACAAAATTTTGGAGTATTGTCTTGTTTATCTTTTAATTGTTTACATATTTTTATGATTTTTTGTTGATTTTATATTGATTTATATTTGTTAATTAAAAGTGAAAATAATACTATTTTCTCATTTTCAAATGCTGTGGAGAAAACAGTACAGTTACATACTAAATGTTTCTAAAACGTTATATTGACTAATTTTTAGATGACTTGCTTCCAAATGCATTCATTTTCCTATAAAAAAAAGATAAATTATAATCCCATGACCAATTACAAAATTTTTATTGTTATTTTTTTTTCGCTACAATGATATAAGCATGAGTTTCTCCCAACTTCATATAATGATCTTCAAGAAACAGTAATTTCTTTTTTTCCTCATCTAAACTTTTTCCATCATTTCTTTCAATAGATTTAGGATTTTCAATGCCCTGTTCCATAGGGGCTTCATCTTTTTCCTTATCATCACCAGGTTTAGTCCTATCATACATTGTATCATACATACATGCTTCATTTTCTTCAACACATGTATTTTTATCTCTATTGGGTACTTTTGTCACAAATATGTCACTAGCAGAAATCGTAGCAACATCACATTTAACTTTTTCAGATCCAGGAGTTACAATTTTCATGTTACACTCTAAGATCATGTTGTTCATGACTTCATCACAATTTTTGGTTTTATTTGCATCTAATATAGAAGTCTCCTTTGACTGATCACAAACACAAGTCAAGTTAGAATCAAACACAGAAGCTGAATTGCAACATGTATTTTTGCAATTATTTTTTGCACTTTTTCCATCTTCTGCTAAAAAATGTTTATCAGATACATGAAGGTGTTCAGATTTTTTTAAATGTTCAGGAAAACTTTTAAGAAGAATAATAACGTAAGGTCGCAATCGAGAGCTAGTGAGGAGAACAAAACGACCACCATGACGTAAAACTCTGCAATAATTGAAAATTAAATTAAAACTAACTTGGACAATGATTTGCATTAAAAAAATAAATTTTTGCATCTCTCCTTTCCCAACAAACAGTGATACAAGTTTCAAAGATAAAACCAACTTTGCTGCAGGCTGTGTACATGAACAGGAATTCCAGACTTCCTCTTAATGGAGGAATTCCTCTATTTTTCTGGCTATTGGTATTTAGGTAAAATCTGTTCTCTGTACCCCATATGAGAGCTTTTGGCCCCTAGGCCGGTATTATTTTCCATTCCTTTCATTTTCTTTATTTCTCACTGGGATGCTGAACATTTTAACCTTCATTACCCAAGTCAAGTACAAAAAAGTGGATGTGAAACTCCTTTATTAAATGCAACTCATTTTCTCAATGTTGTTTCCAAATATACCTACCTGTGAGTCTCTTGAAGTAGTTTAAAATAAAACTGGTTAATATCACTGGCTATTTTATGTTTCTCACCAAATGGTGCATCACAGATGACTTTATCAACACTTTCAGATTTAAATGGTAGATCTGTAAGACAAAAAAGGCACACACATGGTCATTTCAAGAATTCTCAGATTTAAAAAAAAAACTTGAAAATAAAAAGGTCTTGAAACAGATTTTCCAAATCTTCATACCAAAATTCAATCTGATTGCAACTGCAGTTTAATTTATACAATCAGCAAATTTAGTTTGAGATCCTCTTCACTATTCTCTATCTGGACACAATTATATGGGTAACAATTCTTTTATTAGATAACTTTCGCCGAGGGTACTTGTGTGTTTATCAAGCAGTAATATCACTGCCAAACAATTGAGTCAGATATAACTGGCAAATACCAGCAAATTAATGTTCCTATCATAGTATGTATCGTATAAGTATAGATCACATCAGATGACTTACCTAAACCATTTGATATAAGTAAATGAATGTTGTTCTGACAAGCAGCAAATTTAACATTAGCTTGGGCTGTTTTCAGTTGCCGGTGATTTCTATCTATTCCATAATAAACAGCATTAGGCTGAAATGATACACACAATAACCTTGAAGCTCACAATTACATGAACCAGCACCCAAGTCATCCATCAAGCAAGTTGGTAATACATCAGAGGCCATCATTTGGAATTGTTGGATATCTGGTGTTTCTATAAACAAAGAATAGTACAACAGTGAACCCCCCTCTGGAATATAACCAAGAATTAGGAGATATCTGATGTTTCTATAAACAGACAATAATACAACAGTGGACCACCCTCTGGAATATAACGAAGAATTAGGAGATATCTGATGTTTCTATAAACAGAAAATTTTAATAAAATCAGTGGCCACCCTTTTGGAATTTGTTGGGATATCTGGTGTTTCATAAACAAGAATAGTACAACAGTGAACCCCCCTCTGGAATATAACCAAGAATTAGGAGATATCTGATGTTTCTATAAACAGACAATAATACAACAGTGGACCACCCTCTGGAATATAACCAAGAATTAGGAGATATCTGATGTTTCTATAAACAGACAATAATACAACAGTGGACCACCCTCTGGAATATAACTGAGAATTAGGTGATATCTGGTGTTTCTATAAACAGGCAATAGTACAACAGTGAACCACCCTCTGGAATATAACCGGGAATTAGGAGATATCTGGTCTTTTTATAAACAGACTAAATTGGAAAACCCTCTATTACAGAAATCTGCAGTTTTGTGAGCTATTTGAGTTCCAAAGTTCAGAAATTTAGACTATTGCTAATAATCTAAATATTATGGTACAGTACCTGCAGACATTTAACAGCTTCAATTAAAATAGTTGATTTTCCACACATTGGATCCAGTATGATGTCTCCAGGCTGGATTTGTGTTAGGTATCCCAGAATCCATGCAACTGGTGATCTGAGACCACTGTGTAAAATATAGTCTCTTTTAGATAGAGGCTGCCTGAAAGATAATCGCACTTAAACAAGCTTTATATCACAACAATCTTTTATATACCCATTCTGTTAACAGTACACAGTGTACACTAATTTGTATTTTTGTTGAAGATAAAGGCTTCCTGAAAATTATCACCTAAATAATCCCACAATGTTTTCTCATAAAAATAGTTGTTACCTTGTTAATGGAATACCAGCTACAACCATCTCATCATTAATATGGACACTAATCTACAATAATATAATGATCAATCATGATTTAGTTTTGTAAGAAATCAGAAAAAAAAATTTACTCCATTTTCCATTCGATTCTTCCGCAACAAACTCAGGTATATTTAAATACACAATACATATAATTGATAAAAAATCATATTTAAAAAAAATCATGGTTAATAACTGAACAACTAAATGTAGAAAATAAAAAAAAAGTGTTTTAATTCTGAAAATAAGAAGTCATCTATCCATATTGATGTCAAGTTAAAGAGAAGCACACTTTACCTCAAATAATGGATGTTTGAGATCAATGTTCCATCCAGTAAGATTTGAAACATATTTTCCAAGTTCTATATTCAGTTCCTGTAATAAAAAAAAAGACATTCCGCCTGAAAGTAGCTCAGTTGGGGTGCTACAAGATAGCTGTTTACTACCAGAGTAAAATCTTTAAAAAGGTCACAAAGATGGCTAGCAAATCATTTTGTCCTTATTCTGATAATCACAAGAAAATATAAGGCATTTCATGCTATCTGGTGTGACAAGTTTATGGACTAACATGCAAATCTGTTTTTGACCAACTAATTTGCTCAAAACTTTTGATTTAGACATTGGGTATACCTGAGCAGAAGATAATTTTGAAAACTTTCCAGAAATTTTACAAGACACTCTGAAACTTTTCTTTGAATCTGAATATTCCAATTTCAATTTTTTAGTAACAGGTTCATCCCTGTCCACAGTATTTTTGTTTGCAGGATACAGGTAGTTGAAATTTTGAAAGATGTCTGCTGCCTTTAAGAATCTGCTTTCTTTCACCA
Organism: Nipponacmea schrenckii; assembly: GCA_030562195.1. Lineage (NCBI taxonomy): Eukaryota > Metazoa > Mollusca > Gastropoda > Lottiidae > Nipponacmea > Nipponacmea schrenckii. The sequence goes on along the minus strand of CM060199.1, from coordinate 12,218,284 downwards.
GTCTTCTTTTCAAAGCATTCATAAACTGTCCCTTTCCTGAAAAAATACACAATTTCATCAATCAAATTTTGTTTTCATCATTAATTTTACCGTAATGAATAACATAACTCTGCTATAAAAGTTGACAAGCTAAGTAGCAGATTGGCCAAAACGCTCAAAAGCTCACCTTTTCCATATGGTAGTCGACTGGTTTTAAAGCAATTTAACTCAAGAAATAGCCTCTCCACAGTTTTCAATCTTAACACACTGTTTATAATATCCTCAGACTGATTAATGCTAAAAAATACTTTTCCATCTGCAACTTTATTAACCTGCAATAAAAATATTATATAAAATGCCATATAAGGTCAAGCAAAATGCAGTTGAATATCCCCGACAGGCTTGATCAGATGTCAGTGCATGTGTCCAAACCACACACGTTTTTGTCATACATCTACCTGTCAAAACCATAGGCCTGTCCAGGATGTCACTGAAGGTAGGCCTAATCTGCATAGTAGGCTAGTTATTCCACCAAGCATTCAGCATAGGACATGGAAAAAAAAATATTGTGCAATATCTATGATTATCATAAACTTTTCCTATACGTTTTCTAAATCTTAGGACACCTAAATCTACTTCGTTCGCGTTACAAGAAAAACAAGAAACAGCAAGCCCACCTCTAAATTGGAAGTATAACCCGCATTTAGTTCTTTTTCCACAAATTTTTCTGTCCCTCTCCCGGCGGAACAAAATAACTTCACCTCATTGTAGTTCATTCTTGAAATAGATTCTTCTTACTTTCACTTTAGTAAACAAATATCTTTGTACAATCCAAGGGAAAAAACTCTTGTTATAATTAAAATGTTTAAATTGAGTTTTCTCCCTTTTACCATTGAAACATTGAAAAAGTTGGAGAAAAAAGAAAATTGTTAACATTGGGAATTTAAAGTCAGAAAATTTCACTTTAGAAATTTTTCATGATTTTACAATAGAATCAAAATAGCAACCACCGATTAGGAGTTCAAAATTGCATGAAAGTAAAAGATAATGAAATTAGATTTCCAGGAGAAGAAGCACCGCCATTCTAAAACAACGCCATCTACCTGATGAATTCACACTGTATAACAACACTCTGTGCCGTAAATTGCTAATTTTCTAAGGTTTCTATCAGAATTGTATTACCCGGTTGTGATAATTTGCATCGGAAGCGTCGATCCTAGTTTCCATAAATTTGTTAATTGGAATTAATATTTGGCGCTGTCGTTTAGAAATTTTGGTTAAATATCTGAGAAATTCCTGAAAAACAGAACTCAAATTCCATCACATTTAGAAAATTCTATCGACATTTTGACAAGTTGAAATTTAAAAATTTACAAACCAGCCTTTTTAGATTGAGTGAATTGAGAATTTGTTATCTTGACGACACACTTTAGGAACCAATTGTGGAACTATTTAATGGAATCATCCTGGTAGTGTTTCTAAGGAAAAATAAACAGTTTTGAAGAAATTCTATCCATGAAAAAACAACATGATTTGTGTGAAGAAAATTGCAAGTGCCAAAAACAATTCAAGTGCAGAGAAATTTTATCCAATTTTGTTATTAAAAAATGAAAAGCATGGCACGATTCCTGGTACTTTTCTGTGTGATTTTCAGCATTCCAAAAATTCAAAAAACCTTATCAAAATGTGTTCATGATGACCTTTTAAAAGCAAACAATTTGATAAAAGCTTTAAATTATGGTGACATAGATAATCAGATTGTGCGGGTGAAGCGATCCCCACGGGAACTGTATAAACCAATTCGAATCCATCCAGTGTTTTCATTGAAAAGTTATGAATTGACTCAACAGAATAAAACAGCAATAAAATATGCTGTTAATCAAGCAACTTCAAAAATACAGAAAATACTATCAGGTAAGCTTATGGGACATTTTGAATCGTTCACACTTCCAAAAATCTATGGTGAGAGAATCATTCATAGTTTTACTATTTTCAGTTTTAAGAAACATCAGAATCACCTAACTCTAGGTTATATTGCAGAAAGTGGTGCTCTGATTTACTAATAATCGTAGGCTATTAAACAGTGGGCTATGTATTTCTTATGGGGATTCACTGTTTTACTTATCTGTTGAAAGAAACATCAGCAGACATCCCCCAGCTCTTGGATAACCCTGATCTGAGGGTGGTGCTCTGGTCACTATATATCACAAAACTCTAGGCTGTGTATATTTAGGGTGGCTGACTATTTTACTACCGGTATGATGAGTGTTAATTGTGACACCACTTATCACAGTTTCAAGGGTGATATTTCAAAGAAATAACGGTATATATTTTTATCAACTTACCAAATATATATTAAATCATGCAAAATTGGTCGTATTGAACAATGATAGTTGCCATTTAGTTTTTGTTCTCCTTACTTCATTGATGTCATAGATTCATTTTGTAAAGTAGAGCCTTTCCAATGATTATTTGGCAAAAAGATTGGTTTAGGAATCTTTTGTTATATTTTCAGAATCATTCTATATCTTGTCTTTATTAAAAAAACAGTATTCTGTTAGTTGATAAAAATCGTATTTGATAAAACTTACGCTCAATATTTATTCAGGTTTTCTAGATCGATAGATAAGCTTTCAACCCAATGAAAATCTAATTTTACAATTGAATGTTTCAATGCAAACTTATTTTCTACAACAAACAAGATGCTGATCTAAGGATTTTAGCTGTTCTCAGATAGTGACTTTAGTCTTGTTACTAAAAATTTACAATGAATATCAGTACCGGTACTTATATTTTAAAATATTTATCTCTTATATAAGGATTTAAATGTTAAAAGAACACTTTCATCTAAAATTTATGAAAAAAACACCAAAGAGCTCAGACCTTGCGAGAAATGCCAAAGTAAAGAGTGCATAATATAAAAGAAATATGATTGACATAATATACAAATAACCATATTTGATATACACAGTCTTATTAACTTGATGAACATCTATTGTATATGATTTAATCATTAGCATGTAAAAATAACAGTTCTTGGTGTTATTATCACCCCACTGAACATGTATTATACGAATGACATAAAACTGAATCTGACATGATACTTTTTTGCTCTTAATGGAATCAGGAATTCAGGAATTTCTCAGATATTTAACTAAAATTTCTAATCAACAGCTCCAAATATTAATTCCAATTAACAAATTTATGGAAACTAGGATCAACGCTTCCGATGCAAATTATCACAACCGGGTAATACAACCGGAAATTCCAAAGTAAAGAGTGCATAATATAAAAGAAATATGATTGACAAATAACCATATTTGATATACAGTCTTTTTAACTTGATGAACATCTATTGTATATGATTTAATCATTAGCATGTAAAAATAACAGTTCTTGGTGTTATTATTACCCGACTGAACATGTATTATACGAATGACATAAAACTGAATCTGACATGATACTTATTTGCTCTTAATGAGATAATGCATTGAGCAATGACGGACAGCAGCACTAGCTAACGAATGTCACTGTTAAATATTTTACTGAAACAGAAATTCCAGGTAGATATAAAAATATTGCTATAAATGGATTGAATATAAATTGCTGGTATTGTAGTTCTAGGTTAATATTGAACGATCACCAGGGCCGATATGAGATTGATATAATGACCCGCTATTGTTATCAGACCACTCCTAATGACTGATTATAGCCTATCAATTTCAGTTCATTTTATGACTGTAATTAGCTTTTATTCTGGTACCATTAACTATACTGCTATATTAGACCTTGGAGTAAATTTACCTGGTCAATTCCATGATTGGTTTAGTATATCTCTCATATAGGAATGCAAGTACATGTAGTGCAAAGCAAAACTTTTAGATAAGCTTTTTCAAAAATTATGTTGACAAAACCAGATTAGCCATATAGACTCTCTGCAAAGATTTGCATTGTTTCAAAAGGTAACATATATCTGGGGTTCTATGAAAGCTACACAATAATTCATTTAATTGTCATGTTTTGTTCAAGAAAGGCTTGAAAGACAATTACATGTGATTTAAAATAGAGAGCGAAGGAATTGTTTATAACATGGAATCCCTGCTCCTTTAGTCCATTTCCTATCCAAATGTCACATCCTTGTATTTCTCATATGTCAACAACTGTTAGTAATTGATCTTGCTAGGCTCTCTCCAGCCCCTGAATAAATTCAACTCAGTGTCATATCAACTTTACTAAAAGCTGGTTAAATAGGAATTGTATTACAAACATTAGTTTGTAGTATTTGTTTTTCTTAAAGCTTTTACTATCCTATCAAGTTTCTTGCTCTCAGGTTATTGATCTGGAATAAAGGGCGGATGCGGTAATGGGGGCTGGTGCAAGGTGCAGTCTGGGGTAGGGTTAATCTGTTAATGTGTTGTTGAGGAGGAGGATAGGATAGATGAATCATATTTTTAATACATGGAAAGATAGAGCAAATGGTATTTTGGATCCTTTCATGGAAGAGAATAAAGATATTTTTTTCGAAAAAAATTGTATACAAGAATTTCGATCTTACTAATAGTTGTAGTTACAATAATTACGGGGCCAGCAGATTTCACTTGTGCATCACTCTCACAAAACACACTAGCTAACGATTTCTTGTTCTATGAAGACACCAGAGCAAATAAATAAAAATTCTGATTGAAAATATGGAATAAGTCTGAAGTATAAAGAGTTAACTGATGTCTCTGTCGTACAACAAATAAAACAATATAAAGATAGATTAATGATTTATCAGACGTCTGTTGTCATGAAATCTACTTACCGCCACAGTCCACTGGGTTATTGTTGTCAAACAAAGACGTCCAAAATTAGACACAAAGTTTTATGGAAGCAAAATGAAGAGAATTAGTGGTCTATCTCTAATTGAAAGCTAGACACAAAATTTTATTTATAGAAACTGAAAATTGACTGAATTATAGAGATTTGGTGTAAAAATTAAAATTTTTACCAGTACAAGACTCTAAAACATGAATAATATAACGCTTATTTAATGTTTTATCTATCTACAAATCAAGATCCTGGGATAGTGTAATTATTGCTTTGCACACTGCAATTTGTTACATTTATTCCAATTTGGAAGAGAAAAGTAGGACAAAAATATTTAATCATAAGACAATGGAATAAGGCAATTGAGTCTCTGTACCTTGTGTGTGTTGTAAACCCCTTGACAGTTATAAATTCTTAAGACATCAGTAATTCCCTTATTGAGCACTGCAGACACTAAGGATACTCTACTGTTATATAAGGGAATGTGGATGTCACTGCAATTGTTCAGGTATCTGTAGTACATATCACAATAGCTTCTGTTTGAAACATGTAGTATTTGAATACAGATTAGACAGAGTGAGTCCCGTTTAGACCATAAGGATCCTTTGACATTTGGAAATATAAATAATATTAGTTAATGACGCCATCTTGGAAAAGATGTACCCTAATTACACACTATATGCTGTGCCTCACACCTTCTTTATTCCAACAAGTAGCAGAAACGCATTGAGTTTGTCGCCTGCCCTGTTAGGAGGTGTAGTACCGTACCAGTATAGTTTGAAAGAGTTCATTTTGAATCACAGTGTTTGAGGGTACTGTAATTAAAGTGAAATCTGATTAAACTATGGTAAATCAATTGTGGTTCCTAGCTGATTATAGATTTTCCTTGTCTAAACTTAAGGGTCAAAAGTTAACATCTATTCCCGGATTATTTTTAATAAGATTGATTTTTCGTCTCCACTCTTTGGCTTGGTCATCAGTTATAATCAAGAGAAAACTGACATGGTCTGTAATTCTAAATCTATAATCTTAGAAAATCTTTAAGTTATTATCAGAAGAAACTGAAAGGGACTTTATAGTAAAAACTTGTCAATAATCTGTATATGATTAAACTAAAATAGTCAAAAACATTATTCATATAATACATGGATAATAATAGTTTATCATTGTACTTTGAACATAAACTATTGTCACCTTATTGAAACAACAAACGTCACCTTATTCTGGGTTAAGTAGACAATGGGTTATCTTTTGTGCTATTGTTAGTTTCAAATATTACCGTGATCTGGCTTATATATTAGATGGTGGTACACTGTTGTATTTTATTTATAAGACACCCTACATCACCGTGATCTTGAGTTTCATTCTAGAAGGAAGCCCACTGTTGTACTATTGGTTTTTATACGCCCACATGGAAATGTGGACGTATATTGCCGTCGCCCCTGTCCGTCCGTCCGTCGGTCTGTCGGTCCGTCGGTCCGTCCACATTTGTTGTATCCACGATAGAGGCTACAGTTTTTATCCGATCTTAATGAAACTTGGTATATATGTATATATTGATAATATCTCGGTCAAGTTCGAAAATGGAAATTATCGCATGAACGGTTTTTGAGTTATTGCACTTGACTTAGTAAAAACTCGTCAAATTTGGTTTGTATCCACAATAGAGGCTACAATTTTAATCCGATCTTAATGAAACTTGGTATACATGTATATATTGATGATATCTCGGTCAAGTTCGATAATAGAAATAGTCGCATGTGCAGTTTTTGAGTTATTGCCCTTGACTTAGTAAAAACGCATCAAATTTGGGTTGTATCCACAATAGAGGCTACAGTTTTTATCTGATCTTAATGAAACTAGGTATACATGTATATATTGATGATATCTCGGTCAAGTTCGAAGATAGAAATAATCGCATGAGCGGTTTTTGAGTTATTGCCCTTGACTTAGTAAAAACGCGTCAAATTTGGGTTGTATCCACAATGGAGGCTACAGTTTTTATCCGATCTTAATGAAACTGGGTATACATGTATATATTGATGATATCTCGATCAAGTTCGAAAATGGAAATTATCGCATGAACGGTTTTTGAGTTATTGCCCTTGATTTAGTAAAAATGCGTCAAATTTGGGTTGTATCCACAATAGAGGCTACAGTTTTTATCCGATCTTAATGAAACTTGGTATACATGTATACATTGATGATATCTCGGTCAAGTTCGAAAATAGAAATAATCGCATGAGCGGTTTTTTAGTTATTGCCCTTGTCTTAGTAAAAACGTGTCAAATTTGGGTTGTATCCACAATAGAGGCTACAGTTTTTATCCGATCTTAATGAAACTTGGTATACATGTATATATTATGGATATCTCGATCAAGTTCGAAAATGGAAATTATCGCATGAACGGTTTTTGAGTTATTGCCCTTGATTTAGTAAAAATGCGTCAAATTTGGGTTGTATTCACAATAGAAGCTACAGTTTTTATCCAATCTTGATGAAACTTGGTATACATGTATATATTGATGATATCTCGGTCAAGTTCGAAAATGGAAATTATCGCATGAAAGGTTTTTGAGTTATTGCCCTTGACTTAGTAAAATTCTATTGTGGTTGTGATTTTCAAAGCATTTTGATGGAACTTGGTGTAAGCATCAGAATTGACATTAGTCAAGATTGAATTTCTGACTTTTTTTAACAAATGGTTTTTGGGTTATTGCCCTTGACTTAGTAAAATTGCGTCAAAAATATTTGTGCTTGCAAAATAAGCTACAATTTTTTAATACATTTGATGAAACTTGGTATGAGTATTGAAATAGATAAGATGGTGGTCAAGTTCTAATTTGACAATTTTCCATGAACAGTTTTTTAGTTTTTGCCCTTAACTTCAATATTAATTCAGTGAGTGTATTTGAGTTATTGCTCTATTTATTTTTCAAATTCAATGCTGCCAGTGGGCGTATGTTACCTTGCCTGGCAAGCTATCTTTTATAGATACACCAGAACTCACATTACTCTATATTTTAGAGAGTGATCCACAGTTGTCACAATTTCATTTACAAAAACACCAGAAATCAGTTAACCCTGTGTTATTTTCTAGAAGTAGCCTACCTTGCTATTGTAATGTAATGCTCATTGCTGTGTACATATAACCATTTATCACCTAACTTGGGATTATATTCTAGAAAGGGGTTCACTATTGTAATAAGCTTTTTCCAACTAATAGGCATTTGAACTGATATTTCTATTTTGATCTCACAATTGATTCGAAATACAATATTCAATGTAAATTTGTATCCATTATAATATATCAATGAAGTTGTGTAGAATATATTATTTGTATCAATTCCCCACTGAGTTGTTTGAACATTATCATTCTATTAGTCTGTATTCTAAGCTCTATTTTTATTTATTATATAGTTTACATAGAAACTTTAAAATATATTTACTGAATTGAAACCTAAGGAATAGGTTAGTTTGACCAATTACCGTGAAAGTAAACCAGACCCTTATTTTATATTTTATCATTTTTATACGCCCACATCAAAATGTGGACGTATATTGCCATCACCCCTGTCCGTCCGTCCGTCTGTCCGTCCGACTGTCAACAATTACTTGTGTACGCGATACAGGCCAGAGTTCTTATCTGATTTGAATGAAACTTGGTATGTGTATTCATCTTGATAATATCTCGGACAAGTTCGAAAATGGCACGATTCCATATGTCGGTTTATGAGTTTTGACTCTTGATTAAATGAAAAAACGTTAAAATTTACTTGTGTACGCAATAGAAGCTGTAGTTTTTATCCGATTTGAATGAAACTTGGTATGTGTATTCATCTTGATGATATCTCGCATAAGTTCGAAAATGGCACGATTCCAGATGTCGGTTTATGAGTTATGGCCCTTGATTAAATGTAAAAATGTTAAAATTTACTTGTGTACGCAATAGAAGCTGTAGTTTTCATCCAATTTGAATGAAACTTGGTATGTGTATTCATCTTGATAATATCTTGCACAAGATCGAAAATGGCACAACTCCAGATGTCGGTTAATGATTTATGGCCCTTGATTAAATGAAAAAACGTTAAAATTTACTTGTGTACGCAATAGAAGCTGTAGTTTTCATCCGATTCAAATGAAACTTGGTATGTGTATTCATCTTGATAATTTCTCGGACAAGTTCGAAAATGGCACGATTCAAGATGTCGGTTTATGAGTTATGGCCCTTGATTAAATGAAAAAAACGTTAATATTTACTTGTGTACATAATAGAAGCTATAGTTTGCATCCGATTTTAATGAAACTTGGTATGTGTATTCATCTTGATAATATCTCAGACAAGTTCGAAATGGCACAATTCCAGATGTCGGTTTATGAGTTATGGCCCTTGATTACATGAAAAAAACGTTAAAATGTACTTGCGTATGAAATACAAGCTATAGTTTTCATCCGATATGAATGAAACTTGGTATGTGTATTCATCTTGATAATTTCTCGCCAGATGTCTGTTTATGAGTTATTGCCCTTGATTTAATGAGAAAATGTTAAAATTTACTTGTGTACGCAATAGAAGCTGTAGTTTTTATCTGATTTGAATGAAACTTGGTATGTGTATTCATCTTAATAACATCTCAGACAAGTTCAAAAATGGTGCGATTCCAGATGTCAGTTTATGAGTTATTGCCCTTGATTAAATGAAAAAACATGGAATATTCTGTTTGCTGAAGTGGAGTGGGCGTATGTTACCTTGCCTGGCAACCTATCTTATTCTTTTTTTGTTAACTTAAATTTTTGTAAAATTTTGTGGAAATTTAAGGAAAGTTTTTGGCTTAAGGGGGTTGACAACCTTATCGTCCGAGGTGTATTTCAATGAAGAAACATATTAAGTTTATATCCATTCTATTTGGCATCTAGTAAAAATTTTAGCTCAATCGCTTCAGTAGTTTGTCAGATATCGGTCCGTAAAGATAATCTATTTATAGAACACAATGGGGTATTCCTCTATGTAGACGTACAAATTACATTGTCAGTTGACATTTCTGAGTACTACGTTATCAGCTAAATAAACCTTTTCTATGTTTGTCGATCAGATTTGTATTGGGGGAAATCCAGAAGTCACGTGATGTCCCATAAATCATTACGTCACATGTAAACAGAGAAATTTTATGATTGGTGATTGTTTTGACATGTGCTAATCCATGGTTTTACCACTCCAGTTATGTGGTTATCGGTGCATATCAATGTCTAAAAGGTGCCTAAAGATTTCTACAGCATGAAAGACAATCTTTTAACAACATGATCGTTAATTACGTAAGGTTTACATGTGTTTGCAAAGTGTTGAAAAAAACTGCCATTTTTCCAAAAGCATATCTCGCTTACAATTTATCCGATTTTTACAAACTTTGGCTACAGCTAAAGTTTACGATGTCCTCTATAACTTTACGTTGGCTTTTTTTAATAAAATTAATAGTTTTTTAAAAATTCGATTTTTCGTAAATGCACTCGCAAAATTTTGATTTCTATCAATATCTTCAAAACAAAACTTTCTATATTAAATAGTCTAGTAGATGTGCTAATTTTAAGGGAATAATTGACGTTTTCTTTTGTTCATCTTTCATACCCTATTTCTCAAAGTTGAAATGTCATAAAGAAATAAATTTTATATTTTGGGATAGCTGAAGTCCCCTCTTTCCATTGATATTTCAGATAGGTGGATAAGAATTGGTTGAAATAGTTGGTTGTACATAGGTTTAGGGTTGTCAACCCCCTTAAATTGGCAGTCTGTAATTTTCAAGGAAATAGATTTAAATCTCTTAGACAAGAAAATATAAATACTTAAAGTTTTGCATGTGGATCTCCATTAATATCTAATAGCTTGTATAAGTTCTGTGAGGTTGATCTTGAATCTGTCACCTGACATAAATGGAAACTAATAATCTTGGAAAGATTAATGCCAAATGTTTTGAAAGAATATCTGGATTACAGGATCCTCAAGAACATAAGTTATGATCCTTGATAAATCATTTTTGTCAAGATTCAAATGATTTTGGACCGCCTCAGCAGCTTGGATCTGATTATTAATGATTAACAATTCATATTTTTTTCATTCTAGTGATTCCTGTGAAGGGTAACCTGATATTGAAAAGATCAGCCTGCTTATTAACCTGGAGTGATGGACCCAATAAAAACAGGTGGGTACACTGACTATGATACCCTTACAAACTTACTTTAGGATTACAATACATATACAAAGATGAAAATTGACTCATATTTTCAACCCTTTACATTTCTAATAATGTCACAATGTGGCAAGTATGATTAATAATGTGTATTTTATCTATTTTTCTACTCAATAACTCTTTCACACGACTGAAATTGTATATTGTGAAAAGATATGGAAGGACGATTAATAATGTAAAAATATTAGAACAAGTATAAGAATTAAGAATGAAAAAATATGTGATGCTATTGACTTCAATCCAGAGTACTTGATGCTGCGCTTTCTCTGAGTTTGTCAACTCTACATCACTTTCACTGTGTTCACATTGAAATATGGACATATATTGCCGATGGTTGGTCCACAATTCTTGTAGACAAGATAGTGATTATACTTTAATCCAATCCTGATTAAACTTGGTATTCATGTATGCATTGACCTGGGTCAGGCTCAAAATTTTTAACAATAAACTTTTTTGTAGTTATTGCCCTTGACTTAGAAACAATAATAAAGATTACAGTTTTCTTCGATCTTGATAAAACTTCATATTCAAGTATATTGATAAGATCGTGGTCTAAACTAAACAATTTAGCTGCCATACTGTATTTTATGAGAATATATATGAAAGACAGAATAAAGTAGTTGATACTATTGAAGACTGTTATCTGATAGAGAGGTGATTAGTACTGTCTCAACAATAGTCTTATTATCTCATTCAAGGAGACTTAATTAAGTAATATCTTTATACATTGATTAATATATATCACTACAAAGAAGGTACCTTAAAAACCATATTTTACTGTTCACTGAATGATAATAAATATTCCATGCCTTCAGTTGGTTAAACCTTTGCTATATTTTGTGCTACAAATCTGTACATTGTCAAGGCTGGACAAATTGTTTTTTTTGAAAATATTGACTTTATTACACATTTTGTCAGTGTAACTTAATCTCTAAGCAAAAGTGAGCATGAGCTGCCTGTAAATAGCATTATTATTAACTGTAGCAAAGTGGCTAACAGAATCTTGGCTGCATAGAAACACGCTTTTTATACGCCCACACATAAATTTGGGCGTATATTGTAGTCGCCCCTGTCTGTCTGTCTGTCTGTCTGTCTGTCTGTCCACAATTGTTGTGAACACGATAGAGACCACAATTCTTGATGGATTTTGACCAAATTTGGTGAGTGTGTTATAACCCAAGGAAGAAGCCTATTGAAAATCAGACCAATAGATAAATATTCAATGAGTTATTGCCCTTGTTTTTGAAAATTTGTTGTGAACACGATTAAGAGTGTGTTTCTTGATGGATTTTGATGAAATTTGGTGTTATTGCTTGTTATTACTTAAGGATGAAGCCTATTGAAAATCAGACAAATCGAAAATTAAATTGATGAGTTATTGCCCTTGTTCTTCATCTGGCTGTCCACATTGTTGTGAACACGATAGAGACCACATTTCTTGATGGATTTTGACCAAATTTGGTGAGTGTGTTTGTTATAACCCAAGGAGGTAGCCTATTGAAAATCAGACCAATCGAAAAATATTCAATGAGTTATTGCCCTTGTTTTTGAAAATTTGTTGTCAACACGATTAAGAGTGTGTTTCTTGATGGATTTTGATGAAATTTGGTGTGATTGCTTGTTATTTCTTAAGGATGAAGCCTATTGAAAATCAGACAAATCGAAAAATAAATTGATGAGTCATTGCCCTTGTTCTTGAAATCACATTCATTTTGCGTTCAAAAATGTGTTGTGGACATGATAGAGAGATGGTTTCTGGATGGATTTTGACCAATTTCGATGTGTGTGTTTGTAATCATCCAAGGATGAAGCCTTCTGCCCGCCTGTCTGTTTGTCTGTCCGTCTGTCTGTCCGTCTGCCTGTCCACAATTGTTGTGAACACGATAGAGACTACATTTCTTGATGGATTTTAATGAAACTTGGAATGAGTCTTTGTAATGACCCAAGGATGAAGCCTATCGAAAACGAAACCAATCGAAAAATATTTACTATGAGTTATTGCCCTTGTCCTAAAATTCCTTGTGAACACGATAGGGAGCCGGGTTCTTGAAGGAATTTGATGAAACTTGGTGTGAGTGTTTGTTATAACTCGAGGATAGACCCTATTGAAAATCAGACTAATCAAAAAATATTTATTGAGTTATTATAAACGTGTTCACTTTATCAGCCTCTGATTCTTTGTAGACTTGATAGAGATCTGGTTTCTTGATAGATTTTGACAAAGCATGATTTGAGCCTTTTACATTTAAAATATTGTATTTACTGATACCTATTGTCCACCGCCTGAATAACTAAGGCTGCCAATGGTGGGCGTATTCTGATGGGCCACTGCTATTTTTATCCTTAAAATTAATTTATCTCTTTATTGAAAGCAAAAATGAGCATGTCTTTCCTATCTCATATCTTTTTATTATAAACTGTAGCATAGTGGCCAACAGAATCTTGGCTGTATACAGACACCTGTTTTTATCTAAGTATTGTTATTTTTACAACATTCCAACTGAAGTTCTACCTTCCTCAAACAATATGTCAGGGTGATACAAGGTAATTAACGCCAGACCTCAGACCACAATAGATTAACTTCATTTGTAAATCTTTTGGTCTGACCTGTAGAAGGCTGTCTATTTAGCTGCATTTGTCAGTCTCGTGACTCTAGTCCAAGTTATGAGCTGTCTATTTGACTGCCAGATAGACTGAATAAGATTACCAATAGCTCACTGTGAAGTTGATCGCTCTTGACTTTTCGTCAGTGGAATAGTCTTTGACTAAAAATTAGGCCTATTATGAAAAGATTATGTGTGGTTATAGTCTGATATATGTTTGTTGGAATCTGATTTTCATTCTGAAATAATATTATCTCAGTAGGGTGGTCTAGCTTTGATGTTATATCTTGATCTTTTTATTTTTCATCCTTTTCAGGGTTATATTTTTACGCCTTAATTTCATGTAGTTAGCAGACAATTGGTTATATCGAACATGATAAACATTCAGAAAGAACTCAACTGATAATAGTTGCTTTTTTTCATTTTTATCACCCCTTTATTGGTTTTTGTCTTTTCTACCAGATGATTAACTGTCAAATATATCAGTGTACCGTAGTTCTTGAGTTACTTAAGATCTCCTATGCCTATTGTTTTCTTTATTCTTCTTTCCCCTTTCATCATTTTATTTTCTTTCATTTTGACTGACTTTGATAATCAATGCAAGCTAGTGGATAGCTAAATGCTGCTACAAAGTCACTTTTGTCTCAATTCGATTTTCTTCAAATTTGTTTTCTTCATTCTTATCTATTCTGGTTTTAATCGGTTATTTTTTTCCATTTAGACCGACTGTTGGGCGATAATCAATGCAAGCTAGTCGTCTGTGAAACACTGGTTCAATATGTCTTCTATTCTGATTGTTTCTTCTACAGGAAATACCATTTCTTTTCTTCAGACTAGATCAACATGAAGATCTCTTTATAATGGTCCAATATAGATACCTACTTTATACAATCTTCACATTTATGTCTGAGTTATATTCCAGAAAGTTTCCACTGTGGTACCACTGAATGTTAATAGAATCACCAGGCATCATCTAACTCTTTGAGTTATATCTAACGGGGTGGTCCACTGTGGTACCACTATATGTCTATCTAAACACCAGAAATCATTTTATTCTGGGTCATATTCAAGAAGATGGTCTCTTCACAAGACGTCACCTAACAATGGATTATCTGTCTAGAGAAACTCTAGACATCACTTAATTCTGGGTTTATATCTTAGAGGGTGTTCAACTGTGACATCACCTAGCTCTGAGTTTTATTCTAGAGGGTGGTCCACTGTGGTTCTATGTTTATAGACACTACCACTGAGTTATATTCTAGAGGGCAGTTGTGTATCTTACTCTGGATTATATTCTAGAGGGTGGCTCACTGTTGTTATATAACATTATCATATTGTACACAACTCAAATCCTCTCTCAGTGAACTGTTCTTAATTCTGGTCAGTTTAATATAATTGATAAATAGTACTCAGCATAACTTACTGACACTGCATTAACCTGAGTTCATTCCAAAACAGTAACAAAAAAGTTCATCAATAGGAAACTACATTTAACAAGATGAACTGTGGCAATCAGTTCTCAATATCACTCTCTAAGTGTTAATCAATTTGCCTATAGTTATTGCTTGAAGAGCAGAAATCCTGAAACATTTTACAAAATTGAGTAGAATTTGAACAGATTTTAAAACAGATTGTTCAGCTGAACAGATTTAATAAAGAGAGCAGATGATCAATAAGGAAACTGGTTATTGTTCACATCTATTAATCTGATACAACAAATTGTCCAAAACTTTTTATAGATTCAGCTTTTTGATCTGAGAAATGTTCAAAAAACATCATATAATTAGTTCAATGATTAATGAGTGAATCGAGCATGAAATTAAAAGTTTAGAACTGCTTTTTTCCACAATCTTATTATCTGGATAAAATAAAAGTTTAGGATAAAGTGAGATGAAAGAGGCCAGGCTAGTTTCAGTTCTGCAGTTGTGAATGACTTAATTAAGTTGATACTATTAAACTTAAGTGAATTCTATTTGAGTAACTTGGGGAATCAACCCCTTGAAATGTAACATTCATCTCACTCTATCTTGCCTGTGTGATATTTCCGTTGTTCTATCCATCATTGATATTGATTGGTGGTGTAAAAGATAGAGGTAATAGACAGTTGTTAGTAGACCTGAGGGAGACATTTTTTATTATAGTTCATAATCAAACTTGTGTTTTATTTCAAAGTTTTATTCTTATGTTATATTCAATTGTCTTTCTACATCATTACATTGTAAGGATAACATTGGGTAAAAAAAAGGGCAGAAAGGAGCATTTTCTAGGTTATCTGTACCCATTTACTGCTGGGTCGACTTTAATTTAGAGTGAAGATGACTTAAATTTAAGGTCATTGCACTATCACACACCATCTTATAGAGATAGGAACCCAGAGTCACAACTCGCTTGACATAACCTAGCAAATGATGTCATGGCTGTAAAGAACCGAAGCTCTAACAGACTGTGTTATAATCAACTCTACCGGTACTTCAAACCTTAAACATACATAGTGTTGTATTTCTCTCTCTCAGTGTTTTCCTTAGCCTTCAGATTTTTTTAATCCAGTATCTTTTTGCGAATGATTTAGGCCAGAGATGTGGACTCAACAGACAGTCCCTGGCAAAAAGCCCTCAACAGTTTGAAATCCAAATACCGTATATCTTTTTATCATATTTACCGTTGTACACGTAACAATGCATTGCCACTTTTAATTAATCAAATAAGCGAAATATCTGTTTTTCCTGTGAACATGTCCTTGTGTTATTTTGTAGATGTTTTAAGCCTAAGAAGGGATATGGTGGGGAACTGTGTTTGAATCATTACAGGGTAGGTACCATTCATAATAGTTACTTTAATGATTTCGTATTGGCCTATTTTTAAGTTAGACCTGCACTTCATGACAGTTATTTGGTTATATTCCATAGTTAATTTTTGGAACTGAAGCAAAAATTGTTTGATCCCAGGAAAGGTCAAATTAAACTTTCAGATTTTTCAGCTAGGTTTCCCCTTGTCAGTCCCTCTGACCTGCATTACTGTGGAAAAAGCATTTAGTCTTTTGGATAGGACAATAAACCAAGGCCCAGTGTTTTATAGGCTTTGCACCTTAAAGATTCCTCAAATGTTGGAAATCGCAAAAAGAGTAATTAGGCTTAAGCTGCTGTGCTGTCCTGGCAAAATTTCCCTTATTGCACACTGCATGGCATTGCCGGTCACATTAGCTCATAAGATGCAGAAGAGTAGGATATAAAACTCCTTTTTGGATTCTTTCAAACCAACATCCACACAATCATTTATCCTACATATAAGGATACATTTGAATATAGCCAACACATCTGATAAGCCAACACATCTGCTGCTGTATGTGAAACCATTTGGATGTAGTAAACCTTGTGTATTTATTGGCTTTGATATATTTTTATGTTTATTATTATTAAAAAGTAACAAAATAATTTTCAAAAACTGTCTGTTCCAGATACCTAAAATGCATCTAGAAGGCCTATACCTTTATAATAAAACATATGATCAGCCTTTACGCGAAGTTTACCAGCCAGGTCCTGGAGTGGTGGACACTGATTTTATTTTATATATTACATCACAAACTACTGCCACCTGTCAACATCAGGTAAGATAACTCTTCCTAAACGACTTTAGTATCAGTGGGTTTAAAATGAAAAATGAAGAATTGTTTTCAAAAATTGGGGGATCTTTAGTGTGAATCAAATGAGTCAATTTCTTAAAAACATAAAATGTGATAAAACAAAACAAACGGTCTATTTGCAGGAAAATGAAGTGTATGGTTATGCCAGCAGTTGTCAAGAAGATCAAAATGGCCGTCCGATAGCAGGTGTGGTGAACTTTTGTCCTGAAATGTTTTTTAAACATAAACATTTTACTGATCAGCATTTATATACAGTAAGTAGCTATATTGTCACAATAAGCAGTGCTCAGCTAGATAGTAGTTCTACAATTAATTTGTTTTTGGCTACAGCCAGATTTCCTTTGTCTGGAAAAAAAAATGTCAGCATATAGTTATCATTATTAACATTGTATATCATCTCTTCATTGTCTTCAAAGTAGCACCTAATGTTTACTGATTTTGGGAATCTGGTAAAACTTAGACTCACCCAAATCAGATAGTTAGGTACTGGATGCCCTTTCTACTTGCACATTCTTCTGTCGTTTGTGAAGCCGCTTATCTCTTTGGGTCATTATTACCCTGAAACTCTTATACAAATAGGAGAGCACCGTCCCAGTTTATATTCCTGAGGTTTGAAGATATATGTTGAAAATATTTCCTGTTGGAATGTTTTTGAACAATAATCTACATTGAAATATGATTTAATAGATTATAAATGTTGGAATATTTAAGGAAAATATAATTTGATTAGCTCCATGATAAGACTAAATAATCACACTATCTTTCTATTGATCATATTTGATTAACCAGACAGAAATTTCCCTCTAAGTTCTCATTTTTATCTCTTGAAAATCTTGACATCATCAACATTTATTCACAATTCTCAATCAGCATCAGAAATATTCAAGGTACCCGTATTTTAAGAACTATTTAGAGAGTAAATGGTTATTTATATATTAAAGTAACAATAATATTATTTAAACGTTTACAAAAATGATTTTGAATTCAACTATCGGATAAAAATATTTGCAATTATGCAGTGAAGTGCTGTGAACAACAAGGGAAACTTAGTGACTGGTTAGGATTTAATCTGAATAATTTAAGACTTTCTTTCATGCAAGTATTGTAAATGAAAGTAGAAAGTCTTGTTGTTTAAAACTTTCTCTTGTAATTTTCTATTCCAGACAGCACTACATGAAATATTTCATGCTCTTGGGTTTTCTAAAAATTTATTTCCAAAATTCAAAGATTGTTCCAAATCTGGTTAGTATAGATTTTTTCCTCTCTTTAACTTTCTACATAATTTCACCTTTGGTTTGGATTTAGTTTTAATTCATTTTAGAGATCAAAGAGTTAATCTGCAGTAAAGCTTTTAGGATGAAAAGGCCATAATAAAGATAACAGTAAATCAACATACTTAATGGTTAGTAAAAAAGTCAACCTAGAGGTTGTGAAAGTCAAAGTAAAGATAGCAGTAAGCCAACCTTGAGGATATGAAAATTAAAGTTAATATAGAGCTCACAAGTTCATATGGCTAATGTTCATTTCCATTTTTTTAAGTAATAATATTTCTGAAAATAACATAAAACTAAAGGTCTTAAACTTTATCAATAGGTGGATTAAAGTTGGACTTATCAGGTGCATTGAATCTCTTTATAAGACAATATAATACTGTATTCTATGGATTTATTGTGTTATCATTATATTGATAATAATTTATTTCATTGATAATGCCCTGCTATCCTGTTAAAATAGCAGCTCAGTACTTCAGATACAGTCATATTATAATAATATCAAATACATGCAAGCAAGGTAGCAATTACTTTAAAAAGTAGAGGGATTCTGCAGTATAGATTTTACATTTGGTATGTGCACTAATGAACATAGACTAAATTTGGCCAAGTTTCTGGGGTTTTTTTTGCAGTCATCCTAAGAAATACTATAGATATTTATGTTGTAGATGAGTATAAGTGAAGTAGATATTTTTTTTAATTATTTTTTTTGATAGGTTTATATGGAAAATTCTCAATTCCACTGTCACAATGAATGTATCAATTTTTACTGGGGTTTTTTTAATTCCCTGGGAAGTTGACATATTACTAGAAATGGTATTTCTTTAACTCATAAAATATAAATGACAGAATTGTTTGTCTCATGTCAGGTGAAAGCAATATTTATATCTAAAATAATTATCATGGGACAGCTACATCCATCAAACCATTTTTCATGCCACATTGAAGCTGACTTTTTGTGTTGTAATCTTTCAATGAAATAAAACCGTTTTCTTTTCTTATTGAGCTAAGATACTGTTCTTTGTCCTTTTTAAGTCTATGATATGAATTTTACATTTTTTATACATTATACTGTTTCGCACCGAATGTGCATGAAATAAAATAAGTTTTATGTCCTGTTGTTTTTATTATATGGATTTATTTATAAAGAATTCAGCTAAATATCTAATAATAAGGTTTTGCATCACTTCTGTAAAATAAGATATAAAATTGATTTCTACCTGTACAATATTTAATAGAAAACTGTCACAAAACTCAGGAAAAAAAAGAAATTCTACTTGGAATGATGAGGGAATAACAAATGTGTCTATCAAATTCTGTAGGCTGAAAGAAATAGTAATGCAAGAGTAGGTTCTTCTAGATTAACCACTGAGCTTCTAATTTTCTTTCTTCAAGGACATTCTTTTCAGAGCAGAACCCCTTTTGAGTTTGTCTATAAGATTTCCAAAATTTTTGAGCTTCAGAATGATAATAGAGACAGTTCATTAGCAGGCTGGGCATGCTGACCTTTAAATAATAATTGATGCTTCTTAACAATTAGTGTCAATTCCTCAAATTTTATAGAATTTGTGCTAATCTATTCTAACTGTGGCAGATTGAGCAGGAACTCCAGACATGTATAAAAAGTAATTAAGTTTGTGTCTCAATATAATGACATATATTATCATGCTTGCTCTGTAGGCCACATGCTATCACTTCCAGAAAACTTAATGCCACTGTGAATGGATTGTCAACTTGACATTTTCACCCCAGTAATAACCTAATGTAGGATTATTTCATACTTCCCAATAAAATCAATGGCTTGTTCTTGTCTTTCCAAATACTCGGTCTTTTCGTTAAGAAAAAAAAAACACATCTCCAAGTATTAGTATAACCTTTTTCATCATTTATTGATCTTCTCAACAAATATTGGAAAATCAGAGAAAAAATGTGATTTGATTGATAGAAAACGCAGGCGTTTGATTGATGAAGTGGCAGGCGATATTTCCACCTGACTGAATTCCATTGATAAAGAGTATTGATCAATTTTTAATCTTTACACCCTCTTGGATGGCTGAGGTCTATTGACGTAGGATATTAATATGTGTTTATCCTTTACACCTCGAAGATGAACTATTCAACATTAACTCTCAGTTTTAGTAAATTGAGATTATGAAAAATAACAATAAAAATGGACTGAAATCACATCCAATAATACTTGAGTGACAATGTTGATGGATTCTAGATTTATCTTTATATTTTAGGTAAAGGGTTGGATTGTTCAGTGAGATCGCAGTCAGTTTATAAAACAGTTGACGGAATGACACGACTGGCTACACCAAAAGTTATAGAAAAAACACAGCAACATTTCTCTTGTTACACTGAGTTGGATTTTGGTGGACCCTTGGTAATACAGGTATGTAACAGACATCCTCTTGCTGTTATCCCTCAAAAACCACTGTTGGAAAGTAAACAATTCTTTCCCATTAAAGATTTGGTTGATGATTGTTTATCCAAAACATGTGGTTGCAATTTAAAACAGACTCCATGTCGTGGATCTTTTAAGTGTCTTTGCACCTACTGTAAACACTTTTTTATTTGCAACTTTTAGTTTCTTGAAGATACTGCCCTTTAGTTAACACATTTCTCTTTTACAAACCCTCTTTTGTACAGTATATAGTTGTTTGCTTTTAATTTCAATGGCAAGCTATCTTTATATGATGTTTCATTAAGTCTTCCTATTTAAAGATAATTTATAGAGAATATTATTGTTTTTTTTCAGAATGATGTTGTTACATCCCACTGGGATTCTGCCATAATGCAAGGATCATTAATGACATCAGACAACACTATGGTTAGTTAGTGTTTTTATTCAAACATACAATTATATTCAGTGAGAAAAAACAAATTTTAAGCAGTTAAAATAAATGTGCATGACATTTCAGATCTGTTTTTCGTAATGATATCTTCAATGGTATTAGTCAATCACAACATTGAGATTTAATCCAATTTGTTTTGAATGTGGATTATAACATCTGTTTCATTTTGTGGCAATGTTGTAATTGGTGTTTACATTTAATGTCGAGGGTAAAAAGATTCTGATTAGCAGCAGTTAAAGGATTGTTAACAAAAGGGTACTAGTAGTTGTTGAAAAGAAAAAGATATGTTATTTGTATTGTAGCCTGAGTTAACAGTGATAGACCCTATCACTCTGGCTGTTTTCGAGGATTCAGGGTGGTACCAAGTAGATTACAGTCAAGCTGACAGATATTCCTGGGGAAAAGGTATTTCCATTTCAATTAAATTTTTATAACTACTTAGAGTCACAAGGATCCAGTCTACCTCTTTACAAGATTATCTGTATCCATTCAAAATTGGTGAAAAAAAAAAGGGCTTTTGTACCCATTTACAGCTGCAATGATTGATAAGGAAAGATGACCAGCTTAGGAATGACGACTATCTTGCATACAGGCATTGGCAGTCTTTTTTAATATGTTCTTTTTTATTATAGATGGTGGTTGTAAATTTGGTTTAAAACAATACTGTGATATTCAGACTCCTTATTTCTGTTATGGAAGGTGAGTATCTTTATGTATTATAATGCTGCTCTATTTTTCTTTGATGGAAAATAAATACAGGAAAATAGGTGACAAAATGCTGGAAAACTTGGAAGAGTAATTTGAATGGTTTTCTGAAGATATAAAGTTGTACACAAACTTATGGAATCACAAGCAAATCTGACTGATTAATAGCTTAGTACGATGTCACCAACAAGAATAATCTACAGTCAGAAGAAACGTTACTAAAATCAACTATAACTGATTTGATATTATTTTTTCAGTGGGCAAGGCTGTCATTATTTAGGGAAAGATAAAGGTGTGTGTAAAACAGATTTAAATATAAAACCATGTAAAATATACACTCCAACAACTCCACAGGTAATATTGATTCTTCTTTATAATACTGATCTTCTAAAGCAAATGCTTCGTGTTATCTTCTGAAATGAATCGGCCACCATACCTTTTAGGATCTTTTCATGTCGATGGAGATTATTCACCTCTCCTGATTCCAACTATGGTTTATTTGGTTTATCAGCAATTCCCTTCAGGCTAACATTGTATCATATTGTCAGTTTAAAATACTATTAAATAATACTTTGACAAAAATAGTCTTTGATTTTTCTCTCTGGTTATTTGTGGTATTCAGAAGTATTCCATGTGTCTGTTTCTTTACTCTGACTTATCGAAAGATACTTGTACAATACTTTTGTTCTGATGTGTTTATCTTATATATTTAGGACCAATGTATCAAACCATATGGAGTTCGATATTCTAATGTTTATGGTGAAACCTTTTCTGAAACCAGTCGTTGTTTTACATCAAGCCTTTATCCAAGGGTAAATTTCTACCATTGCATTTTTAAAATTTTTGGTACTGTCTAATATAATATGATTATTCTGATTTTAAACCAAATGCTGCATCTACAGTTTCTATCAAGAGAAAGACATTCTAAGACTCAGCACTACTACTAAACTGATATTCCATTTCACATGGAAAATTAATTGGTTTGCCACTAATTGAAATGTTTTGATTTTTAGACATTAAATACATCAGACCTGGAAACAGTGGGAAGATGTTACGAACATCGCTGTCCAGAACCTGGTCATGTTCAGATTAAAATAAACCATTCAGAGTGGATAGACTGCTTCCCTGGTGCTAGTATAGAGGTAAGACTATAATTGATAGAGATTTTTTTTTTCTTTTGGATTTCACAAAGGTAAGGCGCCTATCTACCAACATATTCAAGTAATGTTTTGTACACACTTTTTCATTGTTTGTTATCAGGGATTATTTTTAACATTTTTCCCTATTATCATTGAAGATCTCCAAGTTTTCTGGATCTGTGGAATGTCCCTCTAATCCTGATATTTTATGTTCTGAAGAACAACTAGTCACATCAACAGCAGCTCTGACTCAGTCCACAACCTACAGAATTAGAGACCCAGGTAGAAGATTTTGAATTTCTTAGATATTTATATTGACATTTTTATATGCCAATACATTAAGGCCGCCGCCCCTGTCTGTCTGAGTTATTGCCTTTGATCTTGAAAATGTTTCATGTATTGCGGCCACAGTAGAGAGTTGATAAGCTGATGGATTTTGATGAAACTTTTGAGTGTTTGTTATAACCCAAGGGCGAACCCTACTGAAAGTCAGACTAATCAAAAATTGTACTGTAAGTTATTCCCCTTTCTCTTAAAAACAATGTTGAATTTATTGTGGATAATATTGAGAACTGGTTTCTTGACAGACTATGATGAAACTTGGTGTGCATGCTCCTAATCATCCAAGGTTTATTATTGGTTTATGTAAAATATATTTTGTGAGTGATTGAATTTTTTTTTTCAGATTTTGAAGCAATACCTATTAAAATATTTTTTTCCCAGGATAATTTAACCCAGCTCATAGATCGGACATTCCTCTCATATTTTGAGACAGCATTCATTCATAAAGTCATCTCAGTTATTCCTGTTTCGCGTGACAGAATAGAGAATTTTACAGCTGACCCAGAAAATAACACTGTTACTTTTTGGTTAAAACCACCAACTCTTTATAACAGTAAGTTTACATACTGAAAGGCTACAAATTATTGCGAGATAGAAATTAATGCGTTAAATGCGACCTATCCGTGATCGCATTAATTTGTATCCGCATTTTTAAATACATATTCCCAAGTGAATTTTATGGAGTTCAATATGACTGACATTAGTGACAAGTATTTAAATTGAGACCGGACGGGATTAAGTAATTAGGTAATTATCTCTAAATTTGAAGCTGATTTGTAATCAATCATGTTACAAAAAAAAGATTTTCACACTTGACTATTCAAAGATAAAATCTTGATCATTGTTCAAGTCTTCATTCAATAATCACTTTAGAATTTCGATGATTTTAAAAAATGCGACACCTATCGCGGATCGCATTAATTTATACTCGCATTTTAGTGGCTATACCCTATGTCGCATTAATTTGTTGACGCATTAATTTCTAGCCTTACAGTAATTAAGAATTCTGAATAAAATACAATAGAACACAAGAAGATCAAATGACTGACTTATAAATGCCCTATAATTTATACCTTAAACCAAAAAAAGATCAAATCTTTTTTGCAGATATCAGTAGTGAAGACATAGAATACCAACTAGAGCTCACTGTACTCAATGGTCAATTCTGGGTCCACGTAGTTGTCAATGGTAAAAACAACACGTTTTACGCTAATGGTATTTCTAACAGGTCTGAAATCAGGTACAGTGATTAAAAGTAAAACTCTTCTTGGTCTGACTTTTCCTTGGCTTGGAAACTTGACCATATTTTATAATTATTTGGAAAGATTTCAGTGCACCCTTTAATCTTTGTGCTGTAGTCTTTCAAAAGTAAAAGACAAAACCCTTCTTCCTCTGACTTCCAAATCCAGGCACTCTGTGCATTATGATGCATCATTACAGTAAATTTATAATCAAATGAGTATTTCAACATTTTTATGTTTATATGAGGAAGTTTAGATAGATTTTGTCTAGGCTTCTTTGTATTTATATTATTGATACATGATTTATCTTTCCTAGTATTTGGTTACATGAGAAGAAAATGTATAATAAAGGTCATGGCCTGCGTAGTGATATGGTGATAGGAACTATAATCGGGTCTATTGTTTTTGTGGCATTGGCCATCTTTGTTTTTGTGATGTTAAATCGGAAGACGAATGACGTTATATTGACTCCGTCAGGATCATCAGCTTCTGTGTCTGCTTCTCCTGCTACACCAAGACTTAGTCCGTTCAGAAAAAATCGTGCCCAAGGTGCTCAAGGGGGATCTCCCATGCCTTCTATAGAAGAAAACCGGGAATTTATTCAAATGGAGATTGACGATAGCCAAACTGTTGAGGCTTTAGTGTGATGCTGGTAAAAAGAGGCCACTAAAGTGGATGGTGAAAGAGATGCTTCAGTGTATAACACTGAAAAGGGAGGAATGAAGTTTACTTCTAAGTGTTTTGACCATAGTTTCTAAAAAAATACCTTAAAATCCAAATTTGTCTTGAGTGTGGTATTCCCTCTATCCAAAATTCCACATTTAAGACAAATTTTTTCATCATTTCTAAGGAATGCCGGCTGAAAATTGTATTGATAAGACAAGGTATTTATATAATAAGAACAATGATTAAAAACTGGATTGTGAATTATTAGGAAGACTATTTAAGGTTGACAGTGATACTGAATTGTGAAAAATTGGATATTGGATAAAAACTGTGGAATATTATGGTTTTTTGTATCAGTAACATCTGCAAATAAACAATTTCTTGTTATTTGAGATGGAAAATGATAGAGAAATGTGTTCCTACAGAAATTGTTGTGGTTATTGTTATCTATGGTGATTGTTTTTGAAAGTAAAGGGTGGATGAAATCATTAAAGTTTTTTCTTGTCAAAATGAACTCCTGTTTTAGGGAGAATGGTGATATTAAGACAGGGCTGGACCCAATTATTTAAAATATTTCCCTGTTGATGTTAAGGATCTCATGTCCAAAGCTGTGAATTTTTGCATGTATGTATACAGATGAAGATTGCTTTCTTAGTTTTTAGAAAATATTTTTACAAGTTTCAAGTATTTTGAAATCAAAAATGTTATTGATCAAGCATATTCAATTTAAGCTTTTGAATTTTCACTTTTTGAAAAGGTTTGGAACGTGAATCATGTCACTTTCTGCTGTTTTATTCAGAATGCCTATCTGAATGATTTGGCTGTGATTTTAAGTTATTTTGAAATGTGCTGTATTATATTGCTTTGAATTAAAATTTTGCTTTGAATTATTTGTTATGATAAAACAGTTGTCCAAATTTTTCAGTTTTTAGATTTAATGAGCCTTTTAGAATGATGAAAGACTCACTGTTTTAAGCATGTACAATACAAGTAGGAAAATAATGAGTTCATGGCATGATCTAAACCATTGTGACTACAGCCTGCAAAAACAAACCAAATAAAACATAAGCATTATTTCACATGGCACATTAAATTTAAGTTTTTCATTCATAGTTTCATTTACTGTTTAAATAAATTTGTTCAGCCTCTTTAACTAACCCATGAGCAGTGAATTTTTAAACTTTGCTGATCATTATGCTTTTGTCAATTTCTGCCATTTTTCTTGCTTTCTTGTGCTTCCTGTAAATTTGTGTAGCGTTGCTTTGGTGATGTTTCTTTTAGTAGTCTTGGTCCAATTTATTAAAGACTATATTTCCCAACAACTTTTAAACCATAAGATATTTAGTTGAAAGCTGATCTAATAATTGCCTTTAGTTGTTGTTATTAAGTCTTCAAGAATTAGGAACATTTAAGTTTGTATATACTCTTGTTTGTTAATGCATTGCTAATGCTTAATTGAATGTTTTTCAATTGGCTCTTGAGCCTTGTGTTCAGTCCTTTTCTGAACAGTTTTCATAAAACCTTTTGGAATGCCACAAATTGCTTACTGAGATGGAATATCGGAATCTCACTTAATAAACAGAGTAGCCTTGACCATATAACTTGACTCATAGCAGGTTATGGTATGGAAAGATAAAGGTTTTTTATACGCCCCCATTATAATGTGGTTGTACATGTATATTGTCGTCAGTGACTCATCACCTTGTTCAATTGACAATTGACTTGTGAACGCTATGGAGGCTACAAGTTTCATCTGAATTAAATTTGATGTGATCACTTATATTGATGAGACTTTGGACAAGTGGAATATTGATGAATTTTTTTATGAACGAATTTTGCGTTATTGCACCTGACTTAGTCAAAACACGTCAAAATTAGCTTGTGAACGCTAAAGACTACGGTTTTCATTAGATTTGAATGAAATTTGGTGTGATTACAATTATTTATGAAATCTCGAACATGTTGGATATTGACGATTATATTAGTGAACTGTTTATGAGTTATTGACCTTGACTTATTATGCCAAGGTTAAAACGCATCAAAATTAGCTTGTGACCGCTATAAAGACTAGTTTTCATTTGATCTGAATGAAATTTGGCGTGATTACTATTATTTATGAAATCTTGAACATGTTGGATATTGACCATTTTTTAGTGAACTGTTTATGAGTTATTGCCCTTGACCTAGTTAAAACGCATCAAAATTAGCTTGTGAACATGATAGAGACTACAGTTTTCACCTGTTTTGAATTATGTGATCATGTATGTTAATGAGATCTTGGCCTAAATAACCTGTGTTTAAACAGAAAAATTTTTTAAAGAGGGTGTATCTTGCTAGGCAACCACTTGTTTTTATTTAAATTAGTTTTCTTTTTTTTAAATATATTTTAAGAATTACACTGAGGTAGTCTTAGATGTTTTTATATTAATGGTATGGTTTCTTTGCTCATTCATTCTCATATATTTTGTGAAACTTAAATTCTTCCTATATAGAATTGGAATCTCAACATGTTTAAGATGCCATCACACTATACAGTCTTTACCAGTTGTTTATGGTTGCCAGAAATGACAGTGAGTTCTAAACACAGCTCCAAACTCAGTTGCATTTGAGTTTGGGTTTGAAACTTACTATAGCTATTCTTATTTGCACTATACACAACAGGTGATTGCTTTGGTGTGAGGGCCTTAAAGATATGTATTGCAGAAAATTCTATTGCCTAAAATAGTGTTCTGCTTCTTGTTTTCATTTTTAAGTTCTGTTTAACTGTTGAGCATGTTTTTTAAGAACAGAACTCTATTTCACAATAAATCTTGGTATGATCTTTCATTCTAAGATTAGTCATTACTTGTGGTATATCAAAACCTTAAGATTTTTTTGTGAAACAGGTCTTTTTCTGCAAATAGTTTTTGCTTTTCTTGTTTATTTGTCTCATTTTAATCAAGATATATGCAATATTAACGGGTAATTGCTAGTTGTAAACCCCATGAATCTAATTTATAAGCACTCATTTGTGTTCACAAATTCCACTGCTGTGATGTGTTTGAAAGAGAAGAAAAATGGATAACTTACAACTTCTCTTTATCCATAAAGCTTAGTTGTTATTAACTTACAACTTACTAAGTTAGATCAATTGAATCAAAATTGTTGTAATAATTATCCATTCCCTTATATTTAACCACTCCTCAACAGTGGCTGAATAGAAATCAAAATTTTATCTGTGCTTAATTAGAGTTTGAAACACTAACACTCCTTGCAGTCCAGTTGTATCAAGAAAATGTTTTTTGTCAAAATTATATTTATAAGTCATCATTAATATCACAAATTTTGTTAAATTTATTTTATTTTCATGTTTCTGTATATGAATTACTATTTTTTGTTTTTATTTATAATAATCTATGTAGAGACTGGTGCAAGTCAAATTTCTCCTTAAACAGTTTAAATAAAAATCTCTAGATTTCATAATAAATTTTTATTTGAAAGTGTAATTCTGATTATCAATGAAACAAACAATTGGATGTAAGTTGCCAAGATGGGTAGATGTCCAATTATAAAGATTTTGCTGCCATTTTGACTTCTTGGTGCAGGCCCGTAACTAGGGGGCGGTGCCTTTCCTAAAAATAATGTTACCCCCCCCCCTACAGTTGTGGTCCCCCCCTTGGCACACAGAGCTGGTTACGGGCCTCTCTTGGTGAAATAATCATGGCCTATTCAGATTTCAAAAAGAAAACATGAAGGGCCACTTTTCCTCAATTTAAGTCATTTTAAACATAGTTCATCATTTTCCCGAATCTAGGAAGAATGATTTTTGTATAGAAATTGAAATATAAATATAAAATTCAACATATAACTAAAAATTTCAAAACACAAAACATATAAAATAATTATTATGAGGGTTATTGAACAGAAAAAGATCCTGTATCCTAATTTAGAATCAACAACAGATATCAGCCTACTCCTCCGTGGATTAGCCTGATTCCCAATGAGCCGGAATTGTGCCAATAAAATGATCTAAAGTTTCTGTCAATGAGTAAATCTCAGCTATATTTTAGAAATACGAATTCTACATCCTCTGCTTAGGCCTTTACTGATTTTTAAGTTCACTTGAACTGATGAAAAAGAAGTTTCAATACATGCCCTGTTCAGCATTCCTTCTAGATCTATTAACTAGACAGACTGTTCTAATGAAATGAAGCTGGGAGAATTATTTTGGCACTCCCACACTATTCCTGTGGTTTCTCATAGAATGAGCATGCCAGTCTAACTGAGTAATAAGTTTCAAGGCACCGGAGTCCATGTGTGGGTCCAAAGGTTTCCCTGCTTCGTCTAGGGCTTTCTGGACTTGTGGAATTCCAAAAATATTCGACACACTCAAACATCCTAGTTCTCCTAGCATACACCGAAGATGCATGGCAGCTCTCATTCCACCAAATATACCTAAATATCAAATATAAAAGGAAATTTCTTAATTTTGATAATTTAATCTCATATCTAATGCAAACTCGTCAAACACAAGAAGGTAGGATTAGACTAAAATATGGACTTGGCCTAATAAGCTATGGGATCAGGCAAACAGATCTATTTCTTTCACACCTTTCCATAATTCATTTTACAATGTCACTGCCTCCAAAATGGAAAACAAATATAATCTAAAATACAAATCCTTTTATTTTTCTCGTGCTCTGTTCTCTCCGCTAGGTTTTGAAATTATGTCCCTTAAAAAATAATTTATCTTAAATGCCAAAATCCGAAATGTCAATCAAGGATTGATCAGTCAAAATTAGGAACCATAATCTGATTTCTAAATAGGCCAATCTCTATCACCCAAAATGCTAACAAACAAAACTTACCTGCTGAGTAGCAGACAATACCACTGGGTTTGTAACCATAGCAACTCGCGCCAAAATAATCCATCATATTCGAAAGAGCGGGGGGAATACTGTGGTTGTATTCAGCTGAAATGAAGAGGAACTGTATTAAAGATCGTTCACTTGATGAGTAGTTGCAATGTTTGGCTAACGCTCCGGCCTAAACCGATACCTATAATAACCGGCTTCCGTTTATATGCTGGACATAAGAAAGGATATACATGTAAAGGGGTACATACCAGAAACCACAACAAAAGCATCTGCATCTTTAACCTGCTGTTCTGCTATTTTCATCCATTCTGGAAGCTGAGACTTGTCCTGGTAGAAAAATACCGGCTTTTCCAGCAACGGGAATTTCATTTCTTTCGGATCTGATATATAGATTAGACGTAATGAGAGAAGAAACAAATGAATATTGTACTCGTTAGTTTACAGATATTCTATACTGTTCTATTCCCAACAAGGTCCGTGAAAAGGAACCAATTCAGTATCATTTCACGTCCGATTCCGTAGGTCCTCTATAGGATTATTAGAGTTATCGAATGGATTGATAAACAGAAAAGACTTACCAAATAATGTAACCTCATGATTTGTCTCTTCTAGTTTCTTCTTCATGAAATTTGCTACTCGTAATCCGAGTCTGCCTTCTCGAACAGACCCCAGGAATAATACCACTTTTAATTTATTAGCTGCCATTATTAATCCACTAACGCCAACGGGAGAACATAAACGTTTTAAACTAAAAAAAAGATCACCTGCAATCAAACGACTACATGCCAAAGAGAACATGAATAGGTATGTCTAGATAGTTTACCCACTGCCAAAATGACATCAGGTGTTCCTAAAAAGTTAGCTAAAAATCAACACACGTGTAAAATATTAAATCAACTTACAAGTTACAATGCCAACAAGGAAGCCTAAACGTACAGACTATAATTATAGCTTAATACATAACTTTCACAAAATAACCTGAATCACAATCAGCCAAGCGTTTTTATCGTCACAGTTGTGCTGTGTCATTTAAATCAGGTTTCCAACATTTTGGTTAAATCTGTTTACAGTATGGGCGAGACTAAGCTAATTTCTTCTCATGTCAGTTATATGGACCAAACCTACGTCATCTAAATAATGACTCGGCAATTTTTCCAATATGGTTTTATATTCTTCCAATTATTTATGTGAAATAGCAGACTGCTCTACTAAGTCGATCTTTCGATTCCTTTCTCTATTTACACAAGAAATAAACGTTCTGTAGTCCAGTGTTGGTGTTTAAATATTGCCCATAGGCTATCTTGAAATTTGTATCTGAGCTGAATGTTTTTCTGTTGTAAAGCATTCATATTTGAGCCAAGTCTCTGTCACACGACAATAGGGCTACGATTATTCTATTTCGAATAACGACTAAACCAAATATAGAGCCTACATAGACATTCACACAGCTATAACCCTACCTTAGTCCAATTATGTTTTCGTGTAGTTATGTATAGTCCTCTAAAGTGTTATGTGTAGTCTATATATACACGGAGTACTTCAACGATATAAGACCGGTTAAATTCACGGTCTGTTTAGAGCTCAGTCTCTATAGTTATATATGTGCAAAGGTGTTCATTCAACCAAGCCAAGCAAACATGAGACTCAAAAAGAGAGCTTTTCAAATGTAAAATAAGGTTTTGGTGTAACTGCAAACTAAATATACTAATTCACAGTGCAATGCAAATAAACTTACAAGAACGTAACTTTCCTTTTTAAGTAACAACACAGAATTAATTTATACTTAGGTCTATTAATTCTTCACAAACCGCGCTAATCTTTCCCAGCTCTTATTTATTTTACACCAAATAGCCTTTTCTTGTTTTTAAAAAGCT
This sequence comes from Nipponacmea schrenckii, assembly GCA_030562195.1. Classification (NCBI taxonomy): domain Eukaryota; kingdom Metazoa; phylum Mollusca; class Gastropoda; family Lottiidae; genus Nipponacmea; species Nipponacmea schrenckii. The sequence goes on along the minus strand of CM060199.1, from coordinate 12,186,059 downwards.
CAATCAGATAACATATATATATACGTATAACGTATCGCGCGCATCTATTGGCAGCGATTTCATTCGGTTATATTGGCTCACCAAACCAGATAACCCTACGAAATATATGGTTAGGACCCAGTCTGGTAAATCATTTGCTATCTCTTTCCATGTTAAATCATGAAATTCAACCTTCTATTCATGCAAAAAGCCCAAAGGGAGGGAGAAAGAAGATTTATAAAAATAGTTAATTCGATCATTAGCATAAAATGTTTTATTGAACTGTGTCCGTTAAAATTTAGGGGGCATCTTACTTACTGTAAGATACAATTAATACAGTGAGTCACCCGGTGGAATATATTATAATCCACTGTGTCTGATATTGCGTTAATAATAATCAATATGGGTCAGGATTAGGTTTACAAGAACATAGCCCTGTCTATAACAGTCAGTCCATAGGGGTGATACTATGAACAAATACACAAATGTATCGATGTACAATTTGTATTAAAATACACTTGTGTACTTGTGTATTAGATGGAGCAAAAGAAATACACATACATGTAAACACAAGCTAATTATGTTTCTTTACATGTCTTCATGTGTGATTTGTTTGGTGTGACAGTCCGATGACCTTGATTTCATTCAACATACCAGTCGACCCAGCTGTAAACGAGTATGGATAATCCTGGGAAGATCAATGTCAGCTCCTTAACTGTGAACCTATAATATCCTTGCATTCTCTCGTGCTTTCTTTCTATACCACTAACAACAGTGGGCCACCTTCCACAACCTTGGTTCTCAATATAGACTACTATTCCTAAGGGTTACCTGAAGCAATGTATATTTGGCATAAACCGAAATTACATAGTTACATGTATAAGACGCAGTTTTAATTTATGGTCATTGTAATCCTTTTGGATTTGTTTCTTGGGTAAAGGGTTCCAGTAGATAGCTTATACAGGTTAGAGATGCATCCGGTAAAATATAAAGGTTAGGGTAAATCATCCACAGTAATATTGTGAGTTGTGTCCAAATTTGTGGTGGAACTACAAGGTTAGTAAAACTACACTGATACACTTAAGCGGGACAAGGTCGTCAACGACATTTTTTGTAAGTTGGTTAATCAATACAACTATAAGCATGTACTTAACATTTTATATCCCCAGAGGGCTGGTCATTCAGTGATTGGGTCAACAGGCCACAGGTCAGTACTGTGATTTGATTTCTGATAACCGCTGGTGTTGATATCGTCCAATGGTTCTGACTACCTCGAGCTATTCGAGTGACAGTCCCAGTGACCAGTTATGACGTTTGTGTTCCATACCATGTCGTCACTGATTTCCTTGAAAATGACTGTTTCTGCCTAAAGCAGCGAATTTCAAATTATTAGTTTTTTAATTACGAAGTTAAAGAAACGGGATGGTGTGGTGTTTTGTCATCAAATGATTTAGTTAATGGAGAGTCTAACTATGATTTGGTACTTTCAAATGACTAATGCTGTGGCTTCTTAAAGCTACCGCGAACGTCCATAACCAAAGACAGATCATCGAATCAGCCCCAACTAGCCTACTTTGAACATTTTTGTTATATTTGGCGTTCATCACTGACAATATATCCTAAAAGACATCCTAAAAGAAGACTGCCCCGGGACAAGATTATCTGGATTGAAGTCGAATTTGTCAAGATCTGACAATTGTCTAGATCTATGAGATAGCCTACGTCGCGGGTTTTTTTAATGAACAAATGGTTATCCATATCATTGTGTCCAGATAAAGCCTTGCAACATTGGCAAGGAGGAACTAGAAATGACTAAATGAACTTTTGACACATATCGAATCATATCTAGGTCGGAATCTAGAAAGGTTGTCATGTTGTTTTCATGATAGACACATATTACCTGACGACAATAGCCCAGAGCATTCCGATAAAATCACTTTGAATTTAGGTCAGAAAAATACATATTCAATCACGATCATTAATCAGTAAAAAATGCGAACAAAATGTGATGGATGACGTTTCAGGCGTAATCATTATATCAGCAGACGAATATAAGAGGCGAGAATCTCGTGAATGTCTTCAATCAGACACAAATTTATCATCTTGGAAACTTCTTGAAGAATTCAACTTAACGTTTTTGGATTACCTTTTTGATTTAAGGTAAGCGAACTATTTTTTTGGGGTATTTGAAAAATGCTTTAATAAGAAATATATTATGCATATAGAAAGAGTCAGTCATATCTAGGTTTAAATGACTACCCAATGGATAACCAAAGAAAGATAGACTAAGTTCTTAATGCCAAGATGTCTGTACAGGGATCCCAAGAAACCCGATTCTTACATAATTATAGGAATTAATGAAATAAGATAGGAGAACACGAGTTGCGGCATGAACTGAAGTAAATGTACTTCATTAATAACGAATTCACATTGTGTTTTTGTTATCTTTTCAGTTAAGAAAATGTTTTTACTCAACAAAATAACGCTAGCAACTTTTACTATAGTAACAATTATCAGTCAGACACAAGCATCATTCAGTGGTTCCGGTGGAATGGTCCACCATAATGGGTGGAATCAGAATCAACAAATACGCGAATCATTTCAACCTTGGCAACAACAAAGACAACAGTACCAGCAACCTTCGCAGTGGAGGAATGTCCAATACCCACAGCAACAAACACGATGGTCTAGTGATAACTCTAACTCAAACTCAGATTCGAATTCAGGGGGTTACGTCTTTAGACGACCACAACCAAATCCGTTTTATCAGCAGTTACCAAAGCCCAATCCGTTTAATCAACAGTTACCAAGACCTTTACCGCAGCCAAAGCCACAGCCAAATCCATTCTATCAAATACCCCAACCACAGCCACCGACATATGTCCAACCAGACCATGATACGTTTTACAACCAAGGACAACCACCGACAGTCTACGTTCCACCACCACAACCGATACCAACCGTAGAACAACCATCACCGGTTCAGAATCCTACCATCCCACTTCCCGACTATGGAGTTGAACCGGGTCCTGTTATTGAAATTCTCAACCCGAAGGAAGAGGATCCACCGGTAGTAATCGTAAACCCTCCAACCCTGGGCACGCCAGATAAAATTAAGAATCCAAGTCCTATTATAACAGTAACTTTTAAACCAATTACAATCATCGACAAGTACCCGGAAAGCAATCCAGATCCGGTTCCGAACCCTATTCCGATCGTTACCGATCCGCTTATTCCAAAAACGGAAGCAAATCCAACAATTATTGACAGTGGGTACTATCCCACAACCACACCAGAGCCCACCACCACCATTGACATAAACGATATACCGAACCGCGGTGATTCTCCATACTCTCGTAACAACGGCCTCGGTACAAGCTTGGGCGACCTTGAAAATGGATTCATAGTGAATGAGCCGCAGTCCCTAATTGGATCAAGCCCTGATCCAAAAACTGAAACAACTAATGAAATCTCCTCAAAAAATACGGATGCTACGCCAATACTTGGACGAGATCCTGAACTTGATCAACAGATCTTGGCAGACGTCTTCGGATCTTTGCTAAATAATTTGCAACAAGATTCAAAGCCTACTGCGTCAACTCCAAGTCCCGAAGTCAGAGAGTTCATTGACTCTCTTTACGACAATGGAAATCCCTTTGCAATGATGAATACTGGAAGCGACAACTCGGGTCCAAAAGATCCTATGACCCGCGGCTCTTTAGATAGTAATACAGCAGCTGCTAGAGAAAACGTTGGTGCACAGGGATTCGCCGATCGACCCGCTGGAAAACAGTACACTGGTATTAATCCATTTCTTAGGTAAATATCTAATGGTCTGGAATCCTATGTAAGGATTCACAATGTTCCGGTATTCACCAAATGTAGTTAACTTTCACAAAGTTTTGGGTAGTATTCTTCGAATACGACGATGCTTTTGAGGATAGACATTTTGACCTGTTTGTATGTCTAGAACAAGCTGTTTGTATGGAAAACGATTCTGTGATATTGTAAACTTGAGTCCCTAACGCATAATAACAATCTATTATTGATCATCTCCTTGAATCCAGAATCCAGTCCCATAATCTGGTGTTAATGAGCAAATCGTTACCATTGGGCTGTTGTAAGATGTTATTTTTTTAGGGAGAGGTGAGCAGGGGGTAACATAACAAAGTTCGGCTGCAGCAAGCACCAGCTCCTCCATACCCTTCCTCTATGCCTGCTGTTTTATTATAAAAAAGTTATGTAATGACTTTTAAATGTTTTCATACGTCTTTGCCTAATTTATAATTTTATATGTTTAATTAATCATCGATATCTAATTAATATTAATGTGTAAATGTTTTATATTTTTATATGTTATCTTTCGTATTAAATAAGTTACTATATTATCAATTTATTTTATTTCTCCGGGCAAAGTTGATTCAGGTCACATCTTCAGCGTATGTAGTGAACTTTTAAAGACCTGTTCGAAATGCAGTACTTTTTACATTGGGTTCTCAACGCTTGAAGACATTGAGGTGCGTATGGCTGCAGCTCCACAATCAGTCGACTAGAGCAGAAATATATTCTGGCCAAGCACAAACTCTTTTTTATTTAAACACTACCGGAAGATACTTCAACCACTGATCAAATAATATTATTTATATAGATCAGTGGTTTAGTTGGTGAATAAGCATCCAAATGAATACATGTCAGGTGTTGGTTTAAGGATCCTGAAGTTTTGGCATAGTCCTCGAGCTTGAATTTGTTAAACTATTGAAAACTTAGGCACAATAATCCAAGGAAGAATTTTGCATCTCGTTAAGGGGTTCTATGGTTGAGAGAAACTATGTTATACAGCAATACAAAACGTAAGATAGGGCACAACTAGATGTAGTAAAAACAGAATAAACCAACGTGGTAGAAACATCTGCCTCTATTCCAGCTCTGAAAACTATTCTGAACATTGTAGACGATAACTGTCGAAATGCCTATCAGAAGCTGGAATAGAGGCAGATGTTTCTATCACGTTACTGACTATAAACCAACATCCTCTTTTAAAGGTCCAAAACATTTTATGAAAAAGAAATTTTCCTGCAAAGGGATGCAACTCGTATGATTAATTCAGCCAACGACCAGGTGGGAAGACTATTGAATAGAATTTAAAGAGTAACCAAATTTAGAAGGGTGTTGTTTAAATAGTAGTTTTTCAAAGTTAAAATTAAATATCAGGGTAAAATTATTTCTAATATTCCTGGGATTGAATTAAAATGGAAATAAAGAGATTCATATTTACAGCCGGATTGCCAATCTGACAAAACCTCCAAGTAAAAAGTCTCAGGATGTCATGTATCAAAAACAAGACATTTATTATTTTTAGTAAAATATCTATTCTATATGAAATTATTCTTAACAATGTACAGTTATAAACAAAAATAAAAAATATATAAAAATATTGGAATACAAAATCATTTTGATGATTAATCATGAACACAATTAGAAAATATCATTTGTGGAAATTAATTCTATGTTAATCTAAATTTGGAACCTGAAAGTTCCAAAAAATATAATCTTTTAGGATGAAAGGTTACTCTTATAATTTTTTAAGTACAATATGAAATGAAGTTTTATTTCAACACAAAAAATCCCTCTTAAAGCAGGATGTAAACATTATAGAAGCGGTCAGTAAATTTCCCTGTAGGGCTTGTATTGGATATTTCCTTTATAAACAAAATAAGGCACTATCTTTGAATACTTAAAATATTGCAAATTTAAAAAAATAATAAAACTTAAAAAATAGAAAGTCCACAAAAAAATAATTCAGATAAAATAAATTTAAACTTAAAATATCAACTTAAAAAGAAAGATGAAAACCTAACAATATTGAACACATCAGGAGAGACTGGTCAAAACTCTTTTCAAACTTCTACAATGAAAGTTCTGCCAGTCCTTAGCAACAGATTCAGACATCAGGAAAAGCTGAGGCTTGCCAAATGTCAATGAATTTCTAAGAAATTATGTTTGTTTACAGTTTTGCACTTTCAGGGCCAATGGAAGCTTTTTAAGTCCTGTTTTTCCTTGTTTAAGATTTGAATGACAAGAGCAATATTAATGAATATTTCACTTTTCTAATAACAAAGTAGATAACGTTTCAACACAATTTACATGTGTTGTTTAACCCATAACTTCATTTCATCTAATGATGACATATGTAATTGTGTTAAAATGTTATTGTTATTAAAGAAGTGAGTTATACTGTAAAATTATTTTGTTGTTGTTATTTTTATATCTGTTGTTTTAATATATCAAACAGTCAGAAGTGCAGCCTACAATGAGAGAAGAAATTTCACTGTTCAACAACACCATTGAGAGGTTCATAAAAATTGGAATGACATAGATGATGAATGATGTACAGAAATTACTGGAATGGATTATAAAACAATAAAATAGCACAGATGAAATATTATGCACAGAAAAATAAGACATCATTGATTTGAAATAGATTTGATATTCTGAAAAATACTCCGATTGTGATTATTGTGATTACTGCATGAAAATCTCAGCTATGTCTCCTTTTTCACCAGTCATCAAATCACAAAATATATTTTTGATATCCCATCAAGATTTATAACTGTTATCTTAAAATGGACAACAGTTTATCCAATCACAAAAGATCTATAAGTGTCAAATCTCATTGGTCAATTGATGTTACAAGACAAAAGATTCTGATTTTTTATATATAAGACAAGCATAAAATGGAATTTCAACATGGTAATTCTGGAATTGCATGTGGCATTTGATTTATCCAATCAGAGTAAAGCCCTCTAATCTTGGAATGAATATTGTTAAGATTTGTAATTGGTTAACATTTGATCCAATCACAGAAAAGGGTAGAGTGAAATGAGGATTTAACTTTATCCAATCACAGACGAGTTTTCTTGATTAAAAGAAAATGAAACTATTTTGATTGGTTGACTTGAGATTCAGATTTGGATCGAGAACGTCCTTCACTTTCAACTTTGACTTCTGATTTTGTACTGGAATTCCCAGGATTTTTTCTCTGATCTGGATTGAGATTCCAAGATATTCTCGTGGTTCTTGCAAGAACAGGAGTGGAGGCAGGACTTACAACAAAATGTTTCCGTTGCATTTTTGGTGACTTCCATTTCAGTTTATTTGGAACAGCAAACATACTACTTGGTTGTATCACATAACTAAAATAACAAAGAGAAAAAATGTCAAATATTTTTAACATGCAATATACATAATCTATTTATTTACAACAGTCAATAATTTTCTTTTGTGAACAGTTGGAGAATTGACATATTGTTTTGTAATAATTGACAAAGACAGGTCAAATCAGTGAAAAAAAACTTTAAATATGCTTTAAGGAGAAATCAATGAATATGGAGTTTTACTTTTCTGCTACTGCATAAGCAATCATGGACAGACTGTTACCCAAGAGCTTTAACTCTTCATGCTTATCCCTGCTTCCCCCATTCCTCAGTCTGAACTACACCAGTGAAAGGTTTCTGATGGTATAATCTCAAGTTAACTTACATCATATCCCCAGATTTGAGTTTACGTTTTGGTGAAGGATTAACAATAACATAAGATAAAATATTTCCGTCTACAGGAGTATCATCTAAAAGCCAGAAAAATTAAAATAAATCAATTCATTTGTCAATGCTTAAAAGATATGGATATATCTGAAACATGGAATGTAAAAATTTCCCCATTATATCATTTATCAATCTGTGGCTAATGACAATATGAGATTTTAACTCTATTGCCTTCAATATCACAAACTAGATACTTGATTTAGGCTAAGCCAATGAGGTATATGGGAGATAACGTTTATCATCCTTTTCAAGCCTACAGACAACAATAAAGTAAAACACTTACAAGGCATATCATCACTCAGATCTAGGCTCTTCATTCTACTATAAACCAGTTCACTGGGCCTGTTAAAATCTGTGTCACACTGGGCGAATAATTTTGCAGGAATAGAAGGACGGGATGGGAAGCCAAAATGTTTGGAATTGTTATTCACCAACTGAAATGAAATGAGAGTTTAAGTTATGAAGATAAAAAAAAAGGATCTGTGATAGCAATTTTTGTTACCATGCAACCATGAGTTAAGGATTACTTACCACTTCCTCATGCTCCATTTTCTCAAGGGAAGTAACTGAAAGAGCAGGTCGTTTCTCTGTTCTATAAATAGCTATTGGGATTTCCCCTGTAGTACAACATAAACCCTGATATAGATCAGTGTATGTTGGGAATTGGGCAAGGGTTGCTCTTCTTACTCTTACCTACAATATTTAATGGAAAATAAAATTTATATGTTGTAAATAGACAAAAAGGTATTAATAGTGAAGAAAAGTAGATTTATCTATCCCTAATTATATATATAACTATAGAATTATATATTCTTGCTTAAAACATATACATGTATTACATTAATTATCCACAACCCATTTTTTTTCAATATCAGTACTTTTAAATGCAAAAATAAGATTATAATATATTGAGATGTTATTGAATTCACAATGAAGAGTTTAAAACAGTCTTACACTAGATAAATGTCCTGAGTTAGGTTCAGCATCAATACCCAATAATAATCTCACAAAACTAATCAGATAGCCTTTCACAAATGTCTGCAAAAAAAATAATACCTATTTTTTATCATCATTGTGTTCTTTTTGATATTGCCAATAGACAGGGCCTCAACTTTATAATGGTTCAATATAAAGAAATAAATAGATAGGGCAATCCAAACCTAATGAATGATTATTAAAATAAAACCAGACCTGATAAAGAAGTCTATCCAACATTCCAGCTGAGAAAACTTGTCCAGATGCGAATGGAAGACGGAATAGGTGAGGCAAGTTTGAGTTGGTTTCTTCTTTTAATCTCTGAAATACAAATTATTTACAATACAAAAATTTATCAGGCAATATTCTTTGGCATATTCAGTGATAATTTAAAAAGCAACTAAACTTCTTCCCTTTCCCTGCCTAAAACAAAAAAATTTAAAAACAGCAAAGAGAAAAATAATAATCTAGACCAAAATGTTAAATGATTTCTTCATTAGAATTACTAAAAAGATAAATGATTACCTTTTCCAACTTAGAGATAGATTGAGAATAAGCATCATGTGCTTGAAACTGCATAAATCGCATGTTGGAAGCATCGTTTAATTCTGTTATCACATTTGTTGCTGGAAATAAACTGAAAGTAAAAAATTGTAAATTGAATGTTAATCACATTAGAGTAGAGTTTTAAAGGTTTAAATTCTAAAACAATACAATATTTACAGGCAAAGCATGATAAGAGCAATGGAAATCTTCAGCCAATAACCAAAAATATTTGCTTATCCTCGTTCAGAAATGAAAAGTATAACTTCATAACATTGTCAATGAAGGCAAGTAAATTTCATTTTTCATTTTTCCATTGTAAGTATTTGTACCAAATAATTCAAAAGCAAAATTAAAATGCACTCACTTTGTTATTTTTTGCACTGTTACTACAGTTTCAGCATCTGATAACACATCTTCCTGGATATCAGAGTCATTTTCTTTATTAGCTACCACAAGGTGAGTAGCCTTGTTTATACCAGCCACTAGTAAATCATCTATACTGAAATAAAAAATTGGAGAATTAGCAAAAGCTATAAAAAGAACTTAAGATGATCAAAAGTGACCAATTTAACATAACATCCAAATTTTTCCAAAACATTAGAATTAGTATAATATTACTACATAACAATGAGTGATGCTGCACTTACATACAGCACTTACATACAAAACAACCAAAATTAAATGGAAGAATAAATGTTGAACATACCTAGTCATTTTTCCCTGCATCCAATAAACCAGTGGAAAATGTGCGATAGTTTCTATAAACATCTTATCTGGTCTGAAAGAGATTTCTCAAATAATATAGCACAGAAATAAGTACATTGTGACAGTTCTTAACACTTTTAATGTGAGTCATACGGGTTTGAAACCCTCTTCAACAATTAATTTCTGATTCTATGAAGATTAATCTTTGGGCTCTTTTGCCAAATGTCAGAAGGGTCAGCCTTGTGTCTGCCTTCATCCAAGAAACAAATGTTTTATATAGCTACTTACTCTTGTTCTAGAAGTAAAATTATCGGACTGAGATTGTTGACGTTAAGATAATCAGAACGCAATGGTACAATAAAATTATATATTCCAGTGCTACCATATCCTGCAACTAGAATGATCAGTTGTTGATCCCAACGCTCATCTTTTGCTGTCTTAAAGGTACAATGTTCACAAACCTAGAAGGTAAATAATATTAAAATAAATGTCACACCAGTCAGGGTCCATTTCTGAAAATGAAACAAATGGAGTTTTTACGTCCTACTCTTCAGCACCTTATGGGCTAATGAAAACGTGCAACGCAATGCAGTGTGCAATGAGGGAAATTTTGCCAGGACTGCGGCATTAGCAAACTCTTTTTGCGATTTTCAACTATCGTGGGGTCTTTAATGTGCACAGCCTGCAGGGGCCTATTGTCCCGTCCAATTATGACCAGACGCTTTTTCCATGTCAGTCTCTCCAAGCTGCATCATTGACAAGGGAAAAACCATATAATTAAGCGTGGCCATTAGTCAAGAATTTCAAAACATGGATGAGATGCTTCCAGAATTTTAAAAAAATGGACTACAGACCTCTCCCCATTTGGTACAACATGAAGGTCGTCTCTCTCGTTGTAAGTAACAAGATGTACGTTTAGTTCCAACATACAAAGTACTTGGCGGAGGCCCAGTGATAAAACTATAAACAAAATTCAAATTAAATTGAGTTTCAGGTCCTACTTCCTTCTGCTTATTGGGTTAATGATATATTTTGCAATGCAGAAAAATTATCTCTTGCGCAGAGTTCACATAAATTGACAATGTTATAATGTCAATTGTATTTGTAATCATGAAAATAATCATTTTCTAATGATGGCTGTGAGCCATATGAAACGACATAAAATTTATGTGCATCATCTGATTATTGAAAAAAGCCTTACCTTTCCTGTCCCATATCATAAAATTGTAGAATTTTACCAGATTCTTGTTGTGAGAAGCGTTCCAGTGTTTCTGTACCTTTCGCTGCCGTCGAGGAGTTCACAGGCTTTTTGACTGTATCTTTCTCAACTGGTGATGACAGGAGAGGAGTTGATACTGAAAAATAAAAACCAATATGAAATTATTCGCTAGTCTATTTATTCATACAAAAATTTTAATTAAAGCCTAAAAAAAGAGAGAAGTATTTAGCAAGGTGGGAAATGTTTTTAAGTTTATAGGTTCTTAAAAGTGGAAAAGCCCTTTTCGAGTTTTGTTTTGTTAAGCTCTCCTCATCAACCAGAGAAAAGAAACTTACTATCAATATTGTTTTGAAGACGATGTGTGATATTTTTACCAATTTGACTAGTAATAGTACTAAATAAACTTTCATCATCATCAACATCCCCTTCTTCTTCACTCTGTAGCCATTTCTGTATCTCACTTGCAATTAGTTCTATAATATAATAATATATTTACAGCCTCTAGAATGGTTCAGTAACAATGAGTAGTTTATTGTAAAGGAACTTCACAAAAAAGGACAGCTACACTAAAATAAATTGCTTAATGTTGGGAGCCATGTTTAAAAGGACCTCCAGATTAGAGAGCAAGCGTCTGATTTGCTAAGTTGCCATGGCTGTCTAAATAATGGAGATATTAAGATTTACCAATATTTTTGGTTCTAGCAGAATCAACAGCCTCTGTTTCAGCACATGCGTTTATTTTGGAGTATTCCTCTCTTGTCATACCAAGATAAAAACAGAAGTCAGAGCCCTTCAGGATATGATCAGAACCAGGATTGAGTTGCAGTCTTGGTTCTGAACGATTGACATCTAGTACAGCTACTAGGCTTACACCATATCTGGAGAAAAGAGTTAGTAGGATGATGAAACTGTCATAAGTAAATATATAAAGTAGAAACAACAGGTTTAATTGAACAGTAAATTTTCTTATCAAATCAATGTGATTCTTATTTTCTATCAACAGAATAACAGCACCATAGCCTACTCTTTTCAATATCATCATCAATGTCATTACAATTGAACATTCTTTAGCACATTTATTGTTCTTAACTGAATAGATCTAGCAAACTCATTGAGCCAATGAAAACAGCAATGAGTGGAGTAATTATTACCTTTGATGTGCAGCTACAGAGGCCTCTGTAAATTTCTTTCCTTCAAATTTTCGAAAGAAAGAACTTTTATTTAGTTGGATATGATAAACTTCCATTCCGGAATGTCGACCGTAAATCTGTTGCCATGGTTCATTGGCTACCTCTCCTTCTCTATAAAATGAAAAACATTTCTTCAGATTTGTCACATTATTAAAGTTTTTGTTGGGCGTGAATAAGATTGCTATTAAAATTAGAGGTTAAAAATCCAAGGTAGAATAAAAAATCATGTCTTGTAAATTTATTTCATAAAACTAGAAGAGCTTAATGTAAAACATTGCAATTAGCTTTCATCTAATATAAATGAACAGCCAATCAAAGACAATTATGCACAACTATGAACATTAAAGTAAATACCAATCTGCCTGCTAATATTCAATGACATTAATTTTTGCTAAATCATGTGCAGCAGATGCCAACTGATGAAATTTTTCCTCAACCCAATTGATTAAGCTTTCCCAGTTACTGCTAGTTGTTGAAAACCCCTTCCTAATCTTTCAGTGGCAATATCAACCTAAGTCCCTCTATGAACATTTTTCAATAAGGAATTTCACTAGGTGTGCATAAATATCATTGACTAACTATAGTTACCTGCCCCTGGATGTATGCAACAGTAGCGTAACAAGGGTAGATAATCCAGGATATAAACAATTATTGGCTAGCAATGCATATTTAAATTCATCTTCGCAGACGACATGCTCTGCAAATTTCACATGCATTTTATTTTCAGCTTTAAATAATTGTAAATATTGGCGACATTGTGGAGCGAAATCTTTAACGGCCCAGGATCTGAGTATAGTATGCTGATCCTACAAGAATAAAAGCATTAATGAAAGAGATAATGCATAATGTAGGGATCAAAATCTTGGTTGATGTCAACACAGATTGATTTCATTATACAGATGTGTCTAGTTGAGTAAAGCTATTTATTCACATCCCTGGACAATTCAAACAAAAAGTGGTCCAAGTGTAATAAATACCAATGAGGTCTTACTAAGTTTCAACTATTACTTATTTCACCCGAAAATATTATTGACTGTAAATAAATTGTTTATCAAGTCAGATATAGACAAGTATCTCTACTAGACTATTGTAAAATTGAATTTTCGACTATTTCTGCCTGTTCAGCAAGATTTCCTCAACACCTTACTCTTGTCAAAATATAACATAAATTTTACCCCAATATTACATTATTCTCTGAAATCGTTTATGAGAAAAAATTCTTTGAAACTGGCCTAAACCCAGAATATTTTATGTGTCCCTCTGTCCCTTCCCCACCCCCTTTCATCTGAAAAACATTATATAATGTTCAGTCAATAATATATTTTATATCCTGATCATGCATTCTGACCTTATTGTGATGAAAATATCTCTGAAATAAAGTTTAGTGGATCATGCAAAGAATTTCAGTTGTTCATTTCAAACAAATATAAAAATATGTGTGTGCCCCCAAATAGGAGAAACCAAATCATAAGGAGAACTCTTTCATGGGAGGCTGAGATAAATATTTCAAATATCATTAAACAGACATAGAAAGAAAGAAAGATATTAATACAGGAGAATCATTTCAGGTCATCATAATTTTCGATTAAGATTTGAATTTGCTATGACCATTTTTATTTCATGCAAACAATGAGCAATAAAAGTCTGCATTCTTACACTTAAAGAATTTTTGAAATTCTAACCACAACTATTGAATCTTTGATCATACCCTCTTGATTTATAACCTTGATTACTCTGATTTCCCACATTTTTCACATCATCTGATTTTATGAATACTCACTGCTTTGTTTCTGTCCCCAGTATTTTTTGGCGCCAAGAAAAAACAGGCGTCTGCTTGATTTATACGACATCTCTTCAAATCCAAATCTTTAAGTGCAGACCCCCGAATATAGACCACACGATTGGCCCATTTTGGATCTTTCAATATCATTTGCATATCGTTTTCTAGTTCATTTGGTGAGATTAGGACTACTGTGTGTTGCTGTTGATAAAATGAAAAGGATAAAACTATTAATAAGGAAGCATATAATTTTAATTTAACAGTGCCCTTTGTCAAAGAATAAGGATAATTTGCAGACATGAGGTTCTATTTGCCATTTATATCTTTTTATTATAATAAAATTTGCTAATAAGCACAATCACTTTTGCTCTACTCTTTACAGACTACTCAACATTGATCAACCAAACAAACTACCATCTACCTACCTCTAGTTTAGGATGAGCGTAGAATTCATTTAGAAAATTCATAACCATTTCTGTATTAGGAAATCTCATACAAACAACAACATGTCGATGTCTAGGGGATTCCCCTCTCTTATACTCTCCTCCTGATTTTTTCTGCTGAATCCATGTGGACCCAATTTCTTCTAACTGTAATAAAATATAATTTGGTATCACAAGATTACTTTTAGAACTAGCAGACTACCATAACTTTTTTTTGAAGGCAGTTCAGGAGAATAAGCTAGAACGGGTTCACAGTCCAACAAACAAGTCGGGGAATCTGCTCACCATGAGCAACGTTTGATCTTTCTTAGTGTCATTAACAATTAATCAAGGACAAGTTTATGACCATCTCATGCTGACAGTCCACAGTTTTAAACACGAAGAATCATATTACAATTAATTACTTTTACAGACCCAGGTCATAACATTGCTAAAACTTAAAATACTCTGGGTTTCAGCCACCAAGAGGAATTATAATAATCATCAGAGTTGATGTTTATCTCAAAAAAATTCTTCTGAATTCTGCGATCTCTATTCAATGCTATTAAATGTTTCAAAATAAAAAGAGCTAACCAATCAGTTCAGGTCGAACCAACATTCAGTTTACTAAAAATCATTCGGGATTACCAAAACAAGTTTGATCAATATTCTTATGTCAAAAACAATTCAATTCTAAGGACATTCTATGACTCATTCAATGCTACACACAGTTTCTAAAACTACAAAAATCATATTACCAATCATTTCTTTTATCGAACCACAAAACATATCAGATTGACTAACAAATCATTTCTGGTTTCGAACCACAACAATTCAGATTGACTAACAAATCATTCTATATCGAACTACAACATATTCAGTTCGACAACAAATCATTCCATATCGAACTCACAAAACATATTCAGATGACTAACAAATCATTTCAATTCGAACTACAAACACATCTGATTGACTAACAAATCATTTCTATATCGAACCACAAAACATATTCAGATTGACTAACAAATCATTTCTGTATCGAACTACAAAACATATTCAGATTGACTAACAAATCATTTCTATATCGAACTACAAAACATATTCTGATTGACTAACAAATCATTTCTATATCGAACCACAAAACATATTCAGATTGACTAACAAATCATTTCTAATTCGAACCACAAAGCACATTCTGATTGACTAACAAATCATTTCTATATCGAACCACAAACATATTCAGATTGACTAACAAATCATTTCTATATCGAACCACAAAACATATTCAGATTGACTAACAAATCATTTCCATATATCGAACCACAGAACACACTCTGATTGACTAACAAATCATTTCTATATCGAACCACAAAACATATTCAGATTGACTAACAAATCATTTCTATATCGAACCACAAAACATATTCTGATTGACTAACAAATCATTTCTATATCGAACCACAAAACATATTCTGATTGACTAACAAATCATTTCTATATCGAACCACAAAACATATTCAGATTGACTAACAAATCATTTCTATATCGAACCACAAAGCACATTCTGATTGACTAACAAATCATTTCTATATCGAACCACAAAACATATTCAGATTGACGAACAAATCAATTCCATATATCGAACTACAAAACATTCAGATTGACTAACAAATCATTTCTATATCGAACCACAAAACATATTCAGATTGACTAACAAATCATTTCTATATCGAACCACAAAACACACTCTGATTGACTAACAAATCATTTCTATATCGAACCACAAAACACATTCTGATTGACTAACAAATCATTTCTATATCGAACCACAAAACACATTCTGATTGACTAACAAATCAGTTCTATATCGAACCACAAAACATATTCAGATTGACTAACAAATCATTTCTATATCGAACCACAAAACATATTCAGATTGACTAACAAATCATTTCTATATCGAACCACGAAACACACTCTGATTGACTAACAAATCATTTCTATATCGAACCACAAAACATATTCAGATTGACTAACAAATCATTTCTATATCGAACCACAAAGCACATTCTGATTGACTAACAAATCATTTCTATATCAAACCACAAAACATATTCAGATTGACTAACACATCATTTCTATATCGAACCACAAAACATATACAGATTGACTAACAAATCATTTCTATTTCGAACCACAAAGCACATTCTGATTGACAAACAAATCATTTTTATATCGAACCACAAAAAATATTCAGATTGACGAACAAATCAATTCCATATATCGAACTACAAAACATTCAGATTGACTAACAAAGCATTTTTAATTATCAAACCACCAAACATATACATGAACAACAAATCATCAACAATATATCAAGCAAAAGATTCAGTTTATAACAATCAGTTCATAACCTAATTTGAACCAAAAAATACTTTAAGTTCGAATAATATCCTTAAGTGTTTTTAATTGTATTGGTATTAAGAATAAATGTATAATTCCAAAAGGACTTGGACCTACCAAAAGGGATTCAGATAAAATTTAACTTAAGCTTGATCTTTATATTTCAGTCAAGTATTTTCTACACAACTGAATTTTGTCTTCAAGTTCACAGTTTTGTCTTAAACTAAGTTCTGATCACATTGACCAATTCTAAGAGTAGGGCATTTCCTTCCATGACAATAAAAGTATCAAGTTTCATTTCTAACCTGTATGGAATGTGTATTTTTCAATTTAAATGATGACAGTAAACTAATCTTATTATAAAACGATCAAACTCAATGACCATATCAGACCAAGCTAGACCCAGTCGACTTGTGTGTAGGACTGTTCAGGGGCTTGGATGAAAGGAAAATACTTTACGTGTACATCAGTATGGTTTTGCAGCCAAGTCTGCAACCACGTTAAGCCCAAAGGCTGTGTTGGGTAAAAAATGATTCTTAATCTACAGACTAAAAGTGGATCTAACATACCAAACATTTCTGATAAAATATTTTCCTACCTGGCGCGGAATAAAGGCGAAGGCTACAATAATCATAACAAACATAAACAACTGTCCTAGCCAGATATCTGGAGATATATCACCATATCCAACTGTACTGAACGTAACTATCACAAAATATAACGATTCAAACATGGTCAATGATGTTTCATCGCTGCCTCTCTGTATATGTTGAATACCACAAATTCTGGAATCAAATATCAATTAAAGATTTTAGATATGAGATCAGTCATTGGTTTTTAAAACTTAAAATGTTTGTCTAATCTGTTGCGTCTGTTTGGATTACATAAAACTCAATAGAATTGTTGCAAATCTCATTAGCTGAAAATTTAAATGTTCACTAATCAAATCTACTGATGGATACATTATTCGATCTTTTTTGTAAGAAAATAAGGACAAACTTACGTGGTAAAAACAAGACATATCAGAGTTATATTTAGTAACATCATCTGCTGTGACAATGTCACAGAAATAGTCTGAAAGCGTTGTTTGCGTAGATGAAGATCATTCTGAAAATGGGAATAAATTGAATTTATTTTCAGAATAAGCAGGAAAAACAAGCATTCTATACTATTTTGAGATTTCAGATCCCAGATTTGTGAGTTTATTGTCTTGTTTCTCATATTTATCTTAAAAGATACAATTAACAACCTTCCAATTCAGATTGACAATGTGTTACAAAATTTCATAGATACATATAAACAAACTTACAAATAATCTAGCCAGAGCTCCTCGCCCCAGCCAACAATTCATAAAAACAGGTAAATACATATTCTGTAACAAAACTGGGTAACAACACTGAAATCAAAATCAAATGTACATAAGATTCAAAAAGCACAAAGACATAGGAACTTGATAAAGCCCTTTCATATTCATAAAAAAAAGCTTAAATTCATTGATTTAGTAATCTTGTATATAATAACATGACCTTACACTGAAAATTTCTAATGCACCAGAAAGGGCTTTAGAATGTCAGATTTTGCTTTCAAACACTCAACTGAAGTCAGAACCCCATTAGTGCTAGTAGATCTATACTTTATCTATTTTTGACAAAACCGCACTAGATTTATTTTGCTGTCACTATAAGGAACTCAAAGACAAATAAAGGATTCTAAATACCACTCTATGTAATGCAAATCTTTACTTACTAATAGTTATCTGGTATCCTTTTGTGAGCATTAAAATAAAATAGCGAATGATATATTCCTAAAGTGATTTCATATTATGGTGACAGCATTTTCCTTACAATAATAGAAATCACTTTTACAAGTATTTTGAAGTTATTATTATTTGTATTGTTCATTATTTATCAGGGTCAATCTTCTTTGGTTCATATGAAGCATATAATTTTTAGAATGAACTAACAAAAACTTACAGTCAATATAACAGGCAGAGAACAAGCAAGCTCCATTAAAAATCCATCATACAACAAATTCTCTAGACGTGTTCCCTGCAAAAATAAATGCAAATATTAAATCAATTTTAGTAATAATATCTGCAAATATTCAGATGATAATCTTCTTTTAAACCTCAGCAAATTTGAAGTCACCATAAAGATTTTAAAAAGCCATGAAAATTCAAGGTGGCAGAAACGTTACCTTTGTATGACAGTAGACTTGTAGAGAAGCCTTCACTAGAGTAATAACAGCTAAAATAACTTGTACAAGCCATAGTGCTAGGGGTCTGTGTACCCATAATAATACATGCCTGTAATATAATCAGAAATATACATTACTAGTAACGGTATCTCTGTCGTTGTTTCTGTAGACATGGGACATATAAATGGAATAATAATGAGAATATTTTTGCATTTATTTGTGCTAAGAAAAAGGCTGTGATATTGCATGTAGTAAGAAGTAAGAATTAAGAAACACAAATTGAGGAAATGATAAGTGCCGAGCAGGGGAACCCATATATATACAAAATTATATGATTAGCATATTCAAATGTTGTTGCTGAAAACTGTAATAGCTGAAGCCATTTTTATGACATGATGCATTATAACATCTGCTTTACAAGCTAATCAGTTATAAATTATACCGTTTAATCATTGCTCCTAGCCTGATAGAGTGGCTGCATTTTCAATATGGATTTTTAAAAATGTTCTCTTCCATGCAGACATTATCTTTATCTAGAAGAGAATAGAGTGGCCATTCATATAAACCTACATACTTACCAATGGATATTTGAGGATGAGAAGCCTTCTGATACAGGGGTAGACTTATTGATGTTGCTTGGACAAATTTCTCCATAGCTGAAACAAGGAAAGTACTGGATTTTAAAAAGTGGAACATGAAAAAGTGGAACATGAAAAATAAAAAAGGGGCAAATTATCACATTTTAATTTATAATTATCAATAAAGAGACATCTGTAAGAAAAACATTATACAGTCCCTTTAAGTTATAAAATTCCAAAGACATTGAAAGCCCTTGTTGTGTTGATTCAGAAAAAAAGTTTGCAGTACAAAAATAACTTTATTATTCAGGTACAAATAAGAGCACAATACCCAAGCTTTTCACACCATATTCATTTCATTTTTTGGGGTAAAATTTCACATTTAAATACCTGTCCAAGGTTGTTTTAAAGTCACCTGTATATTGACCTATGTCATATTTATATAGATAATTGAACATGCTATACATGACTTACTTACACAAAAATAAACACATTGAAAGTATCTGAATGAATTTACATCAACTGCAACAGTTCAAGATAAAATGAAGGATGATCTCATGCAAAGTACGATTAAGGAAGCTTGTCAGGATAGACGCACTTGCCATTTTTCAGTTCCAGATTTTAGAGGAACATTAAATAAATTGTAAAATTATGATCAGATTATATATATTCATATTGCACATGTAAAAAAAGATACCATAAAAGGTTGAAAAATACAAATTATGCTTATGGTTCATTCAAATTATGCCTTGTAGTGGCAGTGTGCAAAATTTTCATCTACTTGTTCAAACAACATTTTGATGGTCATTATGTTGTTAAACTCCATACAGTAGTTTTTTTACAAAAACAATAACCAAGGATAAATGTTTTTGTATTGTTTAAGTATTGTTTTAAAATATATTATTGTTTTTGGCGTTTAACAATAATAATGATTATTTTAGTTAAAGTTTTAGGTAGGATCAGGGACCCAATCAACAAGTTTTTGGTGTAAAGTTTTCATATGGATAAATTTGGGCAAAAAAAATCTTTCATCTTGAATGAAAAAAAAACAGGATGTTTAAGATAAATCATATCATGTTTTAATTTATTCAAATGGGTACAGTCATCTAAGTACTTATGTAGTATGTACCAGTTTGTTTTTGCGCATTAGATTTGAATATTGAGTAGGCAAAAAATGTTTACAAGTAATTCATATTGATTTCAGTTTTCTTCCAAGATAATAAATAAAATTTCCATAGGTACAATCAACCAAGGGGTTATTAATATACAAAACTATACAAAATTATAGAAATTTCTATAAAATATATATTCCTAAAGTCTTTATTTAAAAGTATCTTGTTTGTTTGAAATAAGCTATGAAAATTTCTGAAATTTATTCTGGAATTTCCATTCATCCTTTTTTGTTCATTAATAGACTAAACTATTTAGTGACAAAATACAAAGCATATATTTACATCTAATCAAAATTCAATACTGTTATTCAGTTAACATATTATACAAATTTGTTAGTCTAATGTTGTTAGCATCAAATTTCAAATAATAATTCAGTATGATAATACATATAAAAAAAATAAGAGCTTAATATATCAAATTTTCAAATTAAAATTTCCAATGTAGGAACAAGATTTCTTGAAAGGTTATTCAACTTTAAAGGATGTGATAAAGATAAATTCATATCAATCAATTCATAAACAAACGTTAAGGCTTAATATTTTTAAATGGACACTTAAGCATGAATAATTTCCTAAGTTCCCAAAAAATTTTGATTATTTTAATGAAAAAAACTGAATTTACAACACGACATAATGGTCCTTTATTCAAACATGACTAGTTTCCACCCCTTGATAACAGCTACAGTTGGCTTCTTTAATGTGTGACAGTAATAAAATGAGAGAAATGTTTAATATAATAGATATGAATACATCAAGAGTGAAAATAACTCAAACAGAGGTGTAGATTATCCCAGAAAATTTCAATTTGTAATTAAAGACACAAATGAAAAGTCAATGCCAAGAAGATTGATAGACAGGATCCTCAAGAGCCTTGTTTTTTCCAGGAAAATCATTGTCAAGATGTATGATTATGGACCATCTCGTAGACAGAGTCCTTGGATACCGAACTTGTATCTTTTTCAAATCATTGTAAAAATGTTTGATCAAGAACCAGCTGGAAGCAGCAAAAGCTGGTAACCTTAGTTATTATCCTGTTTACCAAAAACCAGCTGCTCACTTAAGTGATTATCCTGTTACCAAAAACTGGCTGCTCACCTAAATTATTATCCTGTCTGTTTACTTTGATAGGATCAGCTGTTAACCAAAGTTTTAGATAGAGCCTTCCACAATCTTAAGTTGTCTTAAGTTGTTAAACTTGTAAAATAGGGCTGTTTCTTTGTAAAAGGTTGTAAACTAATCTTAAGGTATTAAGTTTAATCCATTAATTAGTAAAATAATAATGACAATGTAAAAGGTGAAATGACAAACATTTTGTTGACATGTTAACATCCATCACTGACAACCGACATCCATAAATATTCTTGATTAACAGTACATGAACCAGAGCCTTGAAGGGTTTTCTATTTAATTTGGCCTTAAATGAACCCACTGTCAAGTACAGTCAATTGAAAATAAAACGTTTCTAGATTTCACTATCAACTCTGCCTTCAGCAGAGAGACAGAAGATCAAAGTATGAAAATAACATGAAATAGCACAACCAATTTAGTTGCGTTGAAATATTCGTCTTCCTGAGTTTTTTTTTTATCAAAAAGTTACAATTTTACTGTATGTTAATAGGTCAGCTACATACCAACGCCCTATTTGACAGAATAAACCACTGATTGTTGACTCTAATCTAAGTTGAAATATTCAAGCGTAGAGATATGGGCTGAATGTGAGACAGGACCATGTCCTTGTGTATTGGGCCTAATTCTGACCCATGTAAAATAAAGAGTTTATTATTATTATTATTTTTAAGATGGTTGCCATTTTAAATAAGTCATTGAAAATTTCAGCCAATCAAAAGATTCAGCAAATTTGATAAAGATGGCGACTTTGATTGTGTAAAAATAGCCGCCTGATGAACATTTATCGAATTTGCACATTATGTCATTTTGTTGAAAGGTACATATTATCCCACAATTATCTTTTAATTTACAAAATTTAAGGTCTAAAGGTAGTATTACAAAATTTCGTGTTCTCAACAGGCTTGGTCGTCTGTCTCTAAAATACGAAGTATTATTTACAACATTTAGTCAACATGTCAGTCTTTATATCAACCCATGCTAAGAAAGATAAAGCTAATGCCAAACTTTTTTTGTAAAGTGTTTCTTTTAGCCTACTTTTTAGACATTGAAATCCATGCTTACATAACACATTAATAAAATAACACAGATAATTTTGCAGTGATGAAGTAAAAGAGCTTCACTACCTTCGAACTGCATGAAAGTGTGTCAAGATAACCAGAATGAAAAATAGAGATAACCTGACAGGACGAAATTATTCAAAACATAGGCTTGCGGCAAGCCTCGCAAGCGAATATGCGCACCAGCAGCTAATTAGTTAGCTAAATGTGAACTGTAAAACAAACTCGATATGAGAGTTTGATGCAATATCACATTTAGATTGTGTTCACTCTACAGAAAACAAATTCAGTGTGAAGGGGATTGTGATCGTTATAGTGTCACAAAATACAGATTTAGCGAACAATCATTGTTCAAAGAATACGTGTTGACTAAACTAAAGTCTTGCATATTGATCCGCACAACATGCAACATGCAATCCAAAAACATCGGACGGACCATCAAGGCAACTAGAAATGAACATAATCCATGAATAACTGTAGCCTGTAGAGTGAGCACTAACTACATGTGAACTCGAAAACAACTGCGATATCAAAGTTTTATGCGATATCTAAGAAGTAAAGCCTGTAGAGTGAGCACGGGTGCACCCTTTAGGTAATGGAGTGAAAAAAGCTAAGTCAGAAACGATATTTCCCTGAAAAATTATTCAATTATCACCAAAATCAATAGGGATCATCTTCATAATGAAACTGACCCACAAAATAAAAATCAAAAGTATCCTTGAAGAATTGTTGCCTGTAGAGTGATCACGAGTTTCACTCTATGGGTAATGGAGTGAAAAACGCTAATTCAGATATTTCGGTGTAGTCTGTAGAGTGAACCCGAGGTAAATGAGAACGGACCGACGGACGGGCCGACCAAAGGACTGACAGGCGTACGCCCATACTTATGTGTGGGCGTATAAAACATGAAAAGATAAGATAACATGTGCTAAGGATCTAACTATCCCAATCTGGCCTAGATTTACCCTGCTTAATACCAAAGGAAAATGAGAAATATATTCTTTAGAAAGATATTCAAGCTTATTTAAAAAAAAAAAAACAAACAGAAAGATATCTAATAGGAGATCCTGAATGGTTGTTAACTAGGATATTGTAATCAAACTTGAAAACTAATATGCAGCGGTAAGTGCATAATAACAAGACAAGACAAGAAAAGTTTTTGATTCATAAAACACTTCATTCAACAATGAAGGCAAATCAATATCCAAAGATTTTCCAACTTTGAACGCTGAAGCCGGAGTTCATCATCTTTAGGGATTGATCTAGGTCTTAAATATATGTTAATAGTCTTCTGAAATACGAAAACAACACAAAATTTACATAATTCCCTCCAATATACCATGGCAGATTATTCTGATTTGCTTCACGTCCCTGAGGTTAGATTGGTCCAATATTGAGATAAATCCTTATAGCTAGGCCTAGGCATATATTCTTCCTGTGGGTTTATTCAATATTCAAGCTATCAGATATTTATTTCTGGATATACAAGACTACACTTACCATGAAAATTGTTTATGATCATCCAGACACACTCTAGTTATATATAAAATACACACTAAACATTTTACACATACATCAAATACTGTGCTACATAACCCTGGAATAGAGAAAAATTGAAATGTAATTTAACATCTTACTTATCCCTAATTCAATAGTCCAGTAATTTGCTCTGTGCAAATCTTTCTAGATGCTTTTTCCTGCCCATTTAACCTGCCTCAAAGACTAGGGAGCTCACTGACATCGATGCACACTCGCTAACCTTTGGGATCTTTCAGACTTTTCAATCCAGTTTCCCCTTGTCAGTGATGCAGATCGGAGGGACTGAGAAAGTGTCTAGTTGTTCACATGGTACAGTAAACCTGTGTGCTACAGGCTGTACAGTTAAGGGTAAAATAAAGTTTGAGTCTAAATAACAGCCCACTGTATAAAGACATTGTGGGTTTCTGTGTCTCATCCACCCCCTTTTTGAATAATCATTTAAAACAGATCCATAAATACCAGATCTGTAAATCACAAGAACCTAACATTGGATGATTTAAGTGCTTATTATTTATTTCAAATTTAGATTTATGTTTAACTTTTGAAATCATAACAATTCTTTTGTGAAACACAAAGTCATTTCTCAGATTGCACATTTCAGATTAAACTGATCTTTCAAGCTTGTTTTCTCCGATTGATATCTGTGATCAAATTCAAGGTCAAAACTACTTACATTTTACAATACCCAATCTAAAAGTGTGATTAACAAGAAGTATAATTAAAATCGGTTTAAGAAGGTGTGTAGGACCCTTTGATAAGGTTGAGTGTAGGTTTATTGGATATGAAGTACTAACAAGTAGTACATGGTAAATTGGTATGATATAACAGGTACTTATATCATAGTGTAAACCAAACCCTACCCTCCAGAAGCACTCTTCCCACTCAAGGGGACTCTGTTATCACATAAAATTTTGGTTCAGTGTGCCCCAAAATAGCTATATATCAAATTCCTTCAGAATAATAAATAAAACACACTGCACATTGAAAGCCATTTACCATTTGCAATAATTCAGTTTCACATCCGATAAAATACACAAAAGAACACCACAAAAATGTTTTTAATTTGTTATAAAATTTGGTCTAAATTGTACATTTTAAACTTGATACACCTGTTCTTATTTCCACATAGGTTAAAACAGACAATAAAAATTTGTTATTTAATAGCTTTTTCTCACAACAAATGTCTATTTCAAATCTAACTGTCATTTTCACTTGGGAATGGTGAAGAATTGTATAAATACAATACTCTTTTTTATTGTACTCAACGCAGATAAAATATTATCACTTAAATCTGCTAGTGATGCAGAATTCTAGACATTATAAAATGTTCATTGACAAATATGTTAGATTCATATTTTCTTGACAAAAAAAATGGGGTAATTTAAAAACTAAAAGCATTGGCATTATCTTGGATAGTATTCAGACCCATAGCATAGCGCCTAATGTTAAAGTAGTCAAACTTACTGGTGGTGGGATTTTTAATCAACAGTCTTCTTAGGCGACCACGAATTGATAATTCATGTGTGAAATGTTTCACTGGTGCTGAGCTGAAATTAGAATTTAAAATTATATTTAAAATAATTTTGGTTATTTCCTCTTTTAACATTTGATTGTTATTAGGAAGCCAGTTATTTGGGGGGTTATAGAAAGAATTTGGGATGTGAACTCATACTTTTAATTATTCTTCTAAAGTCAATTCTTCAAATCAGTATTGTGTGCACTTGTAAAATAGGCCTATCATTTTTGTTATCATCTTTTTTTTTCATTTAAAGTCTCAAAATTAATATTAAGTCCAGAAATACAAGTTTTAAAATCCATCATGCACCTGGTATGTTCAACTTTTTAAATTAAAATGACACAAAATTAAATGACGAACTGTCACACAACAAACAATATTATTTCTACATGACAGTTATGACACAAACCGACACCCAAAATAAATATTTTATTTCAAAAATATCCACAAACTCATTTTCAATACATCTTAAAACAGAAGACTTGCCTATTATACTTCATACCTAATTAAAATCATTTATTGTTTTGCAGTTCTGATAATCATATCATTGTGAATTTAATAGGAAATATTGTCCAATTTTAACACATTCACACAAGTAATTCAGCTATTGCCCTGCCACTTATCACAATTTCATTGTTATGTTTTAATAAGGCAGTGATATGATCATCTTTTTATGTGCTAAAAAAAAATCAACTCAAATCAATATATTGAAATTCTCTTTATATAAGATGGAGGGGCTGACATCGAGAGAGCATCTAAAAATATCATGTCAATCTAATAATTGTTATCCTACACCGATTCAAATAGTTTATCATTTAATTTGGTGTTCTTTATTGTGTGAATAGAGCCTAATATGCTCAATTGGATCTCAAATCATAATGACATTTTTTATGAATAAATAAATTTTGATGTTGATATTGACACCCTACTCTAACTGTTTATTTTGTTGATTGTAAAAAGGATGTAGTCAAGGTCAATACTGCAGATAAACACTACCATACTCCAGTCACAATAAAATATTTTATAACTGGGGTAGCAATATCATAAATAGAATCAAGTATACAATAAAATACTAGGGATATGATATTAAGCCCTGCTTACAAGAGAAAGCAATTTGTTAAGACTGATCAATTTTGTTTCGTAGGTTGAACTGAAACAGGGTGCATCACTTTGAATAAGGTTTTGCTTGTTTTGACAGCAAACTAGTAATACTTGCTAGAGTCTGTGCATTGATCCCATTTTCAACTAAATGTATGTTAACACAAGTCAAACACAATACCACTCCACCAGAAAACTAGTTTTAAACATGCTCATGTGGACTGGGCTTTATACAGTTAAATAGGAGTAGGATACACCAGGGTTTAAAGGAATAAAATATGTAAAAAAAAATTATATTGACCAATATAATAAAATATGTATATTATATGGACTATGTCATATAGCTCCAACAATTTCACATCAGTAATTACAACAATAAAATTGAGGCTCCTACACTTCTGTTTATTAGGTTATATATATTGCCCAGTTTGGAGCCAATGCACCTTAATATATTTAAATTCCTTTCTACAATGTTTTTCTGCAATTACACCTTTAGTTTTATCTTTAAATCTGTTCAATAGTTTTCTTAATAAAAAATTTAAATGCTTATACGTAAGCTTACATAGTTTTTAAAATTAGTTAAAGCCTTCAGATTCATTCATTTTGTGAGTTTTCATAAATTTGAGCAAAGAAAAAACCACAGAAAAGTCCTTAAGCTTAACCTTTCTGTAAAGGTTAATAGCTATAAATATGTCAAAACTTTTAACATGTGGAAATAGATATCCCCTTCCATAATTCAGTGTTCTAATTGAATTTTATATCTGAAACAAATAATGGTTGCATATGATGAGGTCGTGTGTAGTGTCGACTGAAGGATAATGGAAAATTTCTAATTTACGTCACCATATAGTAAATTTACTACGTTGTAATACGATTATGTTTACAACAAATAGAAGTCAACTGGAAATTTGGTTATCTCATCTAAAAAAAATAACATTTTATTTACTGTTATAATCATTGCATTAGGTCTAAGTGTACTTTGGATCGACCTTGATATTTTTTTAAAATATGAAATAGGGGGTAAGGTATATTAATAGGTAGAAACAGAAGCACTGACTATGTACATGGCCATAAGGGACAGTTTTGTAATTTGACGGGCATTTTGACATAGGTCAAATACATTTAGAATTGAAACTCATAATTTCCCTTTGTGAACAATTTTTTTTTAACATTGAACTTTAGAATTGAAATAGAGAAAACCCGTGCCTATAGATTTAAAATAAAAACATTTGTTATTCTCATTCTCTGTGGATTACATAGAGAACTGTAATTGTCATATATCATATCCTTTTCAACCAGTACTTTCATGGTATTGTATTTTCCCAAAATTGAATATTAACCTTGACCAATTACCTAACATAGTAGTACTAAAATTGTAACAATGTGTCAGTCTATGTACCAACTGACCACATAAACAACTAATATCTAGCATCCCATATAATAAGGTGGCAGCTACTTATTTTACAGATTTTCTTTTTAAAGTATAATAAAAAAGTTTCATGTCACATATAAAAGTGGAATTTACAAATGAAATAGTTCAAAAGTTTGAGGCATTTTTGGGCCAAAAACACAATCATTTGAATTGATATTGTAAGTTTAGTTTAGATCAGTTAAAATTAAAGCAGCATAAACACAATAAATAAGAATAAAGGTTAACAAATTTCTGACATTTTGGGTGACAAATACTTGAAATAAGAAAAACATATGTATTTAACTCTTCAACCACCACTCAAAGCTTTTAGTTAAACACTTAAAGTGATGCAAGAGCCCTGAGGTTGTGTGACATCAAATTAAAAGTGTTAAGTTTCTCATTGCTTTCAATATGAAGATGTTTGAATTTGTAGTGTAAAATGTGAGGATTTTTTTCAAAATGAACACCCTATGGGGACACTTGGTGTGTTCTGACAGACTCAGTTTGTGTTTCTGACCTCATCCTAACGATACAGAAGCAGAAAACTTTAAATTCAAAAGAAATCTGTCTGCACTTCCATTGTTCGTACAGAACAGTAAAACCATTACTTTTAATAATGTACAATTTACATTTTCTTGAAATTTAAAACATTTTATTTTAGATAGAGTGCTATACAAATGTTTATATCATATCGTATCACAAGACATAAAGGCAGTGAACCCAATTAAAGTTCATCTTACATGCAGCCTTGGGTAACAAACATTAGGAAAAATACATTTCATCTGTCAAATCAAAGTGACTCGTATTTAACATAATATCTGACATGATATGAAGAAAATAAAAAATAAAAACATGCATGATTTTAATATCTTGAGGGATTCACCAGTCCTGTGAAAATTTCTATTCTTACAGGCTAAAGCACAGTTTATCTTTAACCTCAAGGTGGACTCGATTCTATTCTTGATCAGCTGGTATTTGGATCACTGAATACCCATCTTGTTTCCTTGTAAAAAGGAGTTGAATGTATTTTGTCAATAGGTCTGGTATTTGCCACTGAACTGTCCTAATGTAGTATAATACATCCCAAAAAAAAAAAAAATATCCATTAAATACATTTAATTATTCAAAAATGCTTAAGTGTCTTTCAATAATTACTTGTTTTCTGAGTTTTGCAGATTTTACAGGTATTCTGTTACTTTATGACACCAGGTAAGTTCATTGATAAATATGTACTCATATTGACCATTCTTCAGAACTAAAATTGTATGTCCTTTCTAAAATGCAGTATCACTTTTAAACTCAGCTTATTGTTTCTAATATTTTCATGGTGTAAGAAGAATTAATTTTTGGCCAGTCAAATGAATGAGTTGAGTTGTACAGATCCTTCAACATCTTCACATTTCAAACATAACATGAACTGAGAACTCATTGAGGTGCTGGGCCCATTTTTAACAAAAATCTTATAAATGAAGTTGTAAGTTTGAAATTTTTTGAGTAATACCATACTAAAAACAAAATAAGATTTTGAAGAACCAAGAAAATTAAGTGGCTAATGACCCTCAAATTAAAAAAAGCATAGCAGACTTTTGACAACTTGAACAATATTTTGGGTAAATTCACACTTACAGGTTCTGTTCTTCCTTCTGTCCAAGCCAACCTTGAACATCTTCCATTTTAAATTCCTCTTTAAGCACAATTGGTCCAAAATCTTTTGTAATTATGTTCTTTTTTCAGACTTTTAAAGATGTTACAGATTGTATTCAAATTATTCCAAAAATGCTTCAGGCTTGACAATTGGTTAAAAAATATCAAAGAGAAAAATCCAGGGCAAATAAGTCCTCGAGGCAATGTACCTAAAGTGTGACCTGGGCCTTAGGGGTCAGCAGTTAAAACAGAGATCCAAGATAATATATATCTTTCACAACAATCAAATTAGTTTTGGAAAAAACTTGTTATCAGATTAATGCATTTTTCTATTTCATTTCCTCTTAAAAATCAAATTCAAATCAAAATTCAAGTTAACAATAAGTAAATTAGTCATATTCATATGGTTAATGTTGAAAAGACAAGCTGATGAACTCAGTCCATGTAAACTAAACTGTCATTCCAAATGGATAATCATATGCTCATATATCCACATTTATATTCCAATATTGAAATTTTGAAAGCTCTGATACTTTACACAAAGAATTAGAATGGCTCTCTAACCACTCCTCTTCACTCAGAATAACACATAGAATCTTAAAGTTGTTTGAGCAATGCATGTTATATCCTTCCAGCAATAACAAACATTTTTTCAATCCAACACAGACCTGTCTTAAATAGAAAATGGACTCATGCTGTTATCTGTTTGAATGGATTTGGATTAATTCGGATCAGTCTAATGAGATTAGCTTAATCCTATTGCTGCAAGGAATTAGGACACCGACTTGACTGGCCGTCTGCAGACATGAAAATAAATGAATGTTGGACTGTCTTTATCTAAAGCAAAAACAATTCACAAAACAAAATAGGATGACACAGAGTACATAAGCAAACTTAAACCTTTATTTTATATAAAATATTAATTTTTAGAGTTCAAATTCTGCTATTCACACATTTCTGAGCTTAATTTTCAAAAAAAAAAGTTTTTAAAAGAAACATTCCTTTTAAGTCTGAATTGTTTATAGGTAATCTTGCAACTTTTTTGTTTACATTTAAATAATAAAATTTGGGATTTACTAGTAATTCTTACCAATGATTATTCAACAAAACTTTACAATTTTACTCAAAAATTTAATCTCATTGCCAATTCTCTAAAAGCCTAGGAAAATAAACATTCTTCTGAAATAGGAGCCAAGAGCCCATTTTTAATATTCTTAAAAATTACTAAAAATAAGGTAATGCAAAGAAAGAGAGTAGAAGAAAAACAAGTACCTTGTAGGCTTTCGAAATCTTTTGGAATGTTCCACAAAACGATATGTTATCCCATCAAACATGTCAACAGACTATTATGAACCCCATTTCTATCCTATAAATTTGACGTTTTTTCCATTACTATACAATGTCTTTTTTTATTACGCAGGACTTTCAGTTTAGATGGAATATAATAGGTACCAGACGGAAATATTGTTTTTTCTGAATGAGTTTGTCCTTGATAACAACATTTGTTATTAATACTCATGCCAGACATTAAGGGATACAGTTTTCAATTTTTTTGTGTACTTGCTGGTCAATTTTAAATTCCATGTAGCTTGCCGACAAAAAATAATCAGAAAAAATTATGATTATGGTTCATAACGTAAAGGGATTGTAGGAGGTTTTCTTAAATCTTTATGTGAATCAAATGGACATAGATCACTTATTTACACCAATTCAATTTTAATCAGACGTCTTTATGATGTCACTATGGGAAATTCTAATAATATTATACAAGACCCTTTGTAATATTGATGTCGAAATATGCTTACTTTTATTGAAATTGCAAGAACAGCAGAGGTACGATTTTAAATTATAATGGTGCCAATTGATGCTATCAGCTTCCTTGATATACACACAAAATTAAGAAAGCCAGTTTCCAATCCTTTTGAAACTTAAGTTACAGCTGTTGTCTTGAAGTTTACAAAAGTGTAATTGGTATATAATTTGACCACACCAATGTAATTTTTAAGCGGAATAGAAACTGCTATCATACTGATTTGGAAACAAATTATAACCAATGACTACTGGTACTTCAGCTTCCTTCCAAAAGAGCGCTGATTTACATAACTAATTGATTAATTGATTTGAATATTCCAGTGGTATGTTTCTTAATCTATCATATTGGAAACAAATGTACAACATAATCAGTAAGTATATCCAATAACCCCCTTTTACATTACCAAAAATATTGTTCTCAGAACAGATGTTTTGTTCTTTGGAAATTTTAACAGTTTATTATTCTGAGGACCATTTCATTTCTGACCCATTAACAAATAGAATGCCAACCTTTACCAAAAGCAGTTTCAACTTACACTACTGGTATAAAGTTGATGAATCCTTCTCAAATCACTTGATTTTACTGCATTATGTACATTTAAACAAATACTTTTAAGCATGGGTTTGTTGCAAAAGGTGTTAATATCTATGTGGTATAGCCTTTCAATCTCATATTTAGTGGCTTT
Source organism: Nipponacmea schrenckii (assembly GCA_030562195.1). NCBI lineage: Eukaryota > Metazoa > Mollusca > Gastropoda > Lottiidae > Nipponacmea > Nipponacmea schrenckii. The sequence continues at coordinate 12,153,401 of CM060199.1, read as the reverse complement.
GCAACTTTAACTTCCAAATCGGAAACAAATGTACCACATGACTAGTGACATATTTGACCTAATAAAGTTAGAACAATATGAACTTATATTAGGAAGTGAATTAGGTTGGTGTCCTGGGTTACACTAAATTATTTCCTTTTCTATGCTAAGTTTATTCACAAACAATTGGGTCTACTAAAAATAATCGCCAATGATGTATAGAAACAGAAAAATGGTTCGGCCCATCGCTTCACTAATGAAAATGCATATACAATGAAGTGTGCAATAAGTAAATTTGGCTGTATGTTAAAGATCTGATTAGGGCAGTGGTCAAGATGGATCTTTTGGAATTTGATATCTTACTTGACGAAATTACTTCTCTACTCTATTAGTTATGTATTTACATAATTTGACATAAAAATTCCCCAAAACTTTAACTCAGAATGCAGAAATGTGCCCCTTCACTAACATCAAACTGAGCTTTGTTATTTGAAGTTAAGTCTGGGCCTTAAGGGTTAAAAAGTGGACAGGGTTAAGCCAGTAGAAAAAGGACAGAGGGGCGTAACATGAAACAAATTGGTGATTATTAATCACACTGAAAGGTATAAAGATCAAAATGATATCTGTTGCTTGCTTTCAGAAGGGTTAATTAGTGATCAGTGTTGAGAGGAAAAGAACTTGTCTAGGTCACAGTGTTAAGCTTTAATAGAGTGACTACTTATTATTATATTATTACATAAGGTGAATTGTGGAAAGTGAGGCTTATGGTCTGGCTGGTCACACCAGAAATACTTTTAACATATAAACATTGCATTAGTACTTGTATCTGACATTTATTTAGTTTCTATCAATGTAAATGGAAAATGACTCAACTGTGTTAACAAAATTTTAAAAAAGCTTCTGTGGCTCTTCTTATTTTGAAGCTGGCATGCAAAACCAACTGTAAAGAGCTAAACCTACTACAGTATTTTATGCCATGTTGCATGGTGCTTTAAACATGTGTGTTAAGATGTAGCTTTTGCATGAGCTTGTCAAGTCTTTCTGTGTGGTCATCACAGAAAACCTCATCAGGGGTTATAAGCGTTTCATGCGGCTTTCTCAATTTTCAATAGTGCACTGATAACTATCAAGTCCTATAAGGGAAGTGAAAGTATTTTCTTGATGTCTTATCTATTATCTAAAAATTCATGTTTTATCTGACCCTGAACTTGGCCACTGTCATGTTTTTATGTTGTTGTTGTATACTTAGCCTTTTTTTATTTTAATGCATTGTTTTCATTCTCCTATAACCTGAAACATCTAGCATCCATGTCCAAATATTGAATTATGTTTTAAAAATATATACTTATTTTTTACATAATAAAACTTTATTCATATTGGAACTTTAAATTGCTATAAATTGGGCAAATTCATTCAGCAATTTATTTTTTAGGACTTGATCTATCAGCACACATTGTAGACCTACCAATAAATTTTTAATTTATTTATTAATTGTTTATTTATAAAATCAAAAATGACATGTGTCGTACGTCACTGACATGTCAGTCAATAGAAAGACATGGCAGGCTTGATGTCATACTGTCCCATGACATAAATCATGTTTTCTACTCTTTAGTTTCACAAACTGGCAGGTTAAGGAAATAAATTTATTTTTTATGGTTCATAGATTTCTTTCTTTAATTCTCCCTTTAACTAATTAGGCTAAAATATGCATCATCATTAGTCATGTCTAAAAATAGGTAATTGGCAGAAAAATATGGGGCAATAAGTCGAACTGATAAACTTTTAATATTCATGGGCACACTCTATTAGATAAAGATATAAAGACCGTGTATGTTAACTATGTTGTTAGCTGTGCGGACTCTCAAAATATAATTTCTTATTTCACTGGTAGGCCCTCCAAAATTAAATAAAGGATTGTGCGAGTTCTTTAAAGTAATATATATCTTACCATTTCTGTAGATTTTCCAGAATTATTCATATTATCAGCTGTTAATTTTTTTATAATACAAGAAACTCTACTTTAGAAGCACTGGCCTAGGTCACAAGTAGAGACATTATCCGTGTTTCCACTTGGGCAAAAGCAGGCTTTTAGCTAGCTTTTGTGTGTTTCCACTTGTTAAATTGCCGAACCGTTACGGTTTGGGAACCGAAAATCTCACTTTTCTTGTTTGGCAATTTATCGGGGGCCTAATGAAAGCTAGCTTAATTTAAAGCCGGCTTTTTAAACAAGTGGAATTGAAAAAGCCGGCTTTTGCTCGTTCGGCAATCAAGAAACGCAGCGTGTTCTGCAATAAAGTTGGCTTTAAAGCTAGCTTTACTTCACAATTTTAAGTGGAAACGCAGTTTATGATATAAATATCAGCTGTGTTTTACAAAATTTATTTACAAGGTTTTTATGTTGACTCTTCATATAATATAAAATAAAATTGAAAGGAATCTAAAAATTTCAAGATTGAAAATGAAAATCTCTGTAAGGGTCATGTACTTGTTTGGTTTTGATTAATTAACTAATAAGATCATAGAATGGCTTTGGTAAATAAAGTAGAGTAGGGTCAACGCCTTGAGCATGACCTAATCAATGTTACACCATACTGTTATAATAGAATTAGCAATATAACACTAAACCTGGTTTTAATTTTCACTTACATAACATCAAACTGATCCTTTTCATCAACTCATGGGTCAAGGTTCACACCCTCAGGGGATCTGAATTGTTCAATGGGGCACTATGAATAAGTATCAATGGGGCCATATCTACTATCTATTAATTAGCTATCAATAAGGGATGATACCATCTAACACAATTAAAGGGTTACCATATCTTAAGGGTCTTTAGAGGTTAGCTGTATTTTTTCTTTCTTACAATGAATGATTAAGGTTTAAAGGCATGACTACATGGGTGTAATTTTTTGACAATGAGCTATTCAAGTTTTAAGAGCATTTTTGACAATAGACCATCAAGGCTTTATGGGAGGATGGATAGATAATTGACCAATATGATATATTGATGTTTTTGGTTAATAATTACTAATGATGAACACTTATTTTAGGTATTAGATGCATGTGAACTTGAGTGTAAGGAAATCACATACCATCCATGCCAATATATATTTTAATTTCAAATTCCCAAAGTTTCATTAATTCTTGGCTTCTACATCTATTTAACAAGAAATATGGGAAATAAATCTGCATTCAAAATCCTGTTGAAGGCTTTTATTTAAATGTCAGGTTAAATTTTCTCTGAGAACCATTTTTTCTAACCTATGGCTATTATTTTTCCCAGACCCCAGGCTATGAGGTTAGTCAGGTATCATAAAAGAGCTTTTACATAATATTTAACTTTTTCTAACCATAATATTTAAAGTTTAATATTGGCCTCTTCACATTATTTATAAAATAAATAAGTTACATGGTCCACACAGTTCAACATTAGGTACTTTCTCATTCTTTCATGTCTTATTTTCAGCACGGAACTTGTCGCAGACCTTCAAAAAGTACTCCACAATCATTGTTTCAAAAATTAGAGTCCAGCATGACATTATTTGCATAACAACAAACTCAAGCCCTGTAGCTGGTCCTTTAAACCACCAATTATAAAGTATGGAAACATTAATATACACCAGTCACCTTCATTTAGTTGAAAACATTAAAAAAATTCTATTTTGTTGAATGAAACTCTATATAGTGTAGAACATGATAAAACAAATCCCTTTAGCGTACAACATGATAACTTATCTACATATTTAACAACATGGTAGCATGTTAAATACTCTATTAGTTTACAACATGTTCAACAACTTTACTTGTTGTAAACCACTCTTATTGGTTAATAACAATAAGATAACAACTTTGTTTTGCAGTTAGCATGCTAACAACTCTATCTAGTTTACAATATGATAACAAATCTAATTGATTTTCAAAATCGTAACAACTCTATCTGGATTATGACATGCTAATGATAATAATAATATAATTCATTTACAATGCAGTACAATATAGGTTACTGATCAATGGTACTATTTTCAACATTTTTTTTTTTTCATTTTTTAACAACTCTATTTAGTTTACTCAACAACAAAAAACTATATTTAGTTAACAACAAGATAACAACTATGTTTCATTGTTAGCATGTAAACAACCGTAATAAACAAGACACAACCCTATTCAATAGTTGACCATATACACAAATCTATATAAAAAATCAGAAATTAAACAGTAGGCCTACAACACTGAATAAATTTTTTATGCAATAAAATGCAAACTAAAATTTATTTATTTTTCATATTTTTTTATAAAGAATTATAACCAAAAAATAAATAAATAAAAAATAAACTAAATGAAAACCTGATTGTGTTTAAATTCATATGAATAAATTTCCTTATTTGATCAAATCTGATTACAAATTAATCTGCAATCACAAATATATGAAGGCCTAGATCTATAATATATCATATAAATAAGGACTTCTCTCAAGTTGTTCTGTAATTAATAGTTCTGAGATTATGTTCTGAAATTGACAAGAAAATGAAAGTAGCCTAGGCCTAGATCACAGCTGGCATGTCAAAAAACACTCTAGGTCCTGGTATAGGCCTAAGGTGTAACTCTCCTACAGTCACTGGCCAATCCCATTAAACCCAAAATTATGAAAATTATCTACCCCCTCTCTATTGTTATGTCTTGTCATCACTTATAATTCCTTTACTAATTAAATTAGCAATTTCTTTATGTCACGACCTTTCCTGGTAAGATTCCAAAAGAAGTGTCATCTCCAGCCTTTAAAATTCTCCAAACGTAGACAATAAACACCTATTTACTGTGACAAAGTGACTCTCGATTACTGATATAAAGATGATAGCATACGGTATACGAATGTCGGAAAATTTGACAAACTCACCGATCCCAATCGCAGTCTTCGATTTCCTCCTCCTCGTCTCCGGCTTCATTCATCCACATCCAGTCAATTCCATCACAGTCAGACTTCTCGGGGATTCGCTCCATCCTTCACTCTCCTTCGCGAGCATGGATTTCAGCATTTATCTCTCAGGTACCGAGTGGTCGTGGTCAATCTAAACTAAAAACACGTCCAACAACTTCAAAATCCATAATCAAAACTAACTTTCAAATTTAAATCAACAATGTTTCCACTGTCATTCATCAGCCAACAATAAGTTAGAAATGATAAAAATAACCCCGAGTCTAAAATTATATATTCTCATTTCACCAACAATAGGCTTAAAACCATCTTCACGCTTCAGTGAATGTTTACTTTCAAAGTCTCAAATTCAGCCTCCGTACCGAAGCCATGAAGTCAACATACGTAATAACGCGACGATATTATAACGGTATCTAAACCAATGAATGCATTTTATCCCACCCTTTTGTTATTTGTCCTCTTACATGTATAAAAGGGCTTCTCGCAGCCTTTCGCCTTTCATAACATCAATAATATTGAACTCAGGCAAATATTGTATCAAACAGTCACACATAACGTGTCTTTTGGTAACTTATACATCAAAAGCACCGCCACTTTAAATTATCGGATATTGTACGGATGTTAACACTTTACAGCCATTACATAATCAATTTTCAGGAAATTGAAATTAAAGAGTTAAAGATGTGACAGTTTTTAAAGATAAGGTTCTGAAAAATCATGACAGTCTTGTTTAGATTTTAATTTCTCTAAAATTTTTATAGTCAGCATGCAAATAATTAATATTTCAGATGACTTGATCTCTTATAAGTTCAGCTCTTTTGAAATGAGATTGCGGAAGAAAATAAAAATTTTATTGATAGTTTCTAAGAACTGATCATTGTTTAGTCATATCCTCAATATTTTAAAGGCGAATCACTAGGTCCATTTAGATACTATCAATAAAATTTTTATTTTCTTCCGCAATCATTATATTTGTAGCACGTCTTACCCACATATGAGCTTATCTCTGGGATTTTTAGATTTGGGGTAGACGAATTTTCAGATTGTAGGCAATTATAATAAAGATTAATTGTTTTAACTGTATAATATATAGTAACCCTCTGGCACTGATCTTATCAGCATTATGCCTACCTATATAGTCTGGTTGACTGGAATAGTGAGATAAAATGACTCTCATTTAAGGTTACCAGGCTTTCACAATCCTGCTGAAAACCGACGACCACAATTTTTCGGTTCAAAAAGCACGCCATAAAAACATTAATTGTGAAAAAAAGAGAATAGAAGTGTATTGCAGGAGGACAGTGAAGAGGATACTGGTTAGTTAAATAGGAAACATTGAGATTCCCCTACCCCTGTCTCTATGAACTATTTTTTGTGCATGGATAGCTAAATGTCTCACAATTTGGTCCCCTTTACAATAGCATTTCAGTCTCCTTTCCTCCTTAGCCTTAGTTCTTTGACGTATATTATGTTGGCAGTGTTTTCTACCCTTTTGTGCCCTTTCATGGTATTAATAAACAGAATAATCATTTCCTTTTGCCTGCATATCATTGGGCTCTAACACCTCATTCTGCTAACAAACACCTGATACTACGACTTGGTTGGTTGAAGACTACAAACAGGGGAGGCTGTATAATTCAAAAATGCATTAAAATAACCGAAATCAACATTAATCTTATAAATATCGACGGCTACAGTTATCGGCAAATAAAAGAACAACATTAAATTGAACAAAATTAAGGACAATATCTCAAAATATGTCCATATGTTCTGATTTTCAATAGAGTTCATCCTTATGGGTGATTTTCAAATACGCAAGTCAAGTTTTGTTTTAAAATCAACAATAAACAAACTCTCCATTCTAGAACAAGGGCAATAACTCAAAGTCAACATTTTTCCACAGGGTTCATCCCGGAGTCACTTACATAACCCACACCAAGCTTCGTCGAAGTCCAGTAAGAAACCAGTTTAGTTTTCTATCATGTCCACAACAATTGTGGACCGACAGACGGCTATACCCGCCCATATTTATGTGTGGGCTTATCAAAACTTTAAAATATTATACAGATAAACATAATTACCAATTGATCAATATATCATAATGTCCAGTTGAAAATGCGAAAAAAAAAGGTACCGTAATGTGTCAATTTCAGGCTTGATTTATTAGTTCAAAAGCAGTATTGTTTGCCTTAAAACTATGGAGCAATAGTCTGACATGACTGGTAAATACCATCAAATCAACATTCTAGAGCTCTGATGAGACTTAACTAGATAATGCAACCAAATCAACGATCTACAGCTTTAATAAGACACTACAGCTTTAATAAGACTGGAATGGTAAATACAGCAATCTAGAACAAAGGAAATCCCCATTACAATCACCTTTCAGTCTCCTTCTTCCTTAGTACTTTGACCCGATACAATGCTGCCTGGGTGTATTCTACCTATGTATACAAGGTGGTCACCGTACATATTGACAGTGATTCCTACCAATGTGGATACCTGATTTGAGTTGCCCATACATGGAATTGATGAATACAATATCATTATTAACATTATTGGTGGGGTAAATATGTACAAAAAAGCAAACAAAATCAGTATTTACTGGATTTATTATATTTCATATAAAAACATATTAAGGCCCATTCTATGCTCTTTGGGTAGATATAACAACTTAAATTAATAAATACTTTAAGCACAAGAAAAATCTATAAAGATAGCTTGCCAGACAAGGTAACATACGCCCACTTCAGCAAACAGAATATTCAATGTTTTTTCATTTAATCAAGGGCAATAACTCACAAACCAACATCTGGAATCGCACCATTTTTTATCTTGTCCGAGATGTTATTAAGATGAATACACATACCAAGTTTCATTCAAATCGGATAAAAACTACAGCTTCTATTGCGTACACAAGTAAATTTTAACATTTTCTCATTTAATCAAGGGCAATAACTCATAAACAGGCATCTGGCGAGACATTATCAAGATGAATACACATACCTAGTTTCATTCATATCGGATGAAAACTATAGCTTCTATTGCATATACAAGTACATTTTAACATTTTTTCATTTAATCAAGGGCCATAACTCATAAACCGACATCTGGAATCGTGCCATTTTCGAACTTGTCTGAGATATTATCAAGAAGAATACACATGCCAAGTTCATTAAAATCGGATACAAACTATAGCTTCTATTGTGTACACAAGTAAATATTAACGTTTTTTCATTTAATCAAGGGCCATAACTCATAAACCGACATCTTGAATCGTGCCATTTTCAAACTTGTCGGAGATATTATCAAGATGAATACACATACCAAGTTTCATTCAAATCAGATTAAAACTCTGGCCTGTATCGCGTACACAAGTAAATTTTAACGTTTTTCCATTTAATCAAGGGCAATAACTCATAAACCGACATCTGGAATCGTGCCATTTTCGAACTTGTCCGAGATATTATCAAGATGAATACAAATACCAAGTTTCATTCAAATCGTATAAAAACTACAGCTTCTATTGCGTACACAAGTAAATTTTAATGTTTTTTCATTTAATCAAGGGCCCAAACTCATAAACCGACATCTTGAATCGTGCCATTTTCAAACTTGTCGGAGATATTATCAAGATGAATACACATACCAAGTTTCATTCAAATCAGATTAAAACTCTGGCCTGTATCGCGTACACAAGTAATTGTTGACGGACGGACGGACGGACGGACGGACGGACGGACGGACGGACCGACGGACGGACAGGGGTGATGGCAATATACGTCCACATTTTCATGTGGGCATATAAAAAGGAAACAATATATACAATCATTTCCAACAAAAATCAAATCAAGCAATCAACAAAACATTCTTTCAAAACCGATTAACAACAAGTGGTTGCCTAGCAAGATACGCCCACTTTAAAATATATTTTCTGTTTTAACACAGGCAAAGATTCTAAGATTATTTAGGTCTAATCAAAGTTCTCGTCAATATAAATGTTCACACCAAATTTCATTAAAACTAGATGAAAACTGTATTGTCTATCGCAATCACAAGCCGCGTTTTGACTAAGTCAAGTGCAATAACTTAAAAACAGTATATCCAAATGTCAATTTCGAACTTGAACAAGGTGACATCAACTTCAATGATCACACCAAATTTCATTCCAATCAGATGAAAACAGTTGTCTCTATTGTGTTCACAAGTCTATTTCGACGCAATTTGACTTAGTCAAGGCAAATAACTCAAAAGAAGTTCACCCAAAAATCGTCATGATCAAACTTGTCCAAGATTTCATCAATATAAATGATAACACCAAATTTCATTCAAATCAAATGGAAATTGTGATCTCTATCGCGTTCACAAGTCAATTTTGAGGCGTTTTGACTAAGTCAAGTGCAATAACTCAAAAACCATTCATGGAAAAATCGCCAATTTCAAACTTGTTCAAGATCTCATCAATATTACTGATCACAGCAAGTTTCATTTAAATCCGATGAAAACTGTAGTCTCTATCGCGTTCACAAGCCAATTTTGACGCGTTTTGGCTAAGTCAAGTGCAATAACTCAAAAACCGTTCATCGAAAAATAGCCAATTTCGAACTTGTCCGAGATCTCATCAATATAAATGATCACAGCAAGTTTCATTTAAATCCGACAAAAACTGTAGCCTCTATTGCGTTCACAAGCAATTGTGGACGGACGGACCGACGAACAGGGGTGACGACAATATACGACCACATTATAATGTGGGCGTATAAAAATGTGTTGTTGTCTGGAGTCTAAGAGAGAAATCAAGGGGGATAATTTACCTATTTAATTGAAAAACAATGAATATTTTGCATACAACGATGGGAGAATTTCATTTGAAGGAAACGTCTGATTCTTAATTGCCAATACAAAATAGTCAAAAAGATATTGCATATCTAATATTACAATATTAAATAAATTTGCCATGCCATTTGTATGTGACAATACATATTGCTGTATAATTCTTAAATGCATTAACATAACTGAAATAAAATTAATCAACAATAATCTCAAAATCTTAAAAAGATATACAGAATCATATCCTTAAAAAACTTTTTATAACAGTTTTAAAAAAATAATTAAAAAATGATCAAAATGCCCAGTTGAATTTCAACTGTTAAATACGGGTAAAAAAGGGTACAAAATGTGTCAATTTCAGGCTTGATTTATTATAAAACCTACAGAGTATTTGTCTTGAAAGCAGTATTCATTGCCTAGGAAAAATCTAGGGCAATAGTCTTAAATGACTGGTTAATGCAAACAAATCAACGATCTAGAGCCATATTAAGCAGACAAGCATTGAAAATAAGAATCAGACAAGACCTCATGTCATATGACCAATGGAAATTCAGCCCTGAGCCAGCATCTCATAGAAAATTCGAACCATGCCATACAATGGAACCTATCTGAGGCCCTGATAACCAATCTCCCTGATTAAACAACCTGTAAATACCATGAAAGTATCCTCATAAGGAAACTGCAATCCACCCTCAATAGAGACCAGGGATACCATCTTCCAAGGATATGGGACACTGTTCTTCTTTGATCTCTTTGATCGATCTTCATCATTATTTCCACTTTTTCATTGGCACCCTGTACCCTATTTGTCCAATCTCTTATTATTCCTTCTGCCTTGATTATTATAATGGCTTCCTTAGTGTGCTTGTTTAATTGCATTGTTGTTGTTGCCTATATATATTTACTTCCTTGTTTTTTATTCCCTTTATATTCCTGATGATTATGATTAAGCCAGGAATTGTAAATATAGCGGTCTTGAACACTTGTCAGACAAGAATTATAAGTAGTCACAAGCAGACCTAACCCCTGTTTCACTAAGGTACGTAAGTATTTACGTAAGTATTATACTTACGCTTAACATAAGTATTTACTTATTTCTGCTTCGGGAAAACCTAACTGTTCGAACGATGAAATATCGGTACAAGAAGTAACAAAACATCATAACACTATTCAAATTAGTCGTCGATTAATTCTCTCTACTTAAAAAAATGTTTGGCAGCCATTTTCTAACCCTAATCAGACGAGAAGTTGTGTAGAAAAATACTTACGCCTGCTTTTATTTGACGTAGGATTTAGGCAACATATTTATGTAAGTAAAATCTTACGCCCTTTAGTGAAACGCAATTTGAACCTACTTACATACTTACATAAATACTTATACTTACGTACCTTAGTGAAACGGGGCCCAGGGCTCTAATTAGACACGAGTTGTTTCCTCTGCCTAGAGCTCTTACAAGACAATAACTGACACTATAACCTAGAATTCTAACAAGACATTGTTTATCTAGTCAGACACTGACTGATAATGCAGCCCCGTGCTCTGATCAGAGCTTATGGAATTCTCTGTGATATTTTTCATGGACCAGTCACCTGAACCATCTAAATGAAGTTCTACATTATGATATTTTCGGATAGATTGACGGTGGCCAACACTGAGTAGAGTTATATTTAGTTCGTTACAATAACTGTATAATATTTCTTCCATTTCTATATTCACCTGACTTGTAGCTTCATCTAAAACTGAACAATTTATTAAATATTCAAACATATATATAAACACAACAGGGAACTCAGATTATTTGCCTCTGTAGAAATTTTGCACGAGAGCTATACAACGCAGACTACAAAGTGTCAAAAACTTGTTGGGTGTGTTACTGGATGTTCCAATAGAGGAACAAGCTGCACCTGAAGACACACCAAATACAAAATTAATGTCATGCTGAGACAACTCTAAATAATTATCACAAATTATGAAGAATCTCTGAAGGGAATTAAGCAAACAAACCTTAACACTAAATAACATTATTGTAATGTGCAATCTCTTAAACTTACTTGCAAACTGAGGTTGATGGTAAAATAATCTGATAAATGATAGTCTTTGACTTTCACCTGGTGATAATTCATTAAACCTAAAAATAGACAAAATTGTGGTCATAATCAAACCACTTTAATAAAAAAGGTTTCCCGTTGGTATTTGAGTTTTACTGTTACAGTGGTTTGTTCAGTAGGCCATTTCAAAATAACTAAAATGTTACTGAATATGATGTACCAATAACTTACTTAAACCCTTCTTGCAGCAGTCAGTCACAATGTCATGTGATAGTGGAATCCCTAATTAAGTTAGGCATTTTGGCAATGAAGTTTTAAGGAAAAGTAAGTTTGGTTATTAATTTGCATTCCAATGCAGTGAAGATGATGAACACCTATACCCACTTGTAAAAAGGTATTCTTATGAGAGCTTTATATATGAAACATGTCAACATGAATATACCCTTGCACACAATCAGCCATTCTGTTTGAATGAGAAGTAGAATTTCTTACCAATCCCAATCTGTGTTGGAGTCTAGATCACCTAGTCTTTCTAAAATAGGTCTTAATCCAACTAGGTTGATATATTCATACAATTTACTGTCCTCTAAAATATTTTATCAAATCTTATTTCAATATCAATAGGAGACCCTAGAATCAGGGATGCAAATTTGACTGTTATCATCAACTATGTTATACTAGAATTCATCATATTCTGGGATAGTCATCAATTGGGTGCTATTTTCATACTTGTAGATCAAGCAAGAGAATTAATATAAAAAAATTTATTGTAAAAAAACTCACCTTGTTGTGTTGTACTATCTGACAAAGGGAAAACAATCTAAAAATAAGACCATTATTACATTATTTAAATTTTAGCTAGGTAGTGTGGGTATTTCAGATTCAATATTTAGGTTACTTAATTACCCAAGTGACATACTGACTGAAATTAGCTCAACCTTATGAAAAACTATGTGGGGTGTCTAAAGAAACAGACTGACAAAAGTGAAGAAAATACAACAAATAAATGTAGACACCTGTTGTCGAAGGGTTCCATTTGTAAAATAAGGTTTTTGTGGAAGATATAAAATACTGCTAGGATTGTAGTTGATAATACTATCTATATTGCCTGTGACAGTTCGCCATAATCCATTTATTACCCGTAATAAAGAACTTTTACCACAGCCACTGTTTCCGGTTAGTAAAACATTCACTCCATTTTCTAACTGGAAATTTAAATCTGTAACAAAACAAAATTAAATTCCGAATCGTTACAAAGTCAGGTCAGGAAAAAATTCTCAAAATTATTCTAAAAGAAAAAAACCTTTTTTTTTTACAAACAGCTGTTCAATAATGATTTATATATATTCAATTATTTTTCTATCACAATTTATGTTTCATACTGAGTATCAGATAACTATCTGTGAAATATAAATTTTTCTTACTTCTACAGAATATATCATTTGATTTAGGGGGTCCGTAAGTTAGATTATCAACTCTGAACGCCAATCTTGACTCAATAATCTCACTAGAATCTAGCAATTCTTCATCACTTTCAGGATTTCTAAAATAAACAATAGTTCTAAAAAAAGAAAAGAAAGAGTGCAATACAGACTTCAATATACATCCAAACAGCAGCAGCTCAAATTAGCAAGTTTGAAAGAAAGCCAATCTCCTGAACAGAAATATGTTAGCTATCCTATTTAGATCTATTCTGTTGTTATTTCTTCAAAAAGAATATTTCAACTTACTGTTCCCTACCAATGGTCTTGACAAAACCATAATTTTCATTTTGTTCATCTTTTAGTCTGCCTAAAACTTCCAATAACTGACCTATTCTGAAAAAAAATTAAAATATTGTAATCTGCATAATCCACCGTTCACTGGGGCTGCAATATAATGTATGATGTAAAGGGAATGACTTTGATCTTAAACAGAGATCATTTGCAGTGATTAATCAGCAGAATTTAGCTCAGCCATCTTGTGTTTTTTATTTGGTTTGATCCTGATTATCAATTAAATTATACAGATTTTCTAAGTGTCAGAATCACTGATTAGTGTCAGAATTTTTAAAACATGCATTATGAGGAAATTAATCAGAAAAAGAAGTCGGATTATGAAGTCAGAGTAGTCAGATGTTGGAAAAAAAAGCGTACAATGTACATAATGGGTGATTCAAGATAAAGACGAGGACAAACCATCAATTCATGGACAGAGCAATGCCTAAGATCAACTGGTACACAGGATTCTCAAGAACTCAAGAACGGTTTTCTTTTTTTTTATTTAGAACTCACCTATGAGCTTCCCCTGCTATGTCTGTAACTTTAGTTGATAAATCTATTAACTTAGTAAAACAACTAATCAGATATATTGTCACAAATGCATTCTGAAATTTAACAATAATCATATATTTTTCACACATTTCCTAATTTTTGTAACAGGCTTAGGCCGTACAAAGTAAATTGTCTGTTTTACAGGCCCCGCGCGCTCCGGTAAAATACCCCGCGCTCCAAAACTATTTATTGACATTTTGGAATTATTAATAAAAAATGCGCTCGCGTCTCCAAAATTGTGTGTAAAATAGAGTTATTTCCCCGTCCGAAAACATTTTTTACCATAATTATCTCCCTTGACCTCTAATGAAAAACCGGAAGTGGCTTAGAATGCGTTTTTCATCACCGATAAAAAGATTTTCTTATACAACTTAAAACTGAAATTGATTCTGATACAATTTAACGTTCGAAAATACAATTATTTGCTGAAGGAAGCACAATTATGAAAATTATTCACACTTTTGTGAGAACAATCCAAACAATTAATCTTAATCTTGATGATTTCGTTTATGGATAATAATGGTGGAACAAATCGAGACCCGTTACAATTACAAGTAAAAGAATGCACCGGGTTTTTTTCTGCTATTGATTTGAAAAAGTTAATATTTATGGAAAAATGGGAACGAATACAAGAAAATACGAATTTTATACGTTCGAATACGATCGATTTTCTCATTATTTGTATCACTCAACACATTCCGCTTTTCTCAAGTTAAAACCGAAAGTACTCCGTTATTATGAGTTAACGAAAAATCGGCATTTGTAATATAGGCCTAGATAAAAATTATTAAAATAGAAGTTCGATCTAATCAGATTGTTTTGTTCTTGTCATGTGATGTGATGTATGATAATTTGTTCCAAAATTTCCAATAATAATAATTATTACCATACAATGGCATTTTAAAAATACAGTTTACAGATGGATAGAAATGGATTAGTACTATAGTAGAATAACATAGTCTTGACATAATATTATCAGCCCTGATGCACCCTAAGTGCATCACTGTCAGAGGTAGTAAATATGTTGGAATGATTACGTTTATGTGAAGTTGAAAGGTAAAAAAGTTTTCTATCAACTATTATCATTCAAACCCCCAAAACATCTGATAGTTGCATCTGAATGGTGATTTAAATCTATTTTTTAAATTTGTGGAAATAAATAATAAATAGCTTCGCTCGCTCCGATTTCTTCTGGTGCCAAATTTAAAAAAGCACTTATAAATAATAAATAATAAATTCGCCCTCTCGCCCCATTTTTTTAAAAAAAAGGCCTGTAAAACAGACAATTTACTTTGTACGGCCTTACTGGTACTTAAAAGATTGATGACTCAGTAAAATATAATTAAAATATAAGAATTTGGGTGCCGTTGGCCGTTACAGCAAATATTTAGACGGTAATTTTATTAAATTATTAGTTAATTTCTATTATTTTCCATATTTCTAATAAAAAGCCATTCTACCTTAGCTATTAAAGCTGCTAGGTCTGGTGAAGAGAGATGATCGTAAACCCCAGCAAATATTGGTATTGCCAAGGCAACATAACTGATTATACTTCCTAAATAATCTGAGACATTGATCGAGACTGGAATAATAAATATAGATTCATATGATTAATAACTTTATTTTTCAGGGGCTTTTATCATTATCATTTTTCTATGAATATTCTTTTTTAATGTCAGATCGAGTGAGGTTTCAGTCTGAAAATACATAGAAAGTTCCAGAAAAATCAGCTGGTAGACAGGATCCTTATAAACCTTTGGGAGAATTATTAGCAAAAAAAATGACAGCTTGATAAGACAGGATCCTGAGTTGCTATCCTTATCTTTACTAAGAGGAGTAAACTTCAATTTATTGTTAACCCACCTTCTATACCCTTTTAACAACTAGACAATGCAATAAAAATTCAACTTACAGTTTAAAAAATATTCTCTATTTATCAGACATTTTTGAGTTCTTAATAAACTTTCTAATTTTTCATCACTTTTTTTCTGTTCTATTGCCCCGCATCTATAGAAGGCTGCAGATTCAGAATTCACTCGTAGCTGCATGTGTTTAAACCTACAGAAAAAAAGAGATTATAGTCAAGGCTAATTCTCTACTTCAGTTGTCGAAATAAAGTGTTGCTTACTGAGATCTAGAAGATGAAAAAAAACATTTTTCATAAGAAATGTATTGTAGGCTAACTGTCCGGTGATCTTTCATCCATTTAGACTGATTCAACTCTTTTCTTGCTTTTAATATGTACGGTCTATTGAATCCAGAAGTCACTAGTTTTTCTCACTACTAATAAAATTAGGGCCACTGTATGAATCACAGGGTTAAATAATTGAACGACAAAATTTAGAACCTGGATAATTCAAAAGCACTAAACAACTCATAAGCTTGCTTCAGGTTCAATGCCTGCAAATGACTTGAGTAACATTGTTGCCTTGACACCATGGACTACTAAGAAAAATACCATGAAAATAATTAACTAACCTAAAATCTCCTTCTCTCCTTTCTTGAAGATAGAAATATCTAACTACAGGTGTCATAAGAAATTTGTTGATGACTGTTGCCACGATAAAAAAACATAACACACTAACAGGGCCTATATACCCTGTACTGAAAAAAAACAGATGTTATAAAATAAAGAATTTGAGTCTGAATAATCAAGACATAAAATGGTATAAAGTAATTTTAAAAAGAAAATGAACAAAAACGAAGTTTGTTCATTGCTCAAGCTATATTATAATATAGAACATCACCAAATTCATAATGATGTTGACACACATACAAAAAATCAAATGAATCCATGGAGAATTGTAGCCTGTATGGTGAGCATGAGACTCTTACTTATGTGTGGGAGTATAAAAAGGCGCTTTCCAGTTGCGCTTCACTATTTGATTCGATTAAGGTTGGTTGTAGGTGTGTTTTTTTCTACAGAGGAGAGAAGAGAAAAAAACCACGAATGTAGTAAAGATACTTTATAAATAATACAAAAGACGAAGTAAAAATTACTGCTACTGACCTGATGGCAGCCTGATAAGTATAGTAACCTATAGTAAAAGGGGAGATTACCAAGGGTATCAAAACCAGACTGAATTGTTTACATAATTTGCCTATATCCTGAGTTATTCTTTGGTCACTGGAAAATCACAAAAATCTGATTGAAAGATTCAAATGTAGGGTAATAGAGGCAAAAATTTCAAGTTACAAACAAGCACATTTTTCATGTCAGAGGTATAAAGGCAAGTCATAAATAAATTGATTGCAAGTTGAACCAAGTTTTGTAAGTAGCAATCTCAGCGGTACTATTTCCAATACCTGGCATACTCAATCCTACAGTTACTTAATTACTTGTCACATAATGTTTGAGAAATAGTCTCCACCTACACTCTGCCATGGTGAACTGAACCACTCTCATACCAACATAATTAATGATTACTTACGGATTGTCAATAGTTTTATCAACGACATTTATTTGGTAATATAAAACATCGTTAAAATATAATTTATGTAGTGCAGAAGATAAGTTCCCTCTCCAGTTAATGTATAATATACTTCCAACATATAATATTGTACTTTTAATCTGTAAAATCAATATAGATCCATAATTACTTGACAAAACAAAATATAAATCAGTCAGTACCTTGGATTCACATAAGTAATCAAGTTAAATTTTAATGAACATTTGTTACATAAGCAACTTTTATATGGTTCACAATGACGTTAATGATAGGATAACATTGAGAAAAAAAAAAGTAGATTGCCAGGCAAGGTAACATACGCCCACTGGCAGCATTGAATTTGAAAAATAAATTGAGTAATGACTCAAAAGTCAAAAACCGTTCATGCGATAATTTCCATTTTCGAACTTGACCGAGATATTCTTAAAATATACATGTATACCAAGTTTCATTCAGATCGGATAAAAACTGTAGCCTCTATCGTGGATACAACCCAAGTTTGACGCGTTTTTACTAAGTCACGGACAATAACTCAAAAACTGTTCATTCGATAATTTTCATTTTTGAACTTGACCGAGATATCATCAATATATACATGTATACCAAGTTTCATTAAGATCGGATAAAAACTGTAGCCTCTATTGTGGATACAACCCAAATTTGATGCGTTTATACTAAGTCAAGTGCAATAACTCAAAAACCGTTCATGCGATAATTTCCATTTTCGAACTTGACCGAGATATCATCAATATATACATGCATACCAAGTTTCATTAAGATCAGATAAAAACTGTAGCCTCTATCGTGGATAAAACAAATGTGGACGGACCGACGGACAGGGGCGACGGCAATATACTATAACTATAAAAATTAGTTTCAAGTTTCATTCTTCAAAGAAAGTCACATTGACCCTAATTTCAGTATTATTTATCACACAACTGAAACATTAGTGATCCTAAGTGCTTACGTTTGATATCTCAGTTATAAAAATATTTCCAACCAGTCTTCCAATGCATAACTGATAACTTTCGATGTGAAATATGAAATTGGGCTAGGTGTTAGAAATGAAACTGGGTCAGGTGTTCATGTTCAAGTGGGCTAGGTTTAAAGTATGAATGTTGGCTAGGTGTAAAATAAGTGAGTTGCCCAAGTATGAATGTGAGTGTAAAGTATGAAAGTGGTCTTATAGGTGAAAAGTATAAAAGTGGGCCAGGTGTTAAG
Source organism: Nipponacmea schrenckii (assembly GCA_030562195.1). NCBI lineage: Eukaryota > Metazoa > Mollusca > Gastropoda > Lottiidae > Nipponacmea > Nipponacmea schrenckii. The sequence continues at coordinate 12,134,625 of CM060199.1, read as the reverse complement.
TATGAAAGTGAGCTAGGTGTAAAATATGAATTGGACTTAATGTTAAAGTATGAAAGTGGGCTGGATGTTAAAGTAGGAGAGTGGGCTGGATTTTAAAGTATGAGAGTGGACTAGGTGTAAAATATGGAAATTGGCTAAGTGTAAAGTATGAAAAGGTGGGCTAGATGTAAAATATGTAAGTGGACTAGTAAAGTAAATTATGAAAATCAAAGAAGTGTAAAATAAGTGGTCAGGTGAGGTTTACGTAAGAAAGTGGGCTAGTTTTAAGGTACGAAACAGACTTACAAAAGCTTCAGCTAGTATAATAAGTACAGCAATAGTTGTTTGATATTTAAAACCAAATTGATCTTTTTCACCCAGAACTTTATAATATTTACTAGGAATAAAGCCAATATAATTAATTATCACTTGCTCTGTAATAAAAAAAGAATTGAGAAAAATATTGTGCAGGGTCTTGAAATAATTAACAGCACCTGTCTTGACTACTGGACCCCTCAATACAAACATTCTCTACACAAAATGATACATGTTATTTTAAAAAAGTTGATTTTCCAAATTAGGTGAAAGCTGGTGAAATCAATTCTTTTTTGTAGTATCAGGGAGCTTATAAATATTCCTATTCCTACATAATTTCTCAAAGTTAAAACATTATATGACAGGCTATTTGGAGGGTGACATTCAGTTAACTGCAAAGGGTGTGATATACTTACCTAATAATGACAAAAGTAACAGAAATATACAGAGAAGACTGGCAGAACTAGACCATGATGGAAACATATATGTCAGTAATTTCAAAAATCTCTTCACAAATGTAAGATCAAATGCATATCTGAAATATAACCCTCCTACATTGTTACTATTGTTATCTATCATCATTAACATAGTCTTAGCCAAGGCTATACTATACATGACCAAAACAAGTGGTTGCCTAGCAAGATATACCCACTTTAAAATATCTTTTTTTTTAACACAGGTTGAAACTCAAGCATTATTTGTCGAAATGAACCACATTTAGGCCTAATCCAAGATCTCATTAATGATCGAACAGGGGTGATGACAATATATGACCAGTCAGGAATGCAAAGAGTGGCTTAACTTTCACAATTCATAAAGTCTAATCTTAACATATAAAAGTTTGCTGTTGCACTACAAGATTACGTTCACCCTTCTAAAACAACATTTTATTTTGAGATTTTTATAGACAATCCGAAAAGCTTAGCTTCATGCAAAAGTCCACTAGTTCCAATTACTAGGTAATTTCATTTGGCCCAATGACAAGTTCACTTTATTCTATAAATAGTATGATAATAGTTATTTAACACAACTTTACATTAATGACATTTATCTCAAAACATTGGATGACATGATGACATGGCCTCTTGATACAATATCATGCTAGCCATGTCCAATTTAGCACTTTAACCCATACATTTTGCTATTAGTCAAGACATGAATATTAGAAATTTTTTCACATTTGTGATAAATGTCTGTAATGAATTCATCATTTAATGTAGAAATATGGTATTCCAGTTTTACAGCTGAAGTAATTGTAGGCAGAAATCACTGTCTATATTTCATAATGATAATTACTATTTGGATACACCATGGTCATCCAGGACAAATTGTACATTACAATTAACATAATATAAAGGTAATAAAATATATAGTAGGCCTATCAAATGCTAAACATAAACCAAATTAATCAAGACTATCAGCCAACAAGAAAAGTTCAAAAGCCAAACTTCACCATATTAATAAATATAAGTAAAATTGATAAACATTTGGTGAAAAAGAAGGGATTTGACATTGATAGAAATGCAAACATGAAATTAAAATGAAACTAACTTTCACAAACAAATTGGAATACATTTATGCAGGTACATTTCCCTGGATTTTCATTAAAGTATCTTGAACTTACGATCTTGTAGCAAAAAAAAAATGAACAAAAAATATCGCAATCAAAATCGGTATAGAATTAGATTTCCGGATGACAATTTAAACGTCATTTTAAATTTATGAACCAACGACATCGACAAGTGTCAGATTATGTGTAACATTTGGTGTATATAAATACATTGTTCTGTTTTACTTTGTAGTGATTTCATACCGATTTTTACGGCGGCTGATTAGGGACATGCAAGACTAATTTCCTCTTAGATTTTTAATATAATTCATTTTCTTGAATTTTCACCCCGATGTTTTTGAATATTCACCTCGCTATTTTTTAATTTATTTTATTTTTTATAATTTTCACCCCGCTATTTTTTAATTTATTTTATTTTTTATAATTTTCACCTCGCTATTTTTTTCATTTATTTTATTTTTTATAATTTTCACCTCGCTATTTTTTTCATTTATTTTATTTTTTATAATTTTCACCTCGCTATTTTTTTCATTTATTTTATTTTTTATAATTTTCACCTCGCTATTTTATAATTTTCACCTCGCTATTTTGTTCATTTATTTTATTTTTTTGGATTTTCACCCAGCATTTTTGTATTATTCACCTGGTTATTTTATAATATTCACCTCATTGTTTTTGTATGTAATGATAGTTTTATAACATTATCACCCATGTCTTTAATGGCCGCTGGAATGAATTTTTATATGTGTTTTTATTTATGCTTTTCTGGTCTAAACAATGGAGGATGGTGTTCCTCAACAGAGTCAGCAACAAATTGTGTCCTACTATTTTCATCGTGGTTATTCATACTTTGAAATATTGGCATTTCTTAATGTTTATCATGGTGTTAATTTTGGGTATAGGCAGCTGAAACGGAAGCTAAAAGAGTTTGGTTTACGTAGAAATAATTCCAGGAATGTCGAATCAACTTTGGAAGCCGTTCAAACTGAACTGTCAGGAAGTGGTCAAAATTTAGGATACAGAATGATGCAAAGACGGATACAGGAGAAATATAAAATTTCGGCTTCGAGGGAGGAAATCAGAATAATCTTGAAATATTTAGATCCATTGGGAGTAGAGGAGCGGAAGCAAAAGCGACTGAAACGAAGAGACTATTTGTTAAAGGACCGAATCAACTATGGCATATCGATGGATGGGATAAGCTGAAACAATGAGGATTGCATCAAGTCAGTAAATGGAATTCCATTTAGAATACGAGCTGACAGGGGTACAGAAAATGTACATTGAAATGTTGCAAAACTCATTGTTTCGTCTTAATGGTTCTGAAGAAAAACATTTCTTATATGGAAAATCAACAGCCAATCAAAGGATCGAAAATTGGTGGAGTAGGTTTGGACAACTGGGAATGTCTACATGAATTTCACACTTTAAGAGTATGTCTGAGGCAGGCATAATTGATACATCTCAAGAACTCCATATCCAATGTATATTGTTTTGCTACATGTATCTCTCAGAAAGGTATTAATTAGCATTGCCGAGATGTGTAATGGTCATGTTATCAGGAAGTCCAGAAATCCATCACAGCCACATGGTAGACCAGATGTCATCTACACCTTACCCGAACTTTATGATACAGTTGATTATTTGGTACCCCTACCCCAGAATCCCACTGAATTGGAAACCTTATCTGGGGTTCTTGTTAGTACACCCTCGATTAGCTGTAAGGATGAATATAGAGAATTGTTTTTATTAACAATGGACATTAATGGTAAAGTTTTACCTTCAAATCGAAGCAATGATCTCCTAGTTTTCCTAATTGACAGCTTAACTAGGGATTTGTCTTAGATAAAGAATTATAAGACAATACATAAGAATAAGAATAAAGAATTTTTTAAAGTAAAGACTGTACTTTTTCCAGATATGAAATTTTATTTCAAAACATCATATCCACATTTTTGTGTGGAAGCATAAAAAAACTATACATAAAAAACTGATAGCATCAGTAGAACATGACCTAAAGAAAATATACGCTAACCCAAGCAAACTTTACAAAAGGTAAGTGGTAAAATGGATACAGATTAATCACAAAATGGCCAACTTCTAATAATAGGCTAAATGGATTATTGCATACAGCTAAAGTACAATAAGGCCGTCTTCGGGTTAGGGCTAGGTTTTAGGATTAGAAATGACCATAATCCTAATCCGGTCATAATTAGAAGTTGGCCATTTTGGGATCTATATGTATCCATTTCACCACCTACCCTTTTGAAAATGACTACATTTTTAGAAATTCAAAACTTTATAATATATCATAATAAAGATATAAGCAAATCTAATCTAAATTTAGTGATCAAAGATGGCGACTAGGGAGGATTCCGTAAAACCATAATTAAATACAAAATCAGTGAGGTGAATATTATAAAATAACCAGGTGAATATTAAAAATTTGCTGGGTGAAAATCCAAAAAAATAAAATAAATATAAAAATAGCGAGGTGGATATTATAAAAAATAAATTAAATGGAAAAAATTGCGAGGTGAAAATTATATAAAAAAAAAATAAATTAAGAAAATAGCGGGGTGAATATTCAAAAGTAGCGAGGTGAAAATTATAAAAAATAAAATAAATTAAAAAATAGCGAGGTGAAAATCATAAAAAATAAAATAAATTAAAAAATAGCGAGGTGAAAATCATAAAAAATAAAATAAATTAAAAAATAGCGAGGTGAAAATTATAGAAAATAAAATAAATTAAAAAATAGCTGGGTGAATATTAAAAAACATCGGGGTGAATATTGAAAAAAATAAATTATATTATAAATCTTTGAGGTGGAAATTATAAAAACGCTCCAAAATTAGTCTTGAATGTCCCTAATCAGCCGCCGTAGATTTTAGATTATTTTAAACATTATTTCATTAAAATCCTATTTATCACCTTGAGTCTACATTGTCAAGGTCGTGCATGTATGAAGGGAAGGCAAAACTAACCGATAAAAGTTGTTGAAAAAGTGCACGTGACTGTCTCATTCTCAAATAAATCGTCTGCTTGCCTGCAGTTCATCACACGGAAAACAAGTGACCAGCACTTGGCCGTAGTGACAAGGATACCTTCCGCTTTTTCTATACAGATTTTAAGCCCTACTTGATAAAATCAAACAACGGTGTGACAAATTAACGTTATCTCATATTATTTTGTTAACCTAATCTAATAATGATTAATGAACTCAAGTTTATTTTTAATAAACAATGATGTGCTGGTGTTGAAAGTCTTCAGCCAAAATATCGTTATTAGAACTATATTATATCGATTATTATTAAGGTCACACAATACAGAAATTATCGCTCGTAAGCCATGTTTTTTAAGATTGGGGATACAGCTCATAAAGTTGGACGATTCAACTGCTGACTGGACGATTTAACTACTTTGGAGGATTTGACAAATTGGCGATTCAGCTGGACATCCAAATTTCTAATTAGACACTTGGAATAATTATATGGGAAAAAATCGTTCTACTGGCACCAGAATATTTGTTAATTAATAAAATTTTGTCACCACTTCAAATATTGTCTCCGAGTCAACCGAATACTATTGGCATCATTGCAAACCGCAACTGCGAAAGGTTCTTCTTCTGGGTAACATTTTGGATAAATAAAGAATGAAGTGTCAAAGTAGAAAAGCTTGATTGCTCTAGTTCAAATCATTGTGCATTTCGATTATATTTTCAATTCATGACTTTATGGAAATTTAAAAAATATATCTCACTTGGTAGAATCCGCATACAGCCTCTTGTGCTCACCAGCCATACCGTAAAGTGAAATGAATTGGATAGAAATCGCGTGGTTTAAATCTACAAAATATAGGACTCAGACCACAAAAACATTTCATTCAATATTCTAATGATTGTATTTAGACCATGCTATATTTTTATAAATCCTCTTCCTCCCTTCAATAAAGGCTTTTTGCATGCCAATTTTGACAAACTTTTGGAATTAGATGTCTGAAAATGCATTTTCTTTTAGCATTTCTGAGAAATTTTATTAGCCGAAGGATAGTTCTAAATTTTTATAGTTATTTTAGGTTTGTACAGTAACTAAGTATTGGCCGTCGTGTGAAATATTGGAAAGTTTTCAACGGGATTTCTGTAAAAATTACCGAAGGTTGAATTTCGTGATTTAACTTGGGAAACAGATGGCTTATGAATTACCCATGACAAATAATAGGATGTCTATGGAATTACCGGTTTGTGTCTGGATAACGTTGACTATCAAAATGCTAATTAGAGTTATCCTTCTTTCCGGAAGTAAAACAGTAAAATAAAAATATTTTTGTTGATTTTAATTGAATATGATTGAATAAGTCAATGAACTTTAAAATTTAATAGGAAATATGTCCGATGAAGATGATGACTACATGTCGGATGCCATCCTCCAACAATGGTAGGTTTTTACGTACAGATAGTTATCCTTTAATGTGTTTTTTTTTTTTTAGATAAATTTTAAACACACTCCCCCAGTTGTATGGAGATCAAATATGAAAAGGGCAATGCCTTGAAATAGAGCGCAAGGGGTAGATAATTTGTTACGTTTTTTTTTAATGCAGTATTGGCCAGAAACAATAGTTCGACAAAACACTTTACCCTTGGCAACTGGCTGTGAGATTTTTATCAATCATATTTTATTGTTATTGATAGTACCCGTAACTATTACATTATAATAATGACAAATGTCACTAGCTAGCTGCTTATTATTAAAATATTTGCACTTCCACCTTCCAATTTCTTTCAGCAATGAAAAAGTTGATAAACAAATTAAATTAAATACAAAAAATAATAATAATAAATATGGTCAAGAAAAGAAACAAAAGGAATTGAAACAGAAAAATGTGGCGAAACCTAAAAAGGTTTTGGAAAAGGAGAAGAGGGATGAGATGCTAGCTAAATCATCTCTAACCACTGACAACAAAGGGTTCAATTTATTACAGAAAATGGGCTTCAAACAAGGAATGGTGTTAGGAAAACATGGTAAGCCAATGCTGTTTCTCTATTTGGCTTAAGATGTATATTACTTTTTTTTTTAGCAAAATTTAAACATGTAAAATAATATTTTATAGCTATGAAATTTGGTGCAAAGAAACTCCAGCAAAAAGATATTTGCAGAAGTGAAAAGCCTCGTGTTAGTTTTAAGTTCATTGTTCAGTTTCATTTTTCCCCTAAACTAAAAGTATCTCGTTTCCAATTATAATTAAAAAAAATGATATGTCTTGTTATCCATATTTTCCAGTAATCAAAAGTACTTTTTTTTTTATAAATCAGGGACTGGTAGAGCTGAACCTGTACCAATCAATTTAAAGCTGGGTCGTGGAGGACTAGGACAAGAGGAAGATAAGAAACGAAAACAAAGTGAGAAAGTTACTCGCTGGGCCGAGTTAAACATAAAACGTAAAAAATTAGAAAAAAAATCTCAGGAATCTTTTTTGAAAAATCTTAAAGAGAAATATTCCAATAAAGAAGGGGAAAGAGATTTAAGGAAAAGTCAGAAAGTTTGTGAACAGCTGGATTCTCAACAGGTTGGTATACAGTCCTTGTCAAAGACATTCCAATTTAGGTTGTTTTAATATTTCTTAGCTTCCAAGTTATTTAAACCCGATTTTAAAAATAACAAAAATTTTGAAGATCTCTTTACAATTTCAACAGGGTATAGCTGAACCATCAGAGATCTTTTTCTGGCCTCAAGAGTTTCTACAAAAGAAGAAAACAAAGAGGAAAAATGAAGATGAAAGCCATGAAGTGGATGGAAAAGAACAATATTATTATGAATTAGAGAAAGATGAAGAAGGTGAAGAAGAAGAGGAGGAAGAAGAAGAGGAAGCAGATAATTTAACTGTAAGTATTGTAATGATTTGTATAAAATATATAACAAAACGACATTAGCTACCACTTTTTAATGTGCAAATTCTTATCTGACCTCTACAATTTATAGGTACATTTAAAAGCCTGACTGTTTTAAGTCGCATATAGCTGCATGCAACTGCCTGTCGTTTTATTGCATGTAAGCAGCTCATAAAAAAATTAACTATTGTTTCTTAGTAACTACACTGGTTAAGGTCATTCTCAGCATAGAAAATTGTACCAAGAACAATTGCAGGAATTTTTGTTGCCATAATTTTTAAGGTTGTTTGAGGCTCAATAGAAAACATAATATGCCTGTGTAATTAATGGATATTTTTTTTCCCAGGTGAATGAAAAATTAGATATTATAACCCTGTATCTTCGTAGTAAATATTTATACTGTATTTGGTGTGCTACAAGTTTTAATGGTAAGTAATAGTCTCAATTTCCTTTCACCTTTGCATAAGAGAGTGGTTTATATAATATGGCCATTCTATTTTGTATTTATACACCATTGGTACACATAGTTGACTTTAAATGCATTTGAAGCAGATGATTTTGAAATATAACTAACTACAGTGCTACAAAAGCAGCACCTCAAAAAAACACAGCTCCCTTATAAAAAGTTTACCATATTTGTCAAGATAATCAACAATTTCTGTTGATTGTAGATGTTGAAGATCTGAGTTCCAACTGTCCTGGTAATACAGCAGATGATCATGATTGAAAAAGCTTGTTTTAACACAATGAGGGTTATAGATGGAGTTGAATTTACCAGTCATATTAGATTAGTAGAATACCATGATACCATTCTGGTAATCTTGACTGAAAACATAGTAGGGATGCTAAATAATGTAAACAGTCATCTCTGACAATGTGATGATCATTTTTTAATCAGGATGTTTTTTTGGAATGTGCCACTCATGTCTATCTTAACCTGTCAACAGTGATTATGTGGAACCTGTTTCATAATCATACATGCCTGTATAAAAGAAAAACACACTTGTTGATTTTTTTTTCTTTAAAATAAATCATAAAAATTTAAATATAAACATTATATAAATATACACTTATTTTCAACCCTTTCAAAACTGCTCCCGTGCATCAAGTTCCTCATTCACTTATTACAGGTAGATATTAATTAAGATAATCCATATCATCATATTAAATAACGAGCGGACGCCCGAAAGGCTATATGCCCACCAGCAGCAAATTTTTATTGGTGAGCAAAACACCAACAGCAAAAAAGTCAGAAAGCCAGGAACCAATGATCGAAATTTCATGAAAATCGAACCCATCCAAAATCTCATCAATATGAACAAGCATACCAAGTTTCATTGAAATCTGATGAAAACTGTGATCTCTATTGTGGCCACAAGCAATTGTGGACGGACGTCCGGACAGACAGGGTCAACCGCAATATACGTCCACATTATATGTGGGTATATAAAAATGTTTGGATAAACATTGTAGCCTGTATCACACCCACAAGCTGAATTTGACGAATCCTCACTAAGAAAAGGGGCATCACTCACCAACCGTAAAAGTCAGAAAGCTGATTTTCGAAAGGAACCAAGATTTTATGATGACAAAGACACCTACCAAGTTTCGAAAAGATCAGAAAAAAATTGTGGCCTGTATCGCACCCACAAGCTGAATTTGACGAATTTTCGCTAAAAAAGAGGGTATAAACAAGCTGAATTTGACGAATTCTCACTAAGAAAGGGGGCATAACTCACCAACCGTAAAAGTCAGAAAGCTGGTTTTCGAAAGGAACCGAGATTTTATGATGACAGAGACACATACCAAGTTTCATTGTAATCCGATGAAAACTGTGGTCTCTATTGTGGCCACAAGAAATTGTGGACGGACGGATTATATGTGGGCGTATAAAAATCTAATTCACACATGGTTTAATACTGTTCAGACAGTGAAACAATATTAAAGATTTTTACTACTATTCACAAAGTCAAACACACTGACTAATATAAAGTAGTAGGAAACAATGTTGTTCTGACTGGTATACTTTCAATTATTCTTTATTTTACCTCAATTCAATAAAATCTAGTCCTGTTCACTTTTCAAAATCATGCCTTGGTTAATCTTCACTCATATACAGGAAGTCTCCCTTCAAATCACCATTCTGGATATATAGGTAATGACTAGTCATCTTGATCTTAACTAGCATTCAAACTCATCAATCAACCCATATTTTAAACTTTGGCAAATAAGAAGAGACAAATATTGCAACATTATACTGTCTTTACTGGTCTCTTACTTATAGAGAATAGAACAAAATACCCATTTCCTACAAATCCTATGAATTGAGTATGTTAAGAATTGGTTTCTGTATTTTTTAACCCTTGATCCAGCTCTTCTATTGCTTTCATTTGCTGAAATAGAGAATAACCCCTGAAAAGAAATATACCTAATTAGCTTCTGGAAATTAATTAAATAAAAGATATCTAGAGCCATTTGTGGCACAGAGAAGGACTTTGCTAACGTAGCAAATTGCAGGAGACTGAAAAAATTAACTTTATAGGTTAGTTAGATCACATGCCATAAAAGTCTAAAATTAAGTATTTGGTTCTTTATAATTTTCTCTTTAAGCAATGCCACAAATCTAAATTTGAATTTTCTAAATCTAACATATTAAAATCGAGGCATAATCTGAGGTTGATAAGTAAATACTGGTTATTAAAACTTTTATTGTAACAATTATTCTTTTCCTGCTTCAGTTACAGTATGTTCTAATTAAATCTTAATATTGATCAAATTGTTTTACAAGAAATTCTGTTGGCTCAAAATTATTAAAAGGGTGGTTTAAAGATGGTTATTTCAAATCTATACAGTATTTAACATTTTCCGCAGGATTTTGAATTTACAAATGTATTTTTTGTCAATAGGTTTGTATAACGATAGCTTGCCAGGCAAGGTAATATAAGCCCACTTGCAGCATTGAATTTGAACAAGAACTTGACTGTACAGTTAAAATCATGAAATGAAATATTCAACTTTCAGTCACAAACTTCTTTTCTGGGGTGATAAATGTACAATATAACTAAGTTTCCTTAAAATCAGTCAAGAATTGTAAATTCTAACACTAACCAGACACAATTTTATGAACACAATAACTTTATTAAATAACTTGTGACGTTTCAACGATGATACTCTCGTCTTTATCAAGCAATACTACAAAATAACAGATCTGGGAGAATATATACTATTGGTGTTAAATTAACAAGGTGATAACAATGTGGATGTAAAGCCAAGGGTTAATTAAATGACTTCCTAATCAGAGTAAACAATAAACTGTGGATGGTTTCATATGCACTAATTACCAGCTACAATAGTTATACATTTTAAATATAGATGCATTGAAATTTAACTTGGATAAAACAATAACAAAGAAAGGGGGGATGGGTGGGGGAATGAATAATTATGAAGATAAATACGGGAATGGTAAATTTCCGACAATTATAAGGAGATTATGTATAGATGGACTAATTTACTAAATCATTGAATCATGGAATATGTTAATTAACTCTTGATTAAAGTCACAAGTTATTTAATAAAGTTATTGTGTTCATGAATTGTGTCCAGTTACTTGTACCTACAAATTACTAAATGCCACTTAAGGAAGGCAATAACTCATTAGTCATCCAAGGGTGATATAAAACAATTTCAGCAAATTTAGTCGAAATAGGTCGAGAATTGTTCTTTCTAGAGTGTTTACGAGCTAAAATTGAGGTTCACTATCATTTAGGCACGCATTTATTAAGCACACCTCATTTAGACACAGTACTTTAGACACACCTCATTTAGACACACTTCATTCAATCAGATGAGCACATGTCATTTAGACAGTGTTATTTAGGCACACTTTCAATTAGGCACATACCTAATTAGGCACACTCTTTTTAGGCACACTAAAATTAGGTACACTGTCATTTAGGCACAGTGATTTTGGCACTACTGCATTTTGGCCCACACTTAAATTAGCCACACATTCTACCAAACTATACGTATCGCACTTTAAACTTTCGACCACCTAAAGGTATACTGCGTCTTAAAATGAATATAAAAATAAAATTAAATTAATGCAGTTTTACGTCCTATTCTTCTGCATCTAATCGGCTAATGAAGACAGGCAACGCCATGCAGTGTGCAATCTGGGAAATTTTGCCAGGACAGCATGTTGAGGGGAATTTATTTGCAGTCTGCAGTACACGGGTCCTTGGTTTGTTGTCCAATCCATACCACTTGACGCTTATTCCAAGTCAGTCCCTGCATCACTGATAAGGGGAGACCAGGCTGCAAAGTCTGAAAATGCCTCATTGAAGGTGTGTCTAAATCACTGTGTCTAAATAACAATGTGCCTAAATAACACTGACTTAATGACATTTGCTTATCTCACCATGTTCTTAAAGGAAGTGTGCCTAAAGTACTGTCTAAATGATGTGTGCTTAAAAAAAGTGTGCCTAAATGACTGCTTATTGAGTGTGATTTCAATTTTAAAAGGCAATAACTATATCAAATATTTTTTTATTTCACCGATTTTCAATAGGATTCATTCTTGAGATATAACACACTCTCACACTAAGTTACATCAAAATCCATCAAGAATTATGCTTCTAGAGTGTTTATGAGCAATTGTAGATGGATGGGGGGACAAACAGATAGGGTGATGACAATAAAAACAAAACAGAAAATAAAAGGTTTGCTTACATGGTACCAATCATATATGCAAGGGAAGATCCCATGAAAATCAGATGCGATTTCTTCGCATTACCTAAAAAAAGGAGATAATCAAACAAATTACAATTCAAACTGACCCAGTGCAAAGACCTACTGTTACAATAAATTCTTTTGAACAAAGTTAATTTTTGCTTTCAAAGTTCTACAGCAGAATCAGTTAGGAATTCCAAGCATATCAATTGCTAAGTTATTTTGATCACATGGTGAAAGAAATTCTAAAACTTACTTGTTTGTATAAAGTAGACTAATCCAGTTATAACACCTCCACCTAGCGCTGGAGCTATTTTCAAAATTTTTTGACCAAATGTGGTCTGGAAAAAAAAAAAAAAAGGTTTTGTTACTTATATTAAGGAATCATGTTTTAATATAATCAATGGTAAACACTTATCTGGTAGATAATATGTAATGTTAACTGCATAATATGCTAATAACAAAGTAGAATAAAAAAAAAACAATTTAAATGGATTCAGGATAAATAACATTTCTTTATTCTTAAATATTGATAAAAAATAGACACAAAAAACAGGTTCCCTATTGTTTGAAACTCTGTAGAACTAGCTAGCCAGTAGATAGCAAAGACTAGCTCATGAGCTATGTAGGCAAATAGAGTTTTATTTCCTACAGAGAAAATAGGTTTCTTTTCTGATATGAAAAGTATCTACCCACATATTATCATCTGTGTTTTAATCGTAATTCTGCAAATACTACTCTTCTCACATAATCCAAGGACTTCCCATACCCAGGAATTAAGGAACAACCCTCCTTCGTTTGAGTAGGGCAAACCTCATATCTTTTTACAACATTTTCGTACCACAACGTCATGTGAATAACAGGAAACTTTATTTATCAAGACTGACCTTAACCATGCAGACTCAATGAAAGTATACTTTACATAAGTAAGCAAATATACCCTAAGCTTTAACTTATGTGAGAAACATTTGACAGACACGAATGCAAATATTATCTTGGGAAAATCCTTACATTTATATAAGTAACATTTCGAAGCGATACTGGGGAACTGTCGAATCTGCAAATTTGGGGTTGTAAGCAAATTATGTTTGAAGTTTTGGTTATGTTGGATTCCCATTCGTGCAAATACTAATCGCTAAGAAATTAAAAACTTTCACACATGGTTTCACAATAACATATCTTTTCTTACAAAAACACTTAAGCCGTGTTCTACATACTCAAAATGTTAATAGAACGAGAGCGCTGCTCCGGCACATGGACTATAATAAAAAATAAAGATTTGAACTCGTAAAATAGTCTATTAGGATGCCAAATACACAATGTTCCTAAACTGTAACCCTGCAGTTTTCTTGTACAACTCCTAATCCATACGGACTCCTTCAGCGGCGGATTTTTACATACTTTCCTTATTTGGGCATGATCAGACGCGGAGGAATATATAATTACCTATATTTGGTAGTGGGAGATGGTCACATGGCATGGATTGGCCAATAATAACAAAGTAAACAAACTAGCATGTGTCGTGTTCTTTTTTACGATGCATGTTTTTTGTTCGTCGATTTTAAACAGTTTACCAACTCAAGTCTGGATTCAACAGTAAAATACGAAGTCAAATTATTCTACTAGTACATTAGGCTCATCATCTAATATTTAAAACAGCCCGTGGAAATCGCTGATTACCGCCATTTAAATCATTAGTGGTAGACCCTTTTCTTTTAATAAATGTTAAGTAGCTGGGTTCTCTAGGCCTATTATTTGGCTTTATTCTGAGAACACCCTTCTCAATTCTATTTGGGTCTATAAAGAATAGTTAGAGGTAGTTGATTGGAAAGCACTGCTGCTATATGTTACACAGTAAGCTACCACTTATCCTTCATCTACATCGACAGCTGCTGCAATACAAAAATGTAAAATAATGATTTAAAAATATGTATATACATTCATACACAGGTTTATCACACATCATTATCTTCATCAATACTGTTAATTTCTGGTCCCTCACCTTTCTCACAATTTCAAAAATGAAATGAATCATTACACTTCTTCAGAATCCCCAAGGCCTCAAATTTTAAAGGCTCGACTAACACAATAAATGCACACGCTTCTGTTGGATGATCTGCTGTTTAGGGGCCATTGTGGCCAGGTGGCCACGCAAAGAGTGTCTTAATAACAAACTAGCATTGTTTAACGACCTAGCTGAGTATGGTTCATGGAAGGGTTACTGGTATGTATTTCTACATCTGCATCTTCCATTTCGGTTGCTGGCAAGGGTGATAAAATGTCCATTAGTCTTTCTGCAGGTACAGTGTCTACAAATACCTTGCTTGAGGTCATTTTGTTTTTAATATCATTTGATTAAACTTTGGTATAAACTTGGGTCATTTTCAGTACCTGGTGATCCTTAGTTATCTTATCTTCATGACCTGCTGATGCCTAAATTCCTCCGATATTGCCCAATACTTCTTCTCTGACTTGGTACTGAAAAAAAAAATCAAATATTTCAACAGAGATTTATGTGACATTTGCTTTGCACAGCCATGCTCAATATTTTAGTAAATTGCTTATATTGATGTACATTCATGAAAATAACAGAATCAGGTGATAATTTATTTAAGTCCCCTTGTCAAGTCTGACTATTTAGTACACACCCTAAAATATAATGTTTATATAAAGTTTCCCACAATAATGATAAAAGGGATAAAAAACATTTAATGTAAAACTGACTGTTTGCCTCATACATTTTAAAGATAATCATGACAAATTTTAGAAGAAAATAGAGATGAAAATACCTTTATATTTTAAGATATGGAGTTTGTTGGGATTCAAAACAATGTATAGTTTCTAAAGCATTCTACATGGTACCAAACCTCAATGGCTACAATCTTTATTTCTTATGCATGTTTGAATGTAACAGAATTCATGCACCTGCCTTCATTTCTGCAGCCTTGCGTAACTGCCCTGGAAAAAAAATATATAGGCCTATGAACATGTAAGAAACTAAAGTAAAACGATATAATACAATGTTCAATTATTTCACACAAGAGTAAAAACTATCAATGTGGGCAAATCATATGTGCTTATGATTTACTAAATTCAAATAGAATTAAATAGCATTTAACATACTTTTTATAAACAATTTTGAGTCAAGTTTTGACATTGGAAATAAATTTAAAAAAAAAAGATTTCTTGCTAAAAAGTCACTGAGTTAAAAAATAGCGATGGCCCATCGTAATACACCCACCATTGGCACCCTTAGTTATCAATAGGTTTCATCCTTGAGTTATAACAAACACTCACACCAAGTTTCATCAAATTCCATCAAGAACCCAGCTCCCTATCCTGTTCACAAGGAATTTCAGGACAAGGGCAATAACTCATAGTAAATATTTTTCAATTGGTTTTATTTTCAATAGGCTTCACCCTTGAGTTATAGCAAACCCTAACACCAAGTTTCATCAAATTCCATCAAGAACCCAGCTCCCTATCGTGTTCACAAGGAATTTCAGGACAAAGGAAATAACTCAAAGTAAATATTTTTTAATTGGTTTTATTTTCAATAGGCTTCATCCTTGAGTTATAACAAACACTCACACCAAGTTTCATCAAATTCCATCAAGAACCCGGCTCCCTATCGTGTTCACAAGAAATTTCAGGACAAGGGCAATAACTCATAGTAAATGTTTTTCGTTTGTTTTTTTTTTCAATGGGCTTCATCCTTGGGTCATTACAAAGACTCATTCCAAGTTTCATTAAAATCCATCAAAGAATGTGGTGTGTATCGTGTTCATAACAATTGTGAGAGGCTGATAAAGTGAACACGTTTTAAAGAACAAGGGCAATAACTCATTCAATATTTTTTGATTGGTCTGATTTTTAATAGGGTCTATCCTTGAGTTATAACAAACACTTTCACCAAGTTTCATCAAATTCCATCAAGAACTTGGCTCCCTATCCTGTTCACAAGGAATTTCAGGACAAGGGCAATAACTCATAGTAAATATTTTTCGATTGCTTTTATTTTCAATAGGCTTTATCCTTGGGTTATAACAAATACTCACACCAATTTCATCAAATTCCATCAAGAACCAGGCTCCCTATCGTGTTCACAAGAAATTTCAGGACAAGGGCAATAACTCATAGTAAATATTTTTCGATTGGTTTTATTTTCAATAGGCTTCATCCTTGGGTCATTACAAAGACTCATTCAAAGTTTCATTAAAATCCATCAAGAAATGTGGTCTCTATAGTGTTGACAACAATTGTAGACAGACAGACAGACAGAGGCGACGACTATATACGCCCACATTAAGTGTGTGGGCATATAAAAAGGATATGAATAATTCAATGGTAGTTGAAATTGAAACAAGATAGGCTTTGTAGTCTATGCTTTATAAAAAGGAATACCAGTCAATTTGTCGACAAGTGGGCAAAATAATTTTATCGGTCAACTTGTTGTCTTTTTGACAAATTTCAACTCATCGACATTCCATGAGAGAACTGGACAACACAATAATAAATTGGTCGAATGTGTCGACCAGTTGACATGACAATGGAGTGACTACATACCCTTAATAGTACTCACCAGCATACCGGTACTCTTTCTCGAATTAAACAAATTCATCCTTTTGTTGTTTGTGCTCCCATGTAATATATATGTAATATATTTGTCTTTCTACTTGCATATTATGCATATCTCAGGAAAATTGACTGGCTCTTTGACTTTGGGCTTGACTTGAGTACTGTCACTGGGTTGGTACAGCCTACACTGGCTTCTTAACTTTTTAGAAGGTCCAATCTCATTTTATTTGCTTCAATTGCTGGCGATGGTTTATTTTTAGCAACCATTATCTTGATCGGCTCGATGTGAGTTTTGTCAGCGAATCTCTGATAATAAAGCTGATGGAAGGCTCTTTTATCTTTTACTTTATAGTCACTTTTTACAAGTAAAAGATCGTCGAATTCCTGGGGAAAAAAGCCTGAGCAGTCTAATTTTAGCCATTCAACTTTACTTGATCTGGAATTATCCAATCTCATATTCATAAAAGCCTGTGAATCTTCTGTTGAAATCAATTTTACGTGCACTTATACAATTTTTTAATGTTTTCGCTCAGCAGGACAGCTATCCATAGGGGCTCTTGAATGTTTACATTATGTTGATTGGCGGCGGAAGCGTCACATGTGACAATATCCCTACGCTAAAACCAAATAATATACTTATATTAGCGAGCCTTCGATGTAAAATTGTGTGCGTGGCTCTGGAATCGACTATTCCAAAACAGCAGGATATTTTTCTAAGAACTTTTGATATATTACAGGGAATTATATAATCTTACGAATTATTTAAGTATTTTTTAGTGTCACGATAGCCAGATCCAGGGTACTATCAGAATCTGGCCTAACTATCGCAAATTAATAATGTACATATACAATGACCTTGACAGGGTTGCTACTGAAGGTCAACCATTTTAGACATCTTGCCAGAAAAAAAACATCTGATCATGAGTGTAACCATATTCAACTATTCCAAAGAAAAACAAGTGTGTTTATGTATAGTAGCCTAAAGATGATGACTACAGCAGGACCTTTGATAAGGAAATAAGTGTACAAGAGAGGGTCGCAGCAAGCAGAATATTGCTGTGGGGACAGTACTTTCAAAGCAAAAAGGGGCACATTTCTACCGTTGACAAGATGGGAGAAGGGGCATCCCATGTATTTTTACATTGTGAAAACTGGCACTTTAGGGGCGTTCGTCGGCATTTAGTGAACCTGCCTCATACAACCCACAGGACGAAGCTGACTTATTACATTTGTTGTTGACAAATGATTTGTCAAATCAATATGCTCACTTTCTTATGATACACAGACCTTCAGTATCCCTATTTGTTGAGAAAAAGCCTTCCAATCCATCACATTCTTGTTTTTTGTACAACAACTGCCAGCTGGGACAGAAGTAAGATAACCTTTTTTCCACAGAGGGCCATTTCTATTGTGATATGGACTGAGTCCCCCTCGTTCTGTCCATGGATGGTTTCAAAGTAATAAACTCTGACTTCATTAATAAATTTAGCATCTTGCAAAAATTCTCAAATCATGATTAGCAAAATATTATTCTTGTTTTGGCCTCGGATAGCTATTTGGACAGATATGGCTGGGGGAGAGAAATAAAGATAGCTTGCCAGGCAAGGTAATATACGCCCACTGGCAGCATTTATTTCAAATAAAAACTTTTCAGTAAGGTTACAATAAGTGGAATGAAAAATTCAACCTTCCAACCTATTTTTTTCTAGGGTCTCTAGTTTCATTAAAAACTGTCAAGAATTGTACCTAATAACAACTCATTAAATATTTTTCGGTATTTTTATGATTTGCAATAGGGTTCACCTTTAAAAATATTTTGATATTTTTAATTCTTAATAAGGCTCATCCTTGGTTGATATTAAACAATTTCAGCGAGTTTTGTCAAAAAGGAATGTTTAGAGTGCTCACAAGCCAAAAGTTGAAAGCGTTTTTGAAAACAGGCGCAATAACTGACACTAAATATTTTTCGATTTATCTGATTTTCAATAGGGTTTATCCTTGTGAGAAAACAAATACTAAAGCCAAGTTTCATCAAAATCCATTCAAAATTGTTCTTTCTAGAGTGTTTACGAGTTAAATTGAACGCGTTTTCAAAAACAAGGTCAATAACTTGTACTAAATATTTTTCGATTTTCAATAGGGTTCATCCTTGGGAGACAACAAATACTTCAGCCAAGTTACATCAAAATCCATTAAAAATTGTTCTTTCTAGAGTGTTTACAAGCTAAAATTGAACGCGTTTTCAAAAACAAGGGCTATAACTGACACTAAATATATTTCTATTTTTTTGATAAATAATAGGGTTCATCCTTGGGTAAAAACAAATACTCAAGCCAAGTTTTATCAAAATCCATTTAGAAGTGTTCTTTCTAGAATACTTACTACAAGCTAAAATTGAACGCGTTTTCAAACACAAGGGCAATAACTGATACTAAATATTTTTCGATTTAACTGAATTTCAATAGGGTTCATCCTTAGGTGATTACAAATACTCATGCCAAGTTATGTCAAAATCGCTCAAGAATTGTGACTTGTAGAGTGTTTACAAGGCAAAAATCCAACACATATTATAGAACAAGGGCAATAATTCCTATTAAATATATTTCGATATGTGCTATTTTCAAAAGGGTTCATTCTTGGGTGATATTAAACAATTTCAGCAAGTTTCGTCAAAATCGGTCAATAACTGTGCTTCGTAGAGTGTTTACAAGCTAAAAATTGCACGCGTTTTCAAAAACAAGGGCAATAACTGATATTAATTTTTTTTCGATTTGACTGGTTTTCAATAGGCTTCATCCTTGGGTGAAAACAAATACTCAGGCCAAGTTTCATTAAAATCCATTAAAAATTGTTCTCTCAAGAATGTTTACAAGCTAAAATTGAACGCGTTTTCAAGAACAAGGGCAATAACTCATACTAAATGTTTTTCGATTTCGCTGATTTTCGATAGGGTTTATCCTTGAGTTATAACATACTCTCACACCAAGTTTCATCTAAATCGGTCAAGAATTGCACGTTGTAGAGTGTTTACGAGCCATTCAAGAACAAGGGCACGAACTCATACTAATTTTTTTCCGATTTTGCTGATTTTCAATAGGGTTCATCCTTGCGTGATCATAAACACTCATATTAAGTTTCATGTAAATCCGTCAAGAATTACACCGTGTAGAGTGTTTACGAGCAATTGTGGACAGACGGACGGACGGACGGACGGATGTGGGTGACGACAATATACGCCCCCCATTTCATGTGGGCGTATAAAAACTAGGCACCAAAAACTTTGGATTTTCCACAAACTATGCGGGTGTGGGAGTTTTAGATGTATTTACATGCCTCAAATCCACTAAACTTATATATATATTTGGAAAGATGGAGGTTTTTGTAGTTCAGTCATACCATTATTATCCCCTTATATTATTCATGTTACGCCTGTGGTTGCGTCACAGTATTTTTCAAGAATTTCAATCTCTCTGTCGCAACTCAAATTGTGTGTACATTAAAAAAATAGCCAGATGATAGAAATAAACAAGCATCATCTTGTACTTTCATTTTATGACCAAGTAACGTCAGAATTTTGGATGCGTTTGAAAACACTTTGACGCAACCATATGCGAATGGTACAAGGGAATAATGATGGTATGACTGAACTACAAAAACATCCATCTTTCCAAATTTATAGACCCAAATTTTTTGTGCCTAATTTTTTTGACTCTCCCCCAGCGGTGTCATCCAATTAGTTAGACCTGCCAATAGTTAGACAGCTTAAAACAACATTTTTAACAGTTGAGTGCACATTATTGCTCATGCTTGTTACCTCAGACTTTAACATGGAATAATCCAGATAGGCTTAGATAATCAGTAAAGAAATCAATACAACTTGGATATATATTTTAATAATACTCATAACAACAATGTTTTTATCAACAGTTCAAATCCTAAAGAAAGTTAGGATTGTCAGTTTTGTTTTTCATCCCAGGGAAAGTAAATGTCCACAAGCATCTAGTTATTTGATGTCAGACTTCTGACCAACTTGCAGAAGCGGCATACCAGACGGTTCTTTGTCTCTCTATAAACTTTCTTGCGATTTTGTAGTGCTGTGCCAAGGTTAAGTTGTAAACTTTTAGTTCTATCACTGAATTCAACTTTTTGGATGACTTCAATAAATCAATAAATATTAGGATGAATATGTGGCAGTAGAAAGTTCAGTAGGCTGTGAAAGCCCTCAAAATTGTTCTTGGTTCTGGGTCCAACAGTATCAAAATGGCTCTACATGCTTATAGGGGAATCAAGCATCATCATCAACCCAAGTGCTCACAATATAATCATTTGATTCTATAGATCTAGGCACCTTTGGCGTAAATTCCATACCATGTATCCACGCATTCTTGATAAAGGGAAAGGGCAGCAGAGCTAGTTCAGTTGCACTTCTTATCCACAGTTTCACATTGGGGTCCTCCTTATACATCACTGAAAGGGAGGGAGTACCCAGCGAAACTTAAAATGTTTTAACAGGTCTATTATCGGATAAATCCACAAAATCAAGTAGTTAATTATAAAACACTTAATACGCCTATTATCCCTTTAAGAAGTATTGAATGTGACATTTGACGTTTCGTATGAAATAGAATATAACATTGGCATCTACATTCAATACACAACCTTTCCATATCTCAAATACTGAAAGAGATAGTTGGCTGACATTTTGACAGAGTACGAATAGGTGTGTAGGACACCCTTAAATGCATGTAATTAAAACTCACAAAATTTGCAGATTTGACGATTCTCGATTAATATCGCAAAATACCTTGAAATATACCTCAAACAAAAAATTTCACTTTTCATTTTTTTTCCCGTGCTGTACGCGGCTGGTCTCCAGTCAGTCTGAAAATTTTGTGTCCTGTTGACAAAGTCTACAATTGAAAATGCGTTGTAGTCGATTTTTATAGATGACCGCTATTGCACGACGGGAAGGATAACTTTTTGATTATCAAGACGAACCGTTTTCCAATATGGCGGGACGTTCGTAATTTCTTACGACATTATGATTTTTCAAACACGGATAATTATGGATACACATGGATTTGAAGGCTCAAATTTCAAAGGTAAGCTCTGTAGACTATTTCTGATTAGCTAACCAAAAGATTTCATGTGTTTGAGGCTGTCGGATGATTGTCCGAAACAAATAAAGCCTGGGCCCCTTTAAGGATTTTTCCGGAGGCAGGAAGCCGACATTTTTAGATTTTGTTGCATACCTTGTCTATTTATATATTATAGTAGTACAGGCCTAGTGATCAAACAGTAGAATACCTCACTGACAGCTCATCCACTGCGGCACTGCCTGTGAATAGAATGACTTTACCTTTGCCTTTGGCTTTACTGTAATACGCTACGCCTACAGTACCAATAGACATTTGGATTATATTTTACCTTATTATAATAGTTAGGTGCGATATCATCCTCACGCACAGACATTATTACAATTCTTGATTAGGAACCACATAGATTACTAAACTTTCGGCAACTGCACTGAGTTGTGTAAACCATGTGAACATCGCGACCTCAACCTTGTTTATGTAAGCTCATTGTTGATTGACTCTGTTATTTCTTACCTTTATTTCGATTCGTCAAATTTGTCACGTGATAGAAAATTCAAAATGTCAGATTTCTCACAATTCAATATAACTGGACAAATGATTTTCCTTTGCTTATTAGATAACCGAGACTAAAAGAACACACAACTCTATTCTACAAAAAATCTAGACCACATCTACAAATAAAAATACTCACATGACACATTTATTGTGTTCTTTTCCATAAATTATTAATCAGACTTACCTCCCTTATAATATATCAAGTTAATGGAAATCTAGGTATCTCGATATCAGTTAATTCATCGACACATCCGACAACCTTTAGACGACTCATCGACACGTGTTTATAAATATTGAAATATTGATAATTGAGGTAAGCGCTAAATATGATCCCATACTTGACATGAAAAATAAAAATTTCAAATTTGTTTTAGATGAGTTTTTTTCTCAGGTACTAAGTCTGTGATGCATTCTAGATAAAAAAAAAAAAATTCAAATTTTTAGTTGGATAAAAGTGATATTCTTGTAGACCATTGAATACAGCCCATTGAATAAACATATTGGTATTCGATGGGCGGGGCCAAAGGCTGTCATCGTTTAACGCATTTGCTTATTTCCATTAGATCCATTTGTAGTGACGAGTGAAAATATCACAAGCACGAGTGGCATAAAAACCATATCCACTCGTAGCCATAGGATAACCTCAATTTATCTCCTTAAGTCTACATTTTAAAGGTCGTGCGCGAATGATTCTTCATTAGTAGAAGGCAAAACTAACTTATAAAATATGTGTTTATTTTAATGCTGAAAATACTGTCTTTACAGAAATGAATATCTGTATGTAATTTCATTATGATGCCGTATATCAGAATCGTTAGACACTTATAGTTCGTGTTATTGAGACGAATCTCATTGGAAACACTGGCCTTGGTTACAAAGCAGTTCGCGTGTGAACTCTATCAGGCGTTTTATAGATCGGAGATTCTGACGAATCTTGTCGGAGCTCAGTGGCGGATTATGGAATTGCTGGGCCGTAGGCAAACGAAGGCTAAAGGGCCCAATTTCCCATTTTAGAGAGGGTGCATTGAGTGATTACACTTTAATGGCAGGAAGTTTGCGATCTTTTTTTTTCAGGAACAGAGCTCATCAGCATCAATCTTAGGCCTATGCACGATGTCGGCATACATCACCATAGGCTCAAACAATTTAGTCGATCCTCACACATAACGCTCCTGTAGATCACCTCATTAGTTTTAATCTTGACAAAGATCGCTCTGCAGATGCATTCGATCCTCAGAGTTACCTCTACTTTAGGATACTCAGCTTGTAGCTGATTCTGATGAATGATTTGAATCATTTCAGTTTCAGCACTAACCTTACTTTCAATATTTCTAGGAAATTTTCTCATCAATAAGCTAAATTGACAAAATTCATCGCCAGCGTTGTCCAACTGAGTTGATGGCTAATTTTGGATCCTGCAGTGTCCTGTTTATACTGGAGAGTATGGTTTGCCACACGGTAGTCATGATGGCTGTTTCGAACTTAGACATAGTTTCAGCAAAACCCGCAGCTTCAGATTTTGTGTCTGGTTTTTCATCATCTGATAAGGACATTTCTACCAATAGTTCGTATTTTACCATATCCCTTCAAGATAGCAGTAACTGCATCGCTGTGAGCTGACCAACGAGTGTCTGACAACCGTTTCAAGACTGGTGAATTAACTTCTTTTATTTTATCTTGAAGCATGTTCCACCTATGTGTGGACAATACCATGAAGTTATACAGTCCCTGTAAAAAAATAAAGTATCTGTTCGCACTGTCAACACATTCTACAGATCCTTGTCCGAAATGATTCAAAGAGTGCCCACTATATACAAGGGACAAAATCAGCCAAATCATTCATCGATTTTATATGCGACTGCATTATACTTTCCAGACATATTAGCAGCATTATCATACGATTGTCCCCTACATTCAGGTATATGAATACCATTAGCTTCAAATATAGACAGCACAACTCCCGCCAAATACTTTCCTGTATGTTTACGGATAGGAACGAATGTAAAAAAATCTTTCGATAGGACCATTTTCTTGAGTGTAACGTAAAACAATTGATAGTTGATCAATGTGGGAAATATCGGGTATGGAATCGGCAGTAAACGAAAAATATTTCGCCTATATCTCGTCTTACACACTCACCAAAAAGTTCTATAAACTCTTCGCGTGTAGTCTTAGATAGATAAGAAACAGTACCAATGCCTTGGTTGCCATATTTATCAATGTGATGAGAAAGAAATTGGTCATACTGTGCTATCAAATCGAAAAGACCAACGTACTTCCATTGTCATCATTACCGAATTGTTCATGATCATACCCTCGAAACGGTAAGCCTCTAACTCCCAACCAACGAACCACAGACACTACTCGTTTCAATACATCCTTCTAGTAAGCCAGGGTTGATATCGCTTGCTCTTGAAATGCAAGATCTTTTCGGCCAACTATTTTCCTGCTGAGAATATATTTCATATGTGCATCTTTATGTTCGTCACCTCGTGTTTCTCTATAACAGCAAGACCATTTTTTCCAATGCTCAATACCATCATTTGCCCAACCAGATCTGGAATTACATGTACCAAACAGCTTGCATATGGAGCAAAATAACCTCCTTTTTACGGAGCCCGCAACAGAATAACAGAGCCATCCGCGTTTTAACTTCTCCCCATTTCTCAAACGCCTGCAGAAGAAATCATTAGTAATCCTACGTTCATACTTTATGTTCCCAACCTTTCTTTTTGAATTTTCAAGTGCCCCAATAATATATCTTGACAGAGTTTCAGATGTTCCCCAGATACAAAATAATCCCTCATTCCATCAGTTATCAGAGGCGGCCACATAGCCTACCAATATCTGATGGAAATTTCTGTTCAGTCTCAGATTCGTGTGCACAAACAGGGAGCTGATTAGATTCGCCTTCACTTTCATGCTCAGAATCGCTCTCTGCACTGACTACATCATCATCGTCCATCGGATGATCAGTTGGGTTTGTTTTACTATAACTACAAGTGCAACCAGAATCGCCAATAACCTCCATCGCATAAGCATCATCAGTGGAACTGGAAGCGAAAAAAATTGTATTTTTTTGCGCTTGTATTAGCGGCTTCTTTCACCTTCTTGGCCTCCTACCGGTTTTTTAAGAACTTTCTCCCATCCACCCGTTCTGATTTTGAGCCACGATTATCTTACGCTGTTAAGCATAATTATTTTTAAATTATCAGTTACAGAGTAGGCCCTGCATACAATTTGTAAAAAAATCTGGACGAATCTGGATTTGATTATATATACGTGTAACAATAGGCCCCACAAGTGGGCAAATAACAATTATGTTCACAATAAAAACTTTTGAAACTAAAACTTTCGAAGCCGAAAGTCGGAACAAACTGGATTCCAATCCAAAATATTTAAATTTTGGCCTATTTACTATGGGTCGTTCACTCAAAAGTCTTGGCGAATGCTGACAAAAAGACAACACAGTAGCGTCGTCTGTATATCAACATCAAACGGTATTTTAATAAAAAGTCGACTAGTAAACAAACAATAACTAAATCACACGATAACATGCGGTAGGTTGGTAGGTAAAAATAAGAGTTAACAGTTAATCCCTGTATCAAGAGAAACAATTTACAAATAGGTGAGAAAGGTTCTATCTCTACGAACAACAGCACTAATCTCACAAGAAATGACACAATACACGTACACAGCTAGTTTAGATAAAAAATGAATGTATTTCAAGGGAGATAACTAACCTGAAAAAATTATATAGGTCACAGAAACATTAAAGCATGGCAAAAAGAAACATTTAAATAATATGGTAACTAAGGTTGCGAGACCTTTATAATAAAGTATAAGTATGGGTTTTTGTATGGGAAGAAATTTCTCATCGGCTGGGCCGAATTTTCGATGGGCCTGCGGGAATTTATTAACTATTTGGTAATTTTACAAAATTTGTCATGGGCCAAATTTTCCATGGGCCGAAAGGCACCTGCCTAGTTTGCTTATAGGGTAATCCGCCTCAGTCGGAGCTAATTTTTATCTTAAAAAGGCTCTTACTGAACTGAATTCAGTTGAAATTTCCAATTACACAACCAAACGCGGTATAAAATGGCATTAATCGAGATAACAGATATTTTGGTTAAAACGGTAACAGGAAAAAAAGACCTAAAAAAATGTCTTCTATATTTATCTAGATAATATTAACTGAAAAATCGGTGATTGAAAACAACCCAATCATGGCCTATTCCAACCCATCTTTTGGTGAAGAGGCCCTTCTCGTAAAGATAAACGTAAAATAATTTAATCGGAGAAAAGAGTCAGAACAAGGGAACAAGGACTGTTCAGCGATATTTTTCGCATTTGGGGAGAATATGAAGCTGGCGACAAAACAAACCCGTTCATCCATCCTACAACTAAATGATATTCAAGTAGGCGATGGCCTGTTTTGATTATTTTACCAAAATATCTGTTAGTGTTATAGTGGAGTTGTTACCATTTTGACCGAAAATTTCTGTTACCGTTTTGGTGGAGTTACCATTTTTTTTGGTAGTCTCAACCCAAAAAACAGGCGAGAACAACCGCTCACTTTAGTACTAACTATGTACATCGGGGTTTGATTTATGAGGCCTATCCATTTGATTTACATTATGACATTTATGTTAGTAATATATAAGACTAAAAATATTAAAAAGTTCGAGTGAGCAATCATCATTGTGTATATCTTTCTTTTGGGCAGTTTATTTTAAATTAATTTTTAATGGCCTTAATGCAAGTGTATTAATATAAATATAAATATAAATATAGTTTGTGATATATATAATTAAAAGATGAATAAAATTATATTTTGTAGTCCCCTCGCCCGTGTTTAGGGCATAGGCGACCCGCCCTGGGGTAATTACACATACCCAAAACACGGGCGAGGGAAGTACAATATGGGGTGATGGGGCGAGGCCGGCCACGATGGCAGAATATCAAGCACATCATAGCCGGTGTCGCCCCCTAGATTATGAATGATAGAGGTATAAATATATAATTGTAGAAATAATCTGATGTATAATTTTTTTACTATCACAGTGGAGTGTATAAAATATCTTCCACGTTATAAAAAAAGAACATTATAAACGTGGGTATATAAATAGATTTCGGTATGAATTTTTATAAAATATTGATGATATTAAAATATATGAGTTTATGGAGTGATATTGCACATAACTAAGTTATTACTGTGTGGCGACGGTGTATGTGACATGCCGGTCTCACCCGGTTTATGATCAGAGACGTCTCCGCAGCATCAAACTACTTTGACAAGTTGCAGGGACGCATCTAAGTTTATTTGGGTAAGGCCGGCATATCAGGTAGTTTGAGTGGCCATCTAGGGCCATCCAAGAAGGAAGCTATAGGCTGACTGCTATCGAGAAACTGTATCAATATGGGCATATGGGGATCAGAGCTGCAGTAGCCTGTATATAGTTGCATCTATCATTGCTTCTATTGGCCTAGGAACAGTCCTATTAGTCCAAATAATGTGGAAGTAATGATAGATGTAGGGATACAGGCTGGCGTGAAGATCATGAAGATAGATGGTAAATTCAGTGATCTTCATCTCGTGGCCGGTGGTATTTGTCACGTATCGGCAGAAGCCGATGTTTGAGGGATTCTGCTTCGACTCCACAGAATTTGCATTTTAGATCAAAATCTGTGGAGCTGCGAACCCTCAAGAAGGATTTTGTAGGCAAGGCCGAATGGACAACGAGAAACAGAAAGTCTTTTTCCTGAAGATTTAATTTAGAATTTTGAATATTGCCAAAAATTGACTTGAAGTTGATATGTTTTCTCGTTGAACTTTAGGTATAATTTTGAGTTTTTGAATTAGAGCCAAATAGATGTCTTTTGAAGTTGTTTTTGAGGTAATTTTGATGCCTCATTTTCGAAAGTTTGAAAAGAGCGGTTTATATAATGGGTGTTCAGTGTCATTGCAGGGTAGGTTCTGTCGCGATTGTATTCTCTGAGGGTTGGACCTCCCCAGTAGAATAGCAGCGCCACCCACAGATAGCGAGTACCGCGGGCGGCCCATGCTATCCGCTGGAGATCAAAAGCTTCTAACTTGACCGCCACATCACAGACGTTCTGCCCACCCGACTCGACTGGCAGTTTTAGAGTTTCTCTGGCGATGGCTTCATGTTTGCCATTCCAGAGAAACCCAAAGATTGCAGAATTTAATTCTTTTATAAATTTTTTATCTGGTTTTATTATTCTACCCACGTACCAAATCTGTGACAGAATAAAGGTGTTAATAATGTGAATTTTTTCCCTGAATGTTAGGGAGCGGTTTTTCCATTTAATAAGATTTTTGCGAATTTTGTTTAGGATAGGGTTGAAATTGTCCGAAATGTTGTCTGGGCCGAAAATTATTCCAAGAAGTTTTATTTTAGGTTTTATATATTCTGCCAGTGAGTTTGGTACGTGGGTAGCCATCTCCCGAAAAGTAATTATTTCTGTTTTCGAATCGTTAATTTTGGAACCTGAAGCTGATTGAAATTTTTGAAGGTCGAGTTCGAGAGGGGCAAAGGAGGCAGCATCTGTGACTAGGACGGTCAAGTCATCAGCATGTTGGATGGTTTTGACCTCCAGCGGATAGTTGGGAATTCTGATACCCCGTATATCCACATTATTGTTGATGTTAAGGGCCAGGGGGTGAATTGCGAGTGAGTAGAGCGCTATTGAAAGCGGGCATCCTTGTTTGACGCCGCGCTCGGGGGTAAAGTATTCAGTGAACGCTCCCCTCACTTCGCAGCACACCCTCAGGTCAGTATACAGTATCTCGATCCATTTCAAGATATTTGGAGGAAGGTCAATTGCAGTCAGTAGACTGGTCAGGTACTTCCGGTTGAGCCTATCGAAGGCCTTCTCCTGATCGTAGGCGAGTAGGGCTAAGCTGGAGTTGGTTTGATTTGAGTATTTTATTATACTGTCAATCGAGAGCAGGTTATTAATAATGGACTTATCTTCCTCCGCTCCCGATTGAGTGTCCAATAAAATACTATTCAGAATTTTGTTTAAACGGTTGTTGATCACTTTGGCAATAATTTTATAGTCCACCGTCAACAGAGAGATAGGCCTATAATTTTTCAAATCTGTTTTAGCTCCTTTATTTTTTTTAATTGATAGTTAAAATTGATGTTTTCATAGTATCAGTGAGATGTTGTCTGAAGTAGACATTGTTAATAATTTCGGAAAGATCGTCTTTCATTGTATCCCAAAACGTTAAGTAAAATTCTTTTGGGATCCCATCGATCCCGGGTGACTTTTTTGTTCTGAAAATGGTTCAAGGCCTTAAAAATCTCATGAGTTGAAATATAAGTCTCACTGATCAGGTCTTCTGTCTGCTGTCGGTAGACTAGAAACACCAGAGTCCCTGATATAGGCATCAATGATGGGGTCTGGAATCGGTTCAGATGTGTATAAATTTTTATAAAAGTTGTGAACGATGCCCAAGATTTCTGTTTTTCCCGATTTGATATTACCGTTATGGTCCGAAAGTTTTTCAATAATTTTGGTAGACCCATTGTCTAACTCTATTTTCCTAAAGATACCTATATTAGATGTGTCGCTTTCTTCGAAGGGGGCTTTAGACCGGATTAAAGCTCCCTTATGCAAGATATTCTGAACCGATTTGATGTCTGCTATCAGAGTCTGGTGTAGTTTGCCAAACTGGTCACCAGCTAGATTATTATTATTTTCAAGATTTAGTTTGTCGTCTTCGAGTTTTGATAGTTTTTCTCGAAGAGAGGCGGTTTTATTTTTACAGTATTTTATTGTTAGTTTTTTAATTTCCAGCTTGCCGTCCTCCCATCACAGGAGGGGTCTCCGTAGTCAACCTTCTGTGCTTGCCATTAGTCTGTCCAGAGGGTTAGAAATAGTGATTTATATTCCTCCTCCTCCAGCACAGCAGTGTTAATTTTCCATTTGCCCCTACCCCATCGTCCT
Source organism: Nipponacmea schrenckii (assembly GCA_030562195.1). Lineage (NCBI taxonomy): Eukaryota > Metazoa > Mollusca > Gastropoda > Lottiidae > Nipponacmea > Nipponacmea schrenckii. The sequence goes on along the minus strand of CM060199.1, from coordinate 12,103,940 downwards.
GAGCCCAAACCCACCCGTACGGTGACGGACTTGTGATCGGTGTAGGGACGGTCTATGTGGAGGACCTCTTGTATTGTATTACAATGGGACTGAGATAGATATATTCTATCTATCCTAGTCCCAGTGTTTTTTCTCGAAGGAATGTATATAGCCTCCTTCTTGGATTAGCCTGCCGAAAGCAGTCTAATAGAAGAAAGTCGGTCTTAATGCTATTGAACATGCGCGTCGCAAGAGGTGGATTGTTACGCATCTCTTGCGATTTGCTGTCTAGTTTGGAATAAATGAGATTGAAGTCGCCAAAAAGAATAAAAATGTCGTTAAGATTGAAATGAGTTTGAATATGAGAGTAAAGGTCACTATAAAAGGGGCCCTTACCCTCATAATCGGAAGGGGCGTATACGCAGAGGCAGTGTATAGAATATTTTTCATATTTAAATTTAGAATGAAGGAAGCGACCTTCTAGTTTAGAATTTGGATATGTTTGAATCAAGGATAGACGTTTTTTGTATAGAATTGTTACGCCCCTCGTAATAGCATTAGGACCGTTTGACCGGACAAGCGAGAAGTCCGAAATTGTCTCTAGATCGGATATTTCCTGATCGGAGACAATTCCGGTTTCTTGCAGACCTATGACATCAGCGGATCCACAGTCTTGAATAATTTTGTGTAATTTCGAGGCGAACCCTCTGTGGATATTGATTGACGTAATTATCATGATTGAATTTAGAGAAAGGCGATTTAAATTTATTGGGTTTGTTTTTGTTTTCTGGCTGGCTTATATATGGGGTATGATTTTTCTAGTTCGAGTTGTTTGGGTCTAGCAGTATGGGGGGTAGATTCGGATTGGGATCGTTGATCGATCTCCTCCCTGCTGCGATCATAATCCGAGATCTCTACATCGGCCCACTCGTCGATCTTAGCAGAAGTAGGAGATTCTACGTGTTGTATGGCGGAGATATTGGGTGTTGAATTTTTTATCATCCGCGCCAGTTCTTTAAGGGTTTTTTTTCGTTGGTTTGATGGTGCGGCTTTAACTTTGGTGGCATAGGTTGTATTAAGTTTAGGTGTGGGTACAGAGAATTGTCCTGACCCTTCCATAAGATTGGGTGTTGCTTCACTTATGGTTGGGTTTGGGGGTCGATATGGACAATCTTTGGCTGCATGGCCATCTTCCCGGCAATCATAGCAACGTCTGTCTAGTTAGGGAAGTAGGAATGGGGTTATTAAGCTTCTTCGTGTACGTGTAACACACCCCGTTATATATATTGGGATGGTTACGGTATGTACAACGGACAAGCTTGTTCGCCACACAGTAAGTATTTATCTTTGATAGTACGTATTTCCCGTCCATCTCGTAGGGCATTCCGAAAATGGTAATGCGGATATCGGATGGACGGGAGTATTGGGGCAAGACACAGGCTCTTGCAATCTGGTATCGCACCCCTTTGAACGGTTCGCTGCCTCTACCGAACTGGAACCAAGTCTCAAAGCCCCCGATATCCTCTTCATTATTAAAAGATACCAAGAACTTTGAGTTACCAACGCAGCGAATCGTCACCAGGGGTGCCTCCCTCTCGCAGTTACCATTTGTTGAAGAAGCACGACACAGAACCCACTCAATGTATGTGAATGCGACATAGATTTTCACCTTTTGCCAATGTGAGCTAATAGTCAGTGTGAACTTTTAAAGTACTTTTTATACGCCCACATGAAAATGTGGACGTATATTGCCATCACCCCTGTCCGTCCGTCGGTCCGTCGGTCAACAATTAATTGTGTACGCGATACAGGCCAGAGTTTTTATCTGATTTGAATGAGTTTATGAGTTATGGCCCTTGATTAAATAGAAAAACGTTAAAATTTTTACTTTTGTACGCAATAGAAGCTGTAGTTTTCATCCGATTTGAATGAAACTTGGTATGTGTATTTATCTTGATAATATCTCGGACAAGTTCGAAAAGGGCACGATTCCAGATGTCGGTTTATGATTTATGGCCCTTGATTAAATGAAAAAACGTTAAAATTTACTTGTGTACTCAATAGAAGCTGTAGTTTTCATCCGATTTGAATGAAACTTGGTATGTGTATTCATCATGATAATATCTCGGACAAGTTCGAAAATGGCACGATTCCAGGTTTATTCCAGTCGGTTTATGAGTTATGGCCCTTGATTAAATGGAAAAGCGTTAAAATTTACTTGTGTACGCAATATCGCAGTATAGGCCTATAATTGCATGTGTAGTCTAATCTTGTATGTGCATTTTGTAATTTTTGTAGTTTAGAAGGATACAGAGAGGATTTGCCTCTGGCAAAGTGGTTTTCCTGTAAATAAAGTATAATTATGTTACTGTGGCCTACGTTATTCTGATAAAGAAACTAAAGTTAAATTAAGCATGACACTAAAGAGCCGAGAGTGCAAGTTAAAAAAAATTCATTTCATCAGCACCTTACTTTAGTCCCAAAGAGTCAAACATAATTTTGTTGTTATAGTAGCCTTCAGTTTAGTGAGCATTGATCGGCCGAAAAAAGATAGTAATAGTGACACACCAAACCCTCTTTAACCCAATGGTACTAGTAATAGGATATAAAACTCTACCCACTTCCCACTAAAACAACAAAAATATATTTACAAGTATATTATTAATAATAAAACAATCCAGTAGAGATTACACTTGTAGAACTATGGAGTAGGCAGATTCCAGACATAAACCCAAACAGTTCCTTCTATTTTGAGGTAATTCCAGTATACAGGGACACAATCAAATATAGATATATTTTCGATTGTCTTTTTTTTTTGTACATCGATACTTAAACTGTTAAAGTGCAGCTTATGTCTGAAATCGGTCTCGAGTACTTTGGTGGCCCATTCCGAAATAATTACGGTAACAACCACTTTCACTTGCAATGGTCCTTTTCCAACAACGCTTTAACAGAGAGTGTGGGTCTATTCCCGGAGTGCAAAGGTTTACTGTTAAGTTTCCATAATTTCTCCATTGACATGCCTTGATGTAAACAATAAAACTTATTTACATGAGGGGCGAAGGCTTATGCTGAAGCAAGTCTAAACTGTGGTGGAGATCGAAGTAGGATGTAAAACTCCATTCTATTTTATTCAACGATCGTTGAAATACACTACCTATTCTGACACCTTTATTAGCATCTTATTTGTATTTGCATAATGCGAGGTAAATAAATATGATTTAAAAGGAGATGTATTTACAATGTTTAAGAGTTCGAAACTGCTCAATTAAAAAGACTAATAATGATAAAAAATAACAATTAAAATGTCAAAAAGAAAGGAAATATGATTAATAAGATGAATGCATAGAAATTTCTATCATAATAACTAATTATTATTCATTAATTATAATACAGGTCATTAAGTATATACATATATTTGCATATCATTAAAAGTGAATCGTGGAAGACCAAATGAAATTATTCCTAATATATGTAATGTTTAATGGTTCGCCTCACAATTAAAGATTTAATTTTTAACTCATCATATACAGGGTCTATAAGTTGAAGCGAATCAAGAACACTATGCTAATACTGATACCTATTCTAACCTAAGAACTAAAACTAAATGTGCCAACCACAAATTTCAATTATAAAAATTTCTCATTATTTTTGGAATAAATTAATACCTGACTTCAAAAATTAAGCTCAAGGGATCAAGAAAAATTAGAGAACCTCTTTTTGAATTCACTTTCATTTAGCCGTATGCCACATTTTCCTATAAATAACATTACCTAATTAATTGACATAATCCTTTTCTAAATGTAAAAAATTCATCGTTTTGAAATATAATACAAATAGGTGAACTATTCTCGTTGTGTTTGTTATGGTTTAAAAATGAAAATAAGGAAATCGACTAAAGGACTATCTATCAACAAAACATAGGCCCAAAAATCTGATGATTTTCTGCCCAGCTTATATCTATGAGGATAACCAGAAATCTATTACTATTTTGATAAACTAGATATAAATGTGGTTAAAAATGGTGTTGGGTTAATCTCAAAATTAATAGAAAATCAAAATTGAAAAATAGGCCCACAACTGAATCCATTTGGCAACTCACTTCACAATTTCATTGTCTGAAACGACGTCATCATGACGTCATACGTTGTGATTCCATTCATCTAACGTCACACAATGCATAGATAAAAGATTTCAGAAACAGTTCGTTTCCCAGCACAAGTACTTAAAAAAGACAAATTTGAAAGCCCAAGAGGCAGTTTGGCGCACCATAATATAATTTAATCTTTCGCCTATTAGTTTCCATGGTAACACATATTTATAGACGTCATCATCGTCATAGAAACAACCTCTGAGATATTAAACTGTAACATAATAATAATAGCAGAAAACTCATCAGGGGCCACAACCGCGTCCGGCTTGTCGAATTACACAAATGTTTACCACACATACACAAGTATCCGTTATTATTTCGTTCCGTTCTACAAACACCATCAATTAGAGTCAGTTGAAAATTGATATCCGATGAACAAACTCTCTCAATCACAAGAGAACCTGAAAAAGAAGATGGATGAAACGTCAAGTGAGAGGCCAGACTATCAATTGATTTTTACATTTGATCGACTAGTCTGAAACTGTGGAAAAACAAACTGAATTAAGAATAATGTTTGACCCTCTGAAAGTAAATGTCTGTTCATGAGCATACGAGAAGCGTGCCATTAATCATACGAAAGAAGCATTATGTTAAAACTGGCCCACCCATTCTCGTTTTTTTTTCTTACTTTTTTTTTTTTTTTTATGCTGCTTCGATGCGTACCTGCAAATTTTCAGTGACAGATAAGTTTATCTGCAAAGCCAAAGAGTATTGAAGAAAAACTTTCGCGGAGGCTGAATGAGTAGTCTATTCACTTTAAATAATAACACTTACCATGTTTGTAATGTGTCCATTTTAAGCACACACCCTGAGAACATAGCTTTGTGGCGGGAGTTCGAACATTTAAATTTAGTGGATCCGCACATGAACTGTTTTTGGCTAATCCTGTACACACATAGCACGTGATAGGCTCTGAAATAGAAGACAGAACATCAGTAGTTTTAAGAAAAGAAAAGAAGTTTCACCCTCTACTTGTCTACACCGCAATAGACATTCAAGGTGGGTAGCTACAAACAACGAACAAGGAGAGGATCAACCAGTGTTCTTGACGACATTATCAATGTCTGCTATAGAAACATCAGACATAGACTAGACCGACATGTTGACTCTAACAGGACGATTGCTCCACGTGGGCCTACTGTTGCCTGTTTTATACTCCTGTGTGTAGTCCACTCTTGTCGCAAACCAAACCAAGCTCACATTGAATGACTTCTTCCAACATCAGATAGGTATTTTTGACATATAGTGTCTAGCTAACCGACACTTGTTAAAAATGGCTACATGACACTGGAACTGTTTGGCACTTAGAGAAATGCCATTCACAGAAATGAAAGTTGATATTTTGTAAGAAAAATAATTTGCGACGCGAATATATATATTATCCTTTGTGGCAGTCGTTCAGAACATCCTTGGAAACAATAAGGCAGATAACAACATTAACTACGATGGGTGAAACATGAGCATCGAGCTTCATGTTTTGATCAGTTCCCTGACAACCTAGGGACTGCGAGTGACGAACAAAGAGAGGTTTTGAAACTGGGGGTGCGGGAGAGATTTGTGCCCGAACTCTGCCCGAATTATACTGCCCGGTGATCAAATCCGAAACCTCCATGAATCCTTAAGTGCCCGAACAACCAAGGTAAATATCACCAGCCCACATGGCTTCCACACGAATATCTCGATATTCGGGTATTGTACTTCTATAGAATCTAGGGATTCGGGCAGGAATCGGTTCCCGGCAATATTATTGGGTATTTTTCTAAAAAAAACCAATAAGACTCGGGAACTTTCAGTGCCCGATTATGTCGAGAATTTTGCCCGAAAATGATCGAGCCCCCCCCCCCCCTGCTCCCCCCTCCCGTACGCCTATGCACAATACCTAAAAACCACGGAAGGACACTACCAAGTGCGCTGGGACAAAAGTATGATGGCCGACTACTGTTGTAGCATTAAACGAGATTGCCCAGAGCAAGTGTGAAATCGCAAAAGTTACAAACGCAAATCTGCCTGACCAAAATGCAGACAGAAATTGATAAAAATTTATCAGCTGTGGTAATGTTCTGAAAGAGCTTATCTAGCTTTTGGATAAGTCTGCTGAAAAACACTTTCAGAAAAATACGGCAAAGCCAGCAATGATGTATTTCGATCTAAAATGATCTTTATGACATTACATGTATATGATTTATGACTGTCACTGCATTATTCTTTAATAATAATCTATTTTATTTCTCTTTTTCTAATAAATATCTGATTTCGCACAAATTATGTAGCTTGCAGAAAAAAACGACTTCAGAGTAATTGACTAAAAACAAGTCTTTCCTTAAATGCATCAAACAGAGTGTTATCCAGTGGCATATTTTAAAGGGTCGTCCAATGTGTAATAATTTCTGTTTGTGGAAACAGGAAACTTCATCGCGTTTTTGTGGACCCGCACTTATTTTAGTACTTCCTCTTCTGGTTATTGTTGGAAGTCACTAAACGAAATTATTGGATCAGTGAATCAAATTTCTGATTTCTAGTCTAGAAGATAATGACGACCACTTGACGAGTTGACCAAGTCAACACACAGACCAAAATAAATTTCTTCAAGATGCACTTGAAGACGTCGATTTTTTTGTCGATACTGTCAATACTGTTTCAATAGATTGTCAGAATGATATGTTCGAGGGTATGCAGGCGTCTACTTGTAAGATCGAGTCTACACATTCTCAAATAACCGACAGGGTTCATTTTATTGTCTGAAAAGAGACCAATAATTCGATCATATATATACAAAACGTCGACAGGGGCAATGATAGTGGAAGCAAATGCCCCACTGATAGCCATCAAGTACGTGTGGACAGGAGAGCGAACTAGCCTCCCGAATGACCATCCTCAAAGTGGCGAATTGCACAATCTCGCGTTCTTTGACGTCAATCTCATCTACATTTTTGCATAAAGTATACTTGGTGGCCTGGATGACGAAATTAAGGTCAGTGAGCGCGAGAGTGCGCAATTCGCCCTTCCATCATCTTAACAGCTTTTCATTTCCCATTGGTTGAAAAAAAAAACTGTGAACAGGGAGAAAATACAATGAATAACTGGACTAAATGAGACTATCATGTGCTTTTAACACGACGAATTGTCCATACCATACACCAGGACACCATTTTGTCTCATTTAAAAGTTTGCGGATTGCGCCACGGCTATCAAACTCGACTTGAATGATGAGTTGAACGGTCAAAAAAATGTCTGATTGTTAAAAGCCTATTAAATACAGAGATCAAAAGCATTATTATCGTATTTTTTTTATTGAAATGTCTATAGTAACACGTGTTTTTATTGCGCTTCGCTCTGGCCCCAGATGTCGATCATCGACGTTTCAATTTTCAATTGCACCCCTGTATCTGTTTCAATGGAGTGAACCGGTTTAAAGTCTGGTTTAAAGTTTTTATTGGCAGAATTATCTAGTGCTCTTACCCTATTGGCAGTTCTTTGTTCTCCATTCGGCCCACGCATTTAATTATTCATAGAAACGTCTGAAATCTCAAACTGAAAAGAAGGTGAGGAATCAGCCTAGTTCAGTTTCTAAGAAAAGAGGCTAGAACAGCTTTGCTCTCACTTTCAAATTTCTTTAATATTTTACATATTGAAAGAATGGCCTATGGACCCCTTGAAAAAATATTTTGCCCCTGCCCATTCTCAAGTGCATTTTTAATATGTACAATTACTGGGCGTAAATGGGAAGTAGAAAGTAAAAACCATAGTTAATATCCGCTTTTAACATGGATAGCTAGTAGCCCTCGATTACTGCCCTAAACTCCTTTTTTCATGTCAGCCACTCTCGAAAACAAGTCTGACGTTAGCTGTATATGTAATTTGAATAGAAAGGCAGGAATAATTAAGAGTACCTATCAATCAATACTGGGCTATTATTGTACAGAATCTAGGCTACTAGAACAAGCTCTCACCATTCCACATCTATAAGTCTTTATTACCAGTTCAATAAGTTTATCTAAATATTCTAATCTCCATTCCTCTCTTGGCTGCAACTCTGTTGTGTAGGCTACACAGTCTATCACAGCATACGGATATACGTTTTATGCAATTATCCTTGCACAATTTCCCTAATTAAATACTGCACATTCATTTCATTATTTTACTTTGTTAAAACTAAACTGATTATCAATTCAACTAAACTGTTCAATATTTCGCTTCATATATATAAATATTCCTTAATTTTTATTTAAGTAGAAGATAAACAGAAAACGAAATATTTTATTAATTGGAATAAGAGAGGTCTGGTAAAATGTTTTGATTATAAACTGGCGAGGTTAGGAAGAAAAAAAGACATAAAACGATAAAATACTGTTTAATAGACCAGAGGTCCGTTTCTCAAAATGAATTACGATTATGAGGCCAATGATTGGTCAATAAAGCTGAAACGCAAAGTTCCAATCAGAGATGGCTGTGATACATGTCTATGAAAGGTTTTTAAGTATTGAAAGATTAAAATTTATCGCGTGGAAATATACATAAAATATCAAGACATATTATATTACTGAGATTCTTTGTGAAACAAAGCCCGTTACTAAATCTAAGAAGCCTCGTAGAAGTTTACACCTGAGTCAACTATTATAAGTCAATATCATCCAAAAGAATTAACTATCTAAAAGATATGGTATTTTTATATCAGGTTCCTTATTAGTTAATTGGTACCTCAGTGAGGTAAAGGTTTGCTCGCTAAACTGAAGGTTAAGGGTCGACCCTGGATAATACTCTGAGATTTTTCAACCCAGTTTCCATTTAATTATCAGTGACGCATTTCGGAAGACATGTAAAGGGCTTTACACATTAGGGTTCCCTCGATAGTTAGATCCAATACGTCGACCAATCGGAGCTCTTCATACATAATTGTATATAAGTTTCCGACAACGGACCCATGTTTGTAAATTCTCGATATTTGGACGCAAATCTAATTACACGATATTTACGAGTTAATAAAAAAGGTGTTTTAAGAGGTATTTATAAATTAGCCAAATTACTTATAAAATATTTCCACTGAAGTTTTCAACAACAAAAAATATCGTTTCTCGGTAAATATTTGAATTTTCGGAATGTTCCAAGGACATGCATGTGACAATTGATTAGGTCAGTGAAATGAAATACCTCAGATACCTCACTGGGGAATGAAATGTAGATTTACCCCCAAAGTGTACTGAATTCATTGAAAGAGAATAGAATGTATGGATATTGTAATTTATTTCTCTTATCAAATGAAATATTTGGCCCTGCTGTCCAATTTTAAGTCTAATTGTTTTAGCTTCAGCTCTTTGGTTTGTAGCTTTTTAGGCTAATAAAACAGATTTTGCGTTTAAAGTTTTTTTTAAATTTAAGCTGAATCAAAAATCGGTTACGTTGACATTGCCTCTTAAAAGAGGTCGGCTAACAAATTCCAAGTTTGATTGTTGGAGTAGTAAAGAAATTATGTTTACTGTAGTTCGACAGCAGTTAATAATTATGGCATGACGTCATATGTAATGAGGCAATTAAATGTCAAATTAGGTTATGACGTCACTAACACACAATATTATATTATCTGGATATATCACGCCCTAGATATATTCATTTTTATTAATGTTGGGTATATAGAATAAACCACTAGTTTAGAGTCTAATATAGGCTATAACAAGTACACATTCAATTTCTTGAAACATTTCTTTTTTAAAAAAGTAATCATAAAGGTAAAAGAAAATAATCATTGCTCAGGGCGTCAGAGTAGTATGCTTGTGGTCAGAATGCCAGATACACTAAAGACACATAAAAGATTTATAAAAGTCGAGTTTTGATTCTATAAAATGGAATGGGTAACTATCAGCAGGTTAACCCAATAATTAGACGATTGAATCTCTGGAATCAATAAATGCACACTGTAGAATAGGAAACCAGCCCATAAACTTGTTCATGGCGGCAACTAGACATGTAATAATACTGTGATATGCAACCACACATCTGTCGTATATACTTTATTTATCACATATAGCAATAAAATATCTTCATTTTCCGAAGTTAAAGAACAGATCAATAAGATTCAGTGTTTGAAATCTTCAAAGTTTCTCTCCAAATAATTCAATTAATCAGCAGATTTTGTTTGCATTAAAAAATGCTGTTTATTCCATTAGAAGTTTTAGTTTGATCTTTCTATCTATATGGTTTATACGATTTGACGAATCTGATATCGTTCTATGTTTACTTAATAAATTAATAATTAATTTGAGAGTCTGAAATGCTAAGTGCTAATGCATTATATTAATCCTAAAATACTTTGATTTGTTGTCCGAAACTCAGTTTTTTCAGAGGCGCGTATATATGCCTATACCCTTCTACGTTAAAAAACTAAACTTTCAAAATTGTAACATAATCTTATGCTGTGTAATCCCCTTTATCGTTTGAATAACGCCCAGATCGTGACGCGGTGTCTACCGAGAAGATAAAGTAAGATATTAGCAATATAGATTGCCATGTACTTGACTACACGCTAAAAGGCGAATTACGAGAGCTGAGGTGTAGGAAATAAGATTTAGTAGAATTCTAAGTTTCTCTTATTGACTGTAAGCACGGAATATTTTCTTTTAACATCTCTAACTATTAATTAAATACAATCTTACAAAATTCCTCCAGCTCTTTATATTTTACTATTCAAATGAATGCATGAAATGGTTTGAATGTATGATTATTTCATATCTCAAAGATTTCATTCGCAAGTGAATTTCTAATGCTGTACTTGTTAAATCTTGGGAGTTGGCGGGTTTCCTAATAGGAAGTTGTAATTACCACTCGATTCTATTTGGAACACAACTGAAACATCTGTACTGACGCATGTGCTCTAGAGAAAATTAAACTCTACATTATTCAGATTGGCTATCCAACACTGATACGCCACGACACGTCATAATTCGTGAGCACAAATATTTTCCATATTTCCTACAGGTAACAAATTTAATACAGCTTAACGGTACAAGACTTATTTGAAATGTGACACTTTATTACCGAAAACATGATAAAAGCTTCATGGCTAACACAATCTTGTTGACGAATGTCAGAGTAATACGAGCTTGTGGTATTTTGGTCTCTGTAACCAAAATTCCTTGTGCCCGTATTACTGTGGCCATATTTCCGGTGACCAAATTTGTTGTAACCAAGTTAACGTTCCCCTTGTTGACGCCCACGACTGAGAGAGGTATACTCACAACCACTAGTACACAATTTCGGCTACAGGATAATGAATGATGTTACCCTCTGTACAGGCGTAATATAAGGAATCTGATATTATCTGGTACATCAATCAATATCTTAATATATAAAGATCAAAGATCCTTTAAGATACCTCGACAGGTAGTAGGCCAATGCCTAAAATTTCTCTTACACTGCCCGTGTTAATTCACGCAATCAGTTGGACGTAAAACTTCTATTCAGGAGTGAGGATCCTACTACTAGTATATTAATTGATTTCATATTTAATGGATGTTATTTGAGTTGAGTTGAAATAATTACCTCCCCTATGGGAACATCGGCCATTAATTATACATGCATAAATACAATTAAGTTTGGATTCGGAAACATCTTGTCGATTGATTAAAGAGCAGTCATTTGTCTGTTTAATGTGTTTTACCTTCAGCTTCCTTCGTGGGAAAACTGATTAAAAATAAAACTTCAATGTTTTTTTGAGTTTTATACTAATTTTGTGTACGATGATGATTCACAAAAAGAAAACAAAACATAAACAAAATAGAAATACAGTCGTAGGCCTACTTTAGATTGAAAATGTTGCCTAAGTATGTTTATTCTCAATCTAGATTGCTAGATTATGCCGCTAAAATTCCATTTAGAATCAGTCGCATAAGTTTTCATCTGTTTCATATTAAACATTTGGCAAGCACATACCACCGTACTGGGTATATTTCAAGGACCAACAAGAAACTGAATTTGTTACTAACATCAAGTGAGATATAAAACTTATTTAATCTTATTACTCAATGAGTACATAACAGTAGCAGCCAAAGGAGTAAATGCGGCCACGAATATAACTCGATTTCATTTAGTTTTGGTAATTGTTTTGGATTTGCGGTTAAGATAGTCCAGTTTCAAATTGGTCTTCTTGAAAGTTCCACTATTGCCATGTAACTCTATTACCAACGATTTCAGGAAATTCTTATTTTAGGATGGTGCCATTCCTATATATAAATATTTAATATCGGAGTATTTGTTTGGCTGTGTGAGTGTGTGTCTTTTCAACTAAAATCACACTAATGACTCATTCTCGCAATATCAATAAGCTTATCTATTGTTCTGTGATCTAGGCCAGTGCTTACATTGAGACTCGTCTCAAAACACCCTAACAACAATGCAAAACATTGACTTTATGTATGGTCGGCCGAATGTCCCAAAATTCCCGCGTTAAATTCAACTGGTCTAAACCTTTTTCTACTTGTGTTAGAGACAATTCTTTTGAGCTAATAAAAGGGTTACTGCGTCTCAGCATGAAGATAAATTTTAGTTCTTAAGAATGGTCAGTATAATTATATCAGTGAACTAAGTAATTTTTAAAAAGAGCTTAATCAATTTATTCAATAATAAAATGCATCTTTATGGATAGTTCTTGGTTGTTTTTTTATGTTACTTATGGCAGCAGGTACGCTACATACGGATGAATAGAGCTCCTTTTGGCCAAGTTTAAAATTTTCAAATTTCATGTTCAATCTAAGACCTATCATATTATATTTAAAAATCAACTTGTCAAACTATATGTGCATAAAGTACTTGTATAAAACATCGTTCACCAGACAGACATGCACATTTACAGAGGCAGATTCATTCTTGTCATATGGCTACTTTACAGATAGCGCCCCGGTAGGTCACATGAAACACAACGCATAAAATGGCAGTCACCTTGGCAGGTATCGCCGAATTCTTTTAAAACAAAATTACTAACTTGATAGCTATCAAGTCTATTTTAGACTAGAGTTACGGAAATTTACGAAAGTAGCCGAGCGGTAGGCCTAACCTTACCGAATAAAATATCATAATCGTTTGACGATGCCATGATCTTTCAGCTTAAACGGTAATATAAATGTGCCATTTGGTACGTCGTGAATCGTGTGACCTAGAGCGCCATCTGTTAAGTAGCGATATGATAAGTTGAGTTGTACGAGTGTTGTCAAGAGCTAATAAAGCATTACGGAAAATTGCAAAGAAGTCTCCATGGAAAATTACAATAGATCATAGTCTGTAGTGTTGAGATGACAGGTTTGTAAATTTGTAAGAACACTGGTCAAAGTGAAGAAACTCCAGAAAAGATTGTGGAGTCTCTAGGGGGAACTTTCTGAATAATAAATCTGGAATTCAATCTGATCAGGTGCATTTTAGTTTTTATTGTCTGAGAAGGTGTAGATATTTCTTGCTTATTTGCTGACAAATTCTTGTAGAGACTAATTGGGTTAAGTATATTAAAAATTGTGCAAGGTCTTTTCCCTAATTTTTCACAGTATTTGTGAAGCCATGACCATATCAGTATTGCCTGTCGTTTTTCATACTGTGTTTTTATGATTATCTCAAAGTTATGATTTTTCTAAGATTTGTGCCATTCTTATGTGTTAACTCTGTGATGGTTTCGTGTTATATTTATTCTTTTGGTGTAAACAGTTTACTGCATTATTTATGAAGGTAACAAGTCGTGAAATGTTTTTACACATAATTTCTGATTCTTTATGTCTCAAACGGACAGATGGGTCTGATGTTATCACATATTCTTCCTCTTCTTCTATGATATTTCTAAGGAAATATCAACTTTCGTTACGGAAATAACACATCCCTTGTTGTCAAACAGCCCGACGATTCCAGAGTCAAAAATAACACACTCTAGAATATAACGTGATGTTCGGCGTGTCCATAAATAGTAGATACAATAGTATAATAGTGAATCACCCTCTGGAATATATTCCAGAATAAAATATGTCTGATTTTTCAATAATGAGACAATATTGCAATAGTGAAGCACCTGAGGAATGTAATTCACGATTAGGTGATGTTTTTAAGGAATATAACCTGAAGTTGAGTGATGTCTGTTCTCCAAAATCCGGGGACATTTTAATAGTGGGCATACTTTTAGACCCTAGAGAATTTTCTCATTTTATGTGATGTTTTGTGCTTCTATGAACACCGCTCTTTGTAATACAACCTAGAGATATATAAAAGCTGGTATTTCTTTAGCGAGCGGATCCGACTCTATAATATAACCCAGAATAAGGCAATATTTGCAGTTTGAAACGATTTAAGACGATCAGGGGCGCAGATCGTTTTTTCAATATGGGGGGGGGGGGGACCAGTAGGCCTACCTCCTTGCATGTTACTGAATTTTCCAGTCATCAAATAATATTGCCAAGAATAGAAGAATTGACGATATAAATTTCGTGCTCCACGAGATCCGGTAATATAGGGTGCAAACAATCTTATGTTTTCGCCCAATCGCCGCTTTTTTAAATCTGTTAAATATTTATTCATCATATAAAACACAATACAATATTCGCCGCTAATTTCAAAATCGCTCGACAAATACCCTTATGTAACCCCTTCTGTCGACAGCGATTATTTTTACGCCCGTGTGATTAAATTCACTTGTCTGCCCGTGTCCGATGTATCGCTGGGCGACCGATACCTTTCAAACTATCAACTTTAATTTCTGTGGCGGTCCGTCAATTTTACTGATCTACATGACATGATTGACGGAAATATACGACCGACTTCGTGACGACGCGAGGACGCTTCTAAAGAGTGAGTGCAGAAAACGAACAAATTACCCCCCTGTCGACAAAGGCGCAAAATTTCGGAACTTTGATGTTCTTGAATGCCAAATTGTGCCTATTTTACAACTACAAAAGACACCCTACTCAAACCATTTGTGTGTGTGGGGGGGGGGGGACACACGATATCATGTAACCCTCCTGGATTTCTGACGGGGGGGGGGGGACTTGTCCCCCTGTCCCTCCTGGATCTGCGCCCCTGAAGACGATCACATAGGCGAATATAAACTTAAACAATACTTTTGTAGCAACAGCAAATACTTTGTGGCTTAAAGATGTAAAAAATGGCATTTGCCGGTGGTATTAAATGTCAAGAGATTATCTTTTAGTGATGGAATAGCAATTGCAATCTTGATTTCTCCATAAAGGGATTTCTATGCAATTGCGACAAAGGAAAGGAGAAAATAATTAATTTTACTTACCCGAATAATCATGCTGTGCACGTGCTACTCCAAAATACATGAAGACACAAAATAGAGCAGGGGTAAGACACGAGATTCTAATGGACGGGGCCATTTCTTTCGTCCATATCCTTCATGCTATACTTAATAACATGGGATATTCCTTGTATAAATCAATTTTTAGTAGCAATTTCCTTATTAACTATCACTTAACTTACATATATGCACATATGCCTATATATCATTAACAAGGTCCATCATCGATTCCGAAAACACAGTTTATTTTTAGTAACACAGAAAACACATCTTTTCTTTTAATGGTAACAAAGAAATTCCTGACGTTTATTTACATAGGAATTCCTATTCCATTCCATACACCGTCTCTCCTCGCCTTCTGAAATAAATTTTTTTAAGATATTCACATAAACTGGTTGGAATTTGATTGTCGAGGGAAGGCTTACAACACAAAACAAACCTGATTTGATTTGAAATACTAAATTTCAAAACTTCTCTTATTCTAAGAAAATAACTTGATCGGGGTCGTTAAGTAATGAATATTAGTTCACTCATGTTGAAAAATAGGCTGATTGCGATTTAGTCCGAAGAGCGCTGACTTTAAATATGGCATTAGAGAGAGTACGTTTCAAACTGCATGTAGTTTAGAGTGTTATAAGAGATACTCTCCTATAGAACCACTGGCCTAAGTCACAAGTAGAGACTATGCTATTTATTTAGGAAGTAACTTCTTCTGGAGTCTCTATCGCGTTCACAAGCCAATTTTGACGCGTTTTGGCTAAGTCAAGTGCAATAACTCAAAAACCGTACATCGAAAAATCGCCAATTTTGAACTTGTTCAGGATCTCATCAATATAAATGATCACAGCAAGTTTCATTCGCATCCGACAAAAACTGTAGCCTCTATTGCGTTCACTAGCAATTGTGGACGGACGGACCGACGGACAGGGGTGACGACAATATACGACCACATTATAATGTGGGCGTATAAAAATTGAAAAGCGATCACTTCAGGGAGGCAGAGAAAGAGGATCTAATCTACCATGTACAAGAACATTACTCAGGTTTTTATCCTTTTTATAATCAGTCACCAAACGTTTGGTATAGGTGTTAGGGAATTCATCCTGGAGTTCTTTATCAAAGCGTTTCAAAACCACAGGCTAGTGAAAAAACTATAAGAAACTAGGAGAGACTTAGTTAGTTTCAGAGTAGTCAAATGACTATCACAAAGCCAGTATGTCAGTAAGTTTCAGACTAATGAAAAAATCAGAAGCTTAGTGAGGGTCAGTAAGTTTCAGACTAGTCAAATGCCTATTGTCAGTAAGTTTCAGACTAGTCAAATGCCTATTGTCAGTAAGTTTCAGACTAGTCAAAATCCTAGCGGAGCTAGTAAGTTTCAGATTGGAAATAACTATCAGAATCTAGATGAGAGTCAGAATGTTTCAGACAAGTCTTATTACTATCAGAAGCTAGGATAGAGACAGTAAGTTTCAGACCAGTTAATTAACCTTCAGAAACCAGGAGTGAGTCAGTAAGTTTCAGACTATAGTGAAATAATCATGAGAAACAAGGAAAGAGTAGATTTCAGAAAAGTGAAACAGCTTTTAGAAATTAAGAGAAATTCGATGAGATTCAGACTATTGAAATAGCTATCAGAAATTAGGAGTGAGTCAGTAGGTTTCAGAAAAGGGAAATATCTATCAGGAGCTAGGACTGAGTCGGTATGTCTCAGAAAAGTGAAGTAATTATCAGAAGCTAGGTTTGGTTCAGTAGGTTTCAGAAAGAGAAATATCTATCAGAAGCTAGGATGGATTGGGTCATTAGTATAGGTTTCAGAAAGGGAAATAACTATCAGAAGCTAGGAGTGGGTCAGTGGGTTTCAGACTAGTTAAATAACCATTAAAAACTATAGAGAGAGTTTTTAATATTAGTGAAATAACTAGGTTCAGAAGCTAGTGGTGAGTCAGTAGGTTTAAGAAAAATTATATAACTATCAGAAGTTAGGAATGGGTCAGTAGGTTTCAGATTAGTCAAATAACTATCAGAAGCTAGGATTGGGTCAGTAGGTTTCAGATTAGTCAAATAACTATCAGAAGCTAGGATTGGGTCAGTAGGTTTCAGATTAGGCAAATAACTATCAGAAGCTAGGATTGGGTCAGCAGGTTTCAGATTAGTCAAATAACTATCAGAAGCTAGGATCGGGTCAGTAGGTTTCAGATTAGTCAAATAACTATCAGAAGCTAGGATTGGGTCAGTAGGTTTCAGATTAGTCAAATAACTATCAGAAGCTAGGATTGGGTCAGTAAGTTTCAGATTAGTCAAATAACTATCAGAAGTTAGGATTGGGTCAGTAGGTTTCAGTTTAGTCAAATAACTATCAGAAGTTAGGATTGGGTCAGTAAGTTTCAGTTTAGTCAAATAACTATCAGAAGCTAGGATTGGGTCAGCAGGTTTCAGATTAGTCAAACTATCAGAAGCTAGGATTGGGTCAGTAGGTTTCAGATTAGTCAAATAACTTTCTGAAGTTAGGATTGGGATAGCAGGTTTCAGATTAGTCAAACTATCAGAAGCTAGGATTGGGTCAGTAGGTTTCAGAAAAGGGAAGAAACTGTCAGAAACAATGAGGGAGTTAGTAAGTTTCGGACTAGTCAAATAAATATCAAAAACTAGGAGAGCGCTTTTAGGACAAGTGAAATAACTATCAGAGGCTAGGAGAGAGTTAGTCTCAGACCATCAGATACTAGTAAGTTTAGGACTATATAATTATATGTATAAGAATAACGAGAAGTGACTATCATATCCTGACCTGACCCACATATACAATCCTGTAGGCGGGAAATACCGATATATAACTATTGATTTTCTATGATATTCTAGTGTATATAAGTAATAATAATATAGCTTGTAACAGATGGTGAAATCACAATCATTTTCTTTCTTTTTCCAGATCACATTTTTGTGGGCCAACATTTACAAGGGATTTTTATGCACGTTGTTTAGCTTTTGTTAGGTGTATTGGGGTCAATTATGGCCGTGAGCATGAATCCAATTTTCCACAGGATGTTTGTGATTCTTGCAATTTCTATTTT
Organism: Nipponacmea schrenckii; assembly: GCA_030562195.1. Taxonomy (NCBI): domain Eukaryota; kingdom Metazoa; phylum Mollusca; class Gastropoda; family Lottiidae; genus Nipponacmea; species Nipponacmea schrenckii. Next base: position 12,085,465 of record CM060199.1, on the reverse strand, counting down.
TGCTATTGTAAACTAAGTGCCGTTTCAAAAGCTACGACAGAAATTTTCAGTTTACAATCGAAAACATTTTCGCATCCATAGTTCTCTATATTTGGTTCTGATTGTATTTTTCTGGAAATACTTGTACCAAAAGCACCACGATCAGAATCGGAAAAGTGCAATTAAATTAATTGTCTTTCACTCTGCAAAGGAGAATGTAACACTATGTTGGGACTTATTGTACGCCTACTACAAATGTTAGTGTTCATAACATGACAATAATGCAATGACATGGAATGGAGTTAGTGGTTTATGTCCTTTTTACAGGTTACTAATTATGCTGATAAAAGGAGAGAAATTTTCTAAGAGCACAGTGAACCTGACTCGAGAAGAATGCAACATTAAGTTTAAAATCTATTAAGATGAAAATATATGAATTATGGATACAGCACAGAAGAAGAAAAATGTAAAAGTGGAAGTCTTCAATAATGAAGGTAGAAATAATTGATGAGGTTGACTTCCCGTGTTCATTGGTATTGTCAAGTAGATTTTAAAGATTTGAAATGGATGAGGTTTTACGCCCTACTCTTCACCTGATGAAACATTCCGCTCACATAAAACGGCATTATTCCTGATACATGGATACTGTCTTCCAACAAACCCATTGCCAAAGCTTTTGGTACTGGACTACTTCAAATTAGTTTTTTCTCGGAAATGAAATTAAATGAAATGAATTGAGTTTTATGGACAACGCCATCCAGTGTGCAGCGAAACAATTTTTTCCAGGACAGTGTCATTAGCCTACTTTTTTTTACAATTTCTCGCTGTCGAAGGATCTTTAACCCCCACAGCATGAAGCACGAAAATTGCATGAAGTAATCTGAATCAATCGAGAAACAAAAAGTCGACAAGGATGAAGCATTTTTCTTTGTCAAAGCGTTCGAAATTGTCTCTCGATCAGATTTTTCATGTAAGCTAAACTATCTTACCGTACGATGATTTGGAGACAAAAATCGTTTCTAGAATCCCATTATACGACGATGTGGATAACAAGTTCAGGGTAAGCGTAGAAAAGAGTGGTTAACTCTCTTACTTCCACACATATAGTGTTTACACATGAAAAAAACAAAATGAGACCATTTGACCCCAACAAATCTTAAAATAACGACCTTGTCCCTAACCTGAATTCGGATAATCTCGCTTTGGGATAATCCCCTTTTCATGAATACATAATCCCCATAAATAATTGACCTCTTCAGATAAAAACTTATTTGAGATACAATAATTAGAAATGTGTCAAGTAACATACAGTCGAATATTGGCATCAGATGTCCTAGAAGAACGAGCACCAATCAGGATACAAACAAGTGCCTATTCCAAAGCTGATATACCTTCAGCATAATAAAGTGGTTATTCTTCACTATAACTATCCCCTCCGTAATTGAATTAACCAAAGATGGGCATCAGATCAATGACAAATATATGAGCATTGAAAGAAAACTCTACTTTCCCCCTGAAATTACAGGATCCGTAATTGATTGAAAGTTTTAGCAGTTCCTGATGCCCAAGACTATAGAAAATCTCAAATCCAAATCCCAAAGTTTGTGGGCTTTCAAATAGGAACAAAAAAGCAAAATGTGGCAACTTCTTTGACATAGGTTTATGGGTAACTCCGGTTGGTCAATTTGGAATGACAATAGGCCCCATGGTGGAAAGTTGGTGAAAGATTTGAAGTGGAAGTGAAGGTAGAAAAATTGTCAACAGAAAACGTGCGTCTTACCTTTCCTTGTGGTTTAAATATCGACTTCTTACAAACTAAATATAATTCTTACACTTATTATAATAACTGATCCCAAATCACGTGACGATAATAAACCACTTCATTTACATAATTGCATTGCTGTTTCATTCACCTCCCTCTGTTGTAATAAAGACTAGCTCTGCCATCTGGAGTAGGACACGTTTCACCCCTGTAAGAATAATAACATTGATTTGTTGGTAAATTAGGAACTGGTGGGAGTAATTAACCATTCTAATTAACAGATAATTTACTGACTACCAACAGAATGGCAAACCATAATTGGATCTATAAATTCGAATGCTGCTGATTGTTCTCTGGTTATACGAGATGGCCCAATTCGTTGGGGTTCTATCTACAGTAGAACCTGCATTCAGAGACCACTCAAGGGAATATTCAAAAACGGTCGCTGAGTGAAGGTGGCCTCTTAAGAGAGGAACTGCAAAACCATTTCGTTTTGACGTTTTGGAAATCATAGGATCTTACTTTTACTCATACATGTATAGTTTCTACTGCTTTTGCATGCTATCTCCTATCTACCGACGGGATACTCTTTTTTGTCGTATTTTATTTTCCTTTAGATACCAAAGTTCTCACAGTTATCATCGTTTTCAAAGTCAAAATTCTCTACCTTAAATCAATAAGATATCCTTCTTTACTTGTATTTTAATTGCCCGGTAACACGCTTTAATCCATTTTCACCTGATTAATATGTTTTTATAACAACATCCGGTATACCCTACTTTCGCTTTCTGATCAAATTTACGGTAGTCTAAATTTTACCAAAAACGAAATATTGAAGCCTTTACAGTACTTTATGAGTATGTATGAGTAAAAGTAAGATCCTATGATTTCCAAAACGTCAAAACGAAATGGTTTTGCAGTTCCTCTCTTAAGAGGCCACCTTCACTCAGCGTTTTTGAATATTCCCTTGAGTGGTCTCTGAATGCAGGTTCTACTGTGTATTGTTTTAAAATACCTGTTTGTTAAAGATCACCATTGTAATGTCATTCTTAAATCGTAGTTTATTTCATTGGGGTTTAGATTAAAGGTTATAAAATAGCTTGCCAGGCATTGAATTTGAACGAAAAACCTGACAGTATAATAACAATCACAGGAATGAAATAACGTAAAAACGTAAAAAATAAAATGTCCGACATGGAAGAGACAGAATGGTAGAAATGTAAGACACAAAAGTAGTCTACAATTAGTCATAGCAATAGTCCAAAATATATATAACCACGGGACATTAACAAAAATTAGTTTTCATAACCCAATCAGATACGGAACAGTAAAACCTAGTGAATATAGAAGAACGATAAAGTACGAACTCGACCAAATGATACATTACCTGTTTAAAGGTCTGTCTATTGTAGTTTGAATAAAGCAACACAAACCACTATTGAAAGTTAATGAGTTTAAATTGATTTTATGATTAGTTGATACTTGTTAAACAAAGCTGATATTATAAAGCTAATCTGAATGACTTGCAAATTGCTATAGCCATATGTTAAGAAATATAATGTAGTATTACGCGCTTCATTTCTGCTCAAGTTTTGGTTTAGGCCTACACAGACGGGCAATACAGTGCACTTATTTTCAATCCTTTACCTAAAATTATGTGTCAAAGGCAGTGTGTCAGCTCATCCAACTATACACAACTACGTTCTTACATAGAGATAACACCTTCGAGAGTAGTTCGCAACGTTATCTTTAACTCGACTTAATAGACAGATTTTAAAAAATTCTAACAAAACCTGATGAGATTTATAGACTTTGTGAAATATTATCAATTGTTATTAATGAAGTCGAGCTAGAGATTAAAAATTACGCTTTTTGTATACATGTATTATTTTCATGCAATGCGTAGTTTTCCTCCGTCCCAGTCATTAAATGCATCTTCTTCATAATATAGCCATCATTTCCGGTATTGGAAGATCGACAGGGCAAATAGATATTTTAATTTGTAATTTGTTTGGCTAACTAGTCCTGTCAATAACCAATCAAATTGACTGATAGAACCATTACCAACAAATCACGACGTGCAATAGAATGATTGACAGGTGATAAATATCCGAAGATAAACATCCCGTGACCTGTTTCTTTTCCTTCTTTCATGTTCCCTTTATCTGATTAATCAGAAAGACATCTGTACAATTTGGAAGGGTAATTGAGTACATCTACAGCAAAGTCATGCAGCGTGCAATGGGTTACAGTTGCCCGGACAGTTGCATGGACCTATAGGCCTCGACTCACGACAGAAGCCTACTTACATCTCACGACAGAAGCCTACAATGTAGGCGTTATTATAGAATACTTGCAATACCTTCAGTCTGACCAATATATCAACTTAATGAATAGGGTTTGGATTTTAAAAGTCATTCCATCTTCTAAACTTTCGTCTCATCAAATTTTCAATTTTCTTGTAGATTGAGTCGACATTCATTAACAGTTTCATTGAGCGACCAGGTCACGTGATGCTTCTCTCGCTTTATTTTTGAGACTTGTTACAAACGATGAGATCCCACGAGAATTACAAGTAAAATTAAAATAGTCAAGTAATGATGAAAATCTGGGGCATGGAATCGGTCTTGTGAACTTTAACACTAGCCTTCGTAGTATAGCCGACTTCGTTTTCTTATTTGAATAGACACTATGTAGGCCTACAACAGACAACAATATGACAACAAGCATCTGATACACTTTTCTCATGCATTGCGAAACCTATTCGAGACATGCTAAAATAACATTCATATGGATTGCATAGCTCTGGAATGAACCCCCGCTTCTACAGTTATCAGTAGGCTACAAATACCTATTTAAGATGTATATTTAATCTATACAGCTTGAGTGAATTCCTGTATAACTCAACTGATAAGATGATAACAAACCGTCTAGAGAGAAAAATACTGCCTTAATGGTTTGGATTAAATTATTTGACGCCATTTTGGAGCCGAGGTTAAAAAGCTTCGTGAATAACAAAAGTCAAGTTGGATACCGACAAAGTAGTACTGAATGCGCAATATATATTCCAAAATGAAGTTTACTGACAATCAAGATCCAGTAAGGCAAAGTTGGATATAGGACATGTATCCTCTATTGGATAATCAGATCCCTATAGTTTCTGCCAGTTTCTTCCATTCAAGTAAACGCGGTTTCTTTCGGTCTGGGCGTTTTGTGATACCAATTCAGTAGAATGAGCTCGCAAGTCGCAGGGATCTCAAAAAAGAGAAATCTTTTATCTCACAGGTTCGAATGGAATTGTCAATAGTAAGCAAACTTTAAAGTCTTGTTTGTGAATTACAAGACAAGATTAATAGGACGGAATGAGACTGTATTATAGTCTCGATTAAGACTACTACAAAATGAGAAATAAATCGATGAAAATTAGCTGGAGATATGAAAAACAAAAACTCGTGGAATGTCTCTTATGCTTGTGTTTCTTAGTTACAATCTTCAGAGAAAATTATTATTGAAAGTTTAAAGCCTGTCAATATTTTAAAGTGTAAGATATTTCGTCTCCCCGGGGTTTCAAAGCTAAAGCGGCGCACGTCACAGCATCTTACAGGTGTAAGAGGATAAAGGGTGAAGGGACATGGTCGTTTTTACGCTTGTTTCTTAGCCGATAGCGATAACCTACAACTGTCTGTATAATTTTGCAGCATTTAAATCGTCATGACAGTCTGAATATCAAGATCCTTCTCAACATTCCATATAACCACACTGGGTTTGGTATGATACTGTGAATCGTATGGCAATTTAAAACTATTTGACGCCTTCTTCCTTCTGATCGTGTTGATTGTAAAAGGTTTCGAATAATCTGGCAACAGTCAAACACGATAGAAATATGTTATATATTCCGAGGTATTGAAGACGCGATGTAATCTGATGGACTTTAGTGAATAGATCCCTGGTACATGTTAGACAATATAGCACCAAGTTCTGAGATGAATAGAATCATCTCATTGTTCAATATACGATTTCTATATTCTTTGAAAGTATCGTATAGAATCATATTGATCAGTTAGCGTAGTGTAAGAATTCTTTGTGATGGAACTTAAAGGGATAAATGTATATTGTAACAATATAGCTATGTCTGAATGGGCTGTATTAGCTATGTTTGCTCTGCGAATGTGCTATATTAGCTATCTCTATTCTCCAAAAGGGCATTATTAGCTATGTCTACTCTCTGATTTGGAGTAATATGTTCTATCTACTCTTCGAATAATAATTGTCATTCAGTCTTCTCTCCGAATGTTAATTTTCTCTACGAATGAGCATTATAAACTAAGTGTACTCTCCGAATGGAGCATTATGAGCATGTCTCCTCCCAACTATTATTACCTATATCTACTTTCCAAATGGGCAATATCAGCTAAGTATACTCTCCTATAATGTGCATTACTAGTTATGCCTAATCTTCAAATAGGTATTATTAGCTGTGTCTGCTATCTGATTGGGCATTTTTTAGCTTCGACTGCTTATCGAAAGATCAAAACTTGTATTAGCTATATGTCTTATCTCCAAATGAATATTACTCTCCGAATAGGTAGAATTAGCTAAGTCTACTCTCTGAATGGGCATGAAAAGCTATTTGGATCTTAAAGAAGACGTCTCGCAGAAAACAAGATAGGAGTTCAAGGAATTATGGTGTGTAATGAGCAATAGAAAAACGTATACTTATGAATTCAAAGTCGCAGTGTACGTTTAGACCATTCTTCTTTAACGCTGATTTTAAGCTGATAGTAATGATGAAAGAAGTTTGAAATTGGGACCATTTTCCAAGATATCACTAGCAGAAAAGTTTATATAACAAAGATTAATTTCATGAGACATTAATGAGAAAGAGGGGTTTTCTATGTTATCAAAATATTCTTGTTTATATAATGCTGGTACACATTCCTTCTTTGATATAAGATCACATAAATGCACCGATAAAACTTTAATGATAATCGACACAGCAGGCTAATTTATCAAAACCCAGTGCTATATTATTTCTGATGTTTATAATAAAATCTAAACCGAAAGTAGTATTTATTTAAACTATTTATAGCAACACCATATGTTAAAGTAATTATTTGGTCAATATAACTAATAACATACAGTGTGGAGTGGTAAATATCAATGTAACTTCAATTATAACGGCCTTAATACCATTCTACAATATCAATATACATCTCTGTTGGCACATCATAACATTACTAATGTGCTACTTTCAGCACTGAAATAACAAGGACAGACTTGATATTTGAGTACGGAAAAGGGTGGGTAAGAAGACTGGGCTTCTCCATTGAAAAATTCCGACACCCTTTCTAAAACCCTGATGGTATAGAATAGACCTTAAAACTTGCTATTTTCAGAATCAAAATGAGATACATGTAAGCAAATAAAGGACTGAAGGATGAAGGTCTCGACCTGTGAGGTAGTTTACTTCTCCCAAAGCCAGTTCCAATACCCCGATGTGTATATAAAAAAGAGCATCAGTATATTGTTGTTACATACCTACCATTTCAACTCTCTACCCATCAACGCTCAATATGGTTGAGGGGTGATAAAAGTGGGGAGTATATCTCTAATATGGTCGATCCTGTCCCGATGGAGTTAATGGAGATAATTAAAACCATCTTTATAGATTTAAGAATTTTGATGATATATCGTTCAAGAACTCCTCAAATTTTTCCCCGCCCCCTTTGAAGGTCAAAGCTTCCAATATGTAACTTAATATTTAAATAACCATAAAATTACATTATAAATGGTATAGAATCAAGATGCTATAAATAGACTGTGAGGAAAAGAAACAAATAACAAAGGAACAATATTGGAATTTTGCCGAGAATAAGACGAAGGAATTTAACATGGAGGCTAGATGGCTACAGTTGTTTACAAGTTTACTTGTCTTACTACCTTGCCTTACATATTCACAATACATAAGCGGTCATAACTAAAGAGGTAGACATGAACTAAGTTTAATAACCATTCTGAATAAAGATGAAAACAAATGCTAAATGCCGGTTGTTTGTGGAATTAATAAGCGATTTCTATCCTAAATGATATCAAACCTGATGCAAATATCTAATAAACCTACCTGGGATCAAAACTGTGCTCTTTTCTTAACCAACATTACTGATATCAAACGGAGTTTCATACATTTCATATAACTCAAAATTGTATGTATAAATTGCCCTCATTAGTAGTTACTTCAAACTAATTATATTGTCCGTAACATAATATCACGAAACTCATTTGAAATCTTGCAGTTACCAATAAACATAAATATAGAAGATAAACGGAACATAGTAAACCAAAAAACTTGTGTTTTTATTCAAATTGGATCTGTTTTTTCTGTTTAACTCATATTATACAAACATCCCAAGGTTAATTTAAAATGAAACAATGGTGCCTATAGGGGATATAACTCAATTAGCCTATTAGGCATACGATTCTCTAAGTATATTCACAGCCGATAAATCTACTCCCGCTTTTCTTTCCAGAATGGAAATCCGGTATCGTGTTCATTTTGAGTGAAAAAATTATATGATGATCTCCTTGAATTCGTATCTGGCCTTTTATTTCACTATAGTCGTTTAACTATTTGCTTCTTTCATGCCTCATGTAGCGGATAATTTCATAGTAAATAGAACATTTAATAGCAGGATTGCATTATTAGTAAGAAAAAGATACGAATGGTTAAATAATTTTTTAAGATGAGAACTTTTATGATTGGGTACCATTAGATTGGTAGGTAATTATCATATTGAGTAATTATTGAAATATATTGCTATGGCAACTGATGTAATTATAGAAAATATTAATAACGATTCGTATACTCTGTATAAATAGTTTACTTTCTGTAGAGAATAACTGGTACCCCCAAACTTACAGAGGAACTATAGCCAATTTAAAGTATGTTATGATTAATAAATATAAGATAAATATTTTGTTTATGTAATAGTACACCAATTCTTACAGCAACCAGTCAACCATATTTATTACTCTATATAATCTACATTCTATAAACAATCCTACAGCTTATAGCCACCAAAGCCCTATATGTAATACATATTATAGGGCTTAATTGATAGCGACTAGCCAACCTAAAGGTTGTAATGATTCACTAACTCTAAATATATATCTTAAAATAAATATCTTTCGTATAATAAAGAGAAACAAACTAACCAAGAGGATATCTTTGATTCGATAGCCACGCAAAAGCGAATAGCGACTAACCAACCTAGAGGCAGAATAAATACTTGTAGCGCTTGCCCAAAAAAACAATTCCTATGCCTACGTAGGTCCTTGGAAATAGTGCAGGATCAGTCTTGAATAATTCTGAGATAAAATCAAATCATTGTGTTGAAATAAACTAAATTGTTAGAATAATAAGGTTGTGAATAAGGGTGAATTATAATATAAATAATATATAACAGTAACAGTCGACTGAGTTTTAATTAGATATTAGACGTGTACTATTTATTATATTGATCAGATTTATAGATGATACGGACTGACATCGGGCTATACCTCTCCTGTTGGGCGAGTTTGTCTAATGTCTTAATAGTCAATCAGTCAATAGGGAAAAGAAACTGATACTAAATTGAGAATAAGGCAAATAATGGTTTAGTTTTTAACCTAGAGTAAGATGGCAATAGGATCTCAATGATCTAGTCTGTTACCGAGAATAAAATGACAAAAGAATCTCAATGATCTGGTTTGCAAGAAGAGTAAGTTGACAATAGCATCTCAATTATCTGGTTTGCATGATGAAAATGGTATCTCACTGGTCTGGTTTGTAAACCACAGTAAGACGGATTGCAATGGGATGATCACAAGAGTAAGGTTTTTAATTCTAATCCATCGTTTACGTAAAAATGAGTATTAAAAAAATTAAAGTACATCTTGTAATGTTACAGCTGATCAAGCCATCGAGAAATAAATAAATGAAGATCAATCACTTTATCGATCACTAATCAATAAATCAACTCATCAATCAGATTTACTGTTTACCTTTTTATTAATTATCCGATATCTGTATTTTACATCTCCTTTGCTGACTGCTTACAGTAAAGTGTACAAGCCTTGCACGGTCATCATATCTCCTTTCTACAATTTACATTTGCAAAACACTTAACAATGTTCTATATCTAGGTTTACTTCAATTAATATCCTTGTATGATTTATTACATGTATAACAACGTTTCAACAATTTACATTGCCATATAAGCGCGTTTGTACGGTATATTACTCCTAAACAGTTTTAACGGTCCATACCACTCGGTTTTATAATATACAACATTTCAATAATTTGGATTTACAATCTAATAGCCAGTTTGATCGTATTCAAAGTTTTAATATGGTTATCATATAAATGTACGTGCTGTTTTGCTTTCGTCGGTGATTGCTGTCTACCATGTATCGTAACTATTACAGTCTGACTGACTGCCTATCCTACTTTAGGATATTGAGAACGAAACCTATAGTTTAAAGTTCCACCTTTCTGCAATATATTAGGTTCACAAATTGAATGCTCAAACTGGCAAAGACATACAGTTTGTAATATTAGTACATTAACATTACCAATAACCGACGTTATGTGATAATACATCTTTAAGGATCAAAACCCTTTGACTGCAGAATTTGTAAATCTATCCATGTCTATCGATAGGTAACATGTGTTATATTTATTATCAGTAACATCGTTATTAAACTACAAACTAACTCATGTTGCGCGACAGATTGTGAAATATTTTCTTTACAATCTTACAAAAATTGTGTTTACGTTAATATCTTTAAGTCGTTTTAAAGTAAACTCTAGTAAATCTTTTCAAAGTTACATATCGAATGTGATTGAGGGCTGGGTACCCTTTATATAATTCATTTTAATGCCAGGGTTAATACCAAATGCCTTAATAACAAAGAAAGAGGCTAATGAATTAAATTTTTTTGGAGTTTTGCCGAGATTAAAACTGGGAGAGGCTCATGAGAAACTTTTACGATAAGGCCCATTATAAGGATCAGTCCCACAACCTACATCACAGGTAGGTATGGAGATCGAATTAGTTGGAGGCTCCTTGTAACTGTTTGCTCTGCGGGAATATAGAGACCAGCAAAGTGATAAGAAACCATGAATTCGGTGAATAGTTCATACAAACGTATAAGCAGATTCTATTAACCCATATGAAATAATGAAAACAATTTTTGTTAGCTTGCATATCTAGGTAAATTATCAAAATTCATTAAGAGTCATCCGTTCATCAATAATCGAAGTCGGGCAATTAATAACAAATAGATTTTTATTCATGGAAAGGTAATATAAGATAAGCTGTCAGTCGGTGCATTATTAATTCCACCCTCCATGAATTTGTCCTAGATTTCTATGATATTTTATGTAGTCCCTTTAAGTGAAAACGGTGGCTAAAAGACCCACTCTTGTTTTTAATTTTATGATTGTAGAATCAAATGTGTAACTAACTATCCAGGCGGCGATTAACTCATTCTGTCCAAGTCGTATTTGTCCTATAAAATATCTATTTCGCTTCAAGGTTAGACGAATCAAGATAATATCGACTGGTAGAATCGAGATAAATATAGAATAGCTGAAACGGTATATTGTTGAAAATAAGTCAAAATAGCTGTTATACTTTACATACCTCATTATGACGATAATTCCAACATTGATGATCCGTTAATCGTGTTAGTTCAAGCATTAGACATGTTGCAGAGGCTAAAACACTGTGGAAATGAATAAGAGAGGCTGTATCGTGGATGTGAACGGTCTAACTATATGATTGGTTTGATAAAGTCTGGCTCAGTTGAATTATTGGTCTGACGGTACACTTGTATTCTATCACGATAAAACACGACTAGGTTTACCCTACACTAAAGCTCTAAACGCTCTCTTGAGCTCTATCGATACAATTGTGTAAGAGAATGCTTACTAGTATGATGTTACAGTGCCATATAAGGGTCACCTTATGAGCATACAAAACTACGTATGGTTCCTACATTGAAATTACACAAGTTCTACTAGTATGCTTTTTACATTGAAATAACACACACAAACGTTGTTTACAGCCATTTTGAATCTTTTGAATTTTGAAAAAGACTATTATTTTAACCATGTCGCTAAATCACATTTAAAGCATTAAACATGGTGTTGTTATTATTTGAAAACTTTCTTTAGATTGCATACCCATTTTTAAGAAAAAACGAGGTTTATTAAGTCAAGTTAAAGATTCAAAATGGTTGTGAACTGTATGGTCGTGAGTCTTTTCCAGTCGAAAACCATACATATCTGTGAATGCTTAAAAGCTTGCCTTATTGTATTATATCAAGGAAACACGACAATCTACATTTTAGCTCGAAATGTTCCATAGGGCTCTATCGATAATGTTGGGACATAGAATGATCACCAGTACGATGTTACTGTTGTTGGTAAGCGTCACCTGGAGTCAGGATATGGTATTCTACTAAGATAATCTTACTTATTGGTATAAAGAGGCAAAGGTTGCCTGTCATTTTAATTTACAATTTATACGGTGATAAATTTTGTATCGAGAAATAGAAATAGAGAGGGAACATGTACCACGTTATTCGCTTGGAGTGAGATTTACTACTGTTAACTGAATTGACAAAGGCAGGGAAAGGCTTATTTTCGATGGGACATCATGTCATCTTGGAAGGCTTAGAGCTCCTTTTAGTACCATTCCGTTTAGTTCAAAGCATATGCCTCTATTCCAGGATCCGATAGATTGTGAATGTTTTCGGCCTAGCCAACGACTAGAAAATCTAGGCCATGTTTTGGAAGCATTTTTCGCACCTCTGAAAGTGTGTTTTGTCTGATACATACTTATTTACTCGAATCTGTCAACCCCGATCAGCACCTCTACTTTAATTATGTTAGTATAACGTGACCCCTTGGAAGCGCATGCAGTCATTGATAGCTAGCGAGATATTAGTTTTTTTTAAAAAAATAATGGGGGAATCGTAAGAAAAATGGTGCAGGGGTATAATGGTGGTATTACATACAAATTTTGAGTGCTTTAATACAGGGAATTATCCCTTTTAACTTCAATATTTGGTATGCCCTACAGGTTCCTCTGATATGGCGGATGAAATCTGTCATGTTTGAAATAAGAACGGAACCATATTTATATGGAAATTAGTTGCATATCAAATTTGGAGTAAAATTGATAAACTAACTATTATATGTCAATCATCAGATGGATTTATTAGACACTTAAAATTTTCCACTGGAGTACAGTTTCACTATTAGAAATAAACAGGCCCGTAACCAGTTCTATGTACCAAGGGTGGGCGACCGCATTGTAAGGGGGCAGTCACATTACTTTGAGGAAAGGAGTGGGGGTTCGATAATAATTACAAGACACTTAAAATAACATTCAATTTTGATTTAATTCAGGGATTGTGAAAAAATGGGGGGGGGGGGGCATTGGGTGATAAAAGATTAATTAAACAACTGTTATTAACATCAGACTGTTTTATTAATAGAGAATACATTTTAAATAAAAAAAATAATTATTCATAGGATAGTTGAAGTATTTTAATAACGAAATATGAATAAATTTATGCACATTAATAATTACAGTTTGATAAGTTTATCATATGCATGTGAAGATCTAACACCTTCGTCTACCTGGTTACTTCTGATGTCGATTGCTTCATGAAGTCTCCTATGGTTTTATCAATATGCTTATTGATTGTCAGTATGTTGGTGTTATTAAAGTTCAACCAGTGATTGTTGTTCCATAAAGCTGTGTCTATATATTGTACCCACAATTGCTAAATGCCATTTAAAGATTTTAAAAATTCTCAATTCTGAACACCAAATTTATCTCTTTCAGCTCTAATAGCAGATTGTGGCTGCTTTCAGCTTTAATTGAATTTTTTTTTTTTAGTATTTTCCAGCCCCATCTCCCCGTCCTGCGCCCCAACCCGCTAGTTACGGGCCTGGAAATAAAAGGGAATTGTACGTCCTATTTTACTTAACAAGAAATGAGTTTCAAGTCCAACGAACATGTATTTTTTTGTGTGTATCATTCATTGTTGCCACATGGGCCAAATGTTAGACAGGCGTAATGCGATAATACAACTTTGAGAATTAAAACCCTCCGACTGCAGAATTTGTAAATCTATCCATGTCCATAACATGTGTTATATTTATTATCAATAACATCGTTATTAAAACTACAAACTAACTCATATTGCGCGACAGATTGTGAAGGCGTTTTAAAGTAAACCCTAGTAAATCTTTTCAAAGTTACATATCGAATGTGATTGAGGGCTGGGTACCCTTCAGTCATCAGACCCTGTGATTTTACGTGTAGAGCACAAGAAACAAATTGGATTCTTTTCGGGTATCCGCTCTTTCCTGGACCCCCGTGCCAGGAAATTGCACCATTTTGATGCCGGAAATTCATATCCTCACCCCTAGGCAATATACGCCATGATCTGATCTATAGTTAATAAATAATAGAGTGTATTGATATCGTGTTAATGTTGATTAAATCCCCTCCCAAGGGACTGAGCATCTCCGATTCTTCACGTGACTCCTTGTTTTAATTAGTTAATTAGCTTGAATAATTAATAATGTATCCTTATCACATCACGTGATCTAACTTACTTCATTTCCTTTGTCATCACTTCAAAAGATCAAATTTCATTGGTGCATAGGATACAAGTCCATGGACATATCTCATACATTTTGAATGACTTCGAGATTTGATGTGCGTTTGATGTGCACTCACAAGAGGACACGATTCTTTCTTTTCCAGTAATTTGACGTCTATATTCAAATATTTATTTTATTCATTTATATTTAATCCTGCTGTATGATGTCATTTCATTTTCGAACAAATGCTAAATTAATATATAGGCCTATTTGGCTCTGACTTCATTTTGGAGAAGTTGGCAGTTTTTCTCCATTTAATCAAAATGCATTTACTTTTATACTCCTAATCTTTTGGCATCCAGTGAGGTCACAGTAACCATTTCTACTCTTAGTTAATCTCTTACTTAGAAGATTGCCTCCAGTCAATGGCGTTTCTTAGCGGGTAGGGGTGGGGGGACGGCTTCGATGGCTTCTTAAGAATCAGTGGGTCATAGGTTTGGCTCACAGCACCAGTCTAAGAACTCAATGATAATGACAAGAAATGTGAATGTGATGGTTCGAGGAAAGGGAATATACGAATAAAACACTGATCGAATCCCAATCCAAATCTATCTCCCTTTTTATGGGAAAAAGCCTCATCAAGTTGTTTGTAGTAAGGGAGGCCACTCATCGTAAATTTGTAAATTATCAAACTACAACGGTTTGTTCTGTAGTATATTTTAGTACTTTTCAAGTGAACAAAGGTTACGCTGTGAATAAGTCTTAGTCCTTTGATTAAACTGTATAAAGTTTCCAATTCAATATATATAAAATATATGCAGAAATTATTATACAAAATAACGTTTACCCTACCATAGACTATGTTACGGCCAGTTCTTCCATGGATATGTTTAGTGTTTTTATCTCTCACTAAAATAACTGTAAGTCAGAAAGTTCTAATTCTGATATCTTCATGTATATTCCATGGGAGAGGTAATTAGGCTGATTAGATTTACATAATTTATTAACAATATCAATAATTTATAAGAGCAGAATTGGTTAGAGTTGTATATGAATTGTAAATATCAGTATATATTCCATGGACGAAATAAAATATTGTTCTGAGCTATCTGAAAAGATTGTTGATCTGACAAAAACATTTACAGAAATATTAGTGTTGGGTAAGTATTCGCAGAGAAACGATTTAATCAATTGGGACGACTATGGTAATATACTAAATAGCAAGAAGACATCAGATGTCTAGAAGAATGAGCATATCGGCCTTGTATGCACAGTGTCTTAGCTAGATGAGTGTGGGCCTCTCCCCCCCGAATTTTTTTTTAAAGAAGGGCATAATATTTCCATTGGTAGGAACATAGCATAAGCTGTGAATCATTATTTATAGAATAATCTTTCAATGGCATATTAGAAGCCCAAGTGTAGATAAATAAAAACAATTGTTATGGATAGACACTTCTATAATATTTATTACTTTCAACGTTTCAATGTGGTTCTCACTCCGTCATCAGGAATATATTCTATATTCAGGAATATTCTATTATGTATAGAGTTAACCTTTTAGATATATCTTGTGAATTTTGATTACTATGTCCATATGGTAGTTGAGACACTGCACTTGCAGCAAGAACTAAAGAAATGAACATTTTTCTCTCTTTCGGGCAGTCTGATAAATATATCCTATTTCTAAATAAATTGGCACAAAATAGAATTATTTATATATCAGTAAAGAAAAAATTTAAAAATTTAAATTTATCACTTAGTTTAAGTCAGATTAAAATAAAATCACAAAGTTTATCTTTGATTCCAGATACAGTTCTAGATGTTTCATTTCAATATTTTCTATTATGGACTCCAGTTGCACTACATGATCTGATGAAATAGTTAAGATCTACGCAATGAAGATTGAGTTACATCATGAAATGAATTCTGGGATAATCATCATAAACATTGACTTGCCAGAGGGAATTGTAAAGGGTTTTCTAAATTGATTATGTGTATTGGGGACATCAATTTGTACCATTCAAATTTTCAATCAGACATGTGTGGTTTCTACAATGTGTTTGATGATATCACTAATTGCGAAATGTGCTTATCTAACACTGAGTGTAGTGGATTAGAAGGGACCATAATGGCTGAAAGTAAGAATGGTGCGAATTGATGCTATCAGCGTCACTGATACACATACAAAATATAGAAAACCTCTGTACAATCTCTTTAAAGATCAACTTTTTCAGATCTTGGATTACAAATGAAGTAACGGACAACAATAATAGAAAGAATACACCTGCATCTGTATTTTAATCGGATTTATAGAAAGGCACAATAAATAATTCATAACACAGTCAATTAATACAATGACAGAGGAAATGAAATAACAAATTTAAATGATGCAGTATCTAAAATATTTGCTTAACAGTCTGATAAATATCAATAAGAAATTTGATAAATACAGAAAAAGCTTTATCTTGGATAAAGGTCAGGTTTATACAAGTCTGAAAAAAACGATTTGGAAAAGTTATTCCTGCATAGAATAATTTGAGGTGGATTTGGGCGAAATGACATTATAAAGATATTAAATCAAAGATTAAGAAAAGTAGGCCTATCTCTTAAAAATTCAGTTTGACATTCAGGAGACATTAGATGTAGCAACAACTAGAAGGCACAGTAGATATAGTTAGATAAAGATATATTCAAGACCACCACAGTCCATTTATTAGAAAGACAGAATTGAAAATGTAATAAATACTTATTGAAACTAGACAATACAACCTATATATTCTATTCATTACCCATAATTTAACTACCCTTATCTTTCCTGATGAGTATCTTGTGTCTGAAACATATCAGTAGCATGCAATGTGCTCAAATCAAATTATAATCCATTAAAGTCCAGTATGATTTGTTTTGGATATTCATTAATAGCTTTGACTGAACATCACAACTCTTTGAAAAGGTACAAAAATATATTAAATAAATTGTAAACACTGAAAAGGTTTTAAAAATTTCAAAATCATATAAACCATATTTTATGTAAATATAGTTGTTACTTTATTTTGAGATAAAGTTTTGAAAGAATGAAGATCACAGAGTAATAAATTTTGATTATACATGTATGAAAGAACTTTTAAAATTGAAAGGCAACACATGAAAAACGAGGTAAAAATATATATAAATGACCAAGACAAAACTGTTATCAAAACCAATTAAAATATAGGTCCACCTCCCGAACTGCCTGTGAACCAATTGGTGCTTCTCTGTGTTGCCACAACATTGTGACCTTGACTAACACCCATCTGGGCAGCATTTGGCGCGACTCCTGGGGGTGCAGGCTGAAACAAAACATTTAGATATAGGAGCAAAACTGACACATAATATAGTTGCTATACATTTATTGAGAGGATTTGCACTACTGGTTTATGTGTGAGCCAATTAAAATCTACTTATATGGAACTGAATCATACATAATAATTCAATTCCCTTTGGTTTATTTTCTATATTTCCTAAGTACACTAAGTGTCAATAAGATTATAAGTTCAGAAATGTTTGTATACATTTTCAGTATTAATCCTATCTTAGAAATGACTGGATACTCTTTCCCAATCATATCAAGTGTTTCTCTAGAATAAAAGACAAACCCAACACCAATCTTTCATGACTAAGAAGCAGTCATGTGGCATGAAATGAGCTCTATCTGCTGAGGAAATATATTAAAGGGATTGGAAAGATATTGAATAAAATTCATATGTCTTTTAAGGATACCAATAGTATCAATTTGCACCATTTCAATTATTCAATCAAGCAATAAGTTTGAATAGTAAGCTTATATAAGTTTAGAAAAACTGCTTTGCAATTCCTTAAGTCTTTGATTTATTGTAATACTTACAGGCACAACAGGAGCTGCCCCTGCATTAAATCTGGCACCAGCATCAAACCCACCAACAGCTACCACAGTATGAGGAGCTGGCCCTGTTAGGTAGGGCATTGGCTGGGCAGGGTAACTATAGTTAGTAGGGTAAGCAGCAGCACCTGAGGGGTAATGTGCACTTCCTTGGGATTGTGGGGGATACGGACTTGCATTATACTGATGCTGAAAGGATAGACAAAAATGTGCATCAAATTTGTTAAAATCCAGAAAATCTATACAAAGTATAAAAAATTAAAGAGTTAAGGAATCTTTCTCTTTAGAGAATCCTTGTTTCGCTCCGACACGTTTTGTACAAGTCATACTCTTCAGGGAAACTGTTGCTACTGGGCCGCATTCCTTCTACTTATACCCTATAGTGGATGGATGCGCTTCATGGAGGACCTCAGTGAAAGCGCTACTGTTGCTTGGTTGCCAAGACATAATAACAAAGGCGTGGAGGCGTGCCATTTGTGTTTCCTTTTTGTGTTCAAAACATTGATTGCCAATCAAGCAATCTTATTTATCTCATTACCTTATTACAAATCATGCAAAAAACAATATACAGGAGAAACTAAAAGAATTCTCACTGTGAGAATCACTGAACACTTATTGGATATCAGATCACGTCGAGAAAAACCTGTTCGGAAACATTTTAATTTATGTGGTCACTCACACAAAGACTTTAATGTGCAAGTCTTATCCTTAATACCTAGGAATCCCGATTTGGGAACGACCACAGTCCACAGACGCACTTTGGAATTGGATTGTATGCATCAACTTAAGTCCATGGCATCGAAGGGCATCAATGAATTTTATTACTAGGGTCACATCACTGGCCCTTATCTCTATACAGAGAATAAGTCAACTCATCTCTCTTAATATAAGTGACTGTGCATTTCAGGTCAAAAGGGATAGCTTTGTCTGTGTTTGCAGTGGGTTCAAATTTTCCTTAAGATAAAAACTCAACTTTTCATCTATGTAATATCTACCTGATTATAAGGAGAATGCTGGGATGAATAGACGGGTGGATGGGGCTCTGGGTACTTTGAATATGGGGGTGGAGCTTCGCCATAAATTGGAGGTGCACTAGGTGCCTGCTGGGCTAAAATATAAAGTTACCAATAATCATCAGAAATAAAGTTGTATGTCATGCTAATAATAACCCTATTTCATGTTGAAGAATAGGGTCAAAATAAAAATTGGAAGCTGCTTAGTCGCTAAAGTTGGCTGTCAGAGAAATAGTTGCAGAATGGAGCTGCGTAGCATACTTGATTTTATGCTCAACACATTTTTTTATCCAAAGTCATAGTTAAGAACTCCCTCAATAGAAGAAAGAAATCTTCAACCTGAATATTCTGTGGCCTGTAGTTCAGACACAGTCAAATCATACTTAATGTAAAAGACCTCATCGTGTGCTTTTAACTTGTGCATGAAAATTGTGTGTTCAATGTAGGGCTTCAATGACAATTTTCGAATAATTTGAGGGTCTAGACTGATTTGAATAAAACATAATTACTGTAACTGGAGCTAGAGGAATAAGCATACCCTACTGCACCTTGTTGATATTTCTGGTCCCCATATTGACCTTGCTGTGGACTAGGATAGCTTATTGGTTCACTTGGAACATCTACATATTGTTGTTTAGGGTAGGGAGACTGGGCTGTTTTTTCTACAGGAAAGAAATAAAAGAAGTAAGCAGACATTAGAAATAATAACTACTGATACCCATTGTATCTGAAATATCTATTTCATATTAGCTTAAATGAATCATAAAATTGTTTTGACATGGTAAAAATGACCAAGACTGACTACAATTCCATAGGATAGGGTGAGGTCAAAATCTTGTGAATTAATTTTAGGCAAACGTATTGTCATTGTTTATGTTGAAATCAGATTTTGTTCTGATATTAAAATTTAAGTTAGATACATTGTATTTCAAACAAAGATTATGTATTTCAGAATTTTGTACTTTTAATTTTTTCTGTAGGTAATTCTTCTTAGACTAAATGAAACTACTTTGAACCACAAATGGCCCCATGGCCTTTATCAATTGGATAAAAAATAAATCCTTGGAACAATCACATACAGGTTTTAAATGGGTTCCAAATAAAATTAATTTTCAATCATATTGTCAGGTTTTTGTCACAATTGTCACTGAAAAGATAAAATTTAGTTACCCTACCATTAACCATGTCGATGATATTGAAAGAATTATATGGCACATAATTGACATTTAGAAAGAGAGTGGCTCAACTTTCTAAATTTCATTTATTATTCATTATGGCGTAAGGCTGTAAGAACAGTGTAAGGAAGTAAAAATCTGACTTTTACTGACAAAGAGATGAATGATAACCCATTATTAACACTACTAGTACTAGGTAGGCCTAAGTAAGGCTACTTTCTAGGCCTACAACTACAGTTACCGTATAGTGACAGATTCAAAAAATACGACCTTCTGCAATTTTGAAAAAAAATATGATCAAAACAATTAAAAAAACTAAAACAAACTTACTTTTCTTAAACATATTGATTAAAAGTTAGTTATTTTAGTAAGAAAACTTTGTAAATATGTTGGTTCTGTTTGCTGTCATGTCCTCATAATCTTAAAATAGTAACAACAAGTCATGTGATTGCTTTATTGACAGTAAACATTGAACGGTGTTATGGTATTTCATATCCTAATAAAAAGTATCCTTATACTAAGACTAGTCAAATTCTGTTTTAACCAGTGAAAATTCTCCTCTAAATATTTCAGATAGTCTGTTCTTCTTCTTATTAAAAATGGGCATATTTCGGACATTATTATTATGAAATCCATTCCAACGTTTCTTTCACATGATAATTTGGCATTGAGATTAGTTTCCATTTAGATACCAATCAGTGGATGTCTTTGATTTCTTCAAGTTCACATTACTTTTAATAATAAATGATTTAATTAAACGGGATAATACATCAAAAAAAAAAAAAAAAAAAAGGTTTGTATGCTTCACATGCCCAGTGGAATGTTATTGCAACATGGAGGTTTAACTAGGTGGGATACAATTTAATATTCACCGGTTTTAAGGGGAGTAACTCTTGTTTTTCTAAATAAAAATTTGTTCATTGTAATTTTCTGTCAAAAACTCTAAACTGTCATTTCCTAACGCCTGTGAATTTTACAGGATCGAATTATTTGGAAGTATAAAGGTATTTTCTTTTCAAATCAATCATTTTCTTGACGTGGAGTATTTTCATGTTGTAGAAATCTTTTTTAGTATTATTGACAAAAGTGAATCGTCGCAATATGGCCGCCATTTGTATTTTTGTGAAATCCTTTCCTTTCCTTCTCTGCTGGGCCTAATCCGGTAATTGGATTATTGAGTCGGGCTGATATCAAAGAAAATCATTATATTAGATCATTGTTTTCTTATGAAAATCATCTGAGGTTTTTTATTAGGCCTAAAATGATATTCCACTTTTAAATTACCAATTACTTTTTAAACAGCACACTTTAGTTTTCAAGAAAGCTGGATTAAACTTGTCTGATCCATTTCGTTTAAATTTTATACTGCATTGTTAGTCTTGCTTATTTCCTGTACTAATTATTAGTTGGTTTATTTCAACTAGCTTTACCACATGGAAATCTATGTAGATATATGTAGGAAACCTCTGTAGATATATGTAGGCCTATTTTCCTTGTGCTTCTTCAAAGATTATTGTGGTCTTTCTATCCTTGTGTTGAAAACATTCTTTTCTAGTTTATTTTCAACTATACAAGTATATTGTTTTGGGGTTTTTTATTGATAGATGTAACACATGTACCAGTATTCATTTTTTAAAATTTTTTTTATTTCATTTCAGACCATTAGAATGAAGTAGAGTCAAGGGGAAACTATTGCTGCATTTCTGTCTCTTAATTACACCCAGCCAATCAGAAGTTAACGGCTGTTCCGTACCCTTCTTCCATTATACAAAACATATTAACATGGCTGGCCCATCTTCTCGGGGTCAAAATCCACATGGAGTAAGACAGATTGAACTGGATCAGATATGGGATGATTTGAGATCTGGAATTGAACATGTTTATCAAAGACAATACATGAATAAACCTAGATATATAGCACTTTATACGTATCCTTTGAATAAATATTTATTGTGTCATTTTATATTTATTCTTTGAATTGGAAATGTTTTTGTTTTCTTAAGTGGAAATTACATAGTACTTTTGTCTTTTTTTTTTGCTCAAGCTTTTCAATAATTTGAGACAAATTAGGTTATTGATTTATAATTCTTTAACCATTTGTCAGACATGTCTATAATTATTGCACAAGTGTTCATGGACAGGGTCAAGGCCAAGGTTCACAAGTCCAAGGTCGTGGCACCGGAGGTCGGAAACCTAAACCACCTGCAGGAGGAGCTCAATTCGTCGGTCACGAACTTTATAAAAGATTAAAAGAATATTTAAAAACATATCTTGTTAAACTCCTAAAGGTTGGTAAACTAATGTTATAATATTTCAATATTTATCTCACTTCCTCAGCCACTTATTTTTCAGCGTATGGGGGATTCTATATCATGTTTACTTATAGACAAATAAATGGATAACAGTGATAACAGAAAAGTTTGTGATTTTGAAACTCTCTGTGTGACTTTAAACAATGGAGATTTTTGTCAATTATTACAAATTGTAAGGGTATTTGTATACGTAAGCTAAAAGCAACTTTTTAAAAACTTGAAATTATAACTACAAGGCTGAACATGATTTGGCAAAATAAAACACCCATAACTTGACTGATAAGCTCTTCCATCATACATAAGAGTATCAAAGAGATTATTATTTCATTATCATTTTAATCTTTCAAACTGAATCCTATTACAGGATGGTCAAGACCTACTTGATGAACAGGTTTTACAGTTTTACACCAGGCAGTGGGAAGATTATCAATTTTCTAGTAAAGTTTTAAATGGTATTTGTGCCTATCTTAACCGACACTGGGTTCGTAGAGAATGTGATGAAGGGACGAAAGGAATCCATGAAGTGTATTCGGTAAGCTTTACAGTTTGAAACAAATCCAGGTTACATCTAGTCCTTTCTTTCTGGTATTGTTGAGATAATTATAGCCTAGGTTCACAATATATTTCTCAATGTTAAGATTTGCCTGATGATTTTTTTCTATTCTGGATTTTTACCTTCTTGGCAATGGTAACTACATGAGTTAATGGGCAGTAAATACTTTTTAACTAGCTTTAACCACAATCATGTAACCAAATCAATAGCCCTGATATAATTTTATATTTTCAGCTGGCACTAATTACATGGAGAGATAATTTATTCCGACCTTTGAATAAACAGGTCACAAATGCTGTGTTAAAATTGATAGAACGTGAACGTCACGGTGAAACAGTGAACACTCGTTTAATTAGTGGTGTTATAAATTGTTATGGTGAGTCATTTTAAGAGATGGCGCTTTTTATGAAATATTTCATTTTCTACCTTGACGATGAAAGAATAAATCCATCTAAGTATGTGAATTTTTACTTTTGTCATGTACAATTAGGGCCTGGGAACTCAGTGTTCTTCATTGCTTGATGGTTATATTCCCTTGCTTATTATGTGAAATATACTCCATTCTTTATTATTCTTCAATGAATCCATTTTAATTACTATATAAGCTTTGTTGTCTAAGAATTAGCTTTCCAAATTGATCATCAGAGTAGTATTTCTTTACTTTCACCCTCTATAACATTCTAATATGATTTTATTTTTATTTTCCAGTTGAACTAGGTCTTAACGAGGATGACTCAAGTGCTAAAGGCCCCACCCTGTCTGTATATAAGGAACATTTTGAAACTTCATTTTTAGAAGACACAGATCAGTTTTATATCAAAGAAAGTACAGAATTTTTACAGCAAAACCCAGTCACTGAATACATGAAAAAGGTACGGTTACTTAAATAATATAGAAAAGTAATGGCACCAAATCTTGTGGGTGAGTTCTTATATGCCTTCAAGCCCATTTTGTAAATGCCTATTTAAGTATATTTTCATTAAGTTTAGCCCTACTACTGATCCTATAAATTGATTAAGTTTCAATTATTATTATAGACTTGTTTCAGATCAGTCAGATGGAAGTTGATAAACACTAGCCATTAAAAAGATAATTTCTGACTTTGCACACTCCATGATAGTTTTGTAAGCATAAGACATATTTACATATTAGGAGCAGTATATTAGATAAAAAACTCATTCCGTATCTCTGTTTTAGGGTGAAACCCGATTAAAAGAAGAATTTAAACGAGTTCAACTCTACCTTCATGAATCTACACAAGATGTCTTAGCGAAAGTTTGTGAAAAAGTTTTAATTGAAAAACATCTGGAAATCTTTCACTATGAATTTCAGAATCTGTTGGATGCAGATAAGAATGATGGTAGGTGTTTTTAAATTGTAGTAAGGGAGTGAGGATATTTTTTTATATAAAACTCTTCTTTTTATATAAAACTCTTCTTTTTCTTTAAACTTACAAATAAGAGTGAAAGAATTACATATCAGGGATGTTATGTTAAAAACAAATCATTTTGTCAGGACCTTGTCCATGACCATATATACTACAGGAATAATGATTTTTTCTTCTAAATGCTTGGGTATCTCTCAAAGCTTTACAAAGTTAAAAGACTCTTGATGTAGTGCCGATGATTTTTGGTGATCCTGGAAAACGGACTGAATTCATGTTCTGAAACAAAGTTACTCTTCCCATGCGGATTTTTTTTTTTTTAAAAACAAAATTGGCTTTTTCTTAAAATGAATACAACTGAATGAAAAATAAAAGTAAATTGAAAAAATTAGAATTGAACTTGTTTTAGAATACAACAAATTCATGTTATTAATCAACCTCCGGTCGTCAAACAGGCTAAATTTGATAACCTCTACTCTAGACTTGCATTAGGAAAGCGATGAGGTAAAACTGGAAGTAAAAACGTCATGATTCCCATAATCATGTACAGAAAAAACAATTTGGTAACAAAGTCTCTGATTGGTTTAAACTTAAAATTCTGCACAAATAATAATTCTGTTTCAAATTAAAATAATATCGAATTTAATGGCTTTTGTCATCAGTTCAGAAAAAGTCATTTCTTTTCTCGAAAGAAACTGGTGTTGAAATTGAATTTGAAAATATTGGAACGGAAAATCTAAAACGGAAAGTCATTGGCACTATCTTGAGGTTGTGGGTATTCAAGGTATATTTAGTAGAAGGAAAGTTACCACATTGCAAACCTATTTTAGATGTGGGGTACTATTTGTTTCTAACAAGTTTGTTGAAATGTTGTTTGTTATTTGTCTTATGTGTTTATTTACAGATCTTGGTAGAATGTATCAACTAGTGTCTAGGATACAGGACGGTCTAGGTGAATTAAAATCTCTGCTGGAGACCCATATATTTAACCAGGGACAAACTGCCATAGATAGATGTGGAGAAGCTGCTTTAAATGTAAGGACATATCTCAGTTATAGCTGCTCATGGCAGTATACCATAAATAAATAAATAAAAATTCATATTTCAATTGTAAGCAATCATGTTTCTTTTAAAATGAAAATGTAGTCAATATCTATGAGTAGAAAATTGTGCTAAATGCCATCCCTAAAAAAGTAGAAAAATTAATGTAGAATTTTTTTATTTTACAGGATCCGAAGATCTACGTTCAAACTGTTTTAGACGTCCATAAAAAATACCATGCTCTAGTTATGACAGCTTTCAACAATGATTCAGGTTTTGTGGCAGCTCTGGATAAGGTAGACCATAGTTCTGAATAGATAGTTGAAATGGATTGATGTGGTTCTGAGCTGAAATTAATCATGTAAACCAAAGTTTAGAATGACATAGGTGCAGTCCTATGTTTTTTTGCGATATCTAAACCTTACAGCTTGCAGACAGATATTATTGATCAAAGGTTAAACAAATGAAATTTTACGGATTGCAATATATCAGTAATGATGAAAAGTATTTAGTGTATTTTTATATCCTGCTTGTTATTTTCTAGGCATGTGGTAGATTTATTAACAATAATTCTGTTACAAAATTGGCTCAAGCCTCAAGTAAATCTCCTGAATTATTAGCTCGCTACTGTGATCTTCTCCTGAAAAAAAGTTCTAAAAATCCTGAAGAGGCTGAGCTAGAAGATACTCTCAATCAAGTGGTAAGTATCATTCATTCATTCATTCATATATATTTTTCAATTAATTCATTCATTAAATTTTTTTTTGAATCATTCTGACTATATGTCTATTTAATTTCAGATGATAATGTTTAAATATATAGAAGATAAAGATGTATTCCAGAAGTTTTATAGTAAAATGTTAGGAAAACGTTTAGTTCAACATATGTCAGCTAGTGATGATGCTGAGGCCAGTATGATCTCAAAATTAAAGGTATGGACTTCATTTTTATATGCTCAGTTCCCACCAAAAATTTGTTAAGATATGCATTCAAAATGATAATCCAATGTAAAATTAGGAAAACTATAATACATTCAATCAAGTTTGTAAGCTATACACTAGATTCAAGCACAATATTACAATCACTTGACAATATATTGTAATATGCAGGAGGTTAAGAGTCTCGCTCTAGAGGACACAACAAAATCTGTCTAGCAGTACAAGGACATATTCAGCTTTACTGCTCAGAATTGTGGAATTATTGCTCAAGTTGATTAGTTAGTGGACATGTTTATGTACTCAAATGTTGGTCTAGAAAGACATTGATCAATCCTATTCATTCTACTTACAGCAAGCATGTGGGTTTGAGTATACATCTAAACTACAAAGAATGTTCCAAGATATTGGAGTTAGTAAAGATTTAAATGAACAGTTTAAAAGACATCTACAGGGGGATTCTCTAGACAGTAAGTCTCTAGCTTCTTACTTTTATATATCAAGTTAAGGAAATACTGTGATTTCATTTTAAATCATGTATGTAGTGATTGACCAAATGAAACAAATTCTGATATATCATTGAGTTCAGTTTTAAGAGGCCTTGTCTACCAGATGGATACCTATTCAGCCTACAGAAACACCTGTCCTGATCACAGTCTTTCATCATTGTATACCATATGGCTATAGAGAATAATTTATTATTGTGTTCGCACTCGCACTTCGATATCAGTATGTGTATCAGGCTATTGAAGACCGAACAGCCCAATATTAAAGGGATAATAAGCTTTGTAAATTTGTGATAGGCTTGGATGAAATGGACATATTGTAAAGTTTTTTTTTGTTGTTACTATTTTATTTTGTCTAATATTTCAAATTAAAATCAATAAATTCCAATACCTGGGGGCCGCCATCTTTGTTAGGAAAGTAACGTGGCATGACGTCACGTCGTAGATAGAATATCAAAATGGCGGAATGTCAAGCTCGGGTATGCCTTAACAATAAGTAGAGAAATAAAGACGTAAGCTATTAACGAATACCAGATCCCACTAAGAATCTACAAAAGAGCTCAACAACATCGGTACAGGTTCGACATTGGATACGTTTCTTTTTTTAACAAATAAAGTCGTGTGTGAAAACATTTTCTTCGTCTTCGAAGTAGGCCTAGGCTAGGTAAACAAAACCGCTTTGGTCCTGGGATTGCACCCGATGGTAAGTTGCTGAAAGAGACAGATTTTCCTACCGTTTGCGTCCACAGGAAACTACTCACAAAGGATGGACGTACTTGCCGTCTACAAAAATGATAAAAAACGCGAAGTGCGAAATGCACAAACTGAGGTGAGTCAATAATATAATAAGCATTAGGCTAATAGGGGTTAGAACATCGACACTAGACAAATTAAGCCAAGGCCGCCAGCGGCTAAAACTACTTTTCTATACCTTGCAAGGCAGGTGACATTGACAGTACACACTAGGTTCGATAAATAAAATCCTTAGAGGAGGTATGTACTCGGGTAATCTGTTCGAATTGATTCCTTATTAAAAACGTGTAGGCCGAAAGTAATTGTGAATTTCGACGAGGCCTACTTCGCTGTCTCTTTTATTTACAACCTGTACCATCCGGTCTAGATATGATATATACTAAATTTGTTTCCGGAATATCCAGTCCTTGTAATGTAGATTATGGCATGCTATTGTTAGTCCTGATTGTCAAGATTGATTGCGTTCTGGCTCAAATTGATCGGACTGAATGTCAGCAGCCATGTTTGTTTACCTTTCTATCTACGACGTGACGTCATAATCTCGCATGTTCACGATCATAAAGCCATCAATGGCGGCCTCCATAAAATGACAATTTCAGTCGAAAATCGCATAATATTTAATTTTGACGGTGAATATGTGTCATTTTATAGTTTGGGCGTAATTATAACATGTATTTTTACCGGAAAATTGTATTATTGACATAAAGCTTATTATTCCTTTAAGACGTCTTAATTCTTCCAATGTATTAAAAGACAGTCCATTTTAATAAAAAAAAACTACTTTCGGTTTGGCATAACGTCACTATCAGAATCTATAGTCTATAAGGAAATGCTAACAACCATCAGCGCCGCTTGTCGTCGTAATTTCACGGTACAGAAATATAAAGACAGATGGTGCTGTTTGATATTCGAGAAATGTATTTGGTGAAATGCTTAGCAACATTTATTAAGCAAGATTTGTATTCAAAGAAATGTTACCAAAGAAATTTTAAGAGAGACTTGTGTATTTTAATTTATCTTTAATATTAAAAAAATAGTAGAATTTATCTTATACAAATTTTACTTGACAAATTATTGATTTGGAGAACAAATTTTGATTTTTAAGAACAAACGTTGATTTTCATATACACAAACTCAATAATTGATTCTATTTTCAGTTGATTTCAGTATGCAGGTATTAAGTTCTGGATCATGGCCATTTCAACAATCATGTACATTTAACTTGCCAGTGGAGGTGAGTTTTTCTTTTTATACTCTTTTCTTAATAATTCTTATAATCATGACATCACTTACAAGATGTTATAAGCCATTTCCACTACTATTTAGCATCATCTGATTTAACAGTGCATGAAAATTTTGATAACAGTCTACATATTTAAAATTTGGTTAACTCTATGCATGGTTGCATTTCATCTTACAGAAAAATTTTTTGAAAATTTTACACCTACAACATGAACATGTCTGATAGTATTATCTAAAATTCAACCTTTGATTTATAAACGCCAAAACTAATTTGCAAGATTTAATATGTAAACATTGTGAAATATTTTGAACATTTGTTATTGTATTTTAGTTGGAACGAAGTTTTCAAAGGTTTACCACATTCTACAGTGCTCAACACAGCGGGCGTAAACTTAACTGGTTATACCACATGTGTAAGGGAGAGTTGGTGACAAATTGTTTTAAAAACAGATACACTCTACAGGTAGGAAAAAACTGTCACATGGATAGGGGGTAGGATATGGATTGTCAGATTTTTTGGTGCCTGTAGGAGGAAGGGGAGTTCTGCTGGAGGGTGGGGGGTGCATGTGATGTAAATGAGTTATGTAGTAAAATAGTAGAAAACCAATTTTAGCCATGTATTTTTAATGAGCATGAAACGAACAAGACTGAAAGAGCTCTATTGAGCTGGAGCGCTTGTTTGGAGTGAACTATACCAACTAAGTAATAACACTCTAAAAGACATACAGTATATCCTGCTCATACGACCACCTTTATTAAGAGCCCACCTTCAATAAACGACCACAATAAATTCCCCCCTACGAGTTTTCAATGTAATTATTGACTAATAAGCGGCCACCTTCATTACGCGACCAGCGGCCATGTATTTATACTCCCAATTGATTAAAATAACTCAATTAAGCGACCATGACACTTTTGATTATCTCCCGTAACAAAAATCAAGTTCACGCGTCGGTGATATTCAATGAGATTATCGCTAATCGGTAATTAGATAATCTTCTACAGATTAATTTTATAGCTTGTTGCTGATTAATATTGAAAGATATCATCGTATTAACAATTATTATAAAGTACTGTAAAGGCTTCAATATTTCGTTTTTGGTAAAATTTAGACTACCGTAAATTTGATCAGAAAGCGAAAGTAGGGTATACCGGATGTTGTTATAAAAACATATTAATCAGGTGAAAATGTAATAAAGCGTGTTAACAGGCAATTAAAATGCAAGTAAAGAAGGATATCTTATTGATTAAAGGTAGAGAATTTTGACTTTGAAAACGATAATAACTGTGAGAACTTTGGTATCTAAAAGAAAATAAAATACGACAAAATAGAGTATCCCATTGGTAGAAGGAGATAGCATGCAAAAGCAGTAGAAACTATACATGTATGAGTAAAAGTAAGATCCTATGATTTCCAAAACGTCAAAACGAAATGGTTTTGCAGTTCCTCTCTTAAGAGGCCACCTTCACTCAGCGACCGTTTTTGTATATTCCCTTGAGTGGTCTCTGAATGCAGGTTCTACTGTAGTTGCATCTTTTTATCCTCAATAATGTTCTTTTATTTTTCAGTCCTCTACCTTTCAAATGGCAGTTTTGTTACAGTATAATTTAATGGATAATTTTACCATACAGCAACTTTATGATAATACGCTTATTAAAATGGTGGGTGATTTTGTAATTAAAAATCATTAATGTGTTTTGTCAGACAGAACAATGAATTGGGGTCCTCTTTCACTTGAGTTTGATCAGTGTAATATGCTGAAATTTAAAAGGTCAAGAAAATGTAACTCTTCCTTCTTTTGAGGGTCAAATCACATACAGAAATGAAGGGTATTTCACTCCATCAAATATATGGACAAACAGAGTCAGGATGTTGAGATACTTTCAGATGCTATCATTGAGTCTTTTATCTGCTAATTTTGAAATGGCATTTTGTAGGAATTGTTGACTCAAGTTTTACAGATCTTATTAAAGTCTAAATTATTAGTTACCAAGGAAGCAGAAACTGAACTAACCCCTCAAACTGTTGTCTCATTGTTTACCATGTATAAAAAGTAAGTCTTTTATTTTCATTGAATCGTCCTATCTGAAATGCTTCTAACATTTAGTTCCCTACATTGTAGGCAGATATCCTAGCCATCTTTTATACTATTTAATTTACAGGATACATATTTTAATCCTTAAATAAAATGTTAAGTTACACTCTCAGAAAATTCTTTAAAGAAAAAGCAGCTAAATGAACCATTTTGTAAAAAAATTGTGTCAAATTCAAAAATAATTCAAAATAATTTAGTTCAAAATGTGAAAAAAACATCAAACTGACTCTTTAAAGACTGAAATTTTGAGAGATCAAATTGCAAATGGTAATTTTTTGTAAATTTTCCAGTAAAAAATTACGTGTAAATATTAATGTGCCACTGAAAACCGAAGTGAAAGCAGAACAAGAAATCACACATAAACATATAGAAGAAGATAGAAAGCTACTTATTCAGGTATTTATTTTCTGTTTAAATTGTTGGTTTGCTTTTTATAATTCCTTAGCCACATCACTTTGAATGAAAGTTGGACTTTTATCTCAAACTGGTCAGTGAACCTAACATTTACATAAATATTTAGCTTTGTAGTTACATTTAAAATTTAATGATGCTTATACAAACTTAACATGACCTATATTGGAGAAGAGAAACCTCACGCCCCATCATCATCTGCACAAAAGGCCATGCAACATCCACCTGAAAAGATTTCATCTCAGCTCTCTCTAAAAACTTCATTAAATTTCACAACAGCCATATCCTCTGGGACGAAAATTCCATCCTTGCCAAAAACTAAACAGATCACAAGCACTCATTACTGTAGTTGTACATTCATGAGTAACAATCGTCCTTAATTAGTGGCTGCTATTCTTAAAATAAACTTATGGCTGTTGTACTTCTCCTTAACACTTGTTGGCTGTTGTTCTTACCCTTAACAGTCAGTGGCTGTTGTACTTACCCTTAACAGTCAGTGGCTGTTGTACTTACCCTCAACAGTCCGTGGCTGTTGTACTTACCCTTAACAGTCAGGAGCTGTTGTACTTACCCTTAACAGTCAGTGGCTGTTGTACTTACCCTTAACAGTCAGTGGCTGTTGTACTTACCCTTAACACTATGTGGCTGTTCTTAACATAAATTACTATTGCTGACTTGCTGTTGTACTTAACCTTAACACACAGTGGCCAAAATCAATTCAAAGTATTTGTTGTAATTCCCAATTAACTTTAATACTACTTATCTTACAGGCTGCTATTGTTAGAATAATGAAGATGAGAAAACAGTTAAAACACCAGAATTTATTGGCAGAAGTCTTAAATCAATTATCAGCACGTTTTAAACCTCGAGTTCCTGTTATCAAGGTAATACTTTTTGATACATTTTCAAAAATCCAAATTTCCTGGATCTTTTGTACATGTGTATTGAAAGCAGATGTACAGCTTTGCTTCTGGTTTTGAACTGATCGTGAGGGAAATATTTTTTTTTGTGGAATTAATATAAACATACATTGCCAGGTTTCTGCAAAGTATATTGATGTATGTTCTTGAAAAAGTGGTTGAAAATCCCATCTTTTTGGAATAATGGCTTTGGGTTTATAGATCGTATATTATAGCTTTGTGTGTATATTATAGCTAGGTGGCCATGTGGTATTAAGGTATGTCATCTTAGCCTACATTTCAGAAAGTCCACATATCTTATTATATTTATTTTTTTACTACAGAAATGTATAGATATTTTAATAGAGAAGGAATATTTAGAGAGAGTGGAAGGACAGAAGGATACCTACAGTTATCTGGCTTAATTTATTATTAACTTTAACTTAAAGAGGCTTAAATAAACCCTGAACATCATCCAAACTATGTCCTTTTTCTGTTTCATTGGTTAATTTGTAATTGAAAATCCTATTGGGTGCACAAAATGTGAAAGTGATTTGAAATTGTCATATCTTCATTTGACAGAAAATGTTTCACATGATTTCAATTAGTCATGTAAATCTAATAGGTCATGTAAGTCCATGTTTATCAATTGGTCTAGTGATTCATAATTTGTCATGTAATTGAAATTAACCATTTGATTCCAGTTGGACCTGTTCATTTCATAGATTAGTGATGTGAAGTTAGTCATGTGACACAATTGGTCAAGCGATTTGAATTAAGTAATGAGATCCAAAAAGTATCATAGTACTCATAGTTTTCATGATCTGATAGTGATGGGTCTTGTTTATATTTGTTATAAAACATAACTAACTTCAGGATCTGGCTTTCACTATTTAAACCTTATCTGAGATGCTAAGAAATTGAATATATCTTAATTATTAATTGGTTATTGTGAAAAGAAAATGTTCTGAAACTGGTCGTGTTTTACTAGATCAATCCATGTTATGTTGAGTTATGTTTGTCCTTTTCATACAATTGTATGTTCTAATTTCAACATTTTTTACACGAAAAACTAATTGAAATTTGAATATTTGGGCAATAAGATAATGAAAATTGTCTAAGGTATGGCATATGTGATTAATATCAATGATATATCTTGCCTTCCTTGTGCATTTCATATAATGAATTTCTTTAATTTCTAAAGCATTACAATTCAAAAACTTTTTTTTTTAAGTTTCAGCAGTTTCAAATACAACAATACAGGGTTGAAACTATTTTTTAACTTGTTTGTATAAATTGCTATGGTTGTAAATAAAACTATGTACAGTGTTAACATATGTATCCATGTTTTGACGTTTTTTTTGAAAATTTTCTAAAATAAATTGATGATGTATTGTAGATATTGAAAATTATAAAAAAATAAATAAATATTGTTTCCACCAGAAGATTTCTTCGTTATGTGCTTTTCCCTTTATATTCGGTGTCATGCTCCAACAAATCATTTTCAGTCTTGATATCCACAAATTGAAAAACACAAGTTCCTGACGATGGCTGCAATAAAAAGTCAGGTTGAATGACTCTTTACTGGGAAATGACTCCATGATATGTGTATTGTAGGGCGAAACAGGCGTAGAATTTGGTTATTTACTCTCCAGCTTCCACATGAAGTGTGAAGCCAATCAACCCCGGCCTCTTCCTTGTCTAGAAGGACAAGGAAGTGGCCGGGGTTGATTGGCTTCACACTTCATGTGGAAGCTGGAGAGTAAAAAAACAAACTCTACGCCTTTTTCCCCCTACAGCAAATGGATGGATAAATCGCAGGTTCAAAACAGGTGTGGATGGTGAGGGATCTGCTTAAATGGGGGTTGACTTACAACCATGTTATATGGTACATCCATATGGCATAATAAGTAAGGTAAATTAGTCTTCGATTGTCAGTTCATTTTTAGTCAACAAATCTACCATCTTGACGTCGCAAGGGCAGAAAATTATAAAGACAAAACAACCTACAGACATAATTTATTTATAACACAATCGATAAAAAAGGAAATCATATAAAACGTCTACTTTTTTTTCATTTCTCGTTACCTTCACCGAAATTTCCAATTTTTTTTTATCCTAACAGTAGTATTGTTTATCCAGACGTCTTTCCTCTGTTGGGCGCTTTGGGCGTTGGGCATTTTACACTTGTCGCTGTTGCTGCCATCGTGACGTCGGGAAGGTAGAATCAAGGGAAATAACTTAGGCTAAACATAAAACCTTGATATTTGTGTTTCAATTTCAATGTAATTCATTATAGTCGAAAAAGATCTATGCATAAGAATAAAATAAAGACAAACGACCCACAGACATAATTTATTATTATAACACAATTAGAGAACATTAGATAAAAAAGTAAATCATACAAAACGTCTCCTTTATTTCGTTTCTCGTTACCTTCACCGAAAATTCCAATCTTTTATCCTACCAGTAGTTTTTATTATCCAGACGTCTTTTTGCTGTTGGGCGCGCTGGTAGGGCGTTGGGCATTTTACACTTACCGAAAAACCCGTGGCAGTCCCAAATATCCTCCATTGGGTCAGAATTAGGCCCAATACACAAGGACATGGTCCTGTCTCTAACATTCAGCCCATGAGGCAATACATAGGGAAAAGAAAGTAAGGAGTAAGGATTAATGTACAGGCTTTGGATGAGCTGTCTGTGAGGTATTCTACCGTTAGATCACTAGCTAGGCCTGTACTGCTATATTAGCCTACAGACAAATAGGGAAAATATTACCGAACGAATGGGATGAAAAAACAAACAAGATAATCCATTATTCAATTAAATTTATGTTTATCAACCTGACTGAAATAAATGACTTGATTAAGTTTCTTGAATTTCGTTTTCTGTTGTGCGGTTTTGAAAGTTTGTTGACGTGTTTTTCTGACAAACTGACGTATGACGGAAGCCTTATTCCATGGCGGCGGTTACGAAGTCAAACATATAAATCAGTGAATTCAAAGTAAAGTGGCAAGAGATTGAGGAAAAGACTAGAAAAGGAAAGGTGAAAGGGGGTTTTTGAAAAAGGTAGTTAAATTTCCGTAAATTGCTAAATTTGTAAAAAAATTTTTGAATTTATTACTTGAAAATTACTGCCTTGTCAACTTTTTATCATTTTTTTGAAGGAAGCCTCAAAAAAGAGGTTTTTTGAATTCATATTCAGATATTGAAACAGCCCAAAAAGGCCATTTTAAGTATACTAGGCTGTGCTTATTTTAAAATTTAAATTCGCCTAATTACCAAGCCATTTTAAGAACTAAGTACGGTTTTTAATATTTCTTTCAAAAATTGTAAAAGGATTTTAGAAAAGCCCAAATAAAGGCTGGGTTTAAAAAAAAACTAGTGACTAAGGGTTTTCTCCATTTAAAATGTTAATTTTCCAGGAAATTCAAATCAAAAAGGGGGCCCAGGAAAAAAAGCTATGGTATGCACTGTCATTAATTTTTAATATTTTCTAAATTGGCCTCAAATTGTTTCAAAAAATGGTTTTTAATACGTTAAATGAACCCATACCACCTGGGCCCAAAGGTTTATACGGAAAAAAATTTTCCCTTAAAGGATATCACCCAAATCATGCTTTGGAATTTTAAACCATAGAATAATTCAGATCAGAGACCAGAGCCAGGGACAAAAGCTATTTAAATGCACTGTTAATTAAATTTATTACCATTTCCATTTTACCTTTTCTTAAAGTGTACATGTTGTAATTCAATTTTGATAATGATTTCTTACTTCTGTTTATAGGTCTACCCACTTTATCCATATAGGCCTATTATTGGTTTAATACGGAAGGCCTAAAAATTTAGATCTTTTTAGGTGAAGGATCATGCAGCCAACACTGCTTTGAATTTAAAATAAGAATGAATTAATGGATAGAATAAGAAGCATGGAAAAGTCATTTTAAGAAAGGATTAAAATTAATTAAAATAAAACCAAACTTTAAAAGTTTAATAATTTTGTATTTTAACTGTTTTAACAATAATCCTTAATTCGGAGCAAATTTTGCAGGTTCCTTGCTAAACTTTTTTTCCATACTGAAAATTCTTTCTTTATTATTTAAAATTTTTTCAATTTTAGGGTCGTACGTTTATGACAAATGAAAATGCATTAGTTTTTATTAGCTTGAATACCAAAATTTTGGCCATTTTAAAAAAAAAAAAACCAATTTCATTATCCATAATTTTGGAGAAAAGGGTGGCCCGTGAACATTTTCCATTCAAATTCATTTAAAATTGAAAAAAAACTAAAAATTTAGTTGGGGTTTTATTTCTATCATAAAATCAATTCAAATGTTTTATGATTCTGCTATCGTTAGCTAAATGTTTTAAGAAAAAATCCAATTTGACTCACAAGGATAATTTGGAGATATTTTGAAGGTGTGACCTTGCTGAACTACTTTTCCATACTGGAAAATATCATGATTCTGTTATAATTCAATACACTCCAATTAGATTAGGGTCTGTTATTTCTATGACATAAGAACAACGCATTAGTTTTGGATGATTCAGCTATCGTTACGCTAAATGCCATTTTAA
Organism: Nipponacmea schrenckii; assembly: GCA_030562195.1. Classification (NCBI taxonomy): domain Eukaryota; kingdom Metazoa; phylum Mollusca; class Gastropoda; family Lottiidae; genus Nipponacmea; species Nipponacmea schrenckii. The sequence continues at coordinate 12,048,265 of CM060199.1, read as the reverse complement.
AAAAAAATACCAATTTGAGCTCTATCAACTGGATAGAATTATCATTGATATTACAGGATATTTATCATGGTGTAGAAACTCATATTTAAGTTGTAGTGTAGCAGTGATTATAACAAATCTTGGTCCTGATGATGTAGTTCTACACTCTGCTGCTGCAGGTATTATAACTTCATTTTTTAACAATTTAACATATGAGGTATACTTATAATCAAGTTCAAATTTATATAGTTATACAAAAAAGTTAAATTGCTAGTCTTGTACTAAAATATGTTCCTTGGCTATCAACTGTTGTTTGGAATACTGTGTCATAAGAAGAATGTTGAAAGATTATAGTATGAGTTAAGAAACCCATTGGAAATAAAATAAACAAAATGATAACCAGAAATAATTTGTACATTATAATTTTTGCAGGTGCCTTGCTAATTAGTTTGTTGAATGTTACAGCAGGAAGTACTAGTTACATTATACATATATTAGCTCTAAGACGCTTGGTAAAAATGTCTGAGATCACATCACTACTACACATATCTTTTGTTGTTATTCACTTTTGTGTCTTCGTTGGTGTGTTATTATTGTTTCACAAATATGCAAACGATCAATTAGAAGAGACTGAACAAGAAAAACAAGACGTCTCGTAAAACACTACTGTCCATCCTTTTGTGATTTGCGCATAAGCAGCAAAAAAAGTGCTTTCTTTCATGTGATTTGTTAAGTTTAATCCATAAAACTAAACTGTTTACGTTCACTCTATCTCTTAAGAGTTTAAAAGTGTATTATTTATGAGATAAATTATAGTATTAATAAATTTTTCTGTTGTGTTTTTATACGTCCACAAGTTAATATATCAATACAATTACAAAAACTGTATAAAAGTATAAAACCGTTTATTTTCCAACATTTTCCTTTAATATTATACAGTTAAATGTTAGTAATCATATGAACAGTTTGAGTTATTGCCCTTGACTAAGTTGAATGCGTCAAATTTTGCTTGTAGTCACAAAAGAGGCTAGAGTTTTTAATCAATTTTGATGAAAATTGATCTTAAGAACTAAACTCTTCATGTGGTTAAGTTCTGCGAATCCCACTACAAGTACTTTTAAAAAATACTTAATATTTTATCAAAAATTTCGTTTTTTATCATAATATTGTAATTTATATTAAAATTCTTTACTTTGTACACGGCCACTGGCCAGCCATAAAAATTTGTCATTGGCCACAAAAATTGGCTAAAAAATACGGACGGAGTCCTTACATTCAGGGGTGGGTTTTAAAAACCTACCGTCAACAGCTGCCAACTGACATACCGGAAGGAAAAAATTGATCCAAAATGAGTATTGTTAAATTTATGGATTGTAGCATTTCATACTATAAAACGAAACTATTCAATTTTTCGGAATTTTTTGTTGACGTCGAAATTATGGATTCAAAATTCTTTACAAAATTAAACGAAACAGGTAAATATTTCTTCCGTGTTTTGAGACGTTTTTTTGCACATTAACTGATTTAATATTCTTTAGACTGTAGGCATAGGGTATGGAATGCTGTAACTGCCTTATGTTAGTATATTTGCCTTAGGCCTATAGGGATGTTTTGTATTATCAGGATCATCTTTTTGCATTATCACGATCTTTTTGTATTATCAGGATCATCTTTCGTATTATTATCTTTTTCTATTATTAGGATCATCTTGATAATAGAAAAAGATGATAAAAGAAAAAGAATACAGAGCACAGCTCAGAGTGTGTCAATATCCCTTGTCCCATGGCTTCAAACCTGTAGCCTTTCAAAGAGTCACTCGAACAGGGAAGACGTATCGAAAAATCACTCCTCTAATTGGGCGTATGTTTAAGTATTGTAATTGAAAATTTTGCAAAAATAGAATAAAAATTATTATTTTTCAAAAAGTAGATTAATCTGCTTCTGACCTAGTTCATAGCACCTTGATATGAAAAGTTCAAATCGACGGTTAGTTTTATTGTATTCTTTTCACACCTTCTGTTAAACCCTATAGGCCAATAAAAACAAATTTAATAGTGTTTTAATTATTTCCCTAAATGTAAATTATAAGGACCGGTATTATGAATTTCTTTATTAGGTCCAAGAAGTTTTATATTATAACGTTATGATTTTGTTTAATTTAGTTAATTACACATAACCACACAATTATTGTAAACATATATTGAATAGTAACTTATTACTTTTCAATCACCCTAATCCCTATAAGCCAATTTTCTTATTATCTCAGAACATTTTGACTCAAGACACTAATATGTTTCAAAAATTTGTTGCAAATTTGAATTAATCTCAACGATTCCTTCCAGCTTAAAACAGATTTTAAAGATATTATACCATGCTCCCTACGAGTTTATATGAAAAACACTGTTATATATTGTTTGCAGATAGCGTTCTATTTATACCACAGTGAAAATTCGAACAGGAAAATGTATCTAAAATTCACTGTTCTAAATGGGCGTATGTTTGAATATTGTAAGTGAAGATTTAGCAAAAAAATTGAAGAAATTTTTATTTCAGACAAGTCATAAATAATTATGACTCAAATCACCCTTTAACCCTCTTTTATTCTTTTATTATTCTATTTTCACAGGGAATTTTAAAAAACAAATAACAACTTTTATCAAATTTGGTATTGGTATTGTTTATTGTCGTATACAAAATGGTACATAGACATCAACAAAACATAATTACAAAATATCGTAAGATTGCGAATGGTGGTGATTTCTTAACTAAAAAAAATTCATTTAAACATGATATAAACAGTATAATACAGTATACGGCTATTGTTTTGATATATTATTTCTTTTTGAAGTTGCAAAATACAAGTATTTCCCATATTTTTGCAGTGTAATATAATTCTTCGAATTCAGTAAATCAATTAGTTTATACATAGAAGGTTTTTTAAAATATTTAGGATCAATATACATATTTCTGATCGAATCGTACTCTGGACAAACAAGAATGAAATGATATTCGTCTTCTATCTCATCTCCTTTACAAAATGTACACTTTCTTTCACGTCTTTCAATCTTATCATATCGCCCAGATTCTATCTTAAGACCAGATTCTATCTTAAGAAAAATTTAAGTATTTGATTTTTGATATTTAACCATCCATGTCACATATCGTTGGAAAAAGAAAAAAAAGAGAGACAAGAATGATGATGAAATCCATATTGATGTGGGATAAATACACTGTAATTAAGAATTATTTTTTTATTTGAAAAATTAATTAATGATTGAGCGTCATATATCATTGAAAAGAGAATCAATGATAATTAGTGAAAACCAACTCTCTGTATTATATACAGAATGTGATAGTCGTCCAAAGTTGCAATGAAATTTTCGGATGTCCATAAAACCGTATATTTTTCAACTAATATGAGCACACTTATGGATAGCTGAGGTCAAGGACATTCTACATTGAAAATTTTGAGGTCATGGAAGGTCAAGGTCATATAATATTGAATTTTAAAATTTCAAAAAATTCAAACATCAATAAAAAGACACTGAATTCGAAATTGAAAAATCTGTGCCAGGAAGTTTTAAATAAAGTTACAAGGTTTTGATAGACACCAAAATCATAATAATCGGATACAAAAAAAGGCGAACTTATTAACATTTTGCTAAAATAGGTCTGTCTGTAAGCGGTGTATGCGTCACTTCCGGTTTGGATTTTTTCTTATAAGTGGATTCTAATTGTGCACTAGAGACAATATATATCATTTTTGTCGACATCTCTAATTTACACCGGAAGTGGGGTCACCAGGCGTAATTTTGAAAAACCGGAAGTGGTGAAATTATTTTCATGACACAGTATTCTTTGTATGGACAAGCTTTCTATATGGTGTGAATTTCAGACCGATCAGATAAGTAGCGACTGAGTTACAAATATTAATTTTTTTTTTTAAATTTGGTTTTAATTTTTTTGGACAAAAATATTAGAATTTCAATTTTTTTTTAGCTCTATGATACATCTTCCTACAATAAACATAATAAAGAAAATTCAAGGTCAATCGGTCATAAAAAAAAGCCTTTCAGCCTCGATGCAAAATTCTTGCACATTATGCAATAGGTCACTTCCGGTTTAGCAAAAAATTTTTACATTTAAGGAATTTAAAAAATACTCGTACTGTCGTATTCTCGCACTCTCGTGTTATTGCTTTGTCTTACTTTCGTCCCTCGCGTTGTCGCGTTGTCGTCTTTAAAATTTAAAAGGCGACAACGCGAGATTTTCAATGTACGCATCCGGCTTCCATAGTCATGGTCTTATAGACTTCAACATTTCTATCCATGGAGTCCTCATCATGTTATACTTGCAGCTGAAAAACGTTCTGAGGCAAGCAGTCTTTATAGCACCCGACTACAATCGTTTCTATCACAGTTCCGGGATTCACTTTATGTAAAATTGTCAACCTTCGCCACCAGTCTTAAATCTTCATACTTAAGGTTGTAGGTTAGTTGTTTGTTAATTATTCACTTATAAACCAGTAATAATTAAACCAAATACTAACAATCTAACACGAAACCCGAAATCCAAAACAAATTTCTACGAAACAATGGTAGCGAGTAAGTATTCTATAATGAAAAGTGATCAGGTATAATCTTATAGCAAGCATTCAGGCGATTAACATAGTTGTTTATGAATAAAAGAGTTTCGAGAATAACTTGTCGTGACAATTTTGAACGATATCAATAACTGGAAATCTCAATGCGGCGTCCACTGCCATCTTGGAATTATTGCGCTTCACAATATCTAGAATACTTCTTTGTATTTCTAACTGCAGTTTTTGAGCCTCGATAGCACCGACTATATCCAATCTAACAGCACTGGAAATGGCAGATTTGAGAGTTGATGACAGGAAAGCAGTTTGTGTAGTTGGTAAATCTATCCCGAGTTTGGAATAAATGACCCCAAATACCACCGAAAAATGATGATAGTTTAAAGTTTGATATATATTTAGCAAATCTTCATTTTGATGAACTTTGGTAACCGTATCTAAGAAGGACTTGCCCTGTTTACGAGAAGCTCTGTTTGCCACATGATTTGATGTAGATAAGTTAAAGAATTCATCTAAATCCCTCACATCTTGTACATCAACTTGTCCGTAGGCTTCATTCACAAATGGTAAACTAAATGATCCGGTATTTTGCATATGAGTCCTGATTATATTGTCTAGATTAGTCTTCGATTTAATTACATTATGTTGAAGAGCTGATTCTAGTCCTGCGCTGTGCGAAAATCCACCAGTGGGGAAAGAAGAGTCGGTAAGTTGTAACAGATTAAGTATCTCCATGTCAGATGACTGGTTTTAAACTAGCGATAAACAACAAAATTATAGTATACGTTTTTCCAAATCTATTGTTGACCTCTGAATGAACTTCTCAGATATATCCAGTCAGGCAATTCATTTGCCATCTGTTTCCATTTTAATTCACGAAATTCAACCTTCTATAACTTGTCACATAAAAGCCTGGGCGATACTTGGTTTTTTGTACAAAAATTCAATATAGTATGCCCATAAAAAATCTGATCTATTTAAAGTGAAAATAAACCACTATTTTATCAACATCCGCATTATTCTAAAAATATTTGTATTGTGTTCAGTGACAGTCATGCAGATGTTGATAAAATATAGGCTAATGTCTACTTTAACATTGTCTGTTTATCATGGTCATGACCCATTGAATTTTTTAATAGAAACTACGTATTGGTCAGGCTTACATGTGACATGTTGGAAAGTTTTCAACAAGATTTCTGGAAAAGGTCATGGAAGGTTGAATGTCGTGATTTCACCACCCTCTGTGATTTAACACAGAAACAGAGAGACATTTGGACTCAGACCACAAAAACATTTTATGCTAATGATTGTATTTAGCACGAGCTATGTTTAGAAACCCTCGTCCTCCCTTCCTTTTGGCGTTTTTGCATGTCTATTTTCGAGTAATTTTTGGTCTAGATTTGGAATTTGATGTCTGAAATTGCATTTTCTTTCAGATAATCTTACGAGATTACGATATTTTATATATTTTATTCGCAATATCAAAAATAATAATTAACAAATTATTTAGTCCTACATCTCACACAGCACACTCTTTCACATCCTATAATTCACATCCTGGCCCATGCACCAGTTCACATTTAATGAAATTAACACAAGCTTCCCCCGTTTTATTATTCTAAAAAATTTAATCAATTTATAAGAAATTTGAAATTTTTATAATTATTCTTCAACATATCATAAGATAAGCTAAGACTTTCTTTGATCATCATGTAAGCTACATGGTATTATCATTAATCTTTCATATATCATATGTGATGAAAGGGGGCTGTTATAGACGAAAATTGTTTTTATCCGTGTCACCTGAATTGAACTTCGATCGACTCGACCTCCAGCTATTTTTATAAATGGCGTATGACGGTTATTGAATAAAAATCGTAGTCTTTTTCTTATGCGGATAAAATTATCATAATTGATATCTATGTCCACTTTCAATAGCAGTTGACTCGACCCCGGCATTTTAAGGATTTTAAGTTTAAACACGCATATAAAACGAACAAATTTTGTCGTTACCAGAACACAACAAAGTCCAGTTTGCCGAGAGACAAAAAACGAAGACAAATATGACAGATCAGCAGAGATGCAAGTTAGAAGTTGGTGACGATGTATTTGTGGTAGCCAAGTCGTGGAAAGAAGACATACTGATTCACTTTAGAAAATTTGACGACAAGCTACTCCCGACCAAACGAGGTATATGCCTGCAACTAAAACAGTGGCTGGAGTTGTCAAGTAATATCAAGATCATTGACGACACCCTGTGTAACCTCCAACAGGGAAAAGACGACAAGATTAATTGTCATTTGGGTAACAACGTGTACGTCAATGTGGAAAAGTGCGTGAAGGGGGTCGATATCCGACAATGGTGGTGGTGTACTGCTCTATCAAACCATCCATCCACCAGTCATTTTTTAAAGATGATTCAATGGCAGAAGCTAAAAGACTGTTTCGGAATTATTAGGCCTACAGACTTTGTTCCAGAGTTAAACAATGTTACCCTTTGCGATCATCAGAACCAAATGGGGTATCTCCGATGCTCGTTCTGTAATCCTAACGAATAATAAAAAATCATTCTGTAATATATATATATATATATATATGTCTGTTGTGAAACCATGTCTGATGTGGACCCATGTCTGATATGGACCCTGTAAGATGTAGACCCTGTAAGATGTGGACCCCTGTCTGATGTGGACTCCTGTCTGATGTGGACTCCTGTCTGATGTGGACACCTGTCTGATGTGGACACCTGTCTGATGTGGACGCCTGTCTGATGTGGACCCCTGTAAGATGTAGACCCTGTAAGATATGGACCCCTGTCTGATGTGGACCCTGTAAGATGTAGACCTTGTAAGATGTGGACCCCTGTCTGATATGGACTCCTGTCTGATGTGGACCCTGTAAGATATGGACCCCTGTCTGATGTGAACCCTGTAAGATGTGGAGTCCTGTCAGATGTAAACCCTGTCTCATCAACAATATTTAGTTGTAGCAATGGTGTGCTGATACTTCCTGTTTTCTAATATTGATCATTAACATCTCCATTGAACTTCTCACCATATTGATTTATCTTGATTTTTGTAATCAAATCGACCATATCAGTACCAAAACACACAGATATGGTTTGATCTTCTAAACTAACATCTCCTGGCCCAATCATTAAGGTATCACGTAACTTGGCATCCTGAAAAATAACCATTGAAAACTATATTATATACAGGGAAAGAAATGGAATGCTAGAATTTCTGAAAATAACAGGGTCTTTATTTAAATGAAATAAATGAGGTATGTATGTTCAGACACTATATATAATACAAATGATACATATATGTACATTCAAAACATGGCTATAAGTTCACTTTCTCATTTCCTTTATGTCGGATTTAAATATCAATTCATCCAAAACAAAAGAATGACAGCATTCTAATAAAACCAAAAATATCTGGTCTGTCGTATTCTATAGCATTGAATTCATTTCGATATATTCTTAATTGTACAGATATACAGGCTAATAATTTAGTTTGTCCACATGGGATACAACTGACTTCAAATTTGACCAAATGCACTAAAGCAATTTTTGTTAAAAAATAATGTCAATTTTAGTTTGGTTTTAATGAGAATCATCTAAAATAAAATGTACATGTTGCTTCCCTCAGGTTTCTCAACATTTTCTGGCATCCACAATAAAAGTTAGTTATTTAACAAAAATTAAACAAGTCAATTAAAACCAGGAAACAAATTACTTTAATAAAAATATATAACATAAAATCAATTTTTTTCTGACAGTTTCGAAAAAACTAATAATTTTTTCGCATTTGACAAATGTCAATTGCATCAGGTGAAAAATGATGATAAAAAGACCAGCTAATGATTTGAAAGGTAATAAATGTCAAGGTAATATATATATAGGTTAGACTTTATATATAATAAAGAATATTACTAGTTCAGTCTTTATTTGTCATGGCTCTTTGGGAAGAGTACTTGGAGGAAATATACTACGACCCTAAACCCCTGGAAGTTTGCTGGCCCTCTTAAACTATACGAAGCGGCGAGAACCGAAGGCAAATTTCAAATCGGTTTACCCCGAATAAAGAAATGATTGAGAGGTCGGGAGACTTACACTATGACTCGTAATATCAGGAGAAAGTTTGAACGAAATAAGTACGTAGTAGAAGGCAATCACTGGCAATCGGATCTGATCGATATGACGTCACTAGCTAAACATAATGACGGAACGAAATACGTTATGGTAATCATCGATTTGTTTTCCCGTTACCTCTGGAATATGGAACGCGGTCCTTACGAAGATTACCGTTGATTTCCGCAAACCTACGGCCAGTTACGGAAAAGATGATCATACAAAAAGATGATATTACAAAAAGATGATGCTGATAATACAAAAAGATGATAATACAAAAAGATGATACTGATAATGCAAAAAGATGATAATACAAAAAGATGATAATATGAAAAGATGATGCTGATAATACAAAAAGATGCTGATACTGCAAAAAGATGATGCATATAATGCAAAAAGATAATAATACGAAAAGATGATAATACGAAAAGATGATGCTGATAATACAAAAAGATGCTGATACTGCAAAAAGATGATGCATATAATACAAAAAGATGATAATACAAAAATATGATAATACAAAAAGATGACGCTGATAATACAAAAAGATGCTGATACTGCAAAAATACTAACAGAAGACAGTTACGGCGTTCCATACTTATAATGCAAAAAGATGATAATTCGAAAAGATGATGCTGATAATGCAAAAAAGATGCTGATACTGCAAAAAGATGATGCATATAATACAAACAGATGATAATAGAAAAAGATAATAATACGAAAAGATGATGCTGATAATACAAAAAGATGCTGATACTGCAAAAATACTAACAGAAGGCAGTTACGGCGTTCCATACTGATACTGCGTTCGAAATAATTTGAGATATAGAGTTGTCTATCTTCTTCACTTTTACACCATGCAGGCCAACCCGAATATTCCTGTTTAATTTTCAAAAACGTATTGATATAATCGGCAAAGAGACCGCCCGATTTAGACTCTTTGTCAAACTTGGTGGATTCTTCCCAATGGTATACTTCGTAACCTTTTTGAATCTGATACCCTTTGTCGAGCGCTTGAAGTAGTTCTGGTATACACCAAGTACCGACAAAACACCTCGTGTCATCCGAATGCTCGCAAGGCTCTCGCTGTTCAGTGTCAGCGCATGTGCGACAAAGAGCGAATTTTAGCTTTCCATTGCTCTTGTAGGGAAGCACGGGGTGGTATAGACCCCGTGGAGGATGAATTTTGACTTTTGCCATACCAAAGTACTGATCCAAAGATCTGAAGTTCCCAGTGATGATAATCGGATGACCTACTGGATAAGCACCGTATTTATTGACCCAGGGGTACAGACTGGTGAAGTCGACGTAACGAATCTTTTCATCGCTTTGAGCCCCGTAGAAGAGTTTTGATGCATTGGTTCGACCACGATCCCTGGGATCGAGACGTTCCTGAAGATCTAAAGTAGACAAAAACCGTTTTAGGTCGGAATTGGTTTTCACCCGATTCACAAACTCGTGTTCCCAAATGGTCACCAAGTTGTACCCCTTTTGCCCGATGACTCGATTGCGTTTCATAGTCAGAGCGTATAGTTCACTGACGGACTGTTTTGTTCGGGGTAGTTTAGTAACGTCTCCGTAGTGAGGAAAACACTTCTGACACCCGTGGTAGAGACACCCGTCAAACTGGTACACCGTATTGTTGAATTTGCAGTACCCATCTACTTTGTACTTCGTGCCAAGAATCCGAAATTCCCTTTCATTCAGGGCATGCTGAATGTGTATGCCTTCGGAGTGCATCAGGCTTTCCAGCCACTGAATGGACACTTTGCTGTACTGGTCCTTGGAATAACCATCCCCTTGTACCTTAGCAATGGAACTCGGGAGAGTCTCCTTCTCTCGAATGACGGCACCCTTACGGATCAGATCATCCAATAATTCCCATTGTCCCGCTTTCACCTGTACCCATTCTTTACCATCCCTCTCTTCCACGTGTAACCACGCTGTCGATTCTCCATTCCAGAGAAGTTTGGTATGGGTGTAGGGTGTTAAAAATTTACGTTTATAAACACCGTGACAAACACTGGCAATGGTGATATAATCTGTGGGATCTACCCCTCGTTCAATCGTTTGTTACATTCATTTGTTTGTGGATCCCGAACGAGGTATTTTTTCTCGATGACTTTCAGCAGAAGTTGACGAAAAGTCATGAGAGCTTCCCGCAAGGTTTGAACATCCGACCTACAGTACTGTTCCATCTCTCGTGCAAAGTCAAACACTTTGTCTTTCTGCCCTTCATACCATTACAGGAAGTTGTCCGGGCTCGAGTAGACATACTGTCCATGCCGTAATAGGATGGATCAGGGTATGCTCCTTTGTAAGTCTGGTTTTCAGCTTGGTTGAAATAATGAGGGTAGTACCCCTTCTTTAATTCTTCAAGATGAAACATTTTTGGTAATTGGCTAAAACTCGCATTGGAGAAAGACAACGAATCCATAAGACGAATGTTTAACCCAAGAGACACATGCATGTACATGATCTTCGATCCATTACAGACGAGACGGTCGGGAAGAATGCTATTTGAATCAAATAATCTAGCACGAAGTAACCATCGTATCCCTTAAAATGGTGGGCAAACACGGTTACGTTTTTATGGTTTTTGTTGAAGAACCAGGAGTAAAACTGACCTGCTGTATAGAGTCCCTTGATCTTAACCTCTCTATGACCGCACGTCTCGGGGCAAGGGGGACTTTAATAACAATGTAATTCTTTATCCCATTTGTCACAAACCACATCTGTCGCACTTGGCACCTTGGATTAAAGGTTCATCCCTGCATGCATCGCAAACGGATTGTGCAATCACGAAATTGGGCCTATGCTCTCGTCGACCACACCATGCCTGATGGCAGTTGTCGCAGGTTTCGTGATGGCAACAGTCCTCATCGGGTTCACACAATGTGCACGGGGAAGAAGAAACATACCCGTCCCTACATGTGGCAATTTCATCCTAACTACATTCAAAGTCGAACATGATGAAGCGCTTTTCGTAGGGTTTAACATCCATAGCCAGGGGCTCGTGGTAACACTTGTGATTGTACTCTACAGTTTTCTGACACCTAGTACATTTGTACGTGTCGCAGTCGTGTTTTATAGTTTTTTTTCCCAATTTTGAGAACTTTGAAACAATCGGGACAACGCCACCATGACTGTCATTCGGAGAGGAGATCTTCTCGTTTCGGTGTTTTATGCGAATTAAAACAGACTTCTGATCGACACTGCATGTTGCAATCCGTACAAGTGATAGGGTCACCAGTCGTCGTATTCTTTTTTTTACAACCCTGTCTTTTACAAACTCTACAGTAAAAATCGCACTCGTGTTTTAGGGGTTTTAGGGGGCTAAACAGTCGTGGCAAAAATAACTTCCATTGAAAAAGCCGCTAATATTGGGTATGGCGTGGAAATGGCAGTCGTCGGTCAGATACACGAACAATTGTTTTCTGTCGTCTTTGGTCCCCTTGGTCAAAAATTTATTCCCTAATTCGACACTGACCATTAAAATTTGACAACCGAGAACAGCTTCGAATTTGGGAATATCTGAAATACCCGAAAACTGTTCTTTCGAAACACCCGCTTTATCGTAGAGAAAAATGGCGAAAGAAGTCTGTCTAGTAGATTTAACGTCTCTCATATGTACGTAAAAATTAGGTGGACATTTCTTGTGTTCAATTGCCAGATGAATTAGATGGGTATTTTTCAGATCAGGTAAAGACGCCTTTAAGGAACGACAATCGCATTGATGAAATGGATGCCAAGTTCTTGCCATTCCGATTTGGATGTCGCGTGTGTTTTCGCGAAACACACAGCCAAAGATCGTCCCAAACACATATTGTCATCCTTGTTTTTAATTTCAACGATGGATTTTTTTTTCATTTACAGCGTCTTGCACATTGCTGATAATATACGGACCCACTCCTATTTTTAGAAGATCTATCATACCAACGTCAATGTTGAAGGATCATCGAGAGCTAAATCTTGATGACTCGTTACCACATTTTCAATATCTTAATTTATTTTATTAAGTAATATTTCAAGAAATATTAGAACAAAAAAGAAATCTCTTCACACAAATTTGTAAAAAGAATTAGTTACTTATAGAATTATTTACTTTGTAAGAATCTCTTTCAAAGATTATATGGATGCCAGAAAAGAAAAGACTGAATTAAGTTTCATATGCCAAACATGTACCGATGGTGTGCCAACTGATGCGTCATTCAATGTCATTCAATGAAAATGGTAATGTTTCCATTGATAATGGTACTGATGGGTCCTTAGTTCTTTCCGATTTTGACATTACTAGGGATATTGAAGAAGAACTACCACTAAATGAAATTCTGCTACCAGAGGATGACCTCTCAGAAACTATTCTTGAAAATCCCACAGAAGTCACATATGAAGTTGTCCCAGAAGGAACCAAATGTGGGAAACCTATGTTGGTTACATCAGAAGGGTTTTCTTTCACTATAAAGGTGATTATTATTATTTTAATGTTTACAAGACATATAAAAGTAGTAAAGTTGCATTAAACAATAAGACAACTTCTTACTTAATTACTTTTTTTTTACAGAAAAAGTCTGAAAATGTCACTTCATGGAGGTGTAGCAAATGGTCCAAGGCTTTGAGGTGCCAAGCAAGCATCACTGAAAAGCATGGAAACTTCAATGAAAAGGGCAAACATCTACATGGGTCTGATCCAGCTTTTTTGACGAAAACTAAACTCAGGGCAAAAGTGAAGAAAGCTGGTAGAGAAGATGTTTTTAAGTCAGCACAACAGATTGTCGAAGATGAGTGGAGGGCTATGGTTATGCTAGAAGATTTTGGTTTACCTAATCCTGTCTTATTGCAGCGTTCAGTGAATCTTCACAGACAGCTGTTAAGACCAGAGGAACCTAAGTCTACTGACATATTTTTTGATGTAAGTTACAACAAATCTAAAGTAATTTATTAAATTTAATTTAATTAATTTGATATCATTACAGTACTGTCTTGAATTTCATGCTTATAATTTTCAACTTTTTGTTTTTAGATTGATCATGACTTCTTAAAGTCCGAAGGTTTTTATCGAGGAGAGGTCATGATGGACCAACAAAGGCATCTGGTTTTTGCCACTGATAAACAACTGGAATTGTTGGAGAGGGTCAGGAATTGGTATATGGATGGTACCTTTAAAGTGGTTAAGAAGCCATTCATTCAACTTTGGTCTATTCACGGCTTCAAAACCCGTGGGGTTAATTTGGTTTTCCAGTCTGGAAAAGAAATAGCAAAAGACGTCCTTTCGGCTTGCGTTGATGAAGGTAGACCACTTACCTGACTTCCGAATCCCGTAAACCTGGCGAGAGCAATCAACAGACATAGACAGAAATCGAGAGCAGGGGTTTGATCACTGTGTAAAGAAAGGATCTGTGTAATTGTAAAAGGAGCTGTCATGGTTAAGTTGATTTCTGAAAGTACAGATGTTCAAATCAACAATAAACAAAACACGTAATATATTAGCCTGGGAAGGACAGCGGTGACATCAATAAACGCGATGTTACTGAAAAATGGGCGTGCTGTGGCTTTGTGAATGGATTATGATGATAATGCATCCCGTTATTGTTATTGGTTATTGTTATTAAAAATAAATCCATTATTGTCTGTTGTTGTATCTCCTACTCTGCATAAAAATGCGAATGAAGTTATATTCATATAGCCTCGTGATGATTTGGTAAAATTAATGCTGTCACCAAATGGCAGAGTTTACAAACAAACCATTCACAGTCACATCGTTGATCGACAACCGTAGAGTTCAGCTCATCAGCTCATAGGTCGCTTGTCAAATAGTTTTGCTCAAAGTTGATATGATTCTGTTTCCTGTGGTTGTCCAATGTTAAAAAAAACCCCAAAACTACGATTAATCTCCCTAGATACAGTCCATACCTGTTACATATTCCTTTACAAAGTTATTTTGACATGGGATGGGTAGCTGTTTTACTAGATTTCTAGTTTCTAACAAAGTTAACCTTGATCCTGTCAAAAGGGTCAAAAGGTTACTTTGACGAAAAGTTTTTGAAATAAAATTTGTTCAAAAACAGAAAGCAGGACGCAACTTTGGGATTCTTAACTATGAACCGAAGTTGTTATCCTTGAACGTTTCTGTAACTTGAAGCTGAATCGACAGCACACGCTGACCTTTCACGACGGATGTGTTGAATCAGATTGAATAAAACTTAAGAGGACATTGTTGAATTGTGCTGTTTCGGGTTAGCTAGTACAGAAACCGACACAGGGCGGTATTATTGACATTCTTTCGGTGGTAAGATTTTATTTGATGCATCAGGACAGGTCACGACGGGAAGAATCAATATTGAGTGATGATTATTTTATTCAGAATGACAATGAAATTGTAAAATGAAAGTTATGTGATGTTAAATCTTTTTATTTTCTTCTGGTATCAAATCCTCCATGTCCTCTTCCAAAGAAACCATTTTGATTGAATTGATTTCCACCAAAAAATGGAACTCTTCCAAAAGCAGAAGCGCCTCCCAAAAATCCAGGAGCACCACCTAAAAATCTCCCAGCACCTCCAAACAATCCTTGGTTGAAGGGGTTGAAAAAATTTCCACCAAACGGTTGGATGAATCCTGGCCGTTGGAATCCTCTATATGGTTGACAATAATAATCATCATCTCTTTCAAATCCATCAAATGGAAAATTAAAACAAAGGTTAAATGGGAATATGACTTACTCCGTATTGGTCTAATGAATCAGGCCACGAGGTGTAAAATGATGGTATTTAGACGAAAAAGGTACATCGGAAGGCTGGGTCATATACTCGTCATTCTATCGGAAAGTCTATATTGCTTCAAATATAGTTGTCGTCCCTCAAGCGACTAGCTAAAAAGATAATCTGATACTTACAAGCTTGTGTCAAGGCAATAATTACAGCCACCAGACATAAAACTTACGTTGGAAACCATTTTACAAGATTACTTATTTCTGAAATGTAAACTGGTTCAGTAAGATTGATTTCAAACGGTACTGTCCGAATTCATGAAAGTAAGCTACCAGCATTATAAACTGCAAAGAAAACCAGAGAAGGTTTTTATGCCATCATACTCCTTTGTTTAAAATAAACTAACGTTGTTGTTATTTGTATTGATGAAGGTAAGAATGATTTGTACCAAATATCTACAGTATTTATATACCCTATCATCTTGTTGACAAATTCTCTCCTCGAAAACTAGTCAATAATATTTACCCCAAGTGGATCGAAAACAACCAATTTTTGTGTGTATTTATTGATATATTGTATGCATGATAAATTTTGTTGGTGTGTTTATGCTTAAAGATATTCAAAACAGAGCCGGGTGCAACGCAACGGCCAAGATTGTTTCGCGTGGATAATCATCATTCAGAACACAGTGTACAAGTGTACATACATACACACGTGGTACCTTGCAGATATGTTTGAAAGAAAGTCCAAGACTGCGGGAAAATCCTCAACAATTTATTTGATGGATACGTAACGTGTACTATGCTGTAAATAACTGATATTAAGGAATGAGAGTTTAATAATCTTATCCTTATACAACAGAAACACGACAGAGAAGCACCGTGGAAAAAAATTAAAAAGGGTTTTGAAAATTTAAAAAAAGGAAAGGCCCTTTAAAAAAAACCAAATTTATAAAAAAAAAAGGGTTTTTTCCCAAAAAACAAAATTTTTTTAAATAGAACTTAAACAAAATCTTTTGTTGGAAATGGAAATACGGATCTTTTTTCCATGCCCCTTTATCAAAGTTTAAGAACCCAAAATTAAAGTCTAAAAAAGGGACCCCTGTCCCTTTCTAGGTTCTATAAAAGAATTAAAAGGGATTGTCACTGATTATAAGGATTTGAAAAACATATATTTGGTTTCATGTAAACTTATTTTAAATTATAAAAAAAATTAGGGAGTCACTAACTTAAAACAAAAATTTTGTTTTAAGGAAACTTCACCTTATCAATATGCTGTATAAAATAAATATATATTAGGACTGTCACTGCACCTTATCAAAGTCTATTTAAATGAAATATATATCTTTAAACCTTATCAATTTAAAGGTCTATGAAATAAGATATATTAATGGATTTCCCACTTACCTTATCAAGGAAAGGTCTATGAAAAAGAAATATATTAAGGACTGTCACTGTACCTTATCGATGTAAGTCTATGAAATGAAATATATTATGGACTGTCACTGAACCTTATCAAGGTGGGTCTATGAAATAAAAATATTTTAAATGGACTTTCACTGCACCTTATCGATGTAAGTCTATGAAATGAAATATATTATGGACTGTCACTGCACCTTATCAAGGTTAGTCTATGAAATGAAATATATTATGGACTTTCACTGCACCTTTTCAAGGTAGGTCTATGAAATGAAATATATTATGGACTGTCACTGCACCTTATCAAGGTTAGTCTATGAAATGAAATATATTATGGACTTTCACTGCACCTTTTCAAGGTAGGTCTATAAAATTGAAATATTTTAAATGGACTGTCACTGCACCTTATCAAGGTTAGTCTATGAAATGAAATATATTATGGAATTTCACTGCACCTTTTCAAGGTAGGTCTATGAATTGAAATATATTAAGGACTGTCACTGCACCTTATCAAGGTAAGTCTATGAAATGAAATATATTATGGACTTTCACTGCACCTTTTCAAGGTAGGTCTATGAATTGAAATATATTAAGGACTGTCACCTAATCAAGTCATGTCTATGAAATGAAATATATTAAATAATGTTACGACACCTCGACATGGTAAGTATATGAATGTATAACTAGTGTCACTGCACCTAGACACTGGTTGATGTTAAATATCGTTAACACACTCACATAACACGACATTTGAACTCATTCCTCATGTTAATATACAGTGTACTCTGAGCAATCCAACACACTCGCTAATCCGATTACTGAAGTGAATGAAGAACTGTCATTGCGCCTCGACAAGGTAAGTATATGAATTGAAACGTATATAGAACTGTCACTTCACATCGACAAGGTAAGCATATGAAATGAAACGTATACTGCCACTTCACCTCGACAAGGTACTAGTAAGCATATGAAATAAAATATATAAAGCAGTGTCACTGCATTTCGACATGGTAATTATATGAAATGCATTAAGGAGCGTAAAATAAAAGGTATCACTGCACCTCTCCATTGTATGAAGAGTGCAATAATGAGCGTCCCTGACCTTCTGAATGAAGAATCAAATTCTGGCAAATCAAATTTTTAGACAAAGTAAAGGGCATGTTCTTGGGGGTAAAGGGGTGAATCAGGACAGGGCACTACACGAATGACACAAAAAAAATCAATATTGAGTGATGATTATTTTATTCAGAATGACAATGAAATTATAAAATGAAAGTTATGTGATGTTAAAACTTTTTATTTTCTTCTGGTATCAAATCCTCCATGTCCTCTCCCAAAGAAGCCGTTTTGATTGAATTGATTTCCACCAAAATATGGATTTCTTCCAAAACCAGGAGCACCACCAAAGAATCCAGAAGCACCACCCAAGATTCCAGGAGCACCACTCAAAAATCCAGGAGCACCGCCCATGAAACCAGGAGCACCACTCAAAAATCCAGGAGCACCGCCCACGAAACCAGGAGCACCACCCAAGAAGGGGTTGAAAAAGTTTCCAGCAAACGGTTGGTTGAATCCTGGCCGTTGGAATCCTCTAAATGGTTGACGATAATAACCATCATCTCTTTCAAATCCATCAGCTGGAAAATTATGCGAAAGTCAGTTAAATAAGAATAAATTTGAACTGAAATTTCCTACTCCTCGATAAATTATCGCGTGAGGTGTAGATTGTATGTATTGGGCGAGGTAGGTACACAGGAAGAACTGGTATCACTCTGAGACTGGGCTTTTCAACTTGCCAACTTATATCGGAGAGTCTTTATCGCTGCAAATATAGATGCCGTTCCTCAATTTACTAGATGTAGCTGGATAGATACTCTGATACTTACAAGCTTGTGTCACGGCAATAATTACAGCCACCAGAAATAAACTCACGTTGGAAACCATTTTGCAAGATTACTAAATTCTGAAATGTAAGTATTTGAAAAGGTTAGTGAGGCTGATACAGACCGTGAAGTAAAAATATTTCTTACCATGAAGAATATTTCTACAGAGGAACCTCACTAGAGAACAAACTCTGAGCTAGACAGTCAATTAAGACCCCGACCATTAAATGTAGAATTCGCAAAGGAGGTATTCAATGTTACTTATATATTGTTGAAGAAAACCTGAAAAGATTTTGAAACCATCACACCACCATGTTTAAAATAAACTTACGTTGTTGCTATTTGTATTGATATCGACAAGTATACCTGATAATATTAACCTCAGTACTTACGTTTGAATTTGTTGTTATTTGTATTGATGAAGGTAAGAATGATTTGTACAAATGATCTCCAGTATTTATATACCCTATCATCTTGTTGACAAATTCTCTCCTAGAAAACTAGTCAATAATATTTACTCCAATTTGATCGAAAACAACCAATTTTTTGTGTATTTATTGATTGTATGCATGATAAATTTTGTTGGCGTTTTTATACTTAAAGATCTTACAAATGGAGCCTGAGGCAATGGCTAAGATTATGATATGGATATAGACTTAGAAGTCTCAATATTGATCAGTAAGAGTAATTTGGACTTACCGGGTGCCTTTACTGAATAGAATATGCATATAAGACGATATATCCATTCAAGTCATTTTTAAATGGTGAATATTATGTTACCATTCAAAACAACATAGTGTAGATTTGAGGTGATGTTTTTAACATCATGTTGAGGTAAAACTGAAAAGTGCCAAGCAGACTGGACTCAACACGCTAAAATAACAACGTCTGTGAAGGTCAGGGATTTCAGGAAAATCTCGTAACATTTAATTTGATGGATACACTATGCTGTAAATATGGTGAAATGAAGGTCCAATAGCCTTATCCCCGTGCAGTACTGGATGACAGAAACATACGTAGGACAATAAGACTAATCTGCAAATCAAACCAATCGGGATGGAATCTAAATTTCCAAAAGTGGAAAGCGTTTTAAACAACAGCAATTACAATAAAGAGGAGAAAATCGTAGTTTGTAATGTGGATTAGAAAAAGTAAAAAGAATGTGACACCTGTTCTTGAACTACATGTATGTAATACATAATACATAATATTTAAGGAAAGAGTTTTTGAAGGCATAGAACTATAAGAGAATATATCAAGGCGTATCCCAGCACCTTCTGAACTCCTTCTTTCTTCGCTGTTCTAACAACACATATGGGTAAATTTTACTGAATAAATGTTTTATCATTATTATAAGTATTGCACCTAAACAAGGTATGTGTGTGTGTGTGAAATGAGATGTAGGTAATTACAAGGTAAGAAAACGAAATGTACAGAGACATCTCAACAGGGTAAGTGTATGGAATAGAATGTATTTTGGAGTTTCACTGCATTTCAACATGGCTGGAGAATGTGAATCAAATCAAATCTACGAGTAATGTGAACATCTGAAATTTATTGTGAATCGCCAACAAATTGACAAATTTGCAGAACTAAATACTTCTAATGGAAACGAGGAGCTAATTGTTATGTTTATGCTTTGTAAGACAATATGGACAAATCAAAGCTTGTCTGACAACATCGAAACAGCTTATAATAATGATTCAGCTACCTATAACGGCTTATGGATACTTGCTTTAATTGTAAAGTCCACCAGCTACATATCTTTGTGTTGCAAATACCCTCAGTAGATTCCCACCCCATCCAGTCGATTTCTTTAAAAACGTATTTCAATATAACTGTTTTATGTACTTGCAACAATGAAATTAATGTTAAACACACTGAGACTTTGGTTTGAACCATATGTCGCGGGGCATCTGGGGTATATGCCAAAGGGATTCCCTTTGAATTTTAAACCAGTTTAATAGTATGCATAATATATCGACAGGTATTGTAAGCTAGCTATTGAGTTAATAGATAGGCATATTCAATACCGCAAGACAGTATTTTTAAAATTTATTATATCATGGATAGCTACTAATTAAAACCTCCGAACATCATCGCTATTCTGTTTATTTGTTCACCAAGAAAATTTTCATCATCCTTCCTATTTGACCAATATAAGTAATATACAATGGACTTACCCTTCAAAAGTCCCAATCTTGGTATTTAAAGTAGGCCTATATACTCATACGTTGGACTTACCAGTTACCTGGTAAGAATAGAATCTCTATATTATTATACATTGTACACCACGATATCAATTAAACCAAGAGAGAAAAAAACCTTCGCGTGTTTCAAACACACTTATGTTAATTGATTGATGCATAGTTTTGTTGGTTAATTGGAATAATTAGGCCATGGATTGAAATTACAATTTAATGGTCATCCTAAGAGGTAGTGTTTTGCTTTGTTTTAATGACTATTTGATAATTTCAATTTGCGATGAAAGAGATAAAGAAACAAGTATTAGTATATATTATGTAATAATTTTTATGACTTTAGTATATGTTAGAAATTCTATGTATTCTCATCGTAACAAATAACCTTATAACAATAGTGAGCTCCACTTTAACCCTGTGTCAAGTGCCTTCTGTGGAATAGTAACTTGTAACATTTCAACCACCCTAATATCTACTATAGGACATCAGCATATCAAAATTTGCAGCTTCCAGTCATTTTATTATTCTTAATGGTTTCCAATATAGAGCTGGATCTAATAAACAATGGTCACATCGGACCATTTGCTCCAAAATGTCACTTTCGTTCAAAATGTTGCTTCTATATAAAATGTGATTAGTTGATTACCCATTCCAGACCAATCAAAATGTAGGACGGTATTAATGACATGCTTTCGGGAGTAAGATTTTATTTGATGCATCAGGACAGGTCACGACGGGAAGAATCAATATTGAGTGATGATTATTTTATTCAGAATGATAATGAAATTATAAAATGAAAGTTATGTGATGTTAAAACTTTTTATTTTCTTCTGGTATCAAATCCTCCATGTCCTCTTCCAAAGAAACCATTTTGATTGAATTGATTTCCACCAAAAAATGGAACTCTTCCAAAAGCAGGAGCACCGCCCAAAAATCCAGGAGAACCACCTAAAAATCTCCCAGCACCTCCAAACAATCCTTGGTTGAAGGGGTTGAAAGCGTTTCCACCAAACGGTTGGTTGAATCCTGGCCGTTGGAATCCTCTAAATGGTTGACGATAATAACCATCATCTCTTTCAAATCCATCAGCTGGAAAAAGAGCAGAGGGTCAGTTTGAATCAGAAATAGATCCTTGAATAGAACCCCATTTCCGTTTTCCGTATACTCTTCATTGGTATAAAAAATCATGCTATTGTGATAAAGTATAGACAAGATAGGGCTATAATGTACTTATGTGTGGACCGTGGACACAAAGTACCCTATTTCACTCAACAGATGCATGATGGTTTGACATTAGAGCGACTTTCCAGTTTATATTGCACGGTGCTACACAACGGATAATCAACTGAAAGGGTAGAGTTTTGAAGACTTGAATACTGTTTAACAGCAATGTTTAATTACTTACAAGCTTGTGTCGAGGCAATTATTACAGACATCACAAATAAACCCATGCTAGAAACCATTTTAAAAGATTACCGCTTTCTGAAATGTGAAATTTAGTATTTAACATAGCGAGGCCAGACTTATTCCATGACCACTAGAAAAAATAAATACTTGGCAACCACACAAATAAAGAGCATTTGAAAGTCAGAAATTTGTGAAGGGTTGAAGTTACTATTAAAGCTAATGGGACCAGTCTCATGAATGGAATATCAAAGAAAAGGGGTGGAGAAGGATTTGATGCCACCCAATTGCTGGGTTTAAAATATCGACAAGTATACCTGATAATATTAACCTCAGTACTCACGTTTGAATCTGTTGTTATTTGTATTATGAAGGTTAAGAGTGATTACAAATGATCTACAGTATTTATATACCCTATCATCTTGTTGACAAATTCTCTCCTCGAAAACTAGTCAATAATATTTACTCCAAAAAGATCGAAAACATCCTTTTTGTCTATCAATTCAATAAAATGCGTGGTTTTTTTTTTCCATATTTTGTTAAGAGGCAAGAAGCCCAAGGCAATGGTCAAGATTGTTTCGCGTATACTATAGATTCTTATTATTCTAAACAACATCGAAAAGGTTTAATGCATCACGTGTTGCCAGGAAGTCTAAAACTTCAAAGAATGGAAGTCTAACTGACATGAAGATATTGCCGTTTGGTCGGATTGTAGAAATTCTGGGAAACATCTTGATATTTAATTGATATCATTTATTATGATGTTTGTTCGTTATCTAATGGAATGTGGGTATAAAAGTTATATCTCGTACCGGAACCATACGGCAGGGTGGAAACGATACAACAACAAGGAGAACATCAAGAACTCAGATGAATTGTCAAGTCTGAAGTGCAAACCACGGATGGGACTTATGAAGATGGGGGAAATTAAGATACAGAGAGAGTAAGTTGCAAATAACATTCTATCTATTGACACCTTTTACAGTTTGCTTCATCTTTACATTAGAATCACAGAAAAACCAAAAATAAGATGTGACAAATCTATTATAATGGTATAAATTCATGCACACAATGAGGTGGCTCTAGTGTTGTTGGAGAGAAAGCCAAGTTTTGGGATTTTCCAGGACAGCTTTGTAAATAGAACTCAAATCACTGGTAGGTTTAATTGACGGATGAACTAGTTCCAAAAGCATTGGTGACATTCGAGATTCAGGGACAGTCTGGAAAAGAAACATTTGTATTTACGTGACAAACCAGATGTAAACTGCGTTTGTCCCAGAAAACAAGACCCTTGTATTCAATAGGGTACCTATATGGATTCGGCTTTGGGAAATTGTTGAGAGTTGCTGAATGTGGGTCTTGTAAGTCAACCATGGGCATTTAAAAAAACCTCTTACCATGGACCGACGATGAATTTGATGAGAAATAACTATACTATCACCACAACCTTCATCTAAGTATTTCCTAATCTTTGTCAACTCCTCTTCGTTGCGCGGCATCATCTTAGATGTCTCTAAGAATTGGTAATGATTGACGTCACTTCCGAATACATCAGAAGCTTTTTTACCGCCCATCTCATTTTGCATTGCAACGAAATCTGAAACCAGTAGAAATTAGGGATATACTGAGTTGACTCCGTATTTGTGCCAGTGTTTGTACCATCTGTAGAATTTTGACCTTTGTATACAGCCTATTGTAAAATATCTGTATCGCCATTTAGGTGTAAATGCGATTTGCATCCACAAACACCGTCATAATTTCGCAATTGAGCACGATTCAATAACTAGCGACGGGGTTTCAGCCATGTTATAGTGCAAATATCTTAATATTTGCCCGTGAGAAGTCATAATTGTTTTCATTGAATTTGGTTTGTGGCTTCACATCCGCAAGATGTTTGATGAGTTCGAATCTTAGCACGATCTGACACATCAACTCATTGATATAGCCTACGTGTAACATTATTGAACAATACAAACCTTGTAATTGCTGATCATCAATAGTAGAGACATCGATTCCAGCCCGGGCCAACATTTTACAAACTCTAGTCCGGACATCATCGACCGATTCCTTCTGAATCACAACATGGCATCCATCTTGGTTTTCAGAACTTGCCATCTCTTCCCTCATCTCCGGCGTCCAATCTGAAATGGCAAAGGACCCAGTATGTAAGAGTAGCATATAAATGAAGTCGAAATGTTGACTTTTGCGTCAGTATCGACGCTTGTAATGGTTAAAGGGTTTTGGGCTAGAATAATGGTTTACACATCTCGGTTACTCAATGGGAAGCTTGCAACTATGACGCCGCCACAGTCCGGCCCCAAAGTGTAACCCCGTAGGGTGGCTGGCGTCGGCACTATACTTACCTTTCAGTTTGGTTTCAACTTTTGTATCTTGGTTCAGGTTTGGTTTTAGTGATAAAAACCTAACATCTCTTACTAACGTTTTCAACAGATCTGTGGACTTCTCCTGAAAGCGAGTTCATTTCTGTTACAAACTTCAACGTTTACTAACATGCCTCAGTATTTTTGAGGAACTTGAATTCCATAAAAGATCCATATTTTTCGTAGTCAAACTGCACTTATTTGCCAATTCAAAATATGTCATTTACAAATAAGTTTTGGAGATGGAAAAGGGACGACGTGGGGTTTATCAATTATTTGTGGGTAATATGACTTCAAATGAGTTGATTTTCTTCTGAGATCTTTTATCAATCTATAGTCAAAGTTAAAACGAGTTTATTACCGTTTGCTGCTGCAGTTTATTCAAAAAGGATTCTTCCGGTTTCAGAGCATTACTTATACTGAAATTTAAACAAAATTCAATAGGTTTGATCCTATCCTTGTACATGTATGTGATAAATGGAGTGCCTTATGTATCCTGGCCGTTGGGTTGAAGGCATGTAACTGTCAGTATGTTTCCTGCCCTGCACCACATTGATTAATTTCGAAAACTTACAGATATTGGTGAGTTAAGCTTATATCTGGTTGTTGGAGGCTAGATGTCTGGTAGATTTTACATCCTTCAAACGCCACAGTCCCAGAACCAGCTTTGTAAATTTTGGAACTGTAAGCTGTAAAAAAGAAAATCGCTAAGGGACGAACTGGGGAGGAAGAATTGGACAAATTTTAAAACAAAAAGGTTTCATATTCAATTGGCTTGTAGAAGTCGATACAATCACAAACGCTTTATGATTACCTTGCAAGAATAATGCTAGCCAGTGGTAGTTGATTCACTTTGAAATAACTTTGTTCTATATTTGAAATAAATTCCACTAAGTTTGAAAAGATAATTGGATTGAAATTGAGATGAACCAACTTCCGCTGCACATAAAATAACTGGAGAATTATTAAATAGTGCATAGACATGAACATCTTACCTATTTCTGAAGCCATGACTGATATCGAAGAAACTTGACTACTGAATGATCTTGTAGGAATGAAACGAGGGGAATTTGACGTTTGAAGTATTTTGTGAGTAATATTTAAATTGTGAACTAAATTCACTCACAATAAGTGTAAACTACTGAGTTTTAATCACCGACTTAAGCCTGATGATGAGAAATCAGACCCAACTCCGATTTTTGTTCAAAAATTACAAGCTTATTAAAGAGATACAGCGACCAGATCTAAATACATACTGATTGCTTTTACTTGGGGCTCACTTCACGATTTCCTGCCATTATATGCAATTGTGTAAGAAAATTGTGGTTAAAGAACGCAAATCTCTGGTAACTCTAGCACAGTCAAGGCCAAACGACATACCGTCAAAGTTCTGCTATCGCTCTGCAACAGATTCGACTTTATAAAAAGTGTTGAGGATGGCCGAATGAGCCAATAGATTCCCATACTTATGGTATTGATAATACACAAATGCTGCTCTAACCTATTTTATTATTAAATGGACGAAATCAGTTATACATAGTTTGAGCCAAAGTGAGCAAAGATTACAACATAAAGTACTATCCGCATCGCTATATTAATGGGGGTTGAAGAGCTGTTGTCTAGCTTTGTCCATCGGGGCAAATAATGGCTTTTTTGCATCATTTCAATTTTCTGTCAAATGTCTGCACTTCCTATTGTTAAAGATTTCACTATCGCACAGCCATTTATGATATACCAGGAACTTTAATTGTAAATTGGGGGCATAGAGTTATAAATAGAAGACTATTTCTATTTATTACTCTATGATTGGGGGTTTCTCTGTAACTAGAACCCTAGGTGGGGTACCACAGTGCTACAGTGAGTCCATAATTTTACAAGTAAATGAGCAAATTAACATCAGTCTGGACCGAAACTTCTACCTCTATTATAGGCTCTGATGACTATTTGAAAAGTCTAGTAGCCCACAACTGCTTAAATAGCTATAGAGGCTGGAATAGAAACAAAAGGTAATGTCTTATATCTTTCCAGAATTAAATCTAATTCAAAGCTCCAAAGAATTCCGTTTTTATCTCAAATTCAAAAAGTCATCAATAACAAAAGCTACTAAACCTATATATATATATATATATAGATAAATTCCCCCCTTAATCCATGAGAATCCATAATAATCACTCACATGTTATTTTCATTCCAGATTTAAGCAAATAGCAAATGACTTGAATACATGTATAACTTAAGACTAATCTAGTCACATGACATCAAATAAGGCTTCTGATTGGCTGCAATTTTTCAAAAATAATACTGGATTTTCCAGTACACTGTTGCCTAAATCTACAGGGGTTACAAAAGTTACTGACTTTACATAATTTAGCCAACAAATAGAACTTAACATGCTTAGTATTATAACATGACAAAACTAGTTTTCTACTGTAAATTTTTTTTTACATCAAGGATTAGAAAACTGACAAAATATCTTAGTAGGCTATAGCACATTAGTTATTTTGTAGATTACACCTTTACAAGCCAGTTCAATGCTTACCTCTTAATGATACAACTAAGCCTAATAGCCTTATATGACCTATCAAATATCAAGGTATGTTATCACATTGACAAACTAATTTAGCATTTAACTTTTGTCCCATCATGTGACATTAAATGAAGCCTGTGTTCTTAATGAATACACCATTTTTATTTTTTTAGTCGAAATGTGTCCTATTTATTATTGCTTAGTTCATTTCTTTAGAGGCTTAAAGTATTACATCCTCATGTAAAAGAATAAGTGTTTTAATATCTCAGGAACTCTGATTAACGGAGTGAAACAAGTATTTTCTAATAGTAACCTTTTGTCCAATAAATTTATAGAAGGCGCCTACGTAATAAGATGCTTTTGATAAAGGGTTGGTTGCGTCTTCAAACTCCAAATTTTCATATATTTTGATAAATTGTGTGCATGTTAGTTAAGGAAAATTCATTTTCAATATATCTTTAAAATAATTCCAGGCCACAAGCAAGGCTTATAAATTCACAGTGTTTCAATTTGATTTGGAAGGATAATTTTGGAAGCTGCATCAAAGCTCTACCTGGATATTAAATGGAGTTATTTCCCTTGACATGCAAGAATTTTTTTAGCCAAGATAACAATTCTATTTGAACCAAACAGAACCAATTATCTATTCTATATTTTTTGCATGAATCAAACAGAACCTCTAATCTACAGTCTACAGTTTAATCACAATTCATTTTTCTTTTTTTTGAAGAGTCCAACGGGACATGAAACTCCAGTGCCGGACAGGCCACAATATCCGTCTGGATTTTTATGTAAATATTGTTGGTGATAATCTTCCGCGTAATAAAATTCTCCGGCAGGTTTAATCTCAGTGGTGATTTGTGGGTAGCCTTTCTGATTAATAAGTTCTTGATAAACTTTTTTCGATGCCAGTGCCTGTTCTTTCTGCTCCTCATCATAATAATATGCTGCTGATCTATATTGAGTCCCATGGTCGTTTCCTTGACGATGACCTTGAGTTGGATTATGGTTTTCCCAGAATATCTGAAAAATTCCATTAAAACTAAGCTTATTTTGTGATGAGTTGGAATGGCAATGGAATGGTGAAAATTGATGATATCAGTGTAGCAAGTACATATAACAAATTTAGAAACACTCTTTACAACAAGAAACTTAAATTAAAATAAATAAGAAACTTTTGGGTTTTGTGTGGAATCAAATGGATTTTATAGACGCAAACACTAATGTACAGTGTTAATGGTCAGTTGGGAGCAAGATTTTTCTTCAATGTCTGGAGTTTTGTTTTATCTCTACTATTGAAATAACAATTTTTATATCCTGTCCTTCACCAAACAATTCAATTATGGTTCCAGCAACCAATGGAACTATAGCAAATTATTTAAAGTGGATGACATACATACCTTTAAGAGATCGTGATATGTAATAGTTTGTGGGTTGTAAATAACTCTCACAACTTCTGTATGTCCTGTCTTACCAGTACAAACTTCTTTATAGGTTGGATTTGGTGTATACCCTCCAGAATAACCCACCTACAATATACAACATAAGTATCACTATATACACATATTATGCAATTTTATTCAATTACAGATGGAAAAGATGCCCATATTATTGGAAACAATCTGCTGGTAACAAAATACTACCACATCCCACTAAAGCTGATTAGAGGTCTTCTATATCTAATTGCAGATGAACAGATTATCCTTTTTTCATTATGTAAATTGGTACAGAAAACCAAAATTTAGCTCTATCAACTGGTATATTGAATATTAAAAGACACTTAAGACAATCATGGCCACCAGTCACCCGTCTATTGATGCAAAGAAAATGTATCTTAATTACCTGTGTTGAATAGACACCATTTTGTTGCCAAAATTTTCTTTCAGCACCCCAAAAACATCCCATACCTAAAAGAGAAATTATTACTGACTTGATAGCCCTGTATATCACCAATATTAAGTTCTGTAAGAACATTCTCCAAGCTTTGATTTTTTGTGAAATATGTAAGAACATTCTCAAAGCTTTGATTTTTTGTGAAATATCTTGGTAGCATCTCCAACATATTTCAACTACTTTCAAAATTTTGCAAAAAGTTAAAAGCTCCAAAAACTTTGGTACCGGTACCTAAGAGCCACCACAATTATTGTAAAATAATATTAAACTATGCATGAGATCAACTTACCGAACATAGCTTGTTTCATTACATCAGGAAATGGTGGTATGGTGGGGTTTCTATTTACTACATGTTTCTTAGATACAGATATAGATTCATTTCGACCTGAAAATAAAAACCAATTATTTTATAATTTTTTTCAATAGATACCTTAATGTGTAACTGAGTCAAGGTTTGTTGCATATCCTTTGCATATACATATATAGGTCCTATATAATTAAAATAATATTCCAGAGTTGTAATCAGACGTGAATGGTAAATACTGCATAAAAGTCATGAGTGGAGGTAGGTTTCCTAACAGGGGTATGTATGCTAAGAACTTGGGGTGACACCCTACAGTTGGGTTTGTCAAGTAGACATGTTTCTCAATAAATGTGTTTCCACTTGGCCAAAAATTTGGCTTTAAGCTAGCTATTCTGCGTTTCCACTTGTTAAATTGTCGAACCATGACCTGCCTTTTTTCGTTTGACAATTTATGCCAGCAAGCTTTTTTAACGAGTGGAAATGCAAAAAGCGGGCTTTGTCTCGTTTGGCAATAGAGAAGTACTAATTTTACGGTCTCACGCGCAGCATCGGTAGTCTTGTACATCGCGACCTGTCAAGAATGTGCCACTTTTTTGATCGAGACTAAAATGGTTCGGGAACCAGATCAACTCAGTGGAAACACAGCGTGTTCAGCAATAAAGCTGGCTTTAAAGCTAGCTTTACTTCACAATTCCAAGTGAATGTGGGAATACTCTTTTAAGAATAAAATTTTCTAATCTTGTAGAAAATGTCATATTAAGTGATAATATTCTGAAAATTATAAAACGTAAATCTTACCAGGAAGTGCATGAGATTTGTCCACCATTTCTAGTTTAGAGTTCAAATCTCCCATACAAAAAAAGGAGGCAGTTGGTGGGTTGAATCGCAACAATTGAGCCACTAACAATATCCGTGTTGCTTTATTTATAAACCTGAAATACAAATTAGATAAACTCCTTTGTTTTCAATTGTAAACAAAACAAATTTTAAGAATTCCATTCTGAAAAGTATTATATTCCTAAATATCAAATATTTTATGACCTCTTCTTACTTCAATTGTAGACAAACTAAATGTTTTCAATGAAAATTTGTCAATTTAAAACTTGTATAAGATCTCATCAATATAAATGATCACATCAAATTTGATGAAAACTGTAATCCCTTTTGCATTCAAAAGCCAATTATAAAGATAGCTTGCCAGGCAAGGTAACATAGGCCCACTTCAGCAAACAGAATATTCCATGTTTTTTCATTTAATCAAGGGCAATAACTCATAAACCGACATCTGGAATTGCACCATTTTTTAACTTGTCCGAGATGTTATTAAGATGAATACAAATACCAAGTTTCATTCCAATCGGATAAAAACTACAGCTTCTATTGCGTACACAAGTAAATCTTAACGTTTATTCATTTAATCAAGGGCCATAACTCATAAACAGACATCTAGCGAGATATTATCAAGATGAATACACATACCAAGTTTCATTCATATCGGATGAAAACTATAGCTTCTATTGCATACACAAGTACATTTTAACGTTTTTTCATTTAATCAAGGGCCATAACTCATAAACCGACATCTAGAATCGTGCCATTTTCGAAATTGTCTGAGATATTATCAAGATAAATACACATTCCAAGTTTCATTAAAATCAGATGCAAACTATAGCTTCTATTGTGTACACAAGTAAATATTAACGTTTTTTCATTTAATCAAGGGCCATAACTCATAAACCGACATCTAGAATCGTGCCATTTTCGAAATTGTCTGAGATATTATCAAGATAAATACACATTCCAAGTTTCATTAAAATCAGATGCAAACTATAGCTTCTATTGTGTACACAAGTAAATATTAACGTTTTTTCATTTAATCAAGTGCAATAACTCATAAACCAACATATGGAATCGTGCCATTTTCGAACTTGTCCCAGATATTATCAAGATGAATGCACATACCGAGTTTCATTCAAATCGGATAAGAACTCTGACCTGTATCGCATACACAAGTAATTGTTGACGGACGGACGGACAGACGGATCGACCTACCGACGGACCAACGGACGGACAGGGGTGATGTATAAAAAGTATAAAAATAGCCAAAAACTATAAAAATGGTATGTAATTCCTTACTTACATATAGTACTAAACCAAAAGTTAAAATTAGGAGTGGATATTGTTAAATTAGAAATCCTTAGTGGTATTTTCAAGTAAATATGATAAGTCACACAACATTTATAACATTTCTTACTGTCCCATATACATGTTTACCTTATATACCCCTTATATATACCACTGGCTTATATAGTTCACAGCTTTATATAACACATACATTTATATAACATTGTGACTCATACCTAGCCTTAAACAGTTTAATACACTATAATAATCAGGGATCCCAATGAGGAATAAAAAAAAAACAGGAAATGGAAAACATCTGCTGAGGGTCAAGGGGGATACAGGATCCTATGAGGGGGTATAGGCGAGATTTTAAGATGCTTAATAAGTCATTTCTTATATTCTTTTTGCCTCTAAAACCAATTTTTGTGGTTTTATTTTAAGAAAGAAACATCAAACTGGGCAAAAAATTGACGAATTCCTCTTAAAAGAAATACAGAGGTAGTCTGGGATCCATGAATAATTTACTTAATAAAGAGCCAATAATATTTTTTTGAAATAGTGTTCCTCATACTTAGCCTGTGGCAAGGCAACTCAACATTTTGGTCCAAATATTGTATCTAGCCTGTGAACAGAAAGGTATTGCAACAACCTCTATACTGTCCTCAAAAACTTGCTTATCTGGGATCCCAATGAGGAATAAAAAAAAAAAACCAGGAAATGGAAAACATCTGCTGAGGGTCAAGGGGGATACAGGATCCTATGAGGGGGTATAGGCGACATTTTAATATGCTTAATAAGTCATTTCTTATATTCTTTTTGCCCCTAAAACCAATTTTAGTGGTTTTATTGGAAGAAAGAAACATCAAACTGGGCAAAAAATTGACGAATTCCTCTTAAAAGAAATAAAGAAGTAGTCTGGGATCCATGAATAATTTACTTAATTAAGAGCCAATAATATTTTTTTGAAATAGTGTTCCTCATACTTAGCCTGTGGCAAGGCAACTCAACATTTTGGTCCAAATATTGTATCTAGCCTGTGAACAGAAAGGTATTGCAACAACCTCTATACTGTCCTCAAAAACTTGCTTATCTGATCTTAGATAAACACTTATTCTATGCACAGGTACGTGTGGACAGGATAGTCTATAAAAGGTACATCCGAGTGTCATATGTTTACTTTTATTATATATATCAGTCGACCAGCAAAAAACTCAAATATTATTTTTCTGGACATTTTTTCTAATTGAAAACAATTCAAACAAACATTTAATAAGGAAAGAAACAAAATTTATTTTTTTAAATGGGGAGATCATCCATGGAACTCCTAGGCACCTATTATAGACTATCCTGTCCATACATACCTATTATTCTATGGTTCAAAAGCTTGAGAGACCAGTAAGACTAAACCAATTAGCCGATAACTTTACCTCAATCAAAATGTAAGTAAAAAAAGCTTATCAAGTAGTGAAAGAGAAATAAAAATTAACATTCTATCAGATAAAATTACTAACTTGGCCTAATGAGATCCGAATGAGGTATTTTATCTCCTTTACTCTTTCATCTCTAGATTAGTTTTCTACTATTTCCTAACAGGTGAATAGATAAATATTACACAGCTAACAAGATTTCTCTCAGGTATTTTTTAAGGTAAACCACAAAAACCATCTGATGAATCAACAAAATTTTCAATTAGACTCAGGAGTAAACTTGAAAAAATATAAGACAAAGCAGCTCCCGACTTTAAGCTTCTTGAGAGGTATTCCGCGATAAGAATTACCCGTCAACATCAAAGAGATTTGCCGGCATAGGTTTATAATTTTGGATATTCTTACCAACTTACAACTGTGACAACTGAAATGTGAAGAAAGATGAATAATTCAAGGTCGCCAGACTTTCACACCCTTACGTAGAATAGAAACCATGACCACCATTCAAAAAAGATCACGTTTAGCGAGTTGCATTTCAAACCAATTTTCCTTAAAGATTGATGATTAATCCATACAAGTCATGATTAATCGTACAAGTGGTTGCCTAGCAAGATACGCCCACTTTAAAATATATTTTCTGTTTTAACACAGGCAAAAACTCTAAGATTATTTAGGTCTAATCCAAGTTCTCATCAATATAAATGTTCACAACAAATTTCATTAAAATAAGATGAAAACTGTATTGTCTATTGCAATCACAAGCCGCATTTTGACTAAGCCAAGTGCAACAACTCAAAAACAGTATATCAATTTCGAACTTGACCAAGATGACATCAACTTCAATGATCACACCAAATTTCATTCCAATCAGATGAAAACTGTTGTCTCTATCGTGTTCACAAGTCTATTTCGACGCAATTTGACTTAGTCAAGGCCAATAACTCAAAAGAAGTTCACCCAAAAATCATCACGATCAAACTTGTCCAAAATTTCATCAATATAAATGATAACACCAAATTTCATTCAAATCAAATGGAAATTGTGATCTCTATCGCGTTCACAAGCCAATTTTGAGGCGTTTTGACTAAGTCAAGTGCAATAACTCAAAAACCATTCATCGAAAAATCACCAATTTCGAACATGTCCAAGATCTCATCAATATAAATGATCACAGCAAGTTTCATTCAAATCTGATGAAAACTGTAGTCTCTATCGCGTTCACAAGCCAATTTTGAGGCGTTTTGACTAAGTCAAGTGCAATAACTCAAAAACCATTCATGGAAAAATCGCCAATTTCAAACTTGTTCAAGATCTCATCAATATAAATGATCACAGCAAGTTTCATTCAAATCTGATGAAAACTGTAGCCTCTATTGCGTTCACAAGCAATTGTGGACGGATGGACTGACGGACAGACGGACAGGGGTGAAGACAATATACGACCACATAATAATGTGGGCGTATAAAAACTAAGTACATATTCAATAGGCAAGGCTAACAATGAAAATACTGGAAAATACTGGAGAATACCGGAAAATACTATACCAAATCACAAAATAATGATATAAGATGCTATGGATATAAGAAAGGCAAAATCAAAAGAGAAAAAAGTAAACTCACACAAGTTAAAAGTAACCAGTAAAATTCTATGTAATAACTTACTATAGGATGATAATAAAAACATACAATCAAATAACCAAGATTATTGAATCCAATTAATTTCTCATTTCCAACCAGCTGTATTGATGTTAAAGATTATATCCAAACCATGTAGGCAGAATAAAATGCACCCTTGTCAATTACAATATAATTACTAAACTGTAACAGAAGTTTACACATACACATATGAGAATGATAGTCAGTCTTACAATATTATTGAACTAATATTAGTCAACAGCCCAACAAAATCATTTCGTAGATATAATACTGTAAACAGCAATGATGAAATCTCCATAAACACAGTCTCACTAGTGATGTCTGGAATATAGTTATAGTGTCCTAAGCTACTTACTTGATGCAAAATAACCTTTCCAACAAAGTTTGTCTCATAAATCAAAACTAGTCTCATAGATGAAAACAAAAGTCTCAAAAATTGAACTAGTCTCATAAACATAAACTAGTTTTATAAATTACACTAGCATGACATGAAAAAATAAAATTATGCTTCACCCACTTTTCAACACCACCATTTTAATAAAAATGTTTATTCGTTTTGGAATTTCATACAACAAAAAATATACTAGAATCTATTTCAATAAAATAAATCTTTCTATAATTTATAACAATAGTGCAATCTACTTTTATCTCAAAATATGCATGTTTACATGAAAAAAAATACCTTCAAAATTGAACATTCACTTCCAAACATATGAAGAATTCTTTTCCCACAAAATAAACTGGGTTGATTAAAAACCTGAGATGGTTAATGATGAAGAATTCCTTAGGCTGCAGGCTGATCAGAAAATATTTGGCACCCAGTCAATACTCCTCTGTTTTTTCAGTTCATTCTAGGTGTATCTTGATAAAATTTATTAAATTTAATTTTAACTTGAAAGATTCAGTGCAATTGAAAATATCCTACCTAATTACAGGTATTCAAGTTAGGCCAAGAAAATTTAAAGTGAGGGGTTTGTCAGCTTTATTATTAATTCTAATTAAATCCTTTTTTCCCAGTGTTAATGCCATCATTTGATTGTAATTTTTTAAATAATAGTCTGATTTTTATAATCTGTTCTCTATTTTATTTTCAACTCATCATTACAATTACAATATTCTGAACAATTAAATAATTTAACTTATTATAATTATGATTAAAATGAAACAAATTTTATGACTTCAAATTAGACTTAAATGGAAATGTTAAACAGTGTGTAATGATGAGAATTATAGGTTATAGGTAAGCTAACCATCAGATATACACATGATTTCATTTAAATTTTTACGAAATAGACCACAGTTCCTTTAACATATTTCTTGTTAAAGAATCTATTTTCATTTCAGTTTCTATGGTGATCAATATTTCCTAATGGATCATTATGTAGATTAATTAGATGGCAACTTCACACTACAAAATTCAATCTCTAGTCATTACCAGCCAAAATCACTCTCAATAAAAGGCTTGAATGATGAATGAGAAGTTCTTTTGGCAGAAACAGTTGGTGATTAGAAGAAGTCTGATCTTTTAAAAGTTTACCAATCTTTATCAAGGCAACTACAAATTAATCAAATATCATTGAAAGTTTATCTGAATCTCTTGATCTTTAATCTTTGGTGCTAGATACCCTGGTGGTATTGATAAACTTGATAGTACAGTAACAATTACCAGAATGAAATATTCAACCTTCAGTCATGCACTTCTTTTCTGGGGTGATAAATGTATTATCTAAGTTTCAGTTAACTCTGTCAAGAATTGAAGCTTTTAACAAGGCAGTAACTCATGAAATATTTTTTTGTATTTTTGATTTTCAATAGGGTTCAATCTTGGGTGATAATAAACAATTTCAGCAAGTGTCGTCAAAATCCTTGAAAGAATTGTTAAGTGTCTAATAGCTAAATATCGAACGCATTTTGAAGAACATGGGCAATATTTGTTATTAAATATATCTCAATATTTTTAATTTTCCATATGGCTCATATCAAACATACTAATATTTTTTCTATTTCCCTGATTTTCAATAAGCAATTGTGGACGGACCGATGGACCTGTGGACATGGGTGACAACAATATACTCTCCAAATTTCATGTGGACATATAAAATATAGTTTATACCTTCACTCGATTTCATAAACTTTAATTTTGTGTACATTGTTTTCCCCAAATTGTTTATTTACCAAATCAATTCTATATTTTTCTTCCATCAAAATTCTTGACGTGATTTTGTGATGGAATCTGTATACTTCAAATAAAATTCAATCGTACATATTTAGATAGTAGAACTGTATCCTTTATAACCAACGATGAATTTCAATTCTCTATAGAGATTCTGTTATTATGTCTATTGACATAGAAGCTAGTCTAATAACTAGCTCTCACCATGTCAGATTCCTTAATAAAACATAACCACTTGTCTTTTCTATTTACATACAGTCAGATCAATTTCATTGGAAATTAAATTGGAGTTTGTTCATCCCATTTCATCTTTATTTCTTGTTGAGCGAATGAAGAGATGAAATTCTATAGTGAACCATGGTGTGTATATTGAATGAAACTTTGAAAACAAATTCAGATTTCATACTTTTAGCTATATATAGCACTATAAAGTGGGTTTAGTCCCTGCAAAATGCCCCTCATTGCACAATGATCGATGTAAAACATGAGTAATAAAAATTCAGCGTATTCTTACTTATATATTATTGGTTGTGAATCCCCTCAGTTTCTGTTCTCTCAGTTACACATGTCACAAGCTCTGCCCCTAGTTGAATACGAACCACTCCTGGATTCACTTGTACTTGAATAGGATCACTTAGGAATAACCAGTCATTTTTCACTTCTATAAATATCCTTATTTATTTGTGTTATTACTAATGTAGACATTGCTCAAGAATCAATAAGCTTACAGTTATATTAGGTTGTATATCTTCAGAATATTTCATCAGAAATGATAAAACATCCTACATCTATGTAACTAGTTAAATCATCCCCCTCTCCTGTTCATCCCTACAATCATGACGTATTGGAATCAAAAATCAATATATCTAATTAGTCCTTAAGAAGATTAGTAATCAAGCTACATGTATATTAGATAGGAAATACCACCGCCAATACATTCTTATTGAGTAAAATGTCTGCTTGAGAAACAGCACTAGGGTAGCTTAGTCTGTCACATATTGGAACGCTTGGTTTGATTTCATTGTTATCAATCTAACAGTTATTTCAAAATAAATTCTGTTCATTCCATCAACTTGCTGAATCTCTTTTAAAGCAGCAGAAAAACATTTAAACAATCATTGGCGACTTTACTTGTCAATACAAAACAAAGCCACTTACTCCATTATAAGATCTACAACCACCATTTTGAGTGAAATTTAAAATTGTAAATATAGTGAAAGATAAGACAAGTAAACGTGGCGGTTGGGGTAATATGACTATATAGTCTAAATAAACCTATTATAGACTGTAATTTAAGTCCATATCTATTGGTAGATAATAATACTCAATACAGGAAATATACCATTGTCATTAATAGCTACTTCTACATCTGGTCATATCACATTTATATCAATCAATCACTCTTGGACTCACTTTGTTGAGTGGCAAATTAGAAATTTGCCACTCTTTGTTTTCATTAGACTTTTTGCAGACTTTGTTTTCGAAATGTCTTTTTTTTTTTTTTGAATTTTACCCTCGATTATTTTCTAAGAAGGAAACTTGCTGCAAACTAACTGTTGCTGTCTGCCATTCGAAATGCGAGACTACTATTTGTTAAATGTAAAATAACGTCATTCAAAGTGACCGGAAACGAGCTGTGGGCAATGGCTTCTTTTTGGTTTTTGTTATTTATTACCTCTATTTTATAACTGATTTTGACAGAATTTCTTTTGTTAGCTTCTTTTAACTGCTAGTTGCATAACTGCATTTTTAAACTGCTTATTTCATTACTTTTGTAGCTGACTTTTTTAATTTTAATTTTTTCGTTTTTATCAACTTTTACAATTTTATTCCCATCCACTTGAAAACGTATAGGTAGATAGACACTTTTAATGCGATCAAAAATTATTAGTCATATTTTCGAAATGACTTCCGGTTTTGACGTTATTCGCTTTTGAACTTTAGCAATTCAACTTCCGGAATTTTTAACATATTTCAAAAATTCTTTTTGCAATATGCTTGAAATAGTCATACAAAAAAAACCAGCATAAAATAATCCGGACCGGAAACAAACGATAAACTGCCATATTGAAATGTCACAATTTTGTAAAATTTCAAATTCAAATTCAGGGGATAAAGCGATTTTTGTTATTTTTTCAAATCTAATGACTAGAGTCGATTGCGCAACTTTAATTGGGAGTCGATTTTTGAATTCTGATTTTTATTTTCTTTTATTTTCATTTTAATTTAATTGGTAATAAGCAAAACTTTAAAGGCCCATATTTTGTGACCTTGACCTTTGGTGACCTTGTGACCTGAACACGATTTATTGTCTTTGATGATATCTATCCCCTGATATATTCATTTGTGTTGTCCGATGTCTACTTCCGGTTTAATAGCCGATTGAAATTTGTGATTTTTATTTTTAAAGAGCTCTGTCACATGAACTAAATAACAAAAATTCATATTGAATCTGATTACAGTTTATACTCTCTTTGTAATGATATATAAAACCACATATTTCCACCAAAAATGCGCTTTTTAGTATTTGACAATGGTGCATTTTCTTCTCTACTAACTGTGTGTAATTATCTTTAAATCGAAATGGGGGCTCTAAAGATGGTCCGATTCGTGTAATTTTGATGCCTATAGAATGTAATATCGATTGCTGAATTATATTTGGAAACCGATTTTTGAATTTTGATTTTAATTTTGATATTTACCTGATAGTAATATTTAAAAACTTCAAATGGTCGTATATTGTAACCTTGAACTCTGGTGACCTTGTGAGCTGCACAAATGTGATAGCTCTCGAAAAGATCTATCCATCGATATATTAAATTTTGATGTACGATGTATACTTTCCGTTTTATCACCATTTGGAATTTGCGAATTTCATCGTTAAAAACTGTTTATTGAATTATGCATTTGGGCGATCTACATGGCACGAGTTTCAGCGAACCAATTATGCTTTGAAATAAAACGACTTATACTCTGTAAAATAATGTTAGTGTTCTATAGATACTTTGTGGGGTTGTTTTAAAGCGTATATCAAAACTTCTACGCACCGCGTCAGAACCTCGCGAAGCTTGGGGATCTAGTTTTTTTTTTTTCGGGAAGCTCCCTAGCCCGACTCGAAAATGGTATAGAAATTTGGTTTGAAAAATACGATAAGATACGTACTGGAATAGAAAATGAATATATAAAACTAAAATTTTTACGCATCAGTAGCTAGTAATTGCATACTAATAATATACATAACTGCATTACTTTGTTACTAATTATCCGATCGCTTTGAAAATTACAGAATATAGAGAAGTCGCCTATAGAAATAAAACCGCATCATAAAAAAATTTCTACCGCTTCAGGTTCTTGCGTGAGAACTTCCAGTTTTTTAGAACCGCGTTGGGTCACCAAGCTTCCGGTGTATGTAAGAAATCAGTACAAAAGCTATACATATATACTATCAGGCATAATTAAAACCCTTTTAGAATAAAAAATCCAAACCGGAAGTGATGTGTCATCACAGAACGGTAACATTCAGCTAATTTTTATCCGATTTGTCCGATTTTGGTTTTTTTCGAAACCTTTTTACTTTATCTAAAATTTGTTGGGAACAGAATTTTGATTTTCAAATTTAAATTTTTTTAAATGCCTGATTGAATTTTTTTGAAATTTCAAAAGGCCAAATCAAATGACCTTGACCTTCAATGACCCTGATTTTTTTCATGTAGAATGTTCTTGACCTAAGCTATCCACACATATGCCTATTATGATCGACAACAATTTTTTTGACCTTCAATGACCCTGAATTTTTACAAGTAGAATGTTCTTGACCTTTGCTATCACACATAGGATTATAATGGTCGACAACAATTTTTTTGTACCCGTTTTTAAAAAAATTGAAAAGGCTTTTTCAAGTGACCTTGACCTTCAATTACCTTAATAATTTTCAAGTGCTTATAATGGTTGTTAAAAAGTTTGTTTTGAGTGTGTAAAAATTCAAAAGGCTATATCACGTGACCTTGTATCAAGTGGCCCCATAGGGGTTGTTTGCCACTCTCAGTACTGTTCACAGTTCTAGTTTATTTTGTATTTATTAATAAGCTGAAGACTATGTGGATTAATCAGACTGCCCATTTTTAAGGAGAATATTCTGGAAAACCTGATGCCACTGTCTGAGAATAGGTAGATTCTTTTATTTTGTCCATGTTTACACCCAAATAGGCTGATGATTTTGTCTCATGCCACTCTTCAACTAGGTTTGTTTATTTGGTCTATCTGTTACACTCATATAAACCATGACTCAGGACAAGGTTTTTTTATGTGTACATATTTTCACCTCAATATTCTGAGACTTTGTTGACAAGATTGACCTTCAGGTGATTTTCAAACACTTACCTTTAATCTCTTGAGTCAAGTCAAAGACATATTTTAATTTTAGCAGTATTAAAATAAGTACTCAAAAGGCACCCCTTCCCCTACCCTGCAACATTACTTTTGCAGACCCTGACAAAATACTACTGACTGATGAATGGAATATCTATTGGCAGGTATTAAACCACTTTCAGGAAAATCACACAGACTGGTAACAAGTTTAGTAAGTTACTAAATATAGAGCTTCATTCTGGAATATAATTAGTCATAAAAGTTCCAATAATTCACTTACTTTCATTTTCTCTTACATCATGTACAATATAAATACAACTACCCTCAGGTCATTTTTTGGCCCATTAGTTGAAGAAAGGTTGTAAGTAAAACTCTGTTCATTTCATATCTCAAGTCATTTTCATCCAGGTAGTCATATCATTTCACTGCCATCAACCAATATCTGTTATATAAGAGTCTTGATCTAGTCTACTTAACATTTGATCTTAATCTTGATATTCAGGTCCAGTCTTACTTAATTGAGATTATATCTGTATATTCATTAGTTTTTTATTTAATGGGGCTCCTGAATTTTCATCAATGTAACCTCTTAATCTAACCTATTCTAATCAATCAGATATCTGCCGTTTGGTATATCAATTGTCCAAATCTTTTATTTGCATCAACAGACAAGGTCAAAAGGTTAATTTGACAAGTTTTAGAGCCCTGTCTAAAGAAAAAAAATTACTGGTAGCTAATAATAAATGAAAGTTTGGTATAAATTCAATTAAACTGATTGTTTCTAGCTGCTATCCTTGCCATATTCTGAATCTGATGATCTTGTTGCCTGGAATCAGTCAGTTGGCACCAATTGCCACCAGATGGAACAAAACCCATCAGTAATTTGTATGTAGTTGCCAGCTGGGCATGTTCAAGTTAACCTGTTGTATGAGCTTCAATTATGCTTCATAAAATCAATTTTTCCCGAAGGTTTAACTTTGCAAAATATTTTACAGTTAAACTGTTACATTCAGTTTAAACCCTTTTATAAAACCATGTTATAAGTATTCCCAATAGGGACAATATAGGGCACTGGGTTTACATGAAAAACTTAACTGCAGAAAGAGGGTAAAGCTCAATGTCCTTTTATGGTATCTTTGACCTACAAATGATTCACTGGCACTTAAAAATCTCTTCATAAGCATATTTAAATTTTGGGGGGTTTCATTATTTATCTTTCCATTATCAGCACCATCAGGATCCTTGATCAATTGCATTACATGTCAGAATATAGGTTGACGTAAATTATAATTGTCCAAATATTTTATGCTAGGCTACTACCACCTCCCCTCTCCCATAATATTTGTTGAATCACCATAAGCTTATTCTTCTGTTAAATCACTTGTTTGAGGTTGTTCTGTATTCAGTGAGTCAAAATTGTTAATTTAGATTCTTTTATTAACACTACAGATACCTTTGTTCTAAAGACTCAGGCAAATAAAGATCTTTGTTAGAAACCTACAATTGTATATTCATCTCTTGACTCTTCTCTTCAGAGAATCCACATAAATGTTCTCAGCCTGCCTCTCTGAGAGTCCAGATGGAGGGTACCTAATTATATTCATTGGTATTTAGGATGGGTTACTCAGCAAAACTTACGTATTGTATTTATTGACAATTGTACAGCTGATAATGTCAGGAATGTGAGCATGTGTTACTTCTGGAGTTCTGCTACTTGACGGCCTACCCTGCACTCCTGCAGTCTTAGTCATAAAAGACAGTTGTTTTAATATTATTCTCTAGATTCAAATAAATCAAGTCTAACTAATCACAAACAAACAACCAAATATTCAACTAAAATAAGGCGGCTGCCAAGAAAAATATCTCAAATTTACTTACATAACAAAAATATTCTTTTTTGCTTTGCCCAGTCGATACTATACTTCCGGTACATAACACCGAGGCTACATAAACATAAAAGTTATTTATAGTAACATATTGATCCCAGGGGATTCCCAGCCCGATTATTTATAGTAACATATTGATCTCAGGGGATTTCCAGTTGGTTCTCTGGGGGTTTCTCCATTAACATATCTGAGGAAAATGCTTTATGCTTTGCTCAAATATTTCTACTTTGCTCTTCAATTGATGTATTGAGTACTGATTTAAAAGTGAAAATTGTTTATAATATTTAGAGTAACTTAAAACCTCAGCCAGTTTCTTCCTGGTGTACCATAGCGATCTCAGCCCAATTCTCTGCCATTTTTACTAATAGAAAATTTATACCATCTAATTGGTTATAATAGGTTATAGCATAAAAAACTTAAGAGCAGTGCTTGTAAACCTCAGTGAAAACATTCCTCTCTGAAAGAATTCTTCCAAATCTATTCCCAAAACAAATCAGTCATCTTGAAATACTTACATTTCTACTGCTACTCTTTCCAATAAACCATAAACTATTTTTGATAAACTGTAGTTTGTCATGCGACACTATATGACGTAGGCAATGCACAACAATGACGTAATCCAAGTATTGTGGGAAATTCATATAACCATTCATATAAAACAGTTAATTTGCATAAAAATATAAACAATAAGCATTATTGGTGTGTCATTTATTCAGTTTATCATGTGATCTGTTGAATTTGCACACCATTAATGCCAATGAGACCAACGATTAATTCTAAAATATATTTGATGTGTAAAATGTATTCAATGATTAACCATGAATATAAAATCATAATCTACATATAGTAATATTTCAATGTGAAATTTCACAAATTTCTCTATGTATGGGTAAATGATGTGAATTTCAGTCAATGAGCACATTGCCACCCACGCCATCCCCATCTACCATTTCCCCGGCAATAATTCATCCTCATGGCTTCCAAATTGCCCATTAACCAATACCGAGATTTAGCTGTGAATCTGTATGTTCATTGAAAGAGAGAGATGATCTTAAGGAAAAGGCTTCAAAAGTTAAGTCTGAAGTTAATTTGAACTATA
The DNA here is from genome assembly GCA_030562195.1 of Nipponacmea schrenckii. Lineage (NCBI taxonomy): Eukaryota > Metazoa > Mollusca > Gastropoda > Lottiidae > Nipponacmea > Nipponacmea schrenckii. The sequence goes on along the minus strand of CM060199.1, from coordinate 12,004,101 downwards.
TGCACAGGCCACTGTTAGTGCTTTCCAGTATGTTCTATTTACTGACGCTAAAACCAAAGGAAGATATCAGTAAATATAAGTTTATTCAACAGAGTCCATTCCACTTTTATACTAAATAATAATGATTTATTTTACATGAAAGGCTTAAGCTTAGTAAGAAAAATATTTATAACAAAAAGTAATAAAAAGATTACTTCAGAACCAAACTACAAAACAATTGAAAAGGTGTGAACTTGGTGAGTGAAAAAGTGTTCAAAAATATTATTGAAGTACCTTGCCATATGCGAAACTGAACAGTTGCTACACATATCCTCTGTTTTTTCTACAATTATTCTATGAAACACTATTGAAATAAATAATATCATAATAAGAATAGCACTAAAGATATAAAAAAAGATCAATATTTATAATTATATTACTTCTTAATCCATTTCTTTTATCAACACAAGATATAGATCCCAATTACCAAGGAATTCAGCCAATTGCCCAGATATCAAAATAACAGATAAAAAGCATGCTAAGTCATGTGATACTCCTCGAAAGATCATAGATAGGCAGGTGCAACCTTGAAAACAAGCACTGACATAATCTCAACACCAATTAGGCTATTTCATGTCACACTTTGCCAAAGATCATAATTAGACCTGTGCACTCTCCAAAAAAAGTACATAGTATTATCAATAATTGACAGACAAAACTTCAACACACAGAGAAGCTTTTTCATGTCACAGATTTCTAAAGGTCATAATTTGTACAGAAACAGGTACAGATTATTGTCAAGTTTTGATAAAACATGCAATACATGTAGCTATTAAAATGTCAAAATTAGATATGTTGACTTTATCATCCAAATACAGTCTTACAGCAAGCCTTTTTCATTAAAGGCTTTTAAGGTAAACTTGTAAAACCAAGATAAAAGACATAAACCTAACCAGCGTAAAAGGCTATTTAACACATGTCTTATCATACATTACTGTGTGAAAGAAGTTTTAATAGAATTTTTAACGATCCTATTTAGTTCTTACGAAAATCAGTCTATACATATAAGGCAATGAAAATATAACAAGAATGATAAGAAATTGCACCATCACAAGCCAAGGGAGATAATTTAACGTAAAGCTAGATTTGACTCGTCTTCTCTTTCTACAGCATGCTGTTTTAACTCTGTTAAAGTATGAACAAACTTGGACCATTCTTGTGATTTTGGATTGGCTAAATGCTGTAAAGAAATATAATATATAAATACATTTAGAAAAGAACCTGAATTTAAGACTGTGGCATATCCTTGATTTATCAAGATGCAGACAGCTATATCTCAAGATTGAAATGAAATTTGTGGAGGACCAGCATCTAAATAGTTCAACTTATGTTCTTACTGAGATAGGACTAATGTTTGCATCAGGACATCCATAATCAAGTTTAATTGACATCTGCTAGGTTGCAAGATGCTCTGATTTCAAATGTAAATGTAAGAGTATAGGCTTTACTAATTAATACGAGAATATACCAACCTCTCCTACATCATATGTATGTATTTTTCCCATATCATCACCCACGCTGATCATGTGACCACTTTGATGCCAGCGACATGTATTCAACGCTACGTTACCATCAATAACAGTGGAGGCTGTAGGAACCTGCAAAATCGACCAATAAGATTTAATGGTGCATTCTGATAAAGAGTGTTTTATTCTAAGAAGTTGGGAGCTGAAAATTAAGGTTAAGGGGATAAGTTCTCTCATCCGTTTGACCAATTTGTCACAGGTGTCCAGATTTATCTATGCTTAAAAGTTATAAGCCATAAAAAAAAAGACATATTTAACATTTCTAAAACAATTATATAGTTTTTATTTTATGATGTAGGAAATGTCTCGTTTTTTTTTACCTCTGTTTCATTATTAAGGTGCCATAGATCCAGTCTACCATTACCGTCCACACTGGCAAATAGAGCTGGGTGAATTGGAGACCATTCTACACCATATACATAATCACTGTTATCTTCAAATGAATGTATAAACTTCTGGTCCTGGAAAAAGAAATTCAAGTTAGGTTTCCATTTGGAAGCAAATTCCAATTATATATTTTTATTGATAATTCTGGGAACCAGGGGACTTAATGCCATTCTGCATATTTCTTTTCCATGCAAAACATTCAACCCTTCACCTCAAAAAAATACCATTCTATGAATTTCAACTTTCACAGTACACATAGCTTTTAGTAGTTTGATAATTGAGTGTCAAACTTGGAGTTTGTAAACTCAGCAGCTCCCCAACTTTAATTTAATTTTAAACCTAACATACCTTGATGCTCCACAGTTTAATTGTCCAATCAAATGAAGAGGTTAAGAAATAAGGAGAGAAGTCAATTTGACCCTGAACAGAGTTACAGTCCACAGCTGTGATTGGTCCTTGATGGCCGTCGAAAGAATCATTAATACCAGCCTTACTGTAAAAAAGTTTAAGCAAAATTATGTATACTTTCATTTAGTCATTAATAACAACAAGGTAGGCATGAATTTTTCAAATTATATATAATTTTTACTGCTGTTGACTTCTCATTCATGTTAAGTGTGTTTGGTTACATCAATTTGAAATCTTTTGATAGAAACAACAAACTGTATCAAATATATGTGTAAATAGTATATTATGATTTCAAAATCATCTATTGGCGCTACTGATAACTTGAAGAGGTAGTCATAGTGCAATCTACATTTTCCATACAAGATGTAGAGTATAAATTAAGTGAGACATTACAGAATGATTTTTACTTCACAGTGAGAAGTAACCAACCTGCCGTGTCGACATGCAGTATAAACTGTACAGTCTTCAGCTCCCACCACAAAATTATTCACATCCCCAGATAGAAAACAGAAACTGGTCACTGCTACAGCTTTACTCTGTTTATGTTGTAGTTCCATGCTGTCCTGAAGTTGAATCAAATATGTCAAATTTTAGGAACATAGCCAATCAAATATTTTTCCGTTGACATTAGAGTGAAATTAATGAAAATAATTTCAGTGATAGTGGTAATGTTAATTTGAATATCATATCATGTTGGTCTACTTTATTTTATTCACAAATTGTTTGGAAATGAAGTATGAGGTGCCTAGATGAACACAAATATTTTAACTGTTGATTGCATCTTTTAAATAGTTCAGGTTTTGCTCAATTCCATTTCAGAATTAATATATTCACTTACCTGTGGTTGAGACAACATATCTAAACTCCATGAACACATTTTACCATCTGTTGATACACTGATTAGATTGTGAGCATTCTGAGTTCCCACTACATTAACACAGTATACAGGATGCTTGAAAACAATACATTACTATTAGTATCAATTCATCAGTGTTACCTTTACATCCTCTGGGTTGGATTTCTCATATATGTAGGAGCCAACATTCTTAAACAATATTGCATCAGGTTAGTTTCTATTGTACACTCATAGTTGAATATTAGCTTTACAATACTCTTGGCATACTAATTACTTCAAAATTATTTATCATTGATAGCCCTTTAAAATGAGCATTTTTAATTTTTGGATACTACATAGATCAGAATCTTAACTAAGGTTACCCTAAATAATTTACATTGCCTGAATGTTTATAATTATATATCATGATCATTAAAACTTACTGTATGGGCAGCAGCTGAAAGGGGTGTTCTCTGGATAGGTGTTCGTTTATTAACACGATTATCCCATAACACAATCTGTCCAGAATAGGTTCCACCTACGACTAGATTAGGATGAAACTTGGCAAAACATGTTGACATCAATGCAGACTGAAGTAAAAAGAAGTATTAAATTTTCACTTTGTGTAGAATGGATTCAGCTTTGACAAACAGTCACAGAATGAATTTAGGTTTGACACAGTCACAGAATGAATTTGGGTTTGACAAACAGTCACAGAATGACTTTAGGTTTGACAAACAGTCACAGAATGAATTAAGGTTTGACAAACAGTCACAGAATGAATTTAGGTTTGACAAACAGTCACAGAATGAATTTGGGTTTGACAAACAGTCACAGAATGAATTAAGGTTTGACAAACAGTCACAGAATAAATTTAGGTTTGACAAACAGTCACAGAATGAATTTAGGTTTGACAAACAGTCACAGAATGGATTTAGGTTTGACAAACAGTCACAGAATGAAGTTAGATTTGACAAACAGTCACAGAATTAATTTAGGTTTGACAAACAGTCACAGAATGGATTTAGGTTTGACAAACAGTCACAGAATGGATTTAGGTTTGAAAAACAGTCACAGAATGGATTCAGGTTTGACAAACAGTCACAGAATGGATTCAGCATAATAAGCAGGCCAAGAGAACAAGATAAACTGGTTACCTGACAATGGAAGATATATTCAGGGGTTGTCTTTTTAAACTTGGTGTTCCAGATCAAGGCAATACCATCAGGATCATGAGGAGAATCTTCATTTACATTATATGATGCTACAATTAGTTCTGGATGCTGCAATTTATAAAATATTGATTATCAGTTAAGGAAATATCACATGAATCTAGTAAGTTAGTTATTAGAGTTAGAATTACATCAAATTTCCTCTGACAAATCAATCAAATGATGATCAGCATTAGGAATTTTGGTGTGCAAAAGCCTTCTGATTGCTGTAAATTGTTGTTTTTTTTTTGTTTTTTTTTTACATTTTACTACCTGTTTGAGCAAGGACCAATTCCTGAGCCACTCTAAAACAAGTATAAGCCTGAGAAATTATATATGGCTCCTACAATTTAAAAATGTGGAATAGTAACATCAACAACCCTATAGTGTTGACTTCAAATGGAAAATACAATATATTATCGACATTGCTAGACAAAAAGACTCTCTGACAATATCTAAACAAAAACAATTGAACAACCTGTATACACATACCTGTATGGACCAATCTAAACTGGTGACTGTACGATGTCGTGACCAACGGTCATCATAAAATGTACGATTTAATTTCAGTCTTTCTCCAGCTAATACATCGCTACAAATAAAATAGGTGTTTAACATTTACGGCAATATTGTATTGTATTTTGAAGTTTTGAATATAATTCTGACAATAGATGGAAGATAATCCGTTAAGCCAATAAAGAGCAATGTTTCCTCCCTGCTTGTAGTTCTACTGTATTAATTAAAAGTCTAAAACTCCAGTGTACTTACTCATCTTTGTTTTCTCCATCGCCTCCAGAATAATCCACTAATATATCATAATTCTCAGCTAGAGCTCTCTCCACAATACGAGTTGTTTTTGTGAAAAATACATTAAATTCTGGATCATTTAATATAAGCTGTTTTTCTTCTTCTGATAACTCTCTAACTAGAAGTTAAAAAATAAAAATATAAATACAAGTTCTGAAATTGGTCTTACTACTATGCATTTTCTACCAATAATAATCAAGAGGGTGTTATTGTAACTAGAATGGAGTAAGAGTCAAATTAGAATGAAATTATTTCATTTATATTTATAAAATCTTATAAAATTAACAATAAAATTTGCTTTTACAGCTGCTAGAGCAAAGCTATTCGAGAGGGAGTCACTTTACAATCAATAAAAACAAACGGTGGTAACAGACTCTTAAATAAAATAACTACAAGAAATGAAATCATGTTATATCTTCTATGCAGTATGTTAAAGAAATAATTCACAGAGAAGCTGCAGTAACTTATTCTTGATTTGTTGCCAACTGTCAGGAAATCTTTAAAAAAGTTTGCCCATAGCACAAGGGATCACATAAAAAAATGATAACAAATAAAATATAGCTTACCAACTTGTTCTTCTTTTTCCTCTTCTGCTGTTTTTGGTTCGACCATTTTAACTTGAGGCATACCAGTGGAAGGAGAATCAACACCAACATCCATAGAATCTGTATCACCCTCATCATCTGAACGACGGGGATCGTCATAAACAAGAACTGTATGTTAATAATTACTACAGGCTGTCCAATAACAATTTCATAGGGTAGACTGGGGAAGAGTTTTCGAAACTGTTCTTCATGTGAGAGTTGGGATTTGAGAGAATTAGGAGGTACAACAAGAAATGTATAACTGCTACAGGGGACCGGATCCATAAGAAGCATTGTCAGAGATTGTCCAAAATTGGAGAGTGGGGAAGAAGATGATTATTCTAAACAAATCTATATGAAATGAAAAAAGGGGGGGGGTGAATAAGAAATATTGTCAAGACTGTGACTGGTAACAACAACTCCATTGGGTATAATAGGAATAAGGTAGTCTTTAAAGGATATAGATATAATAAATTGTAAACTCAATTTGTGGGTTAGCCTGAAAAAAAATCTATAAATATGAGACAAAATATCCTATCAAACAAGCAAACTGTTTATGATGGAGTCAGTGCAGCTTCTTTAACAAGCCACCATGGAATGTTGAATCATCAATCATTTATTTCAAAAATATAATTTTAATATAAGCCATAGCTTGCTGTATCGAAATAAAAAAAGCTTTTCCATGCATATTAGTTGCTTAATCTTTGCTCAAATAATCAATCTATATTTCTTTATGATGTCTAAATTTTAAACTTAACAAATGAAATAACAAGCATTCAGAGATGACAACATATACAGCTTAAACAATCCAGTAAGAATATTTGTGCACATCCATGACTGATTTAAAACATAAACAATCTATTCCAAAATAATATAGACTATTAATTTATATATTTCTTTCTAACCCAGAGGTGCAAAAACATCTTTAAGCGAGAATACAAATCACTTTAATCTGCATCTTTTGAAAAATATAAAGTTTTAGACCCAGGATAAGCCTTTTCTTTTTTATGATCACAGAAATATAAAACATCACTGATAACTAGATACAAACTTAAATATTTAGAATGTACTCTTATTAAGGAGTACCAATAGTCCTGTGTCTAAAACCTTAGAGGAACTCACAACAATCATGCAATGTGTGTCAAAGTACAATGGCTTACAGTAAAATATTACAGAACATGCTCAGGTTCCAATATTTTAACAAATGTGAATTTTATTATCTTTGAGTTTTTTGGTTATCTGAATAAAGGTATATGCCAAGTTACCACACAGTTATCAACCATGTTCAGATTTCAATGGAACACTGAATACAACAAACTCTGTTTAGAGTCTGAATACCAAAAAAAAACAAAAAACAATTGGGAGTAGGCCTACTGTATACATTTCTAAAAAATATATTAAAATATCTTGTATGAAAGACAAAAACAACAACTTTTCAATTACAAGGCAACATTTGGATTGTTAAAATATTGGTTCCTTCAAGCTAAGTGATACAATAGCTGTACAACATCAAATATACAATATATTGAGAATTATTACTAATAAATCCCTCTTGTTTTTATCATGAGGCCGCACATTATTGATTTGTAAATATAATTTAAGTTTTATTTCAATTTTTCTAACAATTTTTGAAATTGAAAATAAATTTATCAAATCAATCTTAAGAATAATAATAAATCAAAATCTCCAAAACCCATAAAATAAAGCCCATACTAAATAAAGATATAAACCAAATTATCATAGTAAAAAAAAGTCAAAACCCACAAAAAAAATAAACCAAAAATGAAATCAAAAGTTTATGCCAAAATCAAAGCTAAAAAATAATCACCACCAAGAGAAAAATCTGATGCCAATCTGATGTAATTTGAATCGAATTTTAGTTGTTCAGATAAAAACTGATTCTCGAGTTAGTTATATTCACTTGACAACACTCTGTTTATATGAGCTTTGCAAAAATTGTTTCAGAAGCACAAGAGCACAATTTGGATTCATCTCTACTCTTTCTGAATAGTATCAGTATATGGATTCATCTCTACTTTATTTGAATATTTTCAGTATATGGATTCATCTCTACTATATCTGAATAGTATCAGTGTATGGATTCATCTCTACTATATCTGAATAGTATCAGTATATGGATTCATCTCTACTTTATTTGAATAGTATCAGTATATGGATTCATCTCTACTATTTGAATAGTATCAGTGTATGGATTCATCTCTACTATATCTGAATAGTATCAGTATATGGATTCATCTCTACTTTATTTGAATAGTATCAGTATATGGATTCATCTCTACTATATCTGAATAGTATCAGTGTATGGATTCATCTCTACTATATCTGAATAGTATCAGTGTATGGATTCATCTCTACTATATCTGAATAGTATCAGTGTATGGATTCATCTCTACTATATCTGAATAGTATCAGTGTATGGATTCATCTCTACTTTATTTGAATATTATCAGTGTATGGATTCATCTCTACTATATCTGAATAGTATCAGTATATGGATTCATCTCCACTGTATCTGAATAGTATCAGTGTATGGATTCATCTCTACTATATCTGAATAGTATCAGTGTATGGATTCATCTCTACTGTATCTGAATATTATCAGTGTATGGATTCATCTCTACTATATCTGAATAATATCAGTGTATGGATTCATCTCTATTATATCTGAATAGTATCAGTGTACAGATTCATCTCTACTATATCTGAATAGTATCAGTATATGGATTCATCTGTACTATATCTGAATAATATCAGTATATGGATTCATCTCTACTTTATCTGAATAGTATCAGTATATGGATTCATCTCTACTATATCTGAATAGTATCAGTATATGGATTCATCTCTACTGTATCTGAATAGTATCAGTATATGGATTCATCTCTACTATATCTGAATAGTATCAGTATATGGATTCATCTCTACTATATCTGAATATAATATCAGTGTATGGATTCATCTCTACTATATCTGAATAGTATCAGTATATGGATTCATCTGTACTATATCTGAATAATATCAGTATATGGATTCATCTCTACTTTATCTGAATAGTATCAGTATATGGATTCATCTCTACTATATCTGAATAGTATCAGTATATGGATTCATCTCTACTGTATCTGAATAGTATCAGTATATGGATTCATCTCTACTATATCTGAATAGTATCAGTATATGGATTCATCTCTACTATATCTGAATATAATATCAGTGTATGGATTCATCTCTACTATATCTGAATATAATATCAGTGTATGGATTCATCTCTACTATATCTGAATATAATATCAGTGTATGGATTCATCTCTACTATATCTGAATAGTATCAGTGTATGGATTCATCTCTACTATATCTGAATAGTATCAGTGTATGGATTCATCTCTACTATATCTGAATAGTATCAGTATATGGATTCATCTCTACTATATCTGAATAGTATCAGTATATGGATTCATCTCTACTATATCTGAATAGTATCAGTGTATGGATTCATCTCTACTATATCTGAATAGTATCAGTGTATGGATTAATTTCCATATAGAAATCTGAAGGGTTTCTAGAATTTGAACATCTTAAACTCTGTTTCAAACAATTTTAAAATGATGAAAGAGTTATGAAGACTTATGTTAAATGATTCCAATAATTGAATTTGAATGCTGTGCCACTCATCTTCTAAGTAACTAGTGGAGGGTCCTTATCAATCAGAGAATATCTACTGTTTGAATTGTATTTGTAATGGTGATGTCATGGCATAGGAAAAGTTTTTCTAGAATTAAATGTTTGATATTTCTTTCCAACTTATGTTAAGTTAAATAAGTGTTTACTCTTCCACAAACATTTTACTAGGTAATTTATGATTTCGACTTCATATTCACCTTGGGGCTGCCATTGTTATTTCCATACAAATCCATTTACTCGGTGTTCCCGACACCAAAATACTTTCAGTAAACTTTCTGTTTTTTCATCTATTAGAAATAGTCAATTTAGTCTTATATGATATACATTCATTTTTTTCGTATATACACCTGCAAGTTGTGTGACAGTATTCAGTCAGTATAATAAAAAAGAAAAATCCACTGTCTCCAAGCTGAGAGTATTGACTGTAGTGACTTTAACTAACTAGAGATACCTTGTTGTAATAATAATAATACTAATAGTAATAATGATGTATAAATGCACCTTCCTTTTAGAAATTAGAGAGCACTGTTACTAAGGAAACTAGTACCAACATAATTCAAACTAAAAATAGACTACTTCAAGCTCAAATCAAAATACATCCACATGCAAAATCAAATCTTGTTGATAAGGTAAAGGAGTTTTTCACAAATCAACTAACATCAAATAATTCTGTTTTTACTTGGTTAGTCCTTGGAATTCAAAATAATTACTCATGATACTTTTTTATATTATTTTATATGATTTATTTCATTAAACTAATAAAAAAAAATGCATGGAATGAACCTTCCTCATTAGATTTTATAAGCTTTACAGGTAATATAGGAAAATCTAATTATTTGAAACATGCATACTGTGTTACATGTTGCATACAGGGTAATTTTGTATTTATACCTATCACCCTGGATTAACTCACACATTCAAATTTTTTCCTCATGAACATTAAGAAGCGTTAACTAATCAGGATTGCACCTTAACTTTGATGACATGCATTTAGTTTAATATTGGTTAATATTCTTAGAAACATTAGTAGATTGAGGTATTAGTCTTTACTGTTGAATTTTCACAATATTTAAACAATATTTAAATATTTCAATTCCTGATTGTCTATTTCAAAAAAGGAATCTCATATCTTTCATTTAAAGTACCTAACAGATAATATTAGTGTACTCTAGAACCAGCAATATCCCAAACCCTTTTAAAATCCAGAAATCTCAATATATCTCAAATTGAATGGAATGAAAATTCAACATTTTAGCTAAAGCACGAAAAAAATTCACAAGACATGGTTAAATACGTAAAAATAAAGCCTACTCTAGTAAAAGACAATACAAAAAATTATAATCAAAAGACAGCACAGAAATTACTGCAGTATTTTAATACCTTCGTCATCGTCATCAAAAAACTCATCGTCCCACTCTAGATGAGGCTGAGTAAACTTGGGTGATCCGAAACGTGGGGAGCCTTGATGTGATGAACCTGATAAAAACCATTGCGAAGTTAAAATTAAGGTTGGGATACCTGAATGACAAGATCATCTCTTTGTCTTATCTAGCTTAATTTATATTTCATTCACGTTTATCAAGCCATGATGACTTTCTGAAAGGTAGGCCAATTTGAAAAACAGAAGTACCAAAATATAAAATGTGGACTTTTAAAATGAATCTTTACATCAATGAAGTTAATGAAATAATTCAAAATATTTTCTATTCTGATTAGATAAAAACAATCACATGACTTTTGATTTCAACATCATCAAAAAAGCACCTTGATTTGATGATCAAAATTTGTTTTCTGATAGGATACAGAGATCGCTTGACATGTAAAGAGACAAAAGAACGTACCAAAGCGAGAACTTTCGGATTCAGAACGATCATCTACAAAATTTGAAAACAAAATGTGGATTTTTAGATTTAGTGTTTAGAACTGTTAGAGAAGGCCTTATTACGATTAGAGATTACAGCCAAAATAAATATGATGTTAGATGAGGTTATATTGTGAATGATTATTTTTTGGATGAGATGATGAACTTGACAAAGATGATGATGATAATGATGATGATAACGATGATGGTTAATTCAGATCAAATAAGAAATGAATTGTGATTATTTATATATCAGTCTAAAGAAGGCAGCCTATGAAAACTTTTGTTAACTCAGCAACTTTTTGAAAGATAAGATGTTAATATGTGGCAAGTTCAATAACTGCATATTGTTTCAGACAGCAATTATTTTCCTCTACGATATTAAGTTAGTTTTTCTGTATGAGGAAGGTGCATTTACATCAAGATATCAGATTCCGTAAATCTCTTCAATAAAAACCGAAAAAAAAAACAGAAACCAAATATAAAACCCTGCCTCCGTAAGCAACAACAATATCTAAAGGGAAATAACCCTAAATAAGAGGGAGATAACCCAATCTTTTAAGGGAGGCAACTTACCGTAATAATCCCAAGGGCCTCGAGCTTTGGGGGAGGAAAATAAAAAAGTTAGTAAAATAATAGCAGCAGACAAAAATAACAATCCAAATAAGGCCAACAAAAACAGAGCACAAACCAACCGAGCTATGGTATAAATATTTGTAAAATTTGGTACTTCATGCTTGGGGTTGTCAAAACACTGTCATCGAAGATAAACACAACAACTATTCTTTTTCAAGATAATTCAAACCCATATATGATTCAAATCAACACACTTCAAACCAACTATTTTTTAAGTGGAATTTGACATGGTGTAAAATTGTATCTAATCCAAAAGCTAAACCTACGGATTTTGTTCATGTTACGGCATGAATAAATATATATTACCCTAACTAAAATAACACTCAAGTATTTTTGAATTCATACCCATACATCCCTTAAATTTAGAATTCAGGATGTTTTAACGCTTGATTAAATCTGTTTGGATGTTTATCTTCGATAATGCCTAAAAATCAAAGGGTCTAGCTTTTATTGTGGTGAAAGGAACTTTACCATTTTTAAAATTTTAAAGCCCTAATACCAAATTAAAAAAGGATATTTTTTAATGAAATAGACATAAAATTTCTACAATATATATTGTCCTTGAACTAAAATGCCACATAATCCTTTAAAGAATAAACCTCCAAGGTTTGTGAATTTCTTATTTATTTTGGAATAATTTGGAGTTATTTTGTGGGATCATTGATACAAAATACAATTTACTAATCCAGACAAAATGTAAAAATAATTGGCTTTTGACAATCGTGCACTGTCCACTTTACTGGTTACTATGAGTAATGCCTGATGCCTAAGGCATTTTGTTTGACAACCCTGCATGCTGTAAATAATTAACGTCTAAAACATGCCATTAAAAAAATCTTTTTATAAACTTATTACATTTACATGCTGTTATTATCTTACAAAACAATTTTGAATCTTAAAATTTTGGTATTAAAATACTGTATATAAATCAAACATAACACGAATGTTACAGACAAGGAATGATTCCGAGGCAAACAAAAACTTGAAGTTAATACATGTACTTTCAAAATGTTAGCAGCATGAGATGAGCTCTAGTCTAATAAATGAATATTTCACTTGGGTTTTGTGCTGAAGATTGTTGACCTTATTTCAAAATTCATAATAACACATTTCATTATTCAGATTTTAAATATTTTCTTGATTTTCTCTTTCATAAAACATAATAATATTCATAAACATAAAAAATGCATCTTTAAGAAATAAAAGAGTTAAAATTATTAGTTTTGGGCCCAGTTATATTTAGAAAACAATATAAAAACAATATAAAAGGTTACAACTCTATTTTTCTTTGAATCAAAAATGGATTTGGTCCAATACATTCAAAATTCATTGTATACCAGATATAGCATGTCTGGCAAAAAACTATTAAGACAAAATTTTAAAAATATAGTCATAAACCCAAATTTTAACAGTCTATTATTTTGGAGGTTGAGTGGAACTGTCAAAATGCATTGCCTAGCAAAGTCACATATACACAACTGGTGATATTCCAAAATAAAACAGATAGATTTGCTCTACTGTATGAGGTGTTACACTTCAATAATTTTATTAGGGTGACATGTTAAAGTTTGAATTATTGAAAACAATTTACATGTAAATTTAAATCTGGATGAGGGATGGAAACGAAAAATTTGATGTGCCTCAGAATCAAAAGAGACTATTTGTATATTTACAGAATTTTCCCAGATGTGCACACAGGATTTTATTGGGATCATCAATACCCCTAATATATGTACAAGCATTATATTGCAGTATAATATCATTCAGTCTACAGGGATTATACAAACAGACATTGTCATGCAGGTGAATACAGAATATTGATTGTGTTGATGCAGTATAAAGTCTGTCAAGAGTCAACACGTAAAACTTATTCCTAAAACATGCAGGAAAGAATTTCAAAATGATTTTCTGTCAAAGTCAAAAAGCAGCAAGAGAAAAAGTGAAATAGCAGAGAAAAGAACAGAGGTGCAAAAGTTTGTTTTAGTGTTGAATTTCAGCTCTATTCAAGTTGTGTTCTTTTTCACAAACATCCAGTTTTTATTAACCTTATTCTAGTCACGTAAGGGCAACAATCTAAAAAGTTTCGTTCAGTCCAATTAAGTTTTTAGGTTCTTGTCATGAGCATGCAATAGGGAATTTAGTGCAGCATAGAATGAAATGAATGTTTCAGTCTGGTAAAGGCAATAGAGACAACAAACAAGACAAATACAATAGTTAACTTACTGGAAGCACGTCTTTTAGACCCTGTATTTTATCACACAAGATTAGTAAGGAAAATATAAGATGGGGTTGTTTTGAGGGTTAGGGGTTATCAAGGAGTCAGTGCCCTTACAAGTAAAACCTTACAAATCAATTTAACAACTGGTAAACAAAAGCAATTGTAATAGTAAAATGTTTAGATAAAAAAAAAAGTGTTCATATATTTTGTATGTGTATCAGACACTTAATTTCCAATGAAAGCTTATATATCATAATCTTCCCAAAGATTGTTGTGTAGGAAATTGGAATGATGCAAAAGAAGTATTTCAGATACACCTACAATGAATATAATCTCTTTTGAATCCAACTTTGTCAAAAAAATACAAACATCTTGATAAAGTTCATCACACACTCATGTTGAAATAGTCAGAAAATTAATGTCTTGTCAAAAAATTAAATTTAATTTGCAGATATTTGTTAGTATTATAGTTCAATAATCTAAAACATATTCATAGATTATTGAAAAATTTACCACATCTTCACAATGATCAAGGTATCGCATCTTCATCAACAGTACATTTTCTTCTTTTACAGTCAATAAATTAATTAGATTGTATGCAAGCAAATACAGCCAATCAGAGCCTTTGATTTCACCCGCAATTTTTATATTTAGTCTTTTGTTAGAGGGTTCTGATGATCGTATGATACATAGATTTTCTGCCTCCAGTTTGAAGAGATAAAAATACATTATTTTCAGCTAATATATAAGCCAAGGTAAGCCACCCTTAAATATTTACCCAAAATCTTGCAGAAACATGCAACTTTCGTTTCGTTTACGTTCTATACATAGAACAAGTGATTTGATTGGTTGAAGTCTTCCTGCCAAGAAAGCAGGGCCGATTTTGATTGGACATTAATTATATATGAATATGTAACTTGTTTTTCTTTGCCATGACCTCTAAGAAGTATGCACAATGAGGGCATGGTTCTGGACACGATGTTTTTCTACATGCTAACATATCAAATTACTGCATCCGTGAAACAAAAAGTGCACCATTGCTGTCAGCAATAAGATTAAATGCAATACCTAGACCCTTGTGAAAATGTTACCATCTATACCCAAAGTTTTCTTTATATCATAATGTCACAAAATCCCAAAATATATCTGAGTTAATCTTTAAAGCCTTTAGGGTAATTTTTACCTTTTGATTCACTTTCATCATTGAGCAAATCTACATAATCAGTAAATCAATGAAATTATACAGCTTTTAAAAAAATCATTTTAACTAAACCTTAGACTAAAAGACAAAACAAACAAAAAATCTCTGTGGAAGAAGTTCAGATTTGAGCAAAACAATCTTACAGATGTTCAAACAAATGAAAAATTAAAACACATCGCACCATTGCGTAAATACATACATAGAAATAAAGATTTCTCCAAATCAAATTATTTTAAGTCCAAGGAATACTTTTGAAGTAGGAAGTCACAATTTCATATTAATCATAAAAATACCCATAAATTAAACATTGATGAAGGGTCTAAATAAAGTGAAATACAATAAAATGAAAGTAAAATAATACTGACCATCCTTATCAATGGGTTCTGCATTTAATGTCTGGGTTTCTTTACTGTAGGTAACTTGTTCTCGGGGAGCTATACTTGTTTCATTTACTTTACATAAACTCAGCTTCACCTTTGCTCTGGAACTGTAATCAAGTCATTAAATTTATTGGCTATGATAACTGTTCAAGATCTTTGGGGGAGAGTGAGTAGTAGAGTAGAATAAAGTTAACTTGTTCCTGTTTTGCAAGCAATGTCTTTACAACCAAAAGCAACAGTGAGCATAAGATGTCCTAAAGGGAAGGACAGTAATTAGCTTTTATGAGGTATAGTGAAAAAGGTTAAAAACTGAAATTTCCCATATGTATTCCCTATAGGAACATCGAAAAGAAAATAAGTATTACCTAGTAGAAACAGTATGGACAACTTGTTCCCCACCAGTTGGTGTTTTACTCACTGTCGTTTGAACTGTTGATGATTCTGAAAATTTCAAATAATTATATTTACTCAATATATTCTATTTCATTATATCAGTTTAACTAAAGGTGTGCAAAAGTTTTCAACTGAGGAACAAAGCATGTTGCCAAAAAAATTTTTTTTATTGAACCTCATAAGCTCATAAAAAAAAAAACGACATTGCATGTCTGCTGCTGATTATTTTATCCAAAATTTTTTTTCTTAAATGTCTATGTCAGCAAAAAGTGAACAAGAAGCCTATCACATGTGGAGAGTAACAGAAAATTACCTGGTATTCCCAAGTCACGAAGCAAATCATCTGTTTCAGCTCGTAAATCTTTCTGTACTTTTGGTTTTCCTTCTTCACCCTGAAAATATGAATTGGACATTTTTATATTAGTATTTTAATTCACACTGGTCAGCATTAAATGAAATTGTCTGCGAGTTAACTGGTAGTTGTCCCTGTGTTTACGCATTTTCATGAGTTCCATGTTTCTGAGATGACAGGTATTCCAGCTTTAAGGGGGTTGACAACCCTAAACCTATGTACAAAAAATAGACGATTTCAACCACTTCTTTTCCACCTATCTGAAATATTTAAATATCAATGGAAAGAGGGGACTTTCAGCTATCCAAAAATATAAAATTTATTTCTTTATGACATTTCAACTTTGAGAAATAGGGTATGAGAGATGAACCAAATAAAGTCATCTACTAGGCTATTTAATATAGAAGGTTGAAATTTTGCACAACACAAGTCTACATGTATCTCCACAATCACGTTGGCTTTTTGGAAAATTTTGATATTAATAGAAATCAAAATTTGCATGTGCATTTTCGAAAAATTGAATTTAAAAAAACTATTTATTTTATAACAAAAAGCAAACGTAAAGTTATAGAGGACATTGTAAGCTTTAGCTGAAGCCAAAGTTTGTAAAAATCGGATAAATTGTAAGCAAGATATGCTTTTCGAAAAATGGCAGTTTTTTCAACATTTTGCAAACACATGTAAACCTTACGTAATTAACGATCATGTTGTTAAAAGATTGTCTTCATGCTGTAGAACTCTCTAAGCACCTTTTAGGTAGCGATATGCACCGATAACCACATAATTGCAGTGCTAAAACAATGGATAAGCACATGTCAAAACACCCCTACCCACCAATCATAAAATTTCTCTGTTTACATGTGACGTAATGATTTGTGGGACATCACGTGACTTCTGGATTCCCCCAATACAAATCTGATCGACAAACAAAGAAAAGGTTTATTTAGCTGATGAGGTAGTACTCAAAAATGTCAACTGACAACGTAATTTGTACGTCTACATAGAGGAATACCGCATTGTGTTCTATAAATAGATTATCTTTACGGACCGATATAACAAACTACTGAAGCGATTGAGCTATAATTTTTACTAGATGAGTTTTATTTAATGTCAAATAGAATGGATACAAACTAAATATGTTTCTTGATTGAAATACACCTCAAAATAAGGTTGTCAACATCCTTAAGACTTCATTAACTCCTCAATAAACATAGTAAGAAGAAATGAAAGCTTGGTGTATACAATTGTTTTATTGGATAAAGATATCTGCAGCATATTTTTAAAAAATTTGTCCAGTTCATCTGCAATAATATTTTTCTATTGCCTTTAAGGACACCAGTCAAACTCTAAGCCAGATTGCTGAGGTTGAGGAAGGTTCCAAATCCAAGTTCCTGATAATTATTGACATGGACCTATTCATACTGAATGCAACACCAATATTACACTGCGGTTTTGCTGAAATGCGGTAGATTAACTGATACAAAATTATACGATATTGGCTACAATCAAGGTATTACTGTAATAACTTTAAATAAAAAAATCAATAAGTAGACCTATTGCTACTATTGGTAAAGCCTTTCTAAACTAAAGGGTAATTTATGCAAAACGGCAAGAAAATATGCTGTCATTTACCTCAGTAGTGCCAGTCTTCTGTCGAACTTTCTCCTGTCTTTCTCGTCTCATTTGCTCCAGACGAGCTTTTTTTCGTTCTAGTTCGGCTTTTCGGTCAGCCATTTTGCTTTATTTTTGCAACACACAGCTAAATCTTTCTGCAATTTTCTCTCAATATTTGTGATTCATTCTTCCGGAAGCTGTCAGTTTCTGCGGGATGTAAATGATGTCATTTGGGGCTGTGTTCGTTTTCGTCAGAGTATTTTTCGCTTACCTTCCAATGAATCACAGTAAGTAGTGAACAACGAACTGCCACTAAATGATGTGCTACGGGCTATGTCATTATGTTAAAGTTACATTTCTGTAGGCAACATCAAGTAACACAGCTTCATATTGCTTTTAATTTCCTTTTTTCTTTCCAAATTTATGGGAATTCAAATTTTTGATTTATTCTTCATAAATAATGTTTGTCACCAAAAGAGAATTTCTCGATGACCCAGACTCTGTAGGACTGGATAATCAATATCATAACATTGGTTATAAAATAAACAGAACTTGAGTAAGTTTTAAGTGACCTTAAATTTAGAGTTTGTGTATGATTCCACAATTACTGAATTAGAAATTCTTATCCTTTCAAAGTTATTCATACACATATTTGGATTAGTTAAAAAAAAAAAAAAATAAATAAATAGATAGAACTAATTTTAGTGAAGGGAGGGGGGGGGGGGGGGTTTCATACATATACAACTACTCAATCACAATAGCAGTTAGTTACCCCTCACAATAGACCCAGTGTATATGCTTTGGACTGACGTAGGTACTATCTTGTTATTATCTTAAATGACCCAGTGTTAGCGCTTATTTGAATATTCGCCCCATGGATACGGCAAGTATTTCTGAAATGCTTTTTGGAATGACCCTCAGAATTAGGCTATGCATAATACAGTCACCAAGCGTCCTGCTGATTCAGATTGTTCCATGGGTTGTTTGAGGATTGTCCCAGTAGGACCTTATAAATTGATTCCCACCCACTACCTCAAATCTATTATTGATATTGGTTTATTTGTAGTGAAGTGGATCAATGCTGAATATTGCCATAATATGTCAAGTGTAACACAAGTATTAAAGGTTCGAGCTCTGTATAAAGCCATTTTGAAGATACATAGGGGTCTACCACTAGAAATGAAGGCTCTAGGTGATCAATATGTTAAAGAAGAATTCAGACAACATCGAAATGCCACAAGCACTGAAGCAGACATTTTTATGCAAGAATGGACTGTAAGTATTATCCCTTTTCAATCGTTAAATTAAACTTTAGTAATAACCCTATTGTAGTTAAAACTAAACAAATTTTGGAATGCTTTGTCTTTTCATAAAAGTAAGTTTTTTGTGCATTTCAGAAATATTACATGACTTTGGCTAAACAAATTGGAAGAAGAAGGTCAAATATTACTGTTGGACAGAATCTATCATCTGAGTTGTTAAATTGCTTTAATGAGGAACAAGTTGGACAATTAAATGAATTATTACAAGAAACACGAAAACCACGGGCAGATCCTTTTAGTGTTGATGATAAATTATGAGGTGTCTTGGACATTTAAAAAATTTAAGTCCTTTGGATTGGAAATATAACATTTTCCAAATAAATAACATTAACTTACTACGTGGATTCTCAGGGAGAAATGCAGAGGTGAAAACCAATTGCAGAGTAGCACCAGTTTTATTGCAAGATTGGGGTTTCCTCGAATAAAAAGCATTGAGATTTTGGGAAGTGATAGAATTAGAAAATGTCAGATCTGTAACAGACAAACATGATTTCATGAGTACAGATGTTTAATTGTTATAGATATATTTTTAATAAATGTTAGTCACAGCTATATTGTTTTTGAAAGTTGAAGTTTTCCTTTTTCCAAACCCCTTTTTGCGACAGGACCCATGAGATAAGTAGACCAATCAATTAATAATTTTTTGGGGGTACCTTATTAAAGAGTTTTTAGTCAGTTATTACAACTTGTTATTGTTATTCCTTATGGAATTTGATAAATGTATCTATGCCTACTTATTATATTCTATATTGCTTATGGTTTCAGGTTCTTGTCTAATAATGAATAAATGTAGCTACCTATAATGATACTGTTATCTGCAGCCAACGTCCTTACTTGTCAGATAGCTTTAATATCTACAAGTCTAGGTCACTAGTTGCAGCCGAAATAATATCTAACCCATTGGCCCAGTCACAGAAACTGCCAGCTCCCCAGTCTAGTCACAGAAAATATTTAACATTCTATTCCTCAGTCTAGTTACAGAAAATATCCAACATTCTATTCCTCAGTCTAGTTACAGAAAATATCCAACATTCTATCTCCCCAGTCTGGTTAGAGAAAACTGCCAGTAGTTTTTCCCCAGCCAGGTACAGAAAATTGCCAGCTGTCTATTCCTCAGTCTGGTTACAGAAAAACTGCCAGTAGTTTTTTCCCCATCTGGTACAGAAAATTGCCAACTGTCTATTCCTCAGTCTGGTTAGAGAAAACTGCCAGTAGTTATTTCCCCAGCTCGGTACAGAAAATTGCCAGCTGTCTATTCCCCAGTCTGGTTACAGAAAACTGCCAGTAGTTTTTTCCCCAGCCCGGTACAGAAAATTGCCAGCTGTCTATTCCTCAGTCTGGTTACAGAAAACTGCCAGTAGTTTTTTCCCAATCTGGTACAGAAAATTGCCAACTGTCTATTCCTCAGTCTGGTTAGAGAAAACTGCCAGTAGTTATTTCCCCATCTGGTACAGAAAATTGCCAGCTGTCTATTCCCCAGTCTAGTTACAGAAACTGTCACCAGTCTATTCCCTAGTCTGGTTAGAGCAAACTGCCAGCAGTCTATTCCTCAGTCTGGTTACAGAAAACTGCCAGCAGTTTATTCGCCAGCCTGGTACAGAAGACTGCAAGCAGTCTATTCGCCAGTCTGGTTACAGATACTGTCAGCAGTCTATCCCCCAGTCTGGTACATAAAACTGCCAGCTGACTATGTCTTCCTCAGTCTGGTTACAGAGAACTGTCACCAGGCACTTTACTTTAACAAGCAGCCTACCGACAGCTTATATTACAAAAAAAAATGCTAGCAGTTTATCTAAAAGTCTTGCCACAGAAAACTGCCGGAAGTCTATCCCCTAGTCTGTGTATAGAAAACTGCAAACAATCTACCGACAGTCTATCCCCCAGTCTGGATGCAGAGAACTTCCAGCAGTCTATCACTCAGTCTATTTTTCAAAACTGCTAGTAGTCTATCCCCCAGTCTAGCTTTAGTTACAGTAAAATCCAAACAGTCTATCCCTCAGTATGGTTACAGAAACTTGCCAGAAGTATACCCCCGGTCTGGCTACAGGACACCCTCTAGTCTAGTTACAGCAAACTGTCATCAGTCTATCCCCAAGCCTAGTTACAGCAAACTGCCAGCAGTCTACAAGCAGACTGTCCCCAATTTGGCTACAGAAGACTACCATCAGTCTATCCAACGGTTTAGTTTCAGAAAACTCCCAGAAGTCTATCTCTCAGTCTGGTTACAGAAAATTTGCCAGTAGTCTATCTCTATTCTAATTACAGCAAACTGTCTACATTCTATACCCCAGCCCGGTTACAGAAAACTTCAGCAGTCTATCTCCACTCTTGCTTAAGAAAACTGCCAACAGTCTTTCCCCTAGTCTGGCTACAGAACAGTTGCTACATAAAATACCCAGCAGTCTATCTTCTAGTCTGGTAACAGAAAACCGCCAACTAGACTATCCCCCCCGAATCAATAATTAAAAATCAATCCTTCAATTTTATGTATTACAGTTATTGTTAAAACCAACAATGTCCTACATAAAACCCACTTGATCATAATGAATGGTTTGTACACTCCATATCGTCAAAATATTGACTCGGATCTTTTCAATTACTGTTCAAACCCATTCAATCGCCATAACCCCTTCTCTTTACTTACACTTCCTTTCACGTTTTTAATATACAATTCCTTTTCAACAACAAATAAATTACCAATTTGATCTCTTCATTATTGAACTTTATTAACCTTGGCGACACTGTAAGCTTTGTTTGAATCCACAAACGATTGGCTTCTAGACTTCTTTGTCTTCCAATATTCTTCTGTTAATGTACTTCATATGTGAAAAACAGAGATTTTTCTGGAAATTTTCGAAGGCGATAAGCTGAACAGAAAGTCCTGTCTTAAGTTAACTTCAAATCTTCGTGTTCATTTTGAAACAGAGCAGAAAATGAAAAGGTCCGTTACAGAGGATGGCTTAATCAACTTAGTAAGTCGGGACCCATCCATTCGATCTGAATTGGACATTAATTCCGTCGCTTACTGGTTACGAAGACGGAGTAATCTGCTGAACAAGCTTTCAAACGGTGAGTAGTATTATTGTTTATTTGCGGTGTGTTATAATACACAGTTTTTCGAAGTTTTTCACCAGAGGTTTCCAAGCCACAATTGCCGATACGCCCTTTTGTATAACTGATCGCTGATGGCGGAAACACAAGTTTGGAAGACTTAACTATGGAGGTATATTAGGGCCAATATCCAATGATATAAACATATCACTAAGACAACATTTACGCTACAAAAGTTAAATTACATTGTGCATTATACCATAAATTCATCCAACAAAATACCGCTAATGATTTAACCAAGTTAGATTATACTTATGTCAGAAGATATGTCTTATTTTTCTTATAACATTTTACATTATTAATAATCTATCACGCAAAAACATTTCACAATATCTTTCATTTTTATTACATACAAATAAATGAATATTACACTTTGATTTCATTAAGCAAAAATTTCTTTTCGTAAAATGAGAGATGTTTTCTGTTTCGTGTTTTTTCTTTTCTGTTTTTTCTACCGTGCATTATCTTTTTTATGCAAATTTTATAGGTCATGACACTCTTAAATATTCACCAGAATGTAAAGAAATTAATTCGCCTCATGGGGAGATAACTCTTTATTATGGTCTGAGCCTATAGTCCGTGATCAGGCTATGTAATTGAAAAAATTGGGTGTGTTGCCATTACTCATAATTCCCATTATTCATAATCCCAGTACTCATAAATTAAGTTCTGAAAATAATAAATACCTATAGTATAAATGGAACAGTCTAATCAGACCAGTAGCTGGATTAACGACTAGCACAATTAATAATTTAAGTTACTCAGCTTTCTACAGTTTCTTTATAGGGTTTGTTTGATATATTTATATATTAGCTATCCCAAATTCGTTTGATGTTAACTGTCTTCAATCAACTTTTTGGTTAAATACATGTAACTTCGGTGTCTTCCCGGGAAGTCACCGCTAGAAAATTTCCAATTCCTGGGAAGTCACCGTTTTGTTTTCTTGGATGATTTTAAGTAATGCCGCCGCGAGATTAAAAGTGTTAAGAGCTCATTAACAGCGACATAAATTCATGAAAATCGTTCACTAATTTGTATTTACATGACATATTTATCGGTGTCACTCACTGTTTGGCATCTTTGATTAAATTGTTGAAATTCAGGTTCAAGATGTGCAATGGTGCCAAGTGATATGGCTAAGGAGTTTTTCATGGGCGATGCCAAACGAACCCAGTTTGGTAGAGCTTGCCGAATACGTGACCAGTCAATGGTTGGAGGGCGCGCATGAATTGCATGAATGGAACCATTAGGGCTCAGATTCACCTAGGACTAATAACAATTTAGAAGGTTGGCATAGTCGTGTAAAGAAACTGATTAGCAGAACAGGATATAATTGAGATACGGATGGTTCAATATGCTGCCGGCCATCAACAACCTCACAAAAAAAAAGTACAAGACTCTGGAATCTAGACTAATTCAAAGCAGACAGCGATACGTGAAACTGCAGTTACTATTCACGAGTTTGCGGACTGTTTCATTTTTACTGAAACTGAAATAAATGTAATAAATAAAATGAATAATTGAATTATTATAAAAATTTTGTTTAATTGGCTATAACCCGATGAGATCGGCTTAAATGTACTATGATAACACCAAGTAAGCCTATTATTCTCAAAATCCATTTTTTGACAAAATTCCCGGGAAGGCACCGTTTTTTGTATCTGCATGAGTAGTTTTGACCCAAGCGGTGACTTCCCGGGAATGAACCATAACTTCATTGGATGATATCAGTTATAGGAGCGCTGTCGGTCTGCCATTATTATCAATTGATACAGTCCAAGAAACGTGGATGTAGAGAAGAAAGTTTCCTTCCATGACTACCTGGGTTGATCATGATGCCAGATTTCCCATCCATCTTTGGAACCATTACAACACAGTCGGGCCCTGCAACAACAACAATTTAGAGGGATTTCACAGTCGCTTAAACAAAATGTTCACCCATAATCATCCAACTATTTTCAACTTCATGTCCACAATAAAGAAAGTTGAAATGGCCGAAAGGGCGAAGTTAATCACACTTTGGTGGTGCCGTTAGATGTAAATGACGAGTTTATAGGGAAATTGACAATAGGTTGGAACGATTAAAGAACCAGTTGGTCAGTCAAGAGAAGACTGTTTGGAATATTTGGATTTAGTCGGTCATTTGATGATATTGAATTGATTTAATCAAAGTGCTTAAATATGTGCATAAATATGTGCTTTAATATTATTTTTTTTTAAATAATTTTTGTTGTTGTTGTTAATATTGAGTGTTTATATTATTGAGATTGAGATTAAAGAATACATGGGTTATGTCCTTGTCTCTATAGGGGTACAGCTAGGGATTAAAGATGCACTAAACAATAATAATTAATTATGAGAAATGGGAATTATGAGTAATGGGAGTAAACCCAAAATTTTGACAGATTAACGACTCTAAATCTAATGTTGCTTCTATACTATTCACGCATTCAGGCTAATGTTGAATATTTTCCAAAGGATGCCCTGCTTCCAAATTATTTGCTATTCTACGAATTCTTCTGAAAATCAAACCACACCAAAACAAATTATACCACCAATGTAAACAAACTAACTCGGATGTTGCCAGTCCCGCAAGCGTAACTGTTTATCTCATGAATATTAATGAGGCAATGATTTGCATAAAAAAGATAATGCACGGTAGAAAAAACAGAAAAGAAAAAACACGAAACAGAAAAGAAAAAACACGAAACAGAAAACATCTCTCATTTTACGAAACGAAATTTTTGCTTAATGTAATATACAAAGTGTAATATTCATTTAGTTTTATATAATAAAAATGAAAGATATTGTGAAATGTTTTTGTGTGATAGATTATTAATAATGTAAAATGTTATAAGAAAAATAAGACATATCTTCTGACATAAGTATAATCTAACTTGGTTAAATCATTAGCGGTATTTTGTTGGATGAATTTATGGTATAATGCACAATGTAATTTAACTTTTGTAGCGTAAATGTTGTCTTAGTGATATGTTTATATCATTGGATATTGGCCCTAATATACCTCCATACTTAACCACATAACAAAATGTTATCACAGGATATGACAACAATTATTATTTTTTATTATTATTATTCCTTTATTACGATTGTCAATATTTCAGAGGTTCTCAATGACATTATTAAAAACTGTGGATACAATAAAGTGTCCAAGGATCAAATTATCATTCGACAAGGAGATGTTGGAGAAAGGTTTGTAAAATTATGTTTAGATATTTGTTTGTACAAACCATTCATATAGTTTAAAAAAAGTAATACCGTTTTTATATACAATCTCAAATAGTTACAAAATGTATTATGAATTGTACAGCATTTAAAGTCATTTGTTTTACAGTTTCTACATTCTAATAAGTGGAAAAGCGTCAGTGTATACAGATACCGACGAAGTCATCTCCATTGAGAGACAATTGCCGGATATTAGTGGTGCTGTGATGACACCATTTGCACCAGTGATGTCCATGGTTTCTGGAAGAGGACATGGGAACTTTAGGATAGTAGACAGAACACAATTTGGAAAATATATGACATCGTTTGGTAAATCTTTTTTTTTTCTTTTTTTTTCAAATTTTTAGGCATTTTGAATAATGTATATGTCTAGGTATACCGTTAAAGGTTAGCCTTTGTTCTGCACCATAATGATATACACGTATACAGATGCCCTCGGCAGATTGTATACTAATATATGGACAAATTGTGAGCTATCAATTATAAGCCGTTAAGTTTTATTCTACGTTTAGTGATTCCCAAATGTAAAATCCGTTTTCAGCTTATATCTTTCTTAAAATTATTCAAATTTTAGAAAATGGTAGCAGCTTTGGTGAGATTGCTCTCATGAGCAAGATGAATGTACGAAATGCTACGATAGTCGCAGATGAGGTTTGTCATTTATTGGTGATATCAAATGACTTGTTCAGCCGCTCATTAAAGGTAAACTTTTTTACCATACAGTTTTCAAAAAGTTTCACTAACGGAAAAATGATGTAGTGTACAGGTAATGAAAATTCAAGGAGGCAAGAACTTCAGTTTCTACGATTCCAATTGTTTTTTTTTTACTCAGAGTCACCAAGAGACGGAATTCAGAGAAAGATATAACTTTATAAAGGAACATCCTTGGTTCAGCAAATGGAATCTGCGATTTAAAAGACTACTTGAAATGTGCCTCCAGAAAGTTAGTTTTGGTTATGGACAGTCAATTGTATGTCAAGGTCAACTAGTGACGGGAATCTACTTTATACTTGGGTGAGGCGTTTGATCAATTTTTAATCCTTGAATATGCTTATAAAAAACTTAAGAAGCTCATATGTAAAACAAAAAAAAGTAAGAGATGATCCATGACTCGATGCCAATTCATGTAGAATCTGGCTACGGAAAAAATGGGGAACTCTAATTTCGTCCACATCTTTGTAATTGTGATTGTACCTATAATAGCTACATTATATTAATGCAGTTTTCAGGCATTCTGTTGCCAGTTGCTGAGAATAACGTACCAAATGTTGTATTTCAGAGGTCAAGCCAGTGTAACTATAGAACCCCAGCGACACAGTCTACAATATCCTCAGCTGATGAATGATGATAAAGGGTAAAAAATATTAAACAACTTTTTACCACCAGATATCTTTCCAAATCCCCCAAATATGAATTCTCTTGGCAGTATTCTCATTATATAATGTAGTCGTTAGAAGTGGCATTTTGGTCTACTTAATTATATTTTGATTTCCAAATCTGTATCAGAGGCAACGGAATTTTTATTCAGCAATATAAGTTTTATTTGTCTTATACTCAGAGGTCGCCAACATCGATTTGAGAAGAAAATAAAACGAAATATTGATGTTTGTGTATTAGGTCCAGGACAAATCATAGGTAAGACAATTTTATCATCTTTAAAATGTTTCTCATCAGTATCGGACCAAAGCTATACTTCAGAAAGACGTTAAATTTTTGCTGTATTATTTAGAATTGTCTTTTGAAACCAACGAAATGTAACTCGAACTAAATATTGACACGGTACTTTTTCAGGAGACGTGGAACTGATTTGTGATCTTTCAACTAACATCACCTCAGTATCAGCCTCGTCGAAAACTGATACATTTTTTCTGAGTTATAAGAATTGCGACAGAATCATTGTTAAGAAGAATCAAAAGACGATGGAGGACATGGAGAAGTTGGTTTCACAGGCTCTTTCAGCTAGAAGAGAAGCACATGGTGACACCATTCCATTATTCAAAATACTTTGTGAGAAATTAAAACTAAAACCTGTCAACAAAATTTACAACGAGAAGAATTTGGTTCGAGAAGCAACTGCTCGCCTTGATCAAAGACAAATCAAAGACAAAGACCAGAAACGTTTAATTTCACTTTTCTTGAACAACCAGTCGACATTATCCTCTCCATACACAGTAGACTCGATCTTTTATAAGTACAGGTCGTTCATGAAAAATAAGTTGATAATGCGAAACACGAATCGAACGTTAAAGAGGTTTAATGATATCTTGTGTCCCAAAGGTCGAGTTCCCAGAAGCATGTCACAGATAAAGAACAATGTTTTTGCTCAACAGAAACTCCTTGGTCGCCCCATAACAGCAGTAGGGACAGATATGGACCCAGAAATGAATAGGTCTGTTATATCGAAGTCCAGGGCGTTAGTAAGATCTAAGAGCGATTTAGGAGGGCGACCAGATCCTTCAAAATTCTCATCTGCTGGGATGTCTCGATCGAAGGAATCGATGTTTAATCCTTTGTTAAATCACAGTTTTGACAGGCTTCAAAACATATCCACAAAACTCAGTTACCTACAAGAATCAAAATTAGAGATGAGAACAAAAGAGATGGGAGCTTTATTGGCAAAGGAGAATTTTGAGAAAAGACTGCAGCAAATTCAAGATTCTGGTGAAGACACTGACGATGTAAGAGTTTTTATTATTTTAAAGGATAATGCGTCTTAGTAACATGAATACTTAAGTTATAAATATTCTTAGTGATTTCCTATTGTTTCTATCATTGATTAGTCTTTGGTGATTTTAGTGAGCTTCGTTTCTGAGCGATTTTTGGCCATTAGATTGAGCACTGTTTTGATAAGTTAGCGACAATATACTTAAAATTCGGCAGGTATATTAACGTGTTGTATTTGTATTTGTGCTGTATTATATTGTCTGATGTATCTGTGTTTCTAGTTGGTCGATGTATGTGAATTAGGTAGCGTCCCTGTAGCTTGGGACGAGCAAGTCACCGATAGTCAGTTAGGCGGCCTCGAAAGAAAACTGAAAGAGTTTTGTAGTGTTATATCGAAGGATGATCGCAGACCAAATTCCATACAAATACAGCATTTCAGACGATTTAATATACGGGTAAGAATAAGAACCTTTAGTTCATCCATTTATCAAATCTTTTTAAATTATCGTCATATATTTAATTGAAGAGTGATAAAGCTTACTTAAAGCTATCATGCTCTAATTACACTAAATAAGAATGGTGGCATTTACTTAAACCTCATAATTCCAGTCGACTCTTCTGTAGAAGGTTTAGATGATCAATGAGAGAGGTTAAGTGAACTAAACTGCTTATTCCTGTAAAATAATTGGCGAGGCTTTCATTGGATGTTATATCAAACCAATAATATGATTATTTGTATATTTTTTCTCTTGTAGAATTCTTCTGATATTCCTCAACCTGGAGGAACTGTCCTCGTAGAATGTAGACCATGCCTACAGACAATGGATGATGTACAGCTAACCAATCATTCTCATACCCATCATTATATTCTCAACAAGTAGAACATGTCAATGTAAACAAAAGAGAATTTATATAAAAGAGAACTTTCGTTAACTGTTTAACCAATCATACCATAGGCTCTGAAATAGAAATTTATAAAAATGACGACCCGAACTATGTTCTTTTAATACTACCTGATAAACTATGTCACTATTTTTCTCGTGAGGTTATGTAATCAAATTTGAGGGGCATTAAAAACATTGTGGTTATATGTTCTCGCTGGATACCCTTAAAAACGAAGTGTTCGAATTTGTTTCTATCCCAATATCTTCTGAACATTGACAAATAATCATACAACTTAGAAAATATGGTTATTTATAATTGTGCCATTGGAAAAAGACGAAGTAACAAATATAGCCTACAATATAGAAAATAAACTGTTTAGAGTTGTCCATATTCTGATTAATTTTCACCTAGGTAATCAAAAACTTTATACATGTATTTCAATTTGGCGAAAATAGGTGATTAGTTCGGTAGTTTTTAATTAAAAAATTTGATATTCATCAAGGTGATACAAATATAGCTGACTTCACAAATAAACTGTTTAGAGTTGTCCATATTCTGAAGTTTAAGGTGGCACACATAATTCCCTTTTTTATTTTGAATCAAAAACTTTAATTTCACCTAGATGGAAAGTAATGTTGAATTAAAAACTTTAATTTTCATTCAGGTGATAATTCATATTGTTTCTAAATAAAAACTTTTTTCACCTGGGTGAGAATAAGGTGACAATCACGGTGGCTCACATACGACATAATTCACTTTTTTTTTTTAATGATTAACTTCAATTTTCACCTAGGTGATAATTAAATTATGTGATTAATCCTATAGTTTTTGATCAAAAACTTTATATTTCACTTTGGTAAAAATTAGGTGATTAGTCCGGAAGTTTTTAATCAAAAAGTCAAGGTGATACACATTTTTACTTAGGTGAAAATTAGGTGATAAATTCCTGTACTTTTATTTATAAAAAAAAAATACGATTTATATACATTACCGAAGACTGATAAGAGACCTATATTTTTATCTGTTTTTGTTCACCTGGAACTTCTTATCTGTGGTTTTATCTATGATCAACCGGGTCCCAGTGCACAGGTACGTTTTCTTTTAATTCTCTGTTCGTATTTTTCACAAGAAAATTGTAGAAATATCTCAAACTAAGGTATCTACGATGTTTTTTCAAATATTTTAGAGACTATGCTACATATTAGCATTTCAACTTAGACGCTAAATCCGCCCCGGACGCATTTATTTCAATGTGGTGTTCAATCGGTTTCCTATTGACTTGTGGCAGTTTTTGTTTAATTGAGAAAAGGGAATTTTAAGCAGATGGAATGCTCACAATTTATGTCCTGTCGAAGGCATTTATTTTTTAGGAAATGTTTTTTTTTATTATTCTTTCCCCTACTTAGGCAAAATGGGACAACTTTCAATTGCCCATCTCATCTTGTTCGTGACGATCATCACTACTGGTAGTTCGAAAAAATATGTAGATAAGGTCTTATTAGTCTCAATGGATGGATTTCGTTGGGATTACCTTGACAAGATGGATACTCCTCATTTTGATTATTTGGCCGATCATGGAGTTAAAGTACAATACGTAAACAACACATTCATTACAGAAACCTTCCCTTGTCATTACTCCATAGCAACAGGTGATTTATTTATGTATGGAATTTAATACCCATGGCAACATTGTTTCCACGGTAACAGAAGACCATGACGGCTTACCTTTGGTGATTTGGGTTGTTCCCCTTGTTAAAATTGCAATAGAGATGTATGACTAGACAATCTAGGAAATGAGCGTCTCAGATTACTCGACTGAGGTTAACGAATAATGCATACGTCACCGTCCTGGTATAATGTTACCTTATTGCAAGTCGTAAAGCGTTAAAATCAAGCAGGTGGAGAAATAGACTAGTAATTTATTTTAAGTCTCCATAAGGCCAAACAAAATAATATGTGTGGTTCCGGTTACCCGACCGACCCTAATTTTTACCCCCGACCCTAAACTTTTTTCCGATCGATGAGAAAAAAAAACCCACTCCCGTATTGGTCTAAATAAATCACACATAAGTCGCAGTCGCAAATAGAAAACAAAGTTAGGTTCGTGTTAATCAACATACGCGATTACATTATTGTTTACGGTAAGAAACTAGATAGTCTCGATTATTCAGACCTTCAAACGTCTATATTGTTAAAATACTACTGACAGAAATAATCACGCGACAAAAATAATACTCGCAGAATTGCTTAGAACGAACTGCTCCCGATTCCCGACTGGTTATCTCCCTTTTTTCTCTAAAATGGCTGCTTCATGTAGCGTGCTTTGTCTAACTTTTAAGAAATGTGACCACCAAGAAAAGAAAAGTGCCGTAATGCCTGTATTAAATTCCAGAACCTTTCTTGATTTATTTAAAGAGTATCATGAAGTTGGATCTGATATAGGCGTAGATGATAACCCGTTTAATGTGACTAGTCAATCTCATTCTATTGTACCGTCATTGACTGTAGGGGAAGTAGTTTCCTTATTTAACTTTCGACAGTTCGAATTTGAGTGCACATTGTCAATAGCTGTTAACACTGAAGAAGGAGACTCTGTAAAGATGGCAAGGCCAAATGCTTTTGAGTTATTAATGGCTGGTGGTAGAGGCTTTCCTAAAAAGAAAACAGCCAGGTAGGTTGGGCCAACATGGCAACAGTAAAAACAGATCTAGTATTGGCTGTAGGCTATTTTAATTCATACACTGACATCTATCTATCAATTTTTTTATATTTATTTGACAAAGTATGGCAGCAAACAAAGGCAAGACAGTGTTAGGGTGTATTAAGACAAGTCTCAATAAAAGCACTGGCCTAGTTCACAGAGCAATAGATAAAATTATGAATACGTGAATATTAGTAATACATTAGTTTTTGACTAAATTTAAAGAAGCACACACACATACACACACAGTCTCATAATCTCTGAAATTCAATATATTGTGTATAGTTATGGTACCAGTCCTGAAAAAAAGTATTTCCTGAAATCAAATTATGAGAAAGCCTGTTTTGGTAAAAAAAAAAAAAAAAAAAAAAAAAAAAAAAAAAAATACCTACCTACCTACCCTATTTTTTTTCAAACAGGTTACCGGAACCACACATATTATTTTGTTTGGCCATAAGCAAACTTGGACTACTTGACTATTGGAATAGTTGGATGCGCTTTGAGTACTTCTCATGTTAAAAGTTTCTGCTTATGTTAGAAAATCTTTTCAAATCGATATGATAATATGACAACTGGGTTTATATTTATGTTAGGTCTGTACGAAGAAAACCACGGAATCGTCGCCAATGAGATGTATGACCCGGTCTTTGATGCTAGCTTCAATATGGCTAATCATGAGCCCAGATGGTGGGAGGGTGGAGAACCAATTTGGATTACTGCAACTAAACAATCTGTTAAATCTGCAACTTATTTCTGGCCCGGTAGCGAAGTGGCTATACATGGTGTCCGACCTGCCATCTGGAAACCATATAACCAATCTGTAACTTTTGAAAAAAGGATTGAAACGGTAAGAGAAATAGACATTGATTGGTTGATTGGTAGATAACAAGTTAACGTTCGCTTCCAGTGGATGCTGATATGGCAAACTAGGTTGCTGGTAGTTATAGTACTCCAAAGGGTTATTGGTTAAAATTGGATGATTCTGTGCTGTTGGTTTGGTAGATAGCTAATTAATAAACATAAGACACGAATTGAATGAAGCAGCTGGCGAACAGGAAGGGCAGAGCGTAATATAGCAGCATAAAGTAGCATAGCGAAGCATACCATGACAGCACAATTGTGATTGAAAAGTAACTATAGCTCATAGGATACTTTAGTCTAGCTATGTTCCCCCATGTTCCTAAAGCAACGTTTTCATGTATATGTCCAAACGTTGCTTTAGAAACATGATGTCCCCCCAATGCTTTCAGGTCATCGATTGGTTTTTAAATCAAGATGTGAAATTAGCAACGTTATATTTCCACGAACCTGACCACACTGGACATTTATACGGTCCTGATTCAGATGAGATGAAAGCGAAAGTAGAATATATGGACAGTGTGCTTGGTTATATGATGGTCAAGCTTAAAGCTGCTGGCCTGTTTGATTCACTTAATCTCATCCTAACAAGTGATCATGGTATGACTACCGTAGACACCACAAAGAGAGTGAGTATACACTTGATATAGTGAAACTACCATTATTATGTCGATAATACCTATGAGAACCAACATATGCAGTAAAATAACAAAGTTTAAACCAACAAATAGCAATAAAAAGATTTGTAGAAAAGTCAATGTTGAATCCTATATTTCACAAGTTCATATCTATATACATTTTTGCTGAAAATTTGAAATTCAATTGTAGTTGATAGATATGCGGGACTGGGTCAATGAGACTTTGATTAAAATGATACCTAAAGACGGCCCAGTAATACACATCATCCCAGAAGACGGTGAAGTAGACTCTGTATACCAGACTCTTGAACAGCATAAAGAGGAGATGCATATGACAGTATATAAAAAGGAAGACATCCCTGAGAAGTTTCACTATAAAGACAATAGACGTATTCCTCCTATTATTGCTATGGCAGATGAAGGCTGGTTATTGATGAAGGTAATAATAGTATAAGTGTTTTTCTGTTAAAGGACAGATGTGTTCAAACCCAAACACTGTTGGGTCAGAAACTGATTCTTTAAGAATAACTGACAGATCAGTCGAATTAGAATCAAAATAATGGAAGCATGATTTTAAGTGTTTACTGAAATACAAAAACCACTGAATCAGAAATTTATTAGATGTTTTAGTTAAATAAATACATCTAAATTAGATAAATCAATTTATAAAGGTTTTATGCAGGGGAATATATTTGTTGAAACATTACCAATTGTTAAACAGCCATCAGCTGTCACCTTCAAACTAAAGACACTTTGTAAAATATCATTAGAATGTTCACTTTATGCAAACAGTTATAAACAAGCCTGGTAAAGGTGATTTTGTGATCTGGTTTCGCTGTATAATTCTTATTTGAATTGCAGATATTTCGGTTCAAGGATTCAAATATTTTAGTTTACAATATATTTGTTTTCAGAATAAAAGAAAGTACACTCACTACCACCCACATGGTTCCCATGGTTATAGTAATGAATATATGTCGATGAAACCAATATTTTTGGCTCATGGACCCAATTTCAAGCCGAATCACCGACAGACGTCTATTAAGAATGTAGATATATATCCCTTGATATGTGAACTATTAGGAATTAATCCAGCCCCTAATAACGGTACTCTTAGTAATACTATGTCCATGTTAAAATCAGATGATTCTATTATTGGCTAATAAATTGTATTAAATACTGATGGTCTTGTTGATGGTTTGAATTATTTCCCTTTGACTATAACTTAAAATGTATTGAAACGACTTTCTATATCTTCTCTTTCTCTTGATAGATACGAATGAATCCCGCTTCGATGAGAACAAAATTTATATTTAATAAGGATAATAAGTGTATTGTGGCGGATGAATATACATGTAATTAAATTTCCTACATAATAAATATACATTGATAAATATGCATTGCCTCGGGTGAAAGAAAGCAGTGTTCAATTGAAAGCTTTGCACAAACTAATAATAACTGCAAACCTGTCCGCTTTATGTGCCTTTTACAATGTTAATAAGATTTTTGCTGTATTTTTTCCAGAAAAAATTGTGCTTCAAGGCGTGTAACTTAGTACATGTATGACTGAAGGTGCTTTGCATAACGTTTATTGTGTCAAGTGGGTGGTTTCATTCAGGACTATCTATCAAAAAACAATCTTTTAAATCCCTGACCCCAAACTCCAAATTTTTACTGAAAATTATTTTTACACATCATTTGCGAGAGAAAATAGTATTAAAATTCATTTCCTGACAAAAGTGTCAAAACAATTCGATTTTCCACTTTTTTAAAAATCTACATAAATACCACAACTTTAAAACTACCTTTTCCTTTATATTATGATCCAAATACATGTATATTAAAATATAACCAAAATATCAACCCTGGTTCTTAGTAATTCTTAGTAACTGATTCATGAAAATAGTTGCAATTGAACTCATTGACCTGGAGTGAGTACTCAGAATCAAGGTCGTGATATGTGGCAACAGACCAAGATGATACTATTTCAATCATTTTAAAGAAAACAAAGGAAACACTTGATAATAATTGATAATATTTCCCGAGTTTATTTCCTTGACTTTGATCTTTCATATAGCCTTGATTAAAATTATTGTACCCAACTAACGAAATTACTTCATTAATATCGTTTAGATTCAGGAGAAACATATCAATAACGTAATCTTTTATTGTTCAAATATTAGGATGGGACGCGACTGGTTAAACTAGGTGTATGGTGTGCTGTACGATATTTTTGCTGCATAACTTGGTATACCAATGATAGTTTACTGTATACAAGTTATATTGGATGATATTCCAGAATGTGTCCATAACTAAACTGTGTCAAATTTAAAAGAACATGCTAGTATTTTTCAGTTGGGTTATCTGTTGATTTGGCAGATGGCAACGAGTTCAGTAACAATAAAGCTAGTTGGGAATGCATGCCATTCGGAAGTCTAGAACAGCTTCGATAAATCTGAAGTTTCACGAGAGGCTATCTGTAACTTCCCGTCACCAGTATCCCCCAAAGGTATAAATAGACGTACGATGTATTGTATGACAAAGGACGCCATTATTTCTATAAAAAAGAAGTTTCAAATAACAAACATGTACTCTAATTCTACTTTTCCGATGTTATGTCATGTCAGTCACTTTGTCAATAAATATACAAGGTAATCATCATTATACAGGTAAAAAAATATACTTATATTTTCCCCTATATAAAATCGAGAGGGTGGCGTGCGCGTGCCCTTTTTAAAGAAGGCAGTCTGTATCTGCATGAGGAAATTTACTACACATGAAAAATTATGTAATTTATTTTAAAAGTAACACTAATGATAATAAGGCTCAATTTGATTCTGCTTATTGTGCATATCCATCAAGCGTAGCATACCTGTCACCCCTCGTTTATGTTGAATGGATTGATCAAAATGTATGAATGAACGATGAATGTTTGTGTGACTGAACACAGACGGCTGGTGACATCAGACAACAGTTTTTCGTTACAAATTGCTGATTGGATAATTCTATATGAGCCACTACCAGTATAGGGCATTATCACTTATATTGATTGCCCTGTTATCTTAAAGGATTATCTCGTAATATTTAAAAAAAAATCATATCCTCGTTACTTATAACTTCTTTGACATTCGACTGCATAGTTAATATTTTAAGTAATAGTAAACAGATTAAAAGTGTAAAGGTGTAAAAGTGTTGTAAATTTAAAGGGATTAGCAGTTAAGGATTACACTTTTAGAGATAAGGTAAGAGTTTCATAGTACGGTACTAGATAACACTTTTAGATCCGGTGTCCCCTCGAGTCCAGTCGTTCGGGACAAACGTTACGGCAGGAGTTTTCAACCTGAGGGTAATTTTCCCATCGATCAAGGACCCTGAATGGGTTATAGAAAGAAAGGGGTTGAAAAACCCCTGTGATACAGGTTGTGTTTAAAATTATGCACTGTTAGGAGACGAAAAGCAGGATTTAAATCTGTCGTCCTCACAATATTGCGCTCATTGGATCCAGTATAAAAACAGAAGAAAGCAGGACGAAATTTTCCCTTTAAATAACTAAAAAAAAAAAAAAATTCTGATCACAGTAGGGTTTATGAAGTATGCCAATTGATGTACAATAAACAACATTTTTTATACTCCTTTATATAACAATGAATTTTCTTTGAAAGGGATTTAGTCGTCTAAATATGTGCTCCGTCTTCATTAGCCCATAAGGTGCAGAAGAGTAGGACGTAAAACTCCATTCATTTCATTTCTAAATATGTGTTATGAAAATTGTTTAGTTTTGTTCGGTTTTCATTCCAATCACTTTTCAGCATTACAATATGTCAACGTGTGCTTATTCTTCCAGGCTAATATTTCATGCCATATGGACACACTGAAGAAATGTTACTCTAACTCAGTTTTGCAATGGTGCGTGCAACGCAGTTATTTGAACCTATTAAATATCCTAAAAAAGTCTTAAATCATTTCTTACATGATCTGAAAATATAATGTTGTTCTCCTGTTGTTCTTCCCCAGAATATTGGTCGGAATGCACCAAATCAGTTTATTTTTCAATTTGGGGGCACCATATTAAGTCATTTAACTTTACATGGCTAATATTATTATTATATAAGTAGGATATGATCACTTACATTTTCGTGTGAATTAAAACCACTTGAAATTCTTCCTTAAATAACATTTATCTGAGAATATATATTATTGAAATGTTTCTCACCTTATTGTTAGTGTGAAATATAAATATTTTCACAAGTAACAAATTCCGAATGACTCTTTATGTCAGAATATAAAGTGAAAATATGTGAAAGCGATCAGACCTCATTTACTCTTGTGTATCATTTATTTTAGTCTAGATTTCATGACGGTACTCTTCACTTACTGCTGTGAACCTGGAAGTGTAGAGCAATAGAATGAGGATATCACAGTATACCCCTCAGACTCCCCACTCCCCCCTCACAGTGCAATAACCGTCGCTTGCGCGTAAATCTGGAAGGTGAGTTTTTGTCTGCTGGAGCTCTTCTTCAGCACTCTTTCGCATGTTAATCTGGATTTCCAATTCCAATATTTTCTTTTCTTGCTGTAAAAGGTGAAACTTTTAAATGAATTGGGACATCTCAATATGAATATATCTCTAAATCTATGGAAGCACTCTTGGTCTTTGCCCGTACATCTGAGAGTTTTTCATTAAAATAATGTGTATGTTAAGATCGTAGAACCTTAAAATAGAGGGACGATTTGATGGATTAATCTCATTTCAAACTTCCGAGAGTTTTCGTATGTTGTAAGATTGTAGGTGCGAATTAAAATTATGATATCTCTTGGTAAAACATCGACATAGTCATATACTTATCTAGGATGGTTGTCTGAAGGGCATTAGAAGGTAAAGCATGAAATTGATAAAACTTTGAAGTAGATTGAGCCCCGAATTCTATGAGCCCACACCTGTCTCGTCAAGGTTGGTTGTAAAACATAATATATATTGTAACAATGTGCTTTATCTATCAAACGACAAGACATAAGTTACTATATATTGGTATGGTTTGTTTAAACTTTCTGACGACTTGGTTTATGGACTACGATATGAAAATTGAAAACATCAATGTTCAGATAGCATATTATAAGGGATAGATGAGGGTTTTAATCTTTACATTCGATTTTTATTCTTTGGTTTGCTTTTTCCATCAACTGTGTTTTTCAATAGCACGCTGTTACATTTTTCTTTCACTAAAACACATGTTGAAAAAATCATAACATGCTGAAGACAAAACTGCCATCCCAACACAAAGATTAACTATCTTGGAGATTAACAGTTTGTCAGGGTTGTGTCTGGATTCATCTTTGAACATGGAACGACCTTTCGGATTTTATCAGAGTAAACTCAGTATCATGCGAATCTACGTTTGGTTCTTTCGTAGAAATAACACACTCGAACGTAGCTCACAACCATTTTGAATCTACTTCGACTTACTCTTCAAATCATACTTAAAGGCTTCGAATTGGCGTTATGATTTAAAGAAATATTAAAATATTAGACCCTTATTATAATTTATTCAATCTTGGTAGTGATTCAAACTGGATCTGAACTACGTTCGTTACTTGTGCTATTTAAATGTAAGAACGTATGAACACTGTATATTAAACCACTCAACCAGTATTGCAATAGCATTAACTAAAAATTATCGATGAGTCGGCGAGATCAAAGATTATTAGGTCATATATGATGATGTATAGTGTCAGGTTATATCAATAGATACTATAAAAATTCATTTATCAAACAACTGAGTATTTTTAAATTTCACTGCGTTGGTTTGTACCAACCAACAAGTTTATTTCTGATAAAGGGGTGTTGATGTATAAATATCGTTGATAATTTTGATTAAAGTTGATTAAATATATATAAACTATCCGTTATGTAACATAAAACGATTTAGACAACTGCCTGTCTTTTCCGGCAGTTTGCTATTCATATCATGCAAATGCCACGATGATATCATTAATATCTGGTTAAAAAACTGAAACTTTATTGAATTGTAGAAGAATTGTAAGTCGAATATGCATTCTGTAAAGAAGTACGGTGTGCTGAAGATACAGGCCTTATGCTCATCAAGAAAACATTAGCCCTTTAAATGTATTTAGAGGTTTTTAACGGTTGATTTTGTTTAATTCATCAATTTATTAAATCAAATTAATTCAAGCTCGAAAAGAAGATTGGATTTTTAAATTAAAAATATCTTTAACTGAAATGAACTTGATTGATCTTTTCATAAAGTTTTAAAATCAATGACAAATGGGATTTTAGTAACACGTGTATATCAAAATACATTGTATATCAGAAAATGATATCACTTTTAAAATTTCACAAGCGTTTGATTCTTTTGAAGCGATGTTACCTACCATTTATGGCAACAATTATAACCGCGACGACATACTGCAACTTACTAATATTCAATCTTGCTGAAAAGTGAGAAAGTTATTATCAGCTGCCCATATTCATTAACCAAAAGCTGAGATGGAGCTGTTTGTCTCACTCTTCGGCTTTTAATTGGCTTTTAAATAATTAGCATTGGGGACATATTATAGGCATTTTTAGCTACATATCAATTCGATATCAAATATAGGAGAACATCAAACGTGCAGAGTATTGTATTGCATTTCTTTCATTTAATCTTATTCCATACCGATTCCTTAGTTACCCCAATCCTATCATTTGGTACATTGTACTAATGTCCGTAAGTGTACCAGTGAACGCCATGTGGGTAACTGAACTGCAGAAAGACATTGCTCGTGGTGAGGGTTATCGGGGTGTTTAGTGTAGAACAGACGTATGAAGAGCCGAAAAACTGTGAATTTGAAATTGGATTGAATGTTATAGGTTTAAACATACAAAGATGAATATATTATTTCATACTTATATTACAGTATATTATATACATACATATCACAGAAAATAAATCGTAATAAAAGCGGTACATTATTTATCCATAGTAGTTTTTCATTAAAAAAAAACTAATATGTATGATCATACGCATAAAAGAAACTGGTTAAGTATAGTATTGGAAACAGTATATTTTCTGGACGATGATATGCATGATAACTGACAACACATTGACAGTTTTCAAATCAATATATATTTATTCATTAACCGCATATATTCATGGAGACATTATCTGTTTAATAGGTATTTATATTGTTATATTCATAGTATTTCTCATTTGGACAATTATTTTCCAGACAATTTAACACGATGTTTCGAATGTCATCCAACACATTATATGACACTCACAAAATAGACACACAATTCCAAACTTTTCTATTTGTAAGCTATACATATCTGTATTGATATAAAAAAGACCATTACCAATATATTAATTTTTTACACTTCAGTTGTTTGAGACCTGTCGGTTTTGAAATACTGAACAGAAGTGTAAAATTGATGACTATTTAAAAAGTCGTTATTAGTATCCATTACTCTAGGTATCTCTGTTGGTATCAGCATCCCCTGCCGAGCCCCGTCTCCCATAACGGTAAGATGAAAGAGCTACCTGTAATTTGCAGGTCAAGATGACCGTGTGACTTCCTGATTGTTTATATTCAATATTTGACTGTAAAGAACTATTTGGGAGATTCGATGTTGATTGTTAATGAACTGTAGGGCGTTTGTTAAATTCCATTAGCGACCTATGTTTAGAAGCCGCATGAAGTCTTTCAAGAACTTGTTTCGGCATGACAGGTAACTTTGGGCTTTATGAAGTCTAATACAGAGTTATTTTATATAGTTATTTTAAATACATGTAGTTATTTTAAGCACCAGGTAGAGTTTACTTTAACATGATTCTAGTTGATATATCATAATACACTTAAATTCAATTAGTTTCCCTTGTTGGATGGCAATAGAAATGCTTTCACAGATCTCGTTCCAATACGGTGCAGATAAGGTGGAGAAAAATCCTATTTTGGACGGTTTGCTGTGATATTTGTATGAAAGGAAAAAAAATCCCACTATAAAGTGGTCATTGGCCAAACCTTTTGGCATTGACGTGACCCATTATCCACACCCAGTAGCAGCTGGAGATTAGACCCCACGACCATTCTTTGTTGGACGAAACCAAGCAAACGTCAAGACTTCAAGACCGTCCCCATAAAACGTAATCATTTCACGATTGAATACTACATTATGTCGTAAAATATAACACGATATCTGCATATGTTTAAAAAAAATTAAATGTTTTGAATGATAGAAAGTAAGATTAATATTTTGTTTAAAGATCTTATCTTAGAGAACGTCTGTTGATCTTTCATATTATACTTAAATGGAAGACTAGCGTAACTTTAAAAAGATTCTGAAACTTCAATTGATATTGCCTCAGGCATAGACTTGTATCAATTGCCTGTGTATTTGGTACATAATATATCAGCTTAATGTTCTTTAGAAATGCAGTAAATATAATCCACTGCAAAAATTACGTTATTGTAACAGTTTGAAAGAAAGAAACTGAAAAAGTTCGAGCTAAAACGTTTTGATTTTCATCTGGTTCGGAAAGGTCATTTTGATGCTCGTAATCTGATGTACAATTCAGAAGGTAGGAGAAATAAGAGTTTGTCCAGGTTAAGACACCCTTCCCTAACCTACAATTATTTGACACCCCTCAACCTAATGATTCACGCAGCCGCAAACAAGACTTAAGCCTGGTTTTTCTCGATATTTTCTATATATTTTTAGGTAATACCTAATACAGACTTTCTACTTCTACGCCTACGATATTTGGCATTTCAAGAAATTCTACCTATATAAAATTTTGTTAGTAGATTATCAGATAGTCGCGCTCTAAATACTTGTAATATAGAGGTCACGTTTTACATCATTGAGGTTTTAATCCAGATCTTATAATTTTTTTCATGTCTATGGGGTCATGAGGTGAGAAAAATTTGTAATTTAAGAATATTATATCGGTAACTTTATATAATTATGTTTTGAGATATATTTTAGTAATTTTCTTATACAAGGTATTCTGGACGAGTAAGCATACTAATACTTGAGTTCTTTTGTTACGCCAGAGCTGCGATTCGACCTTTGTCCAAAATGAGTTTTTAGGTTCACGTCTTGGGCTAAAATTTGTACAAATTGGCTCCGTTTACGAAATACTGCACAGTCGACAAGGCGGATTGTTTTCGATTTCACTAAAAGTCGTAATTGACATATGTCAATAAAACTACAGTAGCCCCTTTTATTGATCAATACGGAGTCAACAAGGGGTCAAGTTTAGAGGTTTATAGTCTTAAATTGTTGTTACTTTAAACCTGCTTATGATTGTGGTAACTAAATGAAAACTATTCTCTCTCGACGGGTTGTGTTTAATGACAAAGTAAGGAGTTATGAGGCGTATTACTGATATTAAGGACATTAAAAGGCCAAAATGTCACAGCACTCCTTTCAAAACCATTACGGACAAGGAAACTCTTGTCATCTGACCATTTCTTTGAAAACCTCCATCACTTTTCTAAAAAATGTATAAGTATCGGGGACACTCATGCCATCAATTTTTCACCATTTCAAATTTCAATCAGACGCTTGTAGTTTCTGCAATTCCAAAATGTGCATGACGTCCTCAAACAATTTTAGTGGCATTGCAGAAAACACGGACGAAATTTCGAATGGTGCAAATTGATGTTATTAGTGTCCCCGATACAAATACAATTTTTTGAGAAAACATTTTCACCATCTGTTAGTCTAAACGAAACATATTGCAATATTTGAAGCTATATTTGTCTGTATATAAACAGAATCTGCTCAAAATTTAAATACATAAAAACATATCTTTACTATAAAACAACTACATATTTAAGCGATAATAGGTCTTAGCATACACATAAAATTTTTGTTCTCAAGAAAGGTCAATATGAGTGTATATTCATCAGGGAACTTAGCTGATGCCATAAAGTAACAGAATCTCTTAAAATCTTGAAAACTCGCAAAACTAAGTCATTTTTGAAAAACGCTTAATCAATTTCTTAAACGTTTTTCAATAATCAAATGCATCTTTATTGTTAATTACTTAGTTTTTGGGATATTTTTTTTATGTTATTTATGGTAGCAGGTATATTTATTGATGAATAGATCTCTTACTGACCAAATTCAAAATTTTCCAATTTTATGTTCATTCTAAAACCTATTACCCCTTTAATATATCATATTATAGCGCTTTTTTTTCATTTTTCAAATTTTAAGTGTGATATATTGTTCACTTGCTTACGAAGATAGGGTTGGTATTTAAGGTAGAAATTTTGACGGTGATAATTGAATTTCTACGGCTGACTATCTCTATGTACTACCTTTTAAGTCACAAGCATTGTTCAGTTGTGTAAGCTCGCTAAATGTAAATAATGATATTTTTTACAGGACTAATTCAGTATTTACCCATTGTAAACTTTGATCTGAGGTAAATACACAATGTGTTGTAAAATTTTAAAGGAAACGTAAGATTAAAGATGAAGTTTACGTTTTACAAAAGAGCTGCTGTTCATTTCATCTGCTATTTTGCCTAATAATGCCGCATTACAGCATGGCAAAAGTTAATGTTAACAAGCAATGTTGTCTACACAGATATTTCATGATGAATGCGTTTTATTCCTACAGCTGGATTTACCAATATTGAAAAGGGAAGCATAATATGCATCTTTTCGCCTTTTTTCTTTATGCAGTGAAATTGTGGAATACTGCTGTCATGATATAATATAAACGCTGTTTTATTTTTCTATTTTGATACTTAATGTATTCTTAACATCGCTTTCAAAAAAATTATAAAATACAGCCGCCGCTGTAAATTTGAAAAGAGACAAGGTATTCAAGGAGTGTTACTGTTAATCCATTGCTCGTGAGCAGTAGTGAAGTAATCTCATTTACATATTATAATATTAGACCTATACCTGACATTTTAAGTATG
Organism: Nipponacmea schrenckii; assembly: GCA_030562195.1. NCBI lineage: Eukaryota > Metazoa > Mollusca > Gastropoda > Lottiidae > Nipponacmea > Nipponacmea schrenckii. The sequence goes on along the minus strand of CM060199.1, from coordinate 11,959,584 downwards.
CATAGACCATAAAGATGATACTACAAACAATTTCAACGTAGAAATAACTTTAGAAATGCAAAATATTTTTTCTAAAAGTACCCCAAAACACTAAACGCCTTGTTCCAAACCTCCATTGCATTTAGAGCTTAGTACTAACTTTCACAATGCCAAGCTAGTATACGAACTTTGTACTTTTTTCACAATGTCAAGCTATAACATACTTCATAATTACCATCACAATGCCAGGCTATAAAGTTCTTCGTACTTATCTTTACAATGCCAAGTTATTACGAATTTAGTATTATCTTCAAATGTCAAGCTATAACAATTAACTTCGTAATGACCGTCACAATGCCAAGCTATTACGAACTTCGTACTTATCTTCACATATTATGTCAAGCTCTCATAGTGCAGTTTCATTGAGTTATTGGCTCTGGTCTTCGCAGGTACAGGAATAGCATGTAGTATAACAGATATCAGACAATGAAATTTCAACCAAAGACCAGTTGGTACAGATGATCCTCAGATCTTCCGGATTCTAATCCTCCTGATGGCTTATTTCTTTGAATCGTTTGTCAAGGTCGTAATATTGAATATTTGAAGGTCAATAGAACAGAAGGCAGCAAATATCTTTTTACAAATATAAAAAACTGCGACCCCTTGACCCTGTACTCAAAGAGGAATTCGATTGTTTGATTGTTTCAGTCAAGGGGTGTATTCGATTAGCTGTCAGTAAAAGAACAAGAGATATCTCATTAATTGAATTAATAATCATTGTATGAAACAAATGGACATGTTATTGACAGGTCCGGAGATAAGGCTATATTTTCTGTCATTATTGATTATAATTTGAATACTTCTTTGTAATATGATGTGTATGAAGAGTTCATTTGGCAGATTGAGGATAAAATGGTCATACTTGTATTTGCATATCTTTTGTTCTATGGCCTTCGTCTTGTATATGTTTTTTTTTTCATATCTTGATAGCAGATTTCCTATCTGATTACAATATAAAAAGAAGGGCACAAGGACAAAACGACACATCCAGATTTGAATTTCCATAATGTCTCTCTTACCGCAGAAATCAAAACTTTGGTTCAAAACCCCAACAAGCATGGTCCCAATTTACATTTAGAAATATCACACTTCAGAAATGCCCTTGACAAACATCAACACCAAGTATGTGCATAGCATTTAACTAATTCGATAAAGAAAAAAACAAATTAAATTTCCACAGACTCTTTCAACAGAAAAAAAAAATCTATTGAAAGAGGGCGGAAATTAAATTTGTTTGGTTTCAATGTCGTAACATTTAAAACACAATATTTATTTTCCTCCTCGACTTTGAACCGACGTTTTGTTTATTTGTTGTTTTGTCTGATGTTAGGTCAATAAACTGTTTATTTTGTTCAAGTTTACACTGTAATAGGCCTACAGACGATAGTTTTTTAAGTTAAATAGGTCACAACTCAACTTTCAATGTTTTTTTCTTTATATGAACGTATTGCGTGGGTGGCCGGTCTTTTATTAAAAATAAAACTCTTTGATGACTGAAATAAGAAATAAAAGGATTGGTAGGCAGAACCAGAAAGGAAATTGGATACAAAATTAGATACCAAAATAACATTATTAGCTTTCTGAAAGAGTTGACAAATCCAGTAATGGTATGGCATAATGTGTGTCACAGTGTCTTAAATGAAAAAAAGTGGATAAAAAAAGAGGATTGACAGAAACTGAAAGGAAATTAGATGCAAAATGAAATTACCAAAATAACAATATTGGCTTAATAAAGTTCTAGTTAACAAGCCCAGGTGTCGAACGGCATCGGGTGTTTCCCTTCTGTTTTGAAGTTTGCTTTGTATATTATTTTCATTATATAAGTCGAGACAGTAGACGTCCTATATTTCATATTTTAGTCTATTTAGTTAATCTTATCTAGACTCTATTATTAAATCAGTTTATTTAAGCTTCTTTTAAAATACTTGACTTAATTTATAAACCACTTAACAGCATATTGTCTCTAAACATATTATCTACTGTCTACTGGGCGACTTGCTTACATAAATCATACATACTAAGCCTATACGACTTTACCACGACTCTTCAATTACAGGGAACCTCTGTCCCAAAATCCCAATATCATTTATGATAAAGCCAAATATGATGGTTAACGCATGTCAATTAAAATAACACACGAACGTTGTTTATAACCATATTGAATCTCTACCTCGACTTAATCAGTCGGTTCAATTATTCATATTTCAAGCTAATTCTAAGCCTTTAAAGGTGATCTGAAGACTCCGATGAATAGTGTAGTCTGTTATGTCACCATACGTACTTTCATAGAACCATTAAAAGATTTGTAGACTTCAGATAGGAGGTCAAATGCTGAAGTGTTGACACCCAAACTAAATGCTTTTTCTTGAATTTCGGAAAAGCTTTAAATAGGTTCCATGAGTAAATTGCAGTGAGAATGGACAGGATATCTCCTAACATTGTCAAACTTGACCTTTTAGATTTTGTAAAGTTCACCATCAAGGCCAATGAGTCGAAAAATTCTTGACTCGTCTGTTAAAAGGAGATTGTTTCTCTTAGGGTATTAGTGAGAATTTGTTTTGGGATTACAGAAAATAGTTTCTAGACTGTGGTTAATATTATTTAGATGGTTTTACAGCATAATTGAACAAAAAGCACAAAATTGGAAATAACAGGGTGTTTGGAATACAGTTTATTGATATTGAAATTGAGCCCTAACCTTCATGTTAGCGAGCCAGTGATACAACGAATGGGAATGGGACAATTAGGTGAAGCCAGAGGGTGCTCATTTAAAGTCGATTCAGCAATCAGCGGCAATTGAATAACTAATCCAGAAAATCACTTGGACCCCCGCCACACTAATTCTTCTTACTAGTCAATTAGATATTACAATAATATAATACATTTATCTGGGATTTTAAAGTCGGGATCATCTGACTGAGATATGGTGAAGATAAAATCAAATAGTATTTAGTTATAAACTATTTATCTCTCCCAGTAAGGATAAGTCAGGTAATATCAGTTTGGAGAAGTATACGTTTCTGATTATCTGAACTTCTCGTAGCAGTTTCCAAATTATAAAGAGGACTGGCTTATCATTTTATGTATTCTATCGTTGAATAACTCTTTTCCAAGTATCCACAAATGGAATAATATACTGTTCTGTGAATTATTCTGCAATGTAGACGTACTATCTATATGAGGCATACAGGAATTAATTCCAATAGCAGCTGCTGCCAGGATCATGGAAGGGAATGACACAGCTTGACATGACACACCAACACATCTCAGATTCCAAAGAGATCAGAATTCAAATACAGAAAAAAATGCAGTCAAGACCCTCAACTCAAATGTCATTTAAGAACAATTTTCCATGTAATTCACACCAGAAAGACGTTCTATAAAAAATAAATCTAGCTCTCACCCACTTTTTAACTCGGATTATCCTCGGATTTAAAAGGTGATACAAATCAACAATATAATCCGAAATAATCTAAATAATCTGTGATGAAATCAACCCAAATCTGAAAGAGATTATTGTTATATTATTTTGTAACCTAATCGTAACTATTCTCGACACGTTTGTAGTTTAAACTGGATATAGGGATTACCTTACCAATTTGGGACAATTTGCAATTTAAGACGACCGGTTATGAAATGCGTTATTAAATAAACAATTCAATATTCAATGGTCCTGTTAATACGACCACATCTCAATCAGGCATGTGTGCCATTTCATTTGACACTCATGCCTTTCTTTCCCCCAAATCTTCTCATATTAAATGAGTGTTAACTTTGCACGAAGGATGTATGTGAATACGACTAAATCTTGATCATAAAGGTGTTACGATAAATAAGAGGTATTTGTAGAAAATTGTCCCTGAGTCATCAACTTATTGTGCACATAGATTTGAAAAAGAAATCATATTTTGTGTTAATGGTCGTATAAATGTAATCCGAGATTCAATGGTCAATGTAACTTAAAACTGTCGAATAGGCCACAGCTTAAGTTACATAAACTCTTTTATCAATGTCCACCTGAATATTATGTTTACCACAGTGTCTTTTTCTGGAATAGTTCATGTCAACTTTTGCCGGTCCCTACAGTTCTGGGTGCTCATAATAATCCATCTACTACAGAAGAATTCCCATTGAAGGTGCAAGAATCAGAAGGAATTTTCCAAAGCATGACATATCGTCTACAATTTCCTTTTCAGAGCAGTAGATTTGACTTGACATGGCCATCTCTTGTCAGTGATGGACTAGGCTACAATGTAAAAAGTTAAGGATTGAAAATTTGAAACTTTTCGACATAATAACATAAGGTTTTAGTGTCTCATAAAGTTAATGATGGAGTTTTTCAGAAAGATATACTCAGATCTCATCAGAAATTCAGATTTTATGTTTACCACATTCGTCAATTCTTTAAGTTATCCTCTACGGTGTGTATAAAAGTACTTAATACAATAATTCTATATAATAATATCTTTATCTAGTTCTATTGTAGTCAATCACTGCCCAGCACACCATAATTATATACAGTTTTTATTTTTTCATTGACCACATACAGACCCGTTGCTGAACGGCTTTTTTCTTGACTTCTAGAGAGAAACAGAACTTGATTCAATTTTTGAATGCTGTAATGCTATTGCATGAGTTTATGCAGTGTATGTATGCCATAGTCTGAATGAAAAAGTCAAATTTGTTGGAAAGACAGAACTGTTTTTTGTGTGTTTATCCCCTTATAACTCCGTTAAATGTGATCTGAAGAAATTTCCATTGATAATTCTCAGTATAATAGCAAATCATTGTTGACACAAAAATAGCAAAAGAATCCAAATTCGATAGAAGGGACTGAATGTAGTGTCCCACAGATTATACACAGATCAACCTTGATGTTTGATTGAGAGCCTATGTACGGGGGTGTATTGTTTATTATTGTTTATCGAACTACAACTCAATTTAGGGTTTCGACAATAGAAAAGATCCTCGACAAGAGCGTCACTCGACCTCCATATATCTACAAGGGTACTCCGCCCCTACATATATTTTTTTATGTTTTCATTCACTTAAATATAATCTGATTATCCAAGTGGAAAATTAGATGAAAGCGAAAATGGGAAAATAGTTTGGATGTCCAGTGGAGAGGCAAATCTAGGCAATGTCCTAAAAGGGATATACTTGGTTTTGAATAAAAGTGGTTTTGTGGTAGAAAGAGAATTATTATAGTAAGGTCCACTTTCAAGAAAAAAAATTGTAAGGTCGATTAAGGGCAGTCCGAGATTTTGAATTAGAGCGTAAATCTATGGTCACGGTATTGATGTAACTTTTTGTGAATGTCAAAAGACATACTGGTAAACAAAATTAGATGTGTCTGTCGTATGTCAAGCTAGGACTATAGATTCAAATCATAGAGTCCTCCCAGCAGTAACTTTGTTTTTTTTTAAGATTCGCCTTCACCACTGTAGCTTTACAGAGAAACATTAATTGATTGGAATACTTGATTGAACACGAGTGGATTTACAGGTTTACCAGTGGGAGATATGGATTAAGGTTGATTAGATATCCTTGTTACATATTGAAAATCGTTTTTTTTATTTCGTTGTCATCAGAGGTTGCTATTTAATCGCTTTCAACTGGGACATTGTTATATTAGTGATTTTCGATAGATAGTTTATTTAGTTTTTTTGTATTGTGAGTGAATACTTGGACTACACCTATTTTCAGGATCTTACGGCTACTTTAAGTTTGTGTTCTGTTTGACTTAAGGTAAGTGTTATATCACCGAATCTATGGTCACCCACCTATTTGAAGCAATGCAATTCTAATAGCATAATATTGCTATTTATAAGAACTTTTAACATTTTATTGACTGCAATTAATTATTAGATAAGAATAATTTTTTTTAAACTTTTTTCATATTCGATGCATTTATACAATGAGTTACAATCCACCCACTAATTTACCAATTAGCATTTAAAACTGCATAAACAATCCGATTTGAAATGTTATATTTATTTAACTATAAACTATTCCAATTATTTGAATGCATTTTGGTTTGATTGAAATGCCTCAATACCCAATGAAGGTATCCTTTTTTTTCTCACAAAGCTATTACTACGATGTTAGCTTATTACCACTTTCAGGATCCTTGGTCGATTGAATAACCCCTTTACCTAAAAATCTTTAGTATTTTGTGAACCTTGTAAGTTTTTACCAGCTATCGTTGATTAGAAGACTGGATTCGTCGAATTAAATCTAATTGTTTCAAAATTATCTGCTAGACTACGAAGCGTCATTTTATGATTTTACTATTTTCCATCTTGAACCACTAGCCTTGGGATTTGACTTTCACTATACCAGTACAATTTGTTGTTCGGTATGCATACCTTTCAACTTGAATCTGCTTCTTATCTGCACAGGATAGTTCAATACCAAACATCGTGCGATAGGAAAGAAATATCGCCAGCTTGTCAATTTCCAACCGTGGAGGGACAATAGCATGAACTTGTGTACGTGTATTTAAAATTGAGATTGTAGGCATATTTCACTTAGAGAGTATGCAATGTAGATTTTGACAGATTAATTGACTAGTGTGACCTTTCCCAGCCCATGTCAACCTTTTAAAATCAACGTGTAATTGAGCATTTAATTTCTGTTATTATTATGTCATACTCAAGTCTCCTTTCAGTTATAATATTTATCTATTTTTATCGAATTCAGATACTAGCATAAGGTATATGAAGGACAATTGCCAAACTAATATCGTATAGGATTGCACTATTCGCTTGGGGTACAGAAACCAAACTATTCCTTTAAGACACACAGTAATCGAAGTATATGTGTAAAGTGATCTCATCCTCTAAATATTCGCTAACATTAGTACAGCTGGGTTTAGAAATCAATCTTTTATAATTATAATATCACTTTAGAAGCAAAGGATTATTCTAAGACATGCGGTCACTATTCCTGAAAAGTTAAAGTTGTTGAATTTAATGGTGTATTGGTGCTGATGGTCCCACATGAATATTACACTTATGTTACCAATAATAGAAATTTGAAGGAAATTTCAATTATTGTCATTAAGCGTTTCTTAACTGTGCACTTATGACCTAAGAAACAACAAAAATATAAAAATACCTTTATAGTGCAAACATATTATACCATCTCTTCATTTCGTTTTGTATAATTGCAATATTTGTATAAGATTATAAAGAAATGAACAAAACTATCTTCCAGTTTGAAGGGTCCTTTAAGGGCCTATTATGTTGATGTCCCTATTTAAGAATAAAAGGCGTATACAAAGATATAAAGTAGGCCGTTTAAAGATTTTCTGTGTTATAAGTTGTCATGTTAAATGCTCGGCTCATTTAACAAGCTCAATATTGTGTGTATACTGTTGCTGGCTCACATGGTTAGTGAGGTGATTATAGTAGTAATTGTAAGAACTGTTATTTCTAGTGTAATATAATATGTCAAATATATATCTTAGTCACTAGGCAAACCAATAAATTTTGAATAGGGCACAGACATTGTTTGAGGGTACAGGAATTCAGATATGAGAGAGCGGGTGCTACCACAAAGAGTTCCAATTTTTTAAATATTCGCACCAAAAAAAAAAAAAAAAAAAACACCAAACACTTTTGCCAGAAACAAGTCGTTCTCGAGGCGATAAATTACAAAACTTCTATTTTAACTTGAAAGAGGACCTCAATTATTAGGGCATGATATATTCTTGAGCTGCATCTTCGTCGGCTATAAGGGCTGGTGATATTTGAAATGAAAATTGTTACATTTAGTCAAGTAAATCCATCCGTTACAGATATTATACCATTGACTACAGTATTTCGTTGCAGTTGGTAATTCTAATACACTTCAACACCACAGACGCAATTTTCTAAAAGGAGATGGACGTCTGCTGATTTTTTCAAATCTAATAAGAAACAGTTTTGTCTACGTTTAAATAATTTAAATATTGCTTTTTTCCAGATCATTATTGAAGAATCTATCAAGAGATGATTTTATGACAGAGATTCGAGAATTAACATAAATATTAATAAGATATTCCAAAGTGAACCGAATTCGGTCAGTCGAGGTGGTGAGGTGAAATGGAATACTCATGGATAATTCAAACTTTTATACTGATTACAATAGCAGCTCATATACAGGTTTGTTTTTATTTTCTATTTCTATGGGCGACTTACGGTAATCCATTGACTCATTTCCAAAAAAAAACCCCGACTTCTGGCTCCTTTTTAGCCATCAAGGGTCATCAATGGTCTTCTTCCTCCTGTTTTCGTATCTTCTTCTTCAGCTTGTACCTCTTCTTGTCAATTCAATAATTCTTCTTCTCTTATTTCTTATGCTCCGTCTTCGCCTTCTAGGCATTAAACAGAGTAAGAGTAATAATCTGACATTGTGAAAACTGGCCCAATGACAATGATAACACGTTTCCAATATTACAAATAGAATGAGGGAATGTCCTTAAGTCAGTCACAAAAAGTACACACTTTACATTCATTTGTAAGTGGGAATTATCTCATACATTGTGACTTTATAAACAGCTTTCTTTATTGAAGACATTCCATAACGCAATAACATACTAATATGCCTTCGAGACATCGGGACAGTCTGATTTAAAGATATACAAAAGGAACGTAAAGTCTAGGTCTAAAATAGATCTATTGAGCCTTCAATGTTGGTATTTATATTTTAAGACATTTTAAGACAGAATGTGTATAGGAGAGCTACCTTGTAGACTTAAAGCGACGATGCGTGTTAGATATTTTACATTAATACCCTTACTGGTAAATCATTACCCAAAACATTACCTTTAATCTGAAGATGTCGAGAATCTGAATAGAATGAAAGGTCTCCTGTTCTTGTCTTGACCTCGTCTGACCCTAAAACATTTTAAAACATCGTCATACCGTCCTAAGGTTTGTTGTCCTTGCCAATCATGTTGGAACGTCAATTATTTTGTTACTGTAAAATGTTACCGGACATGATGAAGAAAACTTTCTACTACTCTTTTCTACCAGTCGTTACGAAGGATAGTTGGGAGGGGTGAGGATTGGGATGGGGAGACTTCAAATTCCCACGTAGCCTGAGAATTTACCCCATATGCAGAAAAATATGATGATAAAAATACTTCCATTTCTTTTTTAAATTTGATGTCTGTCATTATAAATATCCCGAGTAGAGTAGATCTCTATTGTGTTCTCAGACGACCCCCTATCGGGTTCTAATTATAAGGAGCTAAATTGTAAATCAGCGAAATGTCGAGATATACTATTAGAGGTATTATAAAAAGCTAATAAACATCAGAGTAAAGGAATAGATAAGTAAATATTACGTGAGGGATGTAAAGATATTAGTAATTCAAATATTGTAATCTTGGGGCTTGATATAGTAAGTGTTGGTGGTTGTGTCTAATGGCCAATAATGGATAGTTAAAGTAAATGCCAACAGAAACACGAATTTGTTTCCCTAAACTAAAAGTTTTTAAAACTCCACATGATAACCTTAATAGTTTTATAAACATCAGTCCTTGTCACGGTTCTTTTTTCGTCGTTTATTCGCTTTTAAGTGCAACTTAGAATGACCTTATATCAGATTTAGACCTACTCACAATAACGAGGCTTTATTAAATTATTGTGCGCACTCAGCAGTTATTTAATCCTCTATAACACAGGAATGTCAAACATAAATTCATATTTTTATTTCCCCTTATTGTTTATATTTTCAATTAAACTGTAACTAAATATATCGTACTAAACCTGGGGTTAAATAGCGGTGATATCAAAGATTAGTTCAAGTACACTATTATTTAATTTACATGGTATAAAGTGCAACCATTGACACATTCATTGAATCAATATTTGAATTTTGTATTTATAAAAGACTATAATACTTTCCCTTTCATATCTGTGAATGGAATATAAAAAAGGTATTAGTTGTGCTCATTTTTAAGAATTTTGTGGTGACACATTTGGGACATAATAAGTTGTAAGGATTGAAACCTTTTTCCTTTAGTGGGTTAGAGGGATTCTAGTTATTATTTAATGATCTGGTGAAATTTATTACTTTATATCGGTAATTATATGCACTAGTTTTGACTGCTAGCTCGATGGTTTCCGACTAAATTGTCCATGTTTGTAGTCACCAGTAACATCCCTTTACCAAAAAACGTCTCTTCCTGAATGTTTTGCATTTTTAGAATAAGAGGTTGCGGTGGTTAACTCATGTGGATTCTATCAGTGATAATTAAATTTGAGTGTTCGGTTATGTCCTTCTTTACATTGTCTACATCATCATTTACCAATTCATTTCTTTAAAAGATTGATTTTAATACGAATAGCTTGGACTAGATTTTCAAAGTCTTATCTATAGTAATCCTAGCTCACTGGTTGATGAACTGTCCGTGTCTTAAAGGCACGAGTTGCCTTTCATCATCATTTCATTTATACATATGATAATAATATTTAATATATATTTATATTAAACAACACACCAGAAAGTGTGTCCTTAAAATGAAATTTAGAACCCTTTCTCTCGGAATATTCCCTGGTATATGGCTTTATATATCATACAAAGCCTCGGTCGAGTTTTAACCTACATGTATTCTAACACTCAAGGATAGAATAGTCTCGAAAATTCATGCTGTAGGGTTAGCAGCTTTTGGCCAACCGACCAGTGACTTTCCTCAACCTACCTGTATACACAATTTTCATTGGATTGACAAACAATAATTAAATGTTTTTGTAATCGAATGAGTCTGAACACCTCATTATACCCGTGACCGGTAATATATATTTATTTATATTATTCCAGTGCCGCGACAAAGGAAGATGGGAAGATTGGGGACAGTATTCCTCCTGTTCCAGAACCTGTGGAGGCGGAGTTCAACAGAGAAACAGACGTTGTGTACGAGGAAGGTAAGCGAGCTATAAATTTTAAACACCTCAGATGTATAATATGATAGCCACCATAGACTTATGGCGGGGGAAAGCGGCAAAAACCTAATGCTATGTAGAAATGTCTAATTCAAAACACAAATGTAACATAATGCAATACATAATGCCTATAACGTCTAATACAAAAGACAAAATACATGAAACTTCTTATACATAATACCTCATACGTCTAATGCAAAAAACAAAGTACAGGAAACCTCTATTACATAATACATATAACCTCTAATTCACAATTGATTTTACAACCTGAAACATCTACCATAGCATTAGATGAAATATTTACTTAACATTAACTACATATCTTTTGTAATATCTTTATTTAGGTCAATGTCGAGGTCAATTTTTTTTCTAATAGACACAATAATTTTTCCCAAACTAAGGCGAGATAACTTTTATTGTTTTTATCAAAATCATTATGGAATTGAAACGAATGATAACAAATTTAGCTTACAAACTTGAAAGTAGGCAATCCATGGAGTGTGTTGCTAGAGAACTAGACATGGTGTCTGGTATCTTGTCAGAGGTATCGATGATGTTTGAACACCCTCAAATAGACCATGCCATGGAATCTTTGTCTTCTGCATCTGATCTTGTGGATAACATGGTTCATCAACAACAAGTGCTTGATGAAGCAGAATCTTTTGGAGTAGACCCGACGTCAGTGTACGGGAAAACGGGCAGACCAAAGATTGACATACCATTGAGCCAGCTTGAATTTTTGATTGATTGCAATTTCAAGCAGAAAGATATTGGGGAACTCTTTGGAATAAGTGTGAGAAAATTAAGGACAAGGCTTTCTGAGTATGGAATCCAATATGACAAGAAGTTTAGTACAATATCTTATGAGGAACTTGTAGTAAAACCAGAGCAGATATTAATCAACCATCCTGATGTTGGTTATAGATCTGTGAGGGCACACCTACTTGCTGATAGAGAAAATTTTCAAGAAATAATGTTTGTGAATCTGTGAGAAGGTTTGATTTAGAAGGATGTATATTGCGACGTCTGACCGTTTTTAAACCAAACCGAAGCAAATATAACGTGAGAGCGCCAAACTCAATATTTCGACCTTGACATTGACCTAAATAAAGATATTACAAAAGATATGTAGTTAATGTTAAGTAGATATGTCATCTAATGCTATGGTAGATGTTACAGGTTGTAAAATCAATTGTGCATTAGAGGTTATATGTATTATGTAATAGAGGTTTCTTGTACTTTGTTTTTTGCATTAGACGTGTGAGGTATTATGTATAAAAGGTTTCATGTATTTTGTCTTTTGCATTAGACGTTTTAGGTATTATGTATTGCATTATGTTACATTTGTGTTTTGAATTAGACATTTCTACATAGCATTAGGTTCTTGCCGCTTTCCCCCGCCATAGACTGAGTCTTACTTTTACCAACGCTATACATAGTGGTCAGATTATTACTTAACGTTGCTAAGGTTGGTGCCTCAGTTCCTTATGAGTGATCCCACATCTTTGAAAGATGATAGTAATTTCAACATTTCATCTCATTAAATGGTGAATAGGGTCTTTGTTCGTAAAAATTTAAAACAAAAGAATATCCCGGGTGAAACTGTCTAAAATCTTTTAGAAAAAAAAATCTCTTTGATTCACTCTCTTGGATGATGACCAACTATCACATAGTGAATTTATTACCTTTAAAAATAATGACCATTGTTTACGACCCTGAGCTATATTCAATAATAAAATTACGGCACTGAGAAACAACGGGTTTACTGATTTCATTGATGATAATTCTGATAATAAAAAGGGTGTCGTGTTGAACAAATAAAAGGTTAAATTAAAACATAGATACGCAACATAAATTTTTATGTAAGATAAAAATACGATTTGACCCGTTTCGCTCTAATCATCAATTTTATTACGTTAAAATTTTTACTATTTTTACGTTTAGTAGTAAAGTTCTCTCAGAATTGCTTATCTCATCAGTGTTTAGTTTCGTTTTGAATTGATTGCTGCAAGATTGCTGGTTTGCTTTTCAAAGTATTGGTTGCATCTTTTATACAAAATACATTTATTATCATTTTACTTTCTCGAGAAATATGTCGGTTCGTTCAGCCTTAGTTATATATTTTAAATGAGATACTTGACAGTAGACGAATAATGTTTTATTAAATTCCTAAAATGAAAAATAGTTATGATAACTTTCACTTTATAAATCACAAGTATGACTGCTGAATGACCTTAAATAATTAGCAAGGTCACACTCGTTAAACTCCTATTATTTTTATAACATCTTGAAGGTTGATTTAATAAAGTTGACATAAGCGAAATAGAATTTGTTGATATTAATTTTTTATGCTATTCACATTAAAGAGGGTTTGCCATGAAAATTGTTGTAACAGAAGACTTGTAAAATATCCATCTTTAATATTAAATGCTTTTCTTAAAGCATGCTTATCCGTCTGAAAAACTACCTGTTGGTTTTAGAATGTCTGCATAACTTATAATGTCATTTCCGTGTGTCAATATGTCATTTTAGTGCAAGCACCCAATGACTTGGACCATTTAAATTTAATTGTTATTTCGTTTTATGACAGTTACTCATACCACAATTTCCATCCCTAAACGCAGAGCTGCACTGTCAAAGTGTCAGAAAGTACACACTAAATTTTATGTATACCTTTCCCAGTAATTATGTACAATTGAGAGATACTCCTTTTAATCATAACATAAATGTTTTCAAAGATCACAAAGACATGCTTAAATAAATATATTTAAGTAATCAAATGAATGCATTGAAGGTGCACTAATAGGTGTTTTTTTAGATTTATTAAATACACTCTAATGATGATGCACTTACCTTAAAGATAATGTTGATGATAATTTACTAGCGTCTGGGATTTTTATCAAGTGCATCCTAGGTTCCCATCCTTTTGGGATTCCCGTTCTTTTGGGCTTCTCCTACCATTTTGCAGGTCTGAAAGCAAAATGAAAAGTCCGATACACAAAATTGCAAAGCAAATCATTGACCAATTTAATTATAAGTAAAATCTTTTCTGGTTGTAGATGTAAATTTTCAGTAAGTGAGATGAGTAGTATCTGAACCGGAGATGCATGTTAGTATGTAAAACTAAGACGCTGCATTAACATCTTTATTGTTTCCTGTATCCTCATATACTTCATTGTGGTAATCCACTTCAGACCTACCCTTGTGCTTTTAAGATTAAAATATCACAAAAAGACACATAGGTTACATTGGCAGGCCCTTCCTCACCCAAATTCTCTTTGTGGATGCTTATCTAAGCTTGTAATAAGCCAACAGGGGGTATCCAATCCGCCTATTGGATTCTTTAAATGCCTTCAATTGGGTAATTGTAACGCGCATATTTCATTTCGATTAAATTCCCGTTTGTAATTTGAGTAGATTTCTTTATAAAATGTTTTTATTCAGAATTCGTGTTCATGTGTAAAATACGATTTTTATGTCGTCTAATTAGCTAAATTTTCAGCCCTCTTTCGCTATTTCATTTTTTTTTTTAAATAAGAAATGCTTAACATTAATTTGTTTTTCGTTTCCCTTGTCGACTTTTATTTATCTTTTCGAGTAAAATTATATCTAAAAATGAAAAACAAATGTTTCCCGGATAACATGGTATTGGTGTATAAAAAGTATAGCCTTAATGATATATGCCAATATGATATGATGACAATACTAGTCACTGTTCGATTTTAACGATATATCTTTGAATACTGTACATGTAACACAGTAGATCCATGCTATACATATTGCACATTACATACAATATTAACGATTCAGGGTTATATTATGTTATCTAGTGGGTTTGCTATCGAGAAATTATATGTTTATTTACATTGTTGATTTTTGGTTCAATGAAACCGTATAGAAATCACGATATCAAAGTCTTTGCCACGAAAATAGTTGGTTAAAAGACCATCACCTTTAAGTTGTATGTCCCTGTCATTGTCACATTAAAAATGTTACTGAAAAAAATAGTCCGAATTTCCTTAAACATTTGACATGATGTTACAAGAACATATTATGTTAAAGAACAATGGTGACTGTTTATTAAAAACACAAATATCTTCTTTCTTTTTTTTTCACATGAACAGAATAGTCCGAGAAAAATCCCTTTATTGTCTCTGATATATATCAAAATTGTAAGAGAGTTTCATTGGGGTCTTGACACATTATAGTGGTCAAACTGCAACCACTGCAGAAACCATTCCGGAAAATATTACCTGAGTTACCATGATTTACTACTCAGCGATATACGCGTTGCTAGTGTTGTGGACATTTCTCATGAAAGTGTTGAGGAATAACGTAATAACAAATTACTTTACAAATCGATTCTGAAGCTCTTGACAGCGGGTCAAGATTCTGAATCCTAACGTCCCATGATAATTTAAGCCATTCGATACAGGTCTCGAGGACTTAATTTAATTCCTCAATTCTTCTATATGTTTTCAAATTGAAAAGGAATCTAGCTAATCGTTATTTTCCTAGTAATAATGCCATCAATTCCGCTGCGAAGGATTTTTAATGTATGGCGACTGCATTGTTGTACAAAGTTGTAAATCTAGAAGGGGATTTTTTTGAGAAATACATGTAAACGAACCATCGTCTCAGAACGGTTCTTTAACATTTTAGGCTTTTTAGCCAACCCTCGTTATCTCCTTGATCAAAGACCGACGTCCAAGAGTCGGACAATAACTGCCTATTTTCTGGCTATTGTTCTGGTTTTTGACCACCTGTCGAGGCCAACAAACATACACTGTTCTTTTCACGTAACCCTCAATTCAGACATAATATATATTATTGTAAATATTTGAAAGTTGACACTAGAAGTTAAAAAGCTTGTTGTACAAGGTTCCGGTTTCAAATAACTTTATCATTGAAATATAATACTCATTGTAATAAAAAACGTGTTGTAATGGAACTAACTAATTAAATAGAGAAAGTAGACTGACTAGTGTAGTCTCATCAGATGATAGAAATGCATTCCATATTTCCATTATCAGTTGAATGTCTTGACCGATCGATCCCTTTTGTAGATGCTCTGGAAAACAGTTGTATAATTGTTTAGGAACAAAGCGTCAGACATTCACTATGAGAAATAATACGTCTATAAAATTGCAAAAGGGAAAAATAGGTGACCATGCCCCTTTAAATATGTAAGGCACTTTGCAGAACCTGTGATGCCACTTCAAATGACATGCCAAATCAAATGTTGACTGCTATGTGTGGAATGTGTAACCATACAGATGTAATGAATTCTTTGTGAAAATAGAAAGCACTTCAACTAGTTTCCCAGTATACTTGAAACTAGGTTTTTGCTATCTCACAATTCCTTTTTCCACCAAGAAGCGGGTTCTAGATAATGCGGTTTTATTGGTTAATTATAGAGTCATGACAATAGGAAAGTATTATGATTGATAAACTGCCCAAATCAATCTTAACATCGACAAATAACACAATCTAGATTTCCAGACACAACACAAAAGTCAACTAAATGCTTAATCTCTAACTAAATCCATTGTTTTAAGCAAAAGAACAATCAACTGTTGTCTGTATCCATCATGTTTGACAAATTACACGGATGGTGATATGTCACCTATCAGCAAAAGGACACCCAAGTTTAACCCAAATGAGATGAGAAGAAAAATACGCAAATTATTCAAATTCAGATACTATTCCTTAACAAATGGCAATAGATTGTAGCTTTAGCCTAGGAATTTGATTTCTATTAGTCTCAAGAATAATTTTGCCCAAATATTCAGATTTCACGCTTTAAATATCTAAAGATAAAAAAAATAGATCCAATTATATATCTGATGTTTGTTGTTGACGTTCATTCATTTAAAAGGTCTATGATTCTATGGATATGACTATTTGAAGCCTCAATAGACTTTCTGAAATCAGAATCAAGCTTATCATTGCCTGTTCATCTGAATGTTGTACCCATTCTAATGATGGATAGGAAATTAATAATCTTGTCAACTGAATGGTAAAATTAGCAGCAAGGGGTCTCCTGATTTTAACAATGGCTCATCGTTTCAACAAATTGTCCGTCATTTTAGTAACATTATAGGGGTATTTATTAGGTATTAATTGCTAGGTTTGTTGAAAAAATGGGAACTACATGGTATCTCGACTGTGAACAATGGTTGAACTGACATTTTATCGGGTCATTCCTCGTTTTTCATTTATTCAATTTGGGCAATTGAGCTTTTAATAATAGAAGTATTTTCAGAAATCAAAGACACAGTCGTAGGCTGATAGAGTTTTATGGCACCCCTACCCCCTGTGTATACCACGTTTTCCACTTTACCACTAATATCGTAAGTGTAAGTGTAGAATTAGACTGTGAACTTGAAATATTTGAAACAATGCACCCAAACAGTCTTACGTAATGAAAGAGAATACTTGAAATATTACATTACATTATATTTTCAGATCTCATATGAATGGAATGTGTGTTGGTCCAGGGGTTGAATATTCGTCTTGTAACGCCCAGGTATGTAGTATATAATCAATTCATAATGTAGCTTGTTAGAGAGTAAATTTCTACTAAAGAACATTGTTTATTATAGCAATCATTAATTAACACTTTTCACTACCTAAAGTCTAATACATCAATATCAGGGTGAGCACTTTTCGGCTTCTCCTTGGCAACAATCAATGTTGCTTGTTACAACCCCTCTCCTTTATGCTCACCTCAGTGAGTGGGCACGCCAAATTGTATTCTTCATACAATAAGGATATGGCGTGTATTTATTTCTTTTCTATTTGGAATATAACATTTAAGACAGTTGGAAACCGGAAAAAGAGTAGGCTAATACAGCTGTCCTGGCAAAATTCCCTCCTTGCACCAAGCATGTCGTTTCTCGTCATCATTAGCCAATTAGGTGCAGAAGAGTAAGACGTAAAACATTTTTTTTTCTATTTTATTATACTTTATTTCACAGTATTTTAATAATTTCAGTATTTTAAGGTTATTTTTCAATGATGTGATATTAGTATTTAGTAGTTAGTTTAGTTTTAAAACCCCGTTACAAGGTTTTTCTTCATACGTTTTTGATTAAATATAAAACCAGCATTAAATTGTATTTGCCGAGAATCACATAATGCCTTATTGTAAGGTGTTTATGAAAATGTAGTATTAGATGCGAGATGCTTTAATAGTACTTATTAGGTACGAAAATCTGCCGTAGAATGGCAGCCACCTTATTTAAAATGTCTGATCCAATAGTCCCTCTGAGAGTCAATCTAGTGTCAGCTTTCAAACGCATATCATCATGATTATGTTCTCGTTTCAAACATATTAACACCATAGCTACGGACTACAACAGTTTGACTCGATAAGAGTTCTGTCCCCTTAACTATGTTGGTCATCCATCTAGATGCGTTGCTATATATTTCTAAAGCACTAGTAACGTAGGTTAAGATATTTTAGGACAATAATCATGTTGAAAGGTTATGGCTCATATTCTTGATGTACAAGAAATACACAAAGCTCAATATGCATTAGGTTACAACAGCATTGGTCAATAGTCGTACCCAATTTGGTGAAAAAATTTGACCTTGAGAAAGCTCAAGGTTATAAGATTTTAAAGTTTGAGTTAAAGGTGTCCGGGCATCTGTAAGATTCATAACTAATGGGCTCTGTGGCTTTGCCCTATTTTATTACTCTGGGATTTGTCCGATATCTTATTTAAGATGTCAGATACGTACACATATATTATCAAATTGTTTATCAACATATTTCAGCCATGTCCTGCTGATGCCAAAGATTTTCGTACGGACCAATGTTCTAGATATAACCAAGTCAAAGTCGATGGACAAAACTATTCGTGGCTACCTCATGCAGGTAAGGAAAAATAAGAAGAATATAATAATTGGAAAGTTGTAATGATTGGAATGTTGTGAATAGATATAGGCTACTAAACAACATTATTAGGCCTAGTTATATGGATTCCCTCTAGCTGGAAATACAGTTAAAGAGATGACAGATTGTTATCAGGTCTTGCTTTGCCTGTAATAATACAGTGGAGCTAAAAAATTCTGTGGATTGGGATGCATGAGCTTATAGTTATTAATATGATTTATGTTTTTGCAGCATCGTCCAATAAATGTGTCTTGAAATGTCAGGCATCAGAGAAGCCAGAACTTGTCAAAGAATTCTCTCGAAGAGTTATTGATGGTACCAACTGTGATGGGGTAGATAGTTTTGGTATCTGTGTGACTGGGGTCTGTCAGGTGAGTTTGTGAGGTAAAGGGTGGGTATATGATTCAGAATATGACAGACACAAAATGAGTGGATCTTGAGCAGAAGACGTACCGTACTTACTTTAAGGTTCATTTGATCTTCTGGGTGACTATGAATCTATCATCCATGTGTCCTCCACTTAAGTACAACAGCCTACCCATGCTTGTACTTAACTTTTGCTTGTGTATGCAGTGCAATATTCCAATTATTTGTGCTCATCAGCAGTGCTTAACTTTGACACTGTATACTAAATTTCCATTGGTCTCTTGAAAACTAATGTGTTGATGAAATGATTATATTCGTTTGTACTGTTTTCTAGCACAGAATCTCCAGGTGTCAGTTTCTTAAGTAACTTAAGATGATTTTAGTGTTCTAGTGGTCTTTTTTTTGACAATCACTTAAATCTTTTTGAAATTTTAGCAATCCTGTCTTTCTGGAAGTCAGGATTTAAATTTCAGTACCATTTTGTCAAACTTCAACACCAGATTCACTACAGCTATTTGAAGCTATGATGAGGTTTATTAAATGTTTTCAGCAAGTAGGATGTGATCGAGTGATAGGATCCTTTATGAAGGAAGATAAATGTAGAGTCTGTGGAGGTGATGGCTCAACTTGTAAAACCATGTCTGAAATCTTTGATAAGAAAAATCTCAAAGTAGGTTAGTGATATCAATAACCACTTTTTTCTTTGTTTTTTTATTCTGTCTGTAATAGCTTTGTCATCCATCAAAGCTAAAGCGAAAAAACCCTGTTGTGTTCAATTATGGCCTACAACTGGCTATTAGAGACGGTTCACCTTTTTGAGGGGGGAAAAATAAAAACTATTTTCATGTGCAGACTACTGCAAGAATGATGTATCCTGGGATTAGATATTATGGCTCCTCCTTATTTGGAGAGTTAATTGTTTATTTTAGGGCTACATAAAGTGGTTACAATTCCAATTGGATCAACCAATATAGTAGTACGAGAACTCAGAAATAGCCTCAGTTATCTAGGTATTGTCATTGTTTTATATGATCTTTATTTTAGTATTAATGAAGTCTTCGTAAAGAGCAATTTTGTTGTTGAATCACTAATTTGTGAGACACCATTCCAGACTTCAATCTTTGCAAGAATACGCACATACATAGGATATCATGTTGCCAGAATGCTTAGGATTATTTTATTATGTGATAAATAAGCAATGCATTCTCGAAACAAATAATATTTTCTTAGTTATGTAAGACAATTATTAGAACACATAACAATGCCTTTAATAAACAATATATGAACAAGGATAAATTACATACATATATTACACAAGCAAGGAAAAGAGGAGCCCTAGGATTCCATCGAATCAAACAAACCTTTCGACACCAGCCATGGTGACAGAATGGCCAAAACAATTCAAACTGCACGAACTTTCCGTATCATGTGATCAAGATATAGTCTTATAGTAAGTTCTATAATAGCATGAACTCGTACACAACAGTTATGAAACAATTTTATTTGTAAATATGAGTTATGATAATCCATTTAACTCTTCAATTACTCTGATTATATTTTTCAGTTGTAAAGAATGATGCTGGTAAGTTTTATATAAATGGTTTAAGTAAATCAACCAATGATAATTCAGAAAATAATGTTGCTGGGACAACTATAAGATACGTTAAAAAACCTGATCGACGTGACGAACCTGAAACATTATCAGCTCTTGGACCAACTAATGAAACACTTCAATTAGATGTAAGTATTACATGGATCTAACCAGATATATAGAAAGGACACTAAAAGCACTAAAACCTGGCATAAAAATATTTTTTGCCTTGAAGAATACAAAAAAAACAAAAGCTCCTTTTTGCCTGGCAGGTAACAGTCAAATTCACTGAAGACTAAATTATACTTACTTATTTCTAAAAGATGTCTGCAAATTCAATTTTTATTTTATGAATACAAGTATGACATAAATTAAATGCCAGAAGTCAGATATCATTAGCAAATATCTGGTGGTCTGATATAAAATATTTCTATTTTAATTTAAAACTCAACCATAATTTGATTCTTTTGCTAGATTATGATCCAAGATGGCAACCCAGGCATCCAGTATGAATATTCTGTGCAGAGATCATTAGTCCACCATGCTGAGAATCCTAAACTTCGATACACATGGATCAATGGAATCTGGACACGATGTTCAAAAACTTGTGGACAGGGTAAACCTTACTTCCCCCTTTAATTTTATTTCGAATTTATTGTTTACCTTATATCTAGTACTAGAGAGAAGCCATGATTAATTAACTTCATCAACTCAATATCGTGGTTTAGATGATGATACAATAGAAATTAATTGATGTTGTTGAAGAATTGTACCACAGTTTGAAGTGACACCATATTTGCATTTTATTAGATAAACTAATTTTATTATTATAGGTCTACAGATTAGAGCAGTATCATGTATAGATCGTCAGTCTGGTGTATCCGTTAGCGATGACCTCTGTGACATCCGATTAAAACCAGACGGTCGTCAAGTCTGTAGACAACAGGATTGTCCTGAGGATAGAATTGGATATAGGTAAATTAATAAACAAAACACAGTTTTGAAACACCTTGATTTCCAGCAATCAAAATATACTAAAGATTGACGAAAACAAGAAAAACAAACAAACAAACAAACATCTTTGTTTATAACTATAAAGCACAAGTTGGTCAAAGGCACAGGTCTAATACAAATAATTGTTAGGGTTTTAATCTATATGGAGTACAATATAAAAATAAATTAGTGTTTTGTATAAATTGATATGATAGAAAATGTTAACAGCTATACATATAAAATGTTTTGTTTAATAAATATAATTTTACTGCTGATAACTATGTATATAATTTGTATAATTTCAAATTTGTATAATTTTAACTTAGCATTTCATTCCTAATTTCGATTTATTTATTTATCTACACTGATAAGATCTGAATTACATTACATTACATTAAGAACTTTTGAATTAAATAAAAGATGTAGATGACTTTTAGACAGAGTTTTTAGAAACCATGGTGGAAGGAAAGAAAACAAGATAGAACATGGCCATTGACAATTTCAGATTGTTTTTTAACATAGTCTTAAAGTGAAGAGTAAAAAAAAGATTTTGTTATACGTGTAATGAAATTAGTGAAAGAATCAAAAATAAATTTTACAATATCAAAGAAAATGATAAATCTGCTTTCAAATGCAGAAATAATTAAAACACAATTAATTCAAAGTTAGTCCATTCTCCCCCTTTATTTGATTCCTTCCACTTCTGAAACAAGTCACATTATGGGATAGATTAATCTCAATTGTAGGTTATATGTCATTTTGAATTTCAGTTGGGTGTTAGGCCATTGGGGAGAATGTTCATCAGATTGTGGTATTGGAGAGCAGACACAATTAGCTTACTGCCAGGAAAAGGGAACTATGGGTAAAGCAGTGTACACAGATGATGATCTTTGTTTACGTTATGTCGGACTTAAACCAGATTATAAGCGTGCTTGTGAAGGAGATATTAGCTGTCCTCATTGGACTACAGGACCTTGGTTGGAGGTAAGGTAATCTAAGTCTATCAGATATAAGATTACATTTAGAGTATCTGTCAAACCCTCAGTCCCTAATGGATGCAGAATATGATTTTGAACATTTGGTAAAATGTATAAATCGTAATTGAAATAAATCATCATAAGTCTGAAATTCATCAATGTATCAAATCTGTATGGTATTATATATCCATGCTGCTTATTTTGGTATCTGCAAGGCTCCATCTATGACTTGATGTATGTATGTATAGACTATCATTTTTCTTTGCATATTTCAGTGTAGTGTCACTTGTGGATATGGTAGACAGACTCGTCAAGTCTTTTGTCAAGAAGATCCCCCTAATTCTCAAGAAGAGCCAAAACAAAGACCTCATGAGCTGTGTGCACACGAGACCAGACCTACACGTCAGAAACTATGTACTAGAAGTCCTTGTAATGATGGCAGTAACAGAAATTACCTGGAATTTGAGGTGAAATCTTTTATTCTTTATTATCTTTTGTTGTCTTATATTCTCAAGCATAGATAATCATACACAATCAAAATTATAATATGAACATCCACTTTATTTTTTAGGTAACCATATTACTAATGAACACAATATAATTTTTTGCACTTTCAAAATTGGACTTTCAAATGCTATTTGTTCCACCTCAAAATAAAATAAAACTTAAAAAAATCTTTGAGATTTTTGGAAAGTTATCTCTGAGCTGTTGACTTTAATGGAAAGATATATTATCTGAAGGAAGTGTTGTAGTTTTCTGTCTAGTACACTTGCACCTGTCATCTACTTAACCAATAGTGTTTCTCTCCTGTACATGTTGTTCCATGTTGTTTGTTTAACTTGTTCATCCTCATCATAAGTAAATTTCTATGTAGCTAAGAGGTTTTAATGGAATGGAGTTTTCTAATTTTTGCATTCAATCTATAGATCTGTACTTTTTAAGCAAATTGGTTGTTCTGTTAAATCAAATTGATGAAGGTCATGGGGTCTAAGCTTGAAATTAATCATGTTTCATTATTCTAATGGTTAATGAGTACAAATATCTGGGAAAGATTATTTTTCAAGACATAAAGCTAACTGGACCTGCAAGGATCCTCATGAATCAGGTGACCTTGGATATGTGATTTTTCCTTATTACTCCAGTGCAGAAGAGTAGGACGTAAAACTCCATTCAGTTCATTTACTTCAGTCGACCCAGCTGAAAATGGGAGGGATAATTAGGTAATATCAATGTCAAATGGTTTTGGCCTGGTACCAGCTTAAAATGATCCTCGTGAATCTTAGGTGTTATTCTTGTTAAAAATGGTTGTACTCAAAAAACATTCTGGCTGGTTTTCTGAAAGCCACACACTGAAACCACTCTCACACCTAATAATTATATTAAATTAAACTAACACTGACTAATATCAATAAACATCATAGGAGAGGACTGGTTGTTTATTTTTACAAGACTATCTATAGCACTGATCGCCCAGTGACCTTCCATTCAATAGTTTATTTAACATTTCTAGTGTCAGGTGATCAGGTTAAGTTTGTTTCGGAATCAAACAGGTGGTGTTAGTGTAATCCATACTGTAACTAACAGTGATGACCACCCAACCTTCAGGCCAGTCTGTGATATGAAACATAGCTTATACATAACTCAAGACATAGTTTCACATGGGAAACACACTGGACTGTTCATCAGTAGTCAGTGAGGCAGACTGAGAGCCAATTAAACCCTTCAAAGCATAGTTTTAATATTTTGCTTCAACTCAACCTCACATGAATCTCCGGCACAAGACTTTCAAAACCAACCAGTTGCAACTAATGTTAATTTAGATACCTGGACAACAAATTTCTAAGGCTACTGTCAGCTTTATTCAGCCTCTGAGTGCTCAACTCTTTTGACCAATTCATGCATTTTCACTGGTGAGCTTGCTTGAAAATTTTAATGCCAGTTTATAATTTTAAAGTTTTGACTATGAAGAGGTATTATGCCATTTTAAGTCTAAAGTTAGTTTATCTGGAAATTAGTTGCAAAAGGTCTTTAGAGTTTGAATTTAGTGTTGTGACTATTAAAAGTTGTTGTTTTTACCTGTGACCACTGAGCCTTCCAGGAGTCGTCAGTACAAGAATATACTCATCATTTTACACCTCATCTATATTCTACACTACTGCATACAACAACACAGAGTTTTATTTGACCATCTGTTAATGTATTTTCTGGTTTGTGGAAAATTGGTTAATAATGATGGTAATAATATTATTGATTATATTTTCTATCCAAAATAGCTGTCAATGCCAAGGATTGGTTGTTAAGAGCAACCTCTGTTTTTTATTGTTGTATATTGAGCCACACTAGAGATTTAACTACTGGCTCACTTAATAGCACAGTAGTTTCAAACTTTAGGGACCTATGTTACCTATATCCTACATGTTCAAGAAGTTCCAGATTTTCACTCACCTATCATATGCAAAGTTGAAGGAGAGAATGTGTCCCTTCTGTCAGTGAAGAGTCTGATTATACTGCTGATGGCATACAACACTATTATCTGCAATTGTCAAAGGGCTTCTAAGTGCCCCTTACTTATCCCACAGGACCAAAAAATAGTTCTTTGCAATTTGGATCCAAGTCTGGCCTTGTCAGCTATTCCCTTTCAGTCCAATGTATATTTCGTTTAGTATCAACATTTTATGCAGATGCCAAAAATTCTGATCATTTAAATCGCATCAAGAATGATTAATGGTTGTTTTGTGAGATTTTATACAAACTCATTTAAAGTTATTTATAATTATTCATTCTTTTTGTAAAACTTGCTACAGGAAATAACTATCAGTCTGTACTTCTGTAAGGTTAAGATAACTGATTCTGATTTCAGCATGTCAAACATCTTCAGAAAGTTGTAAAAACAAACAGGAGTTAAATGTAACAGCCTTTTGAGATAATATCAAAAAAATCAGGGTTGTAAAAATAGAAGGGAGTAATAAGCAGTGACTTAAATAAATAATATCATTATTATTGGCCTTCAAAAACAGATTTGAAAATTTTATAACGATTTCCAACAGCTGAGGCTTCTGTCACAACATGATGTGTTCAATAGAAATAATATACTAAGAAAGATCAGAATATATTCCCATAGTCAAATCATGTTGTGTCAAAAGGGATGCATTCTGGTATAGCTAGTAGGCAAAAGGTGAATGCAAAATTGATAGAGGTTCTGAAATTGTGCTGATGTGAAACAGGTTTAAGAGGGTATGGCCATCTATATATAGCTCTTAATCTATCTGTATCAGATTTAAGTTTCATGTTCTGATTCCCAACAATTTAATACAAATATTGCAAAAATTAAGACTTTCAGACCATTAAGACCATTTTCAATACACTACTACATTTCAAACATGACTGATCTAGATCTAAAATGTGTTAAGATTTGTCATTAAGTCAATAACCAAATCCATCTTTCTTTTCAGGAGAGTGGAGAGATCATAGCTCATTGTTCAGCAACATTATATGGTTGCTGTAGTGATGGAAAAACAAGAGCAGAGAACTGGAAGAAAACAAATTGTGGTCAGAATAAAGGTAAGAAGTCATTATTTTAGGGTGGAGGGCCGATGTTTAAGACAAAATCTTGGCAGTTTTTAAAACATCCCCACCTTCCTGGCATTGCCAATTGATTTAAATTGAATGATGTGATGGAATTATAATTGGGTTAATTGGCTAGCCAGAAATGCTCTTGTACCATAAATTTCAGGTGAGGTCATAGAGATTAAATATGGTCGACCTCAGATTATTTGAATGCAATCTATAAATTCATTGAATGTATTTTTTTTTTAAACGATCACTATTTTAGTGGTTATTTATGTCCCATACAAGAATTTCAGAATTTTGTTTATTTTGTGTTGTGTTTTCAGATTGTCATTTGTGGTGTAAAGCCTATCTACACATTAAATTGAATGTTTTTATTTTGTTTAATACCAATCCCAAATTTCACATTTAACTTGTGTTGCTCATTTTATGTTTTGGTGTTGGTGATAATTATGTGTTGTATATTTTTGTAGTCTTTGTCCAAACCTGGTAAATTGATTTGTTTGTGTTGTTTTGGTAATGTGTGGGTGTATGTTGTAGGCTATACTGTTTGTGGTGTTTTTGTTGACTTTATTGAGGGGAATTTGTATGTTTGTTTTTATGTGTGTTTTACTTCTCTTTACCTGAATAAAACCCCAAGCAATTTGCCTCCTGGTTGACATATACCAGGACATAGAAACCTCCAGAAGTTTCATTTTCAGTTTTTTTTTTATGTTACCAGTTACTTGTTCGAGGTGTTGCTCTTAGATCATGACTGCAAGCATTAAAGGGTGCCTCTGCTAAGGAGATTGGGAAAACGTATTAGTACAGTGTTAGAAAACTAGGCAATACCATCTTGCAATATATTAGACCACCCCATTAGTAACCAGTTATATTTGTATATTTATTAAGTTCCTAATTGTTTTGTTTATTGCACTTTATTAAGCAAATTGCTTATTCCATGTACTGAACAATTTCAGTCAACTGTAAAGCCCTTAAATCAAACTTCAAAGTGCCCCAGATTGATCTCATCTTGGTTTGAAAACCAGTTGTATATTGGTTTTGTTTATTGTGCTGTTTATGTGTGTTTATGTTTTTATTGTTTATTTGTGCTTCTGCTTAAACCATTTCCATCTTATCCTCTGTTGGTTTGATGTACTTTATGTTTAGTTTGTTGTCAAAGGTTTTGTTTTGTTTTTGTGTATATTCTTTGAAATAGTTGTACTTCTCAACAAATATCCTGTTGGTCAACTGATCTGTTCTCTCTGCTTTTACACATTAGGGATGAGTAATAACAATGTTTATGTTCTGTTTTATAATTTCTTATGTTACATAATGATGTAGATAATGAATTTTACAGAATATCAAAGGCCTAAATGTAACAGACAAGCAACCAAATTAATTATATTAATGACATTACATATATTGTACAATACCTACTTAATGAGCACTCTGCTGTTAAACTGGGTTTTTTTTTATTATTCTCTTGTAGCAAATTTAAAAAGTGTAATGTTACAAAAGGATGCAATTAATTGATACAAAAACACTATACAAGTGTAACATAGTGTTCAGGTTTTCTTGTTTCAGCACAGCTTTAATGGTTTACAAAACTACATACTGAACACACGATAGTCACAACTATTAACAATTAACTCAAATCTGTTCACTCGGTTCTATCTTCTTTATATTTTAATCTGGCTGTTCATTTAGCCATATATGCGGGACATGTCCGTTTGCTCATCTAAAATGACTGGTTAAAAAGAGGCTCTTTTGAATATCAAGTATATGTCAGAGACATTAAAAAAATATATATATGAAAATTGAATTAACAAACAATTGAGTTCAGTCAATTAGCGACCCAACATTTTTTTCAATTAATTTAGTTAATTAAGGGATTGCCAGTAAGAGGTGGTTAATCAACAATGATAAGCTATGTTCAACTCACAAATAAGATCTCATCACTCTGAACATATTTACTTTCATTTCCTTGTGTTATTAGACTTTTAGTTTCCAGAATGAAAGGACTGTTTCAATGCTTTCTTTTATCAGGTTTTGGCAGCAAATTACTGTTTATTCACTGCTTATTCATTTCATGTTTTATGCTGCATTAATTGTATATTTTTATATTGATTAATTTGGTATAAAGGAATCCGTGAGTTAAAAGTTTTTGCCTTACATGCCAGTTGTAATAGTTAGTTTCAAACACCAAACCTATGATCTTGATGAAGGCCAAAATGTTAGAAAAATTTGAAAACATCCAATGAAGCAATTTCAATCAAATTATTATATTGATTTGGATTGATTTAAAACAGAGATACTATACATTACAGTATTATTATCTGGTGTTTCTAAAACTTCATCTCTAAAACAGTATTTCTCTTGTAATAAATCATCAAAATCAGATGAAAGCAAAATAGTTTTATCTATGTAACTTCATCTATTTCAATTGTTTTAGAGAAACTTCAGCTTTTATTTATGTTTCATCAACTTCTGACAATTGACCCACATAATTTCTCTATATCTGGCTACTGTTTTAATGAACTGGAAAATGTAGGGTGAATTGACACTTTTTAAGAATTGGCATCTGTCTGATCCTGAAATGTTAAGATTTTTGAGAATCTAGTTCAATTTTTCGTACTCAGACAACCAAGGGTGTAATATTATCTCATGTTTTGAATTATCTTACCGTCTGCTGACAACTTCAATCATCTAAAATTACCTCCATGATAAAAGATCTGGGATATCAAGGGGGGATAATATTATGTTTCATTCATCTGTTTTTATACTTCCTCTATCTTTCTATCATACAAATTGTTAAAGATTAAATTTCAAGGTCAGATGTTATCAAGTTCAATGGAAAGATTTGGTTAAAACAAGAAAAAAGAAACATATATTTTATAAGAATACAACTTTAAATAAATGCGTACCTCTTCTAGTAGCCATTTTGCCCATTGCCTTTTTTTTTTTTAGATCTGGATCAACAGAAAAGAGATGTCTTACTCAAGGTCCCTGACATTCTAGTGCCTCAATTAAATGAATAGGAGCCCCTTCCCCATGAATTATTCTTTGCACATTTTTCTACTTTCTTCTGAAACAGCCTCTGTAAGTCAGAATATGTAGTTAATGCTATTTTACTCATTTATATATTGCTGATTGTTTAGTTTGATCATAATTCTATACTTGTTACCTTTTTGCTGGTAGTTAAGCCATTGTAAGATTCAACAGATTCAAAATTAGTCACACCTAAAAATCTGATATTACTTGCATCTGATGTGACTAGTGTTAATATTATGCAATTATACTGAAATCTGAATTCTGATTTAAAATCTTGTGTAAGAAAGGAATAGTTTGTAAAATAGGTGGAGGTCCTCATGGTTCATTGCAAAAATGAAGTAAGATGTGGAACTCCTATAGAGTTAACCATTTAAACAAGTGTAAAACTTGATGTAGTTAGTAATTGAGACATAAGGGTTAATGTTAAAACTATTATCATAGTATATTAGTAAGGTGGAAAACAGATTATTACTTCATTACTGTCAAATTGTTTAAGTCATTAATATATGAGGCCATGGTCATATTTTTAAAACCCACCCAAATTATGGTAGGCCAACAAATTTTTTTTCTGGAAAGGTCACAATCAAAATGCCAAATTTGTCACCTCCAAATCATTAGGTCAAGATTTAATTTTTGTGGCTGAAAAATGTGTTTACATTTTCTTACCATTTGTGATGTAATTCCTTAATTCTCAAAGCTGTACTAATACAAAAAACAATGTCAGTGTCAAAATGTAAAAAAAAAAAAAGTTAGTTTCCATCACATTCAAATTCCAAACCCCACTTTAGTGAATGAGAAAATTAGGTGAAGACTTGTTCATTTTATTGTTCCTATTTAATAGTTACTTCCCAACCACTAAAACACCATGTTGGAAGTGTTTGGGATCACATTAATCTGAAAGAATATTCTTTAGAGTGATGAAAGGTACGGTAGTTCTTCGTGAACTCTGACTTCAATAATGGCAAAAACACTTCAAATTAGTGGGAAACTTTCTGTTTTTACTTTTTCTTTCTTGTTCTTCACTGAATAACAGACTGAAAAACAAAATTGTTTTTAACCAGCATTGATTGTGGGCATATCATTGTTCCTTAGTCAGGAAATACATAGGACTGGTTATCTTTATCCAAATAACTTCATATTGTTTGAACTCAAATAATATTCATGAATTTTGGTGTATGTGTTCGTATTTACAAAGCAAATTGTATGCAGGGGTTTATTGATTGGCCAGATTGAAACCACATGACATCATTGACACATAAATATGTATTACCTCAGTTCCTAATACCAGTTCGACCTACTGAAATGAAACGAAACAGAAATACATAAAATTTCAGACAATGTATTTATGTGTTCTTATCACGTTTCATTTATAGAGATATTGTGAACCCTGAGAACCCCTCTCCCATCCAGACTACTCTCCCTCTTCCCCCGCCAGAGTACCTTGCAGTCTATACACAAATGCTGTACACATATTAATAGATAGATATTTGAAGTAAAAGAAATATCATGGCATTATATCTTGGAATATTCAACTGGTGTTTAAAGATAAGGCCCTACACATTTTATAAAAAATGCAAATTGTTACCATATGTGTTATGATAAGTTTTTAAATACGATTTTGTTATTTCTGACTGGTTTGAATCCTTTGAACATTCTAAATAATGAAAGATTACTGTCATATACTAGAAAGAAAAAGCATTTTCCACAAGGATAAGGTTTGTCCATTTGTCCAGTGGAAACACACAAAAACTAGCTTGAAAGTCACTTTTTTACCTCAGTTGAAGCAGTTATGGCAGCCCCTGTGTAGGATTTGCCACACTTAAAGTTATGATCCCTAGTTATTTTTCTCTGAATAAGTTCAAATTTGGTAATATTTGATGATAGCATCCTTTAAAATTAACAGCAAATTGGCAATGTGATGCTTGGAAATTGGTTGTGGTTGTATGGAAATCATGAATACATCACATTTCATTTATCATCATATCTTAATTTTCCAGCTCAGAGAGCCACATGAGTGTTCAAAGGCTTAACAACATCTCTTCAGTTTTTGAAATGATTGGTCAGCATGTTCTGATCACTGTGACATAGTTAATGTGTTTAACATTCCTGGGAGGGGTTAGGTTATATACAGATTTTATGGCAAGATAAGAGAGGAAGTTAGTTTTTTTTGGCCGTGCATGGCTGAGAGCTAAGACAGATTTCACACATCCTTTCACTAGTGTTGCACAGATTGACTTTCTATGTCACAAACACTTAGGATTGAAGGAGTGTTCAGATGTCTGATTAATCCAAACGAATTACAAACAGTATGTGTGTAGGCAACATGTTCCTCCTTATCTAAAATAATCAAACCAATAAATAGTCTTTGTTTCTGGTTAATGACATAATAAGTTAATATTGGTCTATATGATCAGAAGTATTTTTGCACAGCCATTTGAACTTAATGTATTTTAATTGCCTAAATCTTAGCAGCCTCAAGAGATTGCTATTCAGTATATTAGTGAACCTGTCTCAAATGTCTGTCATAAAGCTTTCAGCTGATACAAATATACACCTAAATCTGCCATTTGACAATTCCTGAAATTTTTCAGATTTTATGTGGAATTTTTGCTTGAAATTCAAGAATGATAATGTAATTAGATTATTTGGAAGAATTTAGATCATCAAGATAGCTTTAACAAGACAAGTTTAAAACAACTTGATGTAATCATAGACTGATAGAAGCTTTTGTTTTATTTCAATAACCATAAATTTTAATGCCACGTTCTGCCTCTATGGAATTTATGCTGCAAGATATTTGTCTGTTATGCTCAATGTACAGATATTTGTTGCCATGTGTTTCAGTGTGATTTGTACCATTGTACGATTATAACGATGCACAGGAAGTTAGTGAAAAAGTGTGAAGATTCAATGGATCAGGGGCACATCAAATATATATACATTTTTGATATTAGAAATAAGTTCCATTTATTGTAAATTGATAACCTAAATCGTTGAAATGTCTAAACTTCTTTAGTTCAAAAAAGAATTTTCTTTGAATAGCCTCAAAATGACAGAAGAGTTGTCTGAAAATGAGGACAAATTATTTTTGTGAACTAACAACTGTTTATTGCATTAATGCATATTACATTATACAGATGCAAACTTGAAATAAATGTTATTCTTACAAGCAAGGAAATACACCATAAGAATGCAGTATGTTTTGATATGGTTCAGGTCATCCAAACAGATGTGTCTATTTCTGCTTCTTGGGCTGCAATATGGCTGAAGTATTGCTGTTTCAAGTGTATATTCCAGACTTTGCATAAAAATTAAAAAAAACACAACCCTAAAAAGTGTTAAATGAGATGTTTTGTAATGTTGGATACATGGTTATAAGCAAAATTTCCGTTTTATCTGCATCTTACGTTTAATGTAAACTACCTAAATTTTTGGGCATTTAAATGTCTGTGTGTGAAAATAGATATGCTGGCACCAGCCTTTTTTTTATCAAATATTTGAAGAAAAAACAATTTGCTGTATAACTTTTTACACAGACATTATGTCAAGATTTAAAATTTTTCTTAATAATCACTGTATGATGAAATATGATGCAAAGCTGCTATTAATTTTCTCTAAAATACACAGAACTTGTAAGAGTTGATTCTACTGAAAGAGGGAGTGATGTAGACTAAACAGTTTTATTGAAGTTTCTAAAGAATCTACTGTGAACATGAATTATACATAGTCATCATATATATATATATAGAGCAGAATTATTTCAAGATGTACAACTAATATACTTGAATTTTATTGCTGAAGGGTTTTTATCTGATGGTAATGAAGGGGGTGACTTAATCTATGATTCAAAAATGGTTTAAACAATATGTAATGTTTACAAATGAGTAATGTATTCGACATAAGGAGAGGCTAATGCTAAATCTTGATCTAAACCATTCAAATACATATCTCATTACTTAGTCAGCAATAGGCGAAGAAAACTTAATGGTTTATTTTTACCAGAAGACATGAAAGTTACATTTCCCACTCATTGTCACATTTTGATGCTTTTTGAACCATTATCATGATTTCATAATTAAGGAAACAGCCTCCACATAAGTGATCAATTTCTGGACACAACTTTAGATACATAAATTAAATTGGTTTAAATATCTGAGTCAGACATCGATTTATAAGTTCAAGATAAATCATTTTCAACTCATCAGTCATGTTTTAGACAAATTTCATACTCCTTAAAAACTTGAGTGTGAAATCAGATTCCCAATTATCTCAATATTGTTGATTAGAATCTTCTCAAATTTGGCAAACATTTTATTGATTCTTGGCTCAAATCAGAATTTATCATTTATAAAATTGGTCAATATTACTTCAATAAATTTCAGGAAATTCAGATATCAGACAAATAAATAAAGAGTAGGTCTTGGCTCCGAAAGTCTATGTTAGTATAAATTAAACCACTATAAACTAAAGTGTTTATTTGTGATGTGAGCAGTGATGATGTAATAATTTCCCTCTGGGATTTTCTGACTTTATGCCTGGGATTGAGTTATTTGAGAATACATATATATATATAATGTATAAGCAAATAAATTTATTAGTTCCTTAGACACAAACACCATTACAGACCATTGATGTTACTAAACTTTAAAGAAGGATTTGAACTGTATGAATTATACACAAATAAACTATTAAATTTGTCTGGGTTCTCATTAGAGACACAGTCAGAACTTGAATCAAATAGTTAAGTTTATGTTAACATTCATATTTTATTACTTCAAGATAAGAATCTAGTAAATTCATAGATCAAGTCATTCAATAGACTTCAAAAATCTTTAGGTAGCATTACAGATAATGTCACACCACAGCCTAGATTTCAAAACTTTTGGACTTTCTGAAACCCTTATTGTACATTAAGAAATGTCTAAAACACCCATCACATGCCTTAGGAAAACTAAAAGCCACAAAGAAAATCAGGAATTGTTCACACAATAGACAAAGCTCTGAATCTGCCACTGTTTGCTTAAAACAAATTGCTCAAGATCCCTTCTACAAGTACCACAGGTTGGAAGCATTGTAGAATTTATTAGTTTCAGTTTCTGTTTTAAATCTTAAATATGGAACATGTATAATACAACTTGACTGTAGACAATAAATATATGTATTAAGACAACTGCATCACTTGTTTAAATAACCACCATATGAAAGTTGTCAGCCCAGTTGAAGAGTAGTATTTTGATTTTGAACATTCTTAGTACCAAGATAATGAAACCTCAGCTATAAAACTCACTCCTTCAAACTAAATCTTAACATTCCTGACACTGGTGTTATTGGTAGATCAGATTCTTGGTGCCATTGAGTATAAATTATTAACAAACACTTATCTCAGAAGTTCCTGGATTTCTGAGACAAACCAGAAAATACTGGACATTCCTGGAAAATTACTAAGCCTTTAAATTTTACTGAATAATTTTGATGTTTGTTTTATGAACTTTACTAAACTTAATGCAGGTGTTAAAAGGTGAAATATTTCTCTAAGTGATTTTTTCTCCTCAAATCCAGGCAAATACTAAAAGGCTGATATGTATTATGTGATGGACATGTTAATCTCCAATTTTTGTGACAAAATCGTTGCTCCTCTTTCCATATAATTTCCAAAGTTAATGGTGATGATTATTCAAATCAATCAATTTGATTTTGACAAGACTGATGTTCTGCTTAAATCAAGTTAACTCAGTTTTATCAGAGCTCAAGAATTTGTAATACGTGTGATGTTCAGAAAATTAGAAATTGCAAAAAGTGTGGAGGCTCCGAAATTCTGTAAAATTTTATCTTTGAACTTAATTTTGTGTGTTTATTTTATTTAAAGTGATGTTTAAGAAAGTTACAGATAAATTATTTACATAAGATTTCAACACATGTACATAATACAGTTTATTTTCTTGTTGAAACTTTAGATTCAAGTTTATTAAAATTGTACATAGAATCATGTTGGCATGACCCTTAATGTCACCTACCACTTGGTTATGTATGGTGTGAATGTAATGTTAGGAAATTACCAATATTTTTGTAATCATAAATTTCACAATTTGTTGAAAGATGAATTACTGATGTTTATTTGAAAAATGTGTGAAAATGGCAAACACATGAAATGATATGTAATATGACCTCCTATGTCAGCAAACAATAGAGTTTATGAAAAGTGTTAGGTTTGTCAGGACCTCAGCAGACTCTACCATCATAAATTGCAAATAATCTTTATTTGCCAGTCCATAACTCCCAGTTTGATAGAATATATTACATCCCACAGATGTTCCATACCCTGAAGCTTCTACTTCACCAAGAAAATCAGTTGCACACTTTCTCCTACGTTCCCTAAAAAAAACTCCAGCTTATCTGACTCATGACTCCAGTCCCACAAACTTCATGAAAACATTAATGACTCTCACTACAATGAACCCACCACTCTACCAAGAATTTACCTTTATCTCCACTAGGAGGCCCAATGGCTCCTAGATGCTCTTAATTGCCTTAGAAGTCCCCTCTTTGCATAGATCCCATATCCGTAAGACTGATGAAAACCACGACTATTCCCAATTTATTAAATCTAAATTAAGGTTCCACGCTGCTGTCCCATGAAGTTCCAACACCCTCCTTCTACTTCTCAACTTCCCAAGAATCTCTCAGGAGCCTTAATACTAAATTACAGTAATTGTTAGTTCTACTATTAGTGTTAAACATTGTTTATAAGAACTGTTGAATCTATTAACTCTTTGTTTATTCTTCAAGTCTCCAGTTATTTCTTTGTAATTAATACCCTATTTTAACATATTCAGAATTGTTATCACACTCGTTTGGAATTTAACAGAAAACACTTGTTTTATTTTAGAAAACTTTAAAAAAAACTTTCTTGTGAAGTATCAATTTTAAGTTCAATTGGTAAAAAGTTTTCTCAACATGTTAGAAAATTGTAAAAAACTTTCTAGTGATTAAGAACATATTAAATATATATGGAATCATGTTAGAGTTTAACTTCATGGACTGATTTCATCATTAATCACAAATATCAATTTGAAATTTCAATGTTTCCAAAAAAATGTTCAGCTTTTGCATAATACTAAATTGCTATTTATCAAAGTACCATGTGGACTTCCTGAACAGAAGTGAGAAATCAACCACAAGAATATCCTTTAAAATAGATAAGTAAGTTGAGAGGGTAACCAATTACTAAGATATTAGATATTTTCCTTTGATCTTTTTAGGAGTAGGTCAGTTAGATACCAAGAAATTGATAATACCTATTTGTCAAACTATTATATACTCATTGAAGATGGACTCCCCTCAATGGAAACTTTAAAAAAATGTCTTCAAGTAAAAAAAATTTAGGTGGTAGCTATTTGGATTTTTCGGTTTTCAGTAAAATGGATTGCCATGTTCTCTGAATTTGGTGCCGTAGATTCTTCAAATCCCTCAATGTCAGATAGCTTCTGTCTTTATGGTTAGTGTTCAGCTTGCTGCTGGCTTTCAACCTCTTGCTTTACCTTTTCTTTTTTATCTGTAAATCTTTTTTCATTTTAAGTAGGAAACACAGTAAATGGAATCGTCTTGTGTTTGTGGCCCCTGAACCTCTATTAAACCAACAAAAACTTGAGAAGTTTAGATGTATTGATGAGTGAATAACCATGTAAGTGACCAATAAAAGTTTGTAGACTTAAGGTGT
Source organism: Nipponacmea schrenckii (assembly GCA_030562195.1). Lineage (NCBI taxonomy): Eukaryota > Metazoa > Mollusca > Gastropoda > Lottiidae > Nipponacmea > Nipponacmea schrenckii. The sequence continues at coordinate 11,922,467 of CM060199.1, read as the reverse complement.
GGTTGGACTGTAAATAATATTGTATATAAACTGGTCATCTTATTGTCGTACCTACAAGATTTATAGGACATATTTCTTTGTTTGTTGTTATATGTCCTTACCATCAGTTTAATAATATACTTTTTTTAGTCAGGGCTAATGTTTTTTCCATCTTGTTTTCATTACATATTAGTGGGAAATATTTCTGTCTTTATCATATGTACTGATTGTATTTAGAGGTTTTTTATTTGGATTGTCATTGCCAAAGTGACAAAACATCATTTCAATTTGACCATATTTTTTTGAAGAAAAACTCTTGAGGAAACCAACCAAAAAAATCTAGCTCCCTGGATCAGATATTTTCATTTTCTTACTAAAGAAAAGAAACTAACTACCATTTAAGAATTTTAATTTATGTTCACAATAATCCCGTGTGCCTGCTGGTCCTTGTTCTTGATTTTTCCAAGATTATTTTTATTCATTTACAGCAGTGTTGATAATCAGGAAAAATCACAAGTCAGCTGTGATTTAAACATAGAACCTTGGCAACCTAGCAAAATATAATAAGACTTTAAAGAGAAGCTGACATGGATTTTAATATCGCTTATAAAACACTTTTTTAATTAGTAATGACTATCTTATATCATTATCAAAATTTATTAAGCGATAATACAGGTTAATACCCTCAAAAAAACACTTTTTTCTGTCGACCCCGCAGCGTGCGGTTATCAGTCGGTTGTAAAAAGACACCATACTTGTGTGACGTCATGGCGGTAACCCAAACCGATGGCGGACATTGAAATCAATAGTAGAAGCTGTCAGAGTTCGAGATTAATATCGTCTTATCCCGCTATGCGAGTTCTTGTGAGATAGAAAATGCGGACAGTGAAAGTGGAGGTTTTCTTGACCAATTTGCCGAACCAAAAGAAGCCTGCCGTAACTATCCTTTATCCATACGAACCCTAAGCCTCCTATGCCGAAAGTCGCGATAGCAGTAGGCCTTGTGTCTAGTGATGAAAATGATGGCGAACCAGCTGCTGATATCGCCTTACCTGTCGATTTAGGTCGACTGAACAACGTTCATTGGTAAGTTTAAACAAACTGTTTAATAAAAATTGAATTAAAGTCGGAATTGCAATGTTTTAATAGATTTTGTCTGCTTGAATCACGTGTTACTATAAATAGACATGCCACGCCTCTGGTTTGTTTACAAATGGCCTCCATCCATGAATAATGTTTTTCTCTAATACTGTAAGGCCATCAAGAAAGCATTTCATTCAACTACTTAGAAATTGCCTTGTTGTCTATAAGTATGACAACAAAAAAACCTATCCTATCATTTCAGATGTCAGTGTACTTACGTACACATAGGGAATCCTGAGGAGTCAATTGATTCGGTAGTGTGTGTCTGTGTTGCAGGGAGGTTGGGCTATGGACAAGAATGAGGGTCAACCTGGTGACTGTATTACACAGCATCCTGCTCTTCTTATGGTGTGTTTAGATCAAGGTGTGCTGGATCTTGCCTACAGCCATTACAAGCAGCACTATGGATAGCTGAACAAATCTCAAATGCGTTAGTGAACCCATCTTTTGCAACAAATAAATTTTTAACATGAAGTTGAGTATCTCATAGCATAATACTTTATCACATGTGTATTTAAATAATGTCAAATAATGCAGCATTTAAGTATGCATTCTAAATAAATATTAAATGTATTTTTATTATAATTATATTTCAGACAGTGCTCACAGACTGAGATACTAGTATACTGCATAATACCATTGATTTGTATAGAGGATATGGATTTCCTTAGCAAGAAGAGTGGGGAACCACTGCCTGAGTTTGATAACAATTTCAATCACCATATAATGGAGGTGGCTGAATAAACTGTAACATTATATTAGTTATCTCTTTTTATTTCTTATGGTTCAGAATACAGTTAACTAAATGATAATGACATGGTCCTGGGCCCTCCAGACCTCGGGGAAAATCATAGATACAATGACAAAACAAATTCATAAAAAAATCCAATTATTTCTTGATATTTTAGAGTTCACTTTAGGGATCCAAACCGTAACACGGTCTCTGCTTTATTTGAATGTTCATATTTAAATGCTAGTGGTGGTGGAACATTGACTGTTTCAGGCTCGTCTGTTATTGTCCCATCCAAACAAGCCTGGCAGACCTCTCCCAATAATTGGTTGATAAACACTGAAAGAACAAACAAAAGGGATGTATTAGCTTATGTAAATTTTGATTGTATCAGTTTCGTGTTTACTGAAAAATTAAAAAAAAAAGAAATACCCATTCTTGTTAAACTCCTTTCCCTGATTTGCAAATTTATTGAAATGAAATGCTGTAATGAGTATTCTGTAAGGGTAAAATACAATATATGTGCAACTGAAAATAAAAACTTTGATTAAAACAGTGTTTTGTGTAAGTTTACATTGCATTAAGATTAAAACAATCAATGAGAATTCGCCGAACAAGTCCAAAATTATGGTTGAAAATTGCTCTTTGTAAAAATAAATTTTAAAATCATGTGTGCTCATGTTGATATTTTCAAAAAAGACATTCCTACACTAACAGTACTATTTTGAGGATGCTATTCCAATTCTCATAAAATATTGCTTAAAAGACCTTGCTTAGACAATAGACCTAGAACAAGTAGGCCCACCCTTCATCGGTCAAGTCTATAATAATATTAATATGTGTTTACAATAATAATAAAGAATTCTTAGGCCTGGATCTAGGCCTAGTTATTCAACTCTATTCTGCTGAACAGTATTATTTATTTCTTTGGTCCAAAACAAATATAAATGGAAAGTTTCAAACTTACTCTGGCTTTTTCCCGTTTGTCAAAACTCAAACTGTCAGTGTCGAACTTCAAAGGCTCACCACTCACGCTTTGTTGGCACTGAGACATCGTCCTCAATATCCCTGACACCCGGAGCTTTAGGATTTCTGAAATATGGTCCGAACTGCATCTTACTTCAAAAGCTGTCTTCTTGTCAACTGTGTCCCCATTTCAGACATGAACATGGGCGTACTGTCGAAGCAGTCCTCGGTGAAATTGACACGGCTCCATTTAATTTGTAGATGTCTAATCCGTACGGGTATTTTGCACTCTTTCCTCTCAAATTCGTCGTAATTTCTGGTTATCGGGGAACAGGTGAATATTGACATTCATGTTGTCATTTTTTTCGTTCGAACAACCACCTACAACAAATCTTCGAGGCATTTTGCATAAATATTTATTCCTTTAACACCGTGATCAATGGCGCTTGTTTACAATTCGTTACCGCGATGACGTCATATCCGCCTTCTCCACTTCCACTCAACTATTGATCGGGGAAATTCTCGCGCGAATATTTAAAACACGAATAACTTCGTTATAAGTTATTTATTTATCATAATTTACACATTTTTTTGTTTAGTGTTATATTTACTATTCATTGTATGAAAGTACCCTGTGGCGTGTCAGCTTCACTTTAACACTTGAACAGTATGTCATGAAATGTTGTGTTGTTATTTAATGGTTTAGGCCAACAGAAATATATATTATATTAAATATTTTGATGTTTTATGTAGACTGAAAACAACAAGCAATGATTTATGTCATTGTCACAGCTACACAATCTGTCAGTTTTTACTGTGCATACCAATAATTGTCAGCCATGGGATTATAGGTAGCTGTGGATGAAATATTAATTTCAAGACAGCAACATTAGGACACTGAACCTTCACATGTAAGCTACTTGCTCTCCATTCAAATGAAGACATAGAAAAGAATTTGCCCTTAAATTTGTTTTAGAATTAAAAAATATCGAATGAGGACCAGCTGTAATCAAATGGGGGGCAACCATTGGAATCTTTACATGATGTTATTTGTTGGTTTCATGGAATGATCTTGGATTCTGATCTTGATCAACATGTGGAGGTATAGTAACCCTAGTTGCCCCATCATGAAATAGGTATGGTTTATTCAGAAAAACCTGAGTTTTTTTTCTTTAACCATTCTTAAAACAAGCACAAATTCAAAGGAAGGTAACATTTGTGATTTTGAAATACTACAAAAGTGTAGCCTGAGTGTAATCTGAAATGAAAAAAGAAAAAATTTTCAGGACAAGCTATTCCTTTAACTTATTGCTATCTTTGACAGGTATTAATAATATTGGTGTATATCCAATTAGTAACATGTATCAAGGTTCTGAAATTTCTGACTTACAATCCCCTCATCCATCATATAATAATTAGACAGGTTAACTGAAGGAATATCAAATTGTCTGTCAAGTAATGGACATCATGGGGCTTATACTTTTCATTGTATTAAATATCAGTTAATATGTTACATATCCCTTTAATCTTTTTAAACAGTCGCAATTTTTTAAAAGTTGTTACTACTTTGTGTCAGTTAATTTTATTGATAATTTGTTTGAAAATCTGGTATTTTTGATATATCTGGCTGCAGAGAATCTTTTTGTGACTTAGCAATTTTAGATTTTCTGCATATTTGCTGCTTAAGTTCTGGAAGTACAAACTCCTACAGAAATTCCTAAATGGTATTTAACCCCATATTGTCTTCAATGATGATAATGTTGTGTAATCTTTCTTACATTTTTATGTTCTACAAGAGATATTAGAATCATATTTGGCCCTATCATTGTCTTCTTAAATAATTAAGCCCCCAAATTTCCGCTACAGTTCTAGAATATTATTTGACCCCTATCACTGTCTCCTTTTACAATTCATGTTCTTAAACCACTTGAGTAGTAAACTGTTGAATATGATAAATAATTTGTTAGTTGTTCAGATAAATTCTTGAATAAATTTGACCAGTGTTAAATTACTATACTGATAGGGGATTTAGGTAGGGTCAGAGGGGTTATACATAAGGTCTAGAGAGGATAGATAGGCAGGTGATAGGGGATTAGAATGGGATCATAGGTCAAATACAGAGGTTAGAGGTCAAACTTAAAAACTGTGAATATGTTGGTTTTGTAGAACTTTACAACTTTTTTAGATTTCATCACTGAAATATTCTGTAACTTTTTTAATAGGGGAAATCTAAGTGATAGCTTTTTTTTTTTTTCATACATATTACAGTTGCTTCGGAATTGCCCAATTACCCTTATTTATCTAATATTTATGTTTTGAAATAAAACAAAAAACCTGGTTCATGCACTGAGCAGGATGATTTAAAAGATACCCTGAAAAGACCTGATATACCTCAATGATTTTTAGTAACAGTAATTTATACAATGGTGTATATCAACAAATACTTTGCCATTGATATAAAAATATAGGGGCTGCATTAGTCATTTCCAACTAAAAACCAGTCTATCCTCAGATAACCCCAATTTGCAGTTTATTTACACCATAAATGATTTATGAGAGTGAATTTGTCAACATGATATTTTTTAACCCCTGTTTTCCACCCAATTGACTGAAGATTAAAGCGAGTTTATTTGAAAATTTACAGTCAATTAGACTTAACATGCTCAAAAATGTTGCTTTAATTTGGGACTTTTGCTTAATTGAACATTGTCAATAGCCAACTTTCCCATAAAAACATGAAGGTATTTTTATGAAGGTGTTTCCTCAGCTCTTTTACTGATGAGATATGTGTCATTTAGATAATTTCTATGAATTTACTTTCAAAAGTCTGCTACATTATTTGTGGCTTCACAATAGCATGTAATACTTTCTAAACATAATGTTAATCACTATGTAACATGCAAAATTAACACAATATAAAGTCTAGGAAGCATTCCAGCATAAATTGAAACAATATCTGCTTTCTAGGCCTATTGGCTATCCTGTTTGTTTTCCTGAAAGAAATCGTTGAGTTAGAGAAGTCACAATGTAGAGTTTCTATAAGCATTATCATTTGAAATATTAGGGAATTGACAACAGAGCCTTTGTATCTAGTCATACATAGTCTGTTTGGTCTAAAAGATCTCACAAATGGATATTTGGTAACAGGTTCTGATAGTAGCATTAATGAATGTACCTGTTTTAAAGTGCTTATAACATGCACAGTAACTGTAGAATGTATTTATGTTTGAATGTTGATAACTGAGATAGTTATCATTGATATAAATTACATTACTACATTATTCATCTACCAGACATACACGCTTCATGTTATCTTTCTTTCTCTTCAATTAAGGATGTGGCTAAGATAACAAGCCAAGAGGTTTGAAGCCCTTGAAGGTACTTGCTCAATTTGACTTTTAACTTTGTTGAGGAATTGATGTGATAAATATGATTGTATTTACCAATACCAATTGATACCCATCAATCAAAAGCCTTCAGTTTTTTAGAAAGTTGTGTACATTTTAACAGCCATAGTCCATTCCTAATATTGTCTTTGCTACTAACTGGTAGAGATCCCTGCACAGTTGAAAAACAGAAAGAGCTCATATATTGAAATATTGAATTGTGCATCTTCAAGCAGAAAGAAGGTTAAGAAAAATATGAAATAAATGATTTTTTCATTCCATTTTACATTGTGTACTAAAAAGAACTTTATCCATTATATTGTATTTCTTGCAAAAAAACTACTTGCATCAGAGTTTCGAGACAATCAACATCTTATCATGTAGAATAATGATATATAATCTAGAGGACATGCAAGTATCACAGTCTCTTTAATCTTAGCTAAAACTTGTTCAAGTTTGAATACAATGAGTTATCTATAAGCACTTTTATCTTTCTTTTGATGCTTAGTTAAAAAAACACCAGAAAAATTACAGACTTGAGCTTGATTAAAGAGTGGAGATAATTTTAACAAATGCAAAGAAAATCTTGACTCAATATAATCTTTGATATAGTTTTATTTATCTATTTAATCTGTGTAGTTTATAACATGAAAAAGTAGTTCCAGAAGTAACCAAGAACCAGCATTGTATTCTAGATTACAATGAGTAGTCTGCATTGTTTTAACTTTTCAGTATATCATTCAATACAAAAAGTTTGAGGAGTTCATCAAGTGATCTTGACCTAATAATTCCTTTCACCAAGAACCTGCCTTAAAGGTATGCCACCACTGTATGGAATGCACTGGTTAAACCTTGTAGTACTTTGAACTTGACCTCATGTTCTATCAATGTTTGTCTTAATTAAACAATTAGCAATTTAATTAGTGGTTTTCTTTTCATCCAGATCATTAAGATTTTCAGATAGATCTTCTGAGAAAGCCCTAATCTGGTCAATTTGGAACATAGGAACCATTTGTTTGTTTTGTGTTAATACTTAGAGGTCTTTTTCAATCATGCAGAAACATTCTCAAATGGCACCCTTAGAGCATAACAAACTTATTGTGAAGTTGTCTTGCCAAATAATCTTGTTATGCAAAACCATTCCACTGATATATGAATTGACATCCTCATAACCAATATTAATTGATTAAGTTTGTCAATCTTGAATCCCTTTCGGAGAGCTCACATTACTGTTTTGGGTTAAGCTAGAAATTATGTTGTTAGCTAGAACTTGCTTTGGTCCAATCTCTAAATTTTATTATGTAAGTCTTAAAAACTTTTCCTGAGCATTAATTGACCTGCCAACCTCAGGTTCAGTAGAAAAATATATGTGTTTGTTTGGCCAAATGAAACCTTGGAATTTTGAAAGTTAGCAACTTGCTTTCTCTACCATCTACCATTTAAGACTTTATCAAAGCGAAATTAGGTACATGAAAGTGTCTGTGTTGATCAAGTCCATAACTGTGTACTTCAATAATATATACTGATGTGGCAAAGCCATTAAGATATCTGCTCTTCCTATGGACAGTATAAGTACAATATTTAGTTATATGGATCTGACCAATTTATATAAATATTATGAGTATTGGTTAAGACTATGATAAATATATACATAAAACTTTCCTATAGTTTATAATCAAACTTTATTTCTTTTTACAACACCACCATCTGGCGTCAGGCTGCAGGCACTTGTGTTTAGAATATGTGAGGGTATTTTTTAAGAACCGAACAAGTGATAGTATCAGATATGCAAAATGGCAAAATAGCCCTCATTGCGCACTACAGGTGCTGCCTGTCCTTAGTAGCCCAAACAGGTGCGGAAATGTAGAATGTAAAACTGAAATTCATTTCCAATCATCTTAAGATTATATTCAAGAGGAATTTTTTCCATGGCCAAGAGAATTTATGAAAGATTTTATACTGTATATGTTGAGTTCTTACCTCTTCATCATGAATTATTGAGTTCTTCCTGATATGTTAATACCATTCCTTACAGGTGGAAGTTGTCTAAGATCTGGCGCCTAAAGTGCTGATTCTAAAGACACATGATACACAAATTTCTTGGGAATTTAAAAGGGTAGTCTGACAATGTATCAGCCATTGAAAACTGCATATCATAATTTGTCTCCATTAGTTTCAATATAGAATGTTAAACTTCATTTTGATCGAATTTCTTATAAAATGGCTTCTGTTTATTTTGAAACATGCTGTCCTGGAAAGGAATGTAAATCCAAAAGTCCAATGGATGAGAAATATTGCATTTTCATCAATAAAAAATGAAAAGTTTAATTCTTGTTTTAAGTTATAAATCTGCAACATGAGGAGGTTCTGTTATATCTAGTAACATCTAGTTTAAACCACTTTTGAGTTGTAATTCAAATATCAAAGTTCTTAAAATATGATTAGAATAACATAGAACCTAGAAAGAGTTTATATAGCCCCAGAATTCTCTAGATAAAATAGATCAAACCTTTTTCACAGTGATTGCTTTTACAGATTTCATGATGTTTAAATTCTATTTTATTAGGCTTTAAACACTGTCTAGAAAGACGAATTTCATTCTTTTGAATGTACTAAGAAATAGTTTAACTTATTAAATATTTTTACTATTGAAGAAATTTGTTAACTCTTCATAAAAAATAATCGAGTATTTAACTAGATTATTGAGAAAACATTTCTTTTTACTATTCAGAATTTTTATTGTAAAGCACACTTTTAATTTTTAAATGTTTGTTTTTATTTATCTAATTATACTATTTATCACGCTGTTTTCAAACTTCAATGGCTTTGATACAATATCAACTATGATATTTGGATATTGATATCGGAACGTTAAAAACTTCCATGCCAGAGATTGACTCATGTATTGAACCTTAGGATTCAAATACAATAATGGTTTGGAATTATTAACACTTTTGAGAGCAAACTCTATTTGTATGTCCTGAAGTCTTATTATTAAAAACTTGACTTGAGATGATTTTAGTGTGTCAGGGATCTGATTGATTAATCTCTAAAATCTATTTTGAATTTAATTACATGTAGAAGATACAGTCAGATTACTTTGTTTCTCTGAAATTGGATTTTATCACATTTTTTAGGGTCTCTGTATATTTTATATACAGTTATTTAAGAAGCACATGATGTTGTCATATAGATGAAATTTTGATGATTCAGAATATATTGCAAATCAAAATCATTCAATAAAGCAACATATGAATCTTTTCCATCTGCTCTGTTGTCTAAAAGATGTCACTTTCAGGATCTTTTCACACGTCTGTTGGTGTTAAATTGGTACTTGAAATTCATATCTTAGACTTTTAAAGTCTTGTTTCATTCAATCAAATGGACATTTCATAGAAGTCATCTGAAATTTCAGTCATCTTCAGAAGATATGTTGATATTCTCACCAGTCTCTGTTGGTGACAAAGAAGCTCTTGCTGAGAAAATATAGAGTTTTAAATCAGTCAATTGGTCTGGTGTGGGTTTTAAATGAAGTAAAAAAAAATTGTCAAGTGGTGAAATTATTTTTATGTTCCAGGCTAGAAGTTTATATTAAGATTTTGTGAAAATGTCAAGAGTACACGAAGATGAAAGGAAAAATTCTGTTTTTAATTGAATTATCATCTTTTATTACATCTTTTGAGATATACTTTTTCAAAATATATATTTTATTCACATATATGTATGAAAAGAACTTAAGTACAGCCTCCTGCAACTGATGCAGGTTGGAGGATCTAACATTACATCCTTCTGGTGGGACAATAAATCACTGTTGTGCATGTGATAGATCCTTTAAAAGTGGAAAATTGAAAGAAAGGCCATTATTGCAGTCCTAGCAATACTCCATTCATTGACATTGCACAGTGTTGCGTGATTTCATAAATCCAGTTTTTTGCAGAAAAGAAGAACATCAAACTCAAATATATTATTTCACATTTCATAATGCTCTCAAACAAATGTGAAATTTTCTATTTCTTCATGTTTCTGGCAAATAAATGGAAAAAGCTTTCAAATAAAGTAATTACTTTTGAGTGATAGGCAGATTCCTTTTCACACGAAAAATTATGAATATTATATCCTTGAAAACCCAGAGGTCTTCAATATGTTAAAAGGAAGAAACATTAAACTGCATTCTTGACATTTTGATCTTTGGTTCAGACAGTACTGAATTTATTGCACTACAGTGGGAATTGGAATTTCTAACTGCTGTATTTATTAATGTTGTCTAATTATGAGGACAGAAAAGTGCAGGCAACTCTCTATAGAATGCGGTAGAAAAGTGCATTTCATGAAATTTCATTTTGACATTGTTTTATTTTTTCACATACAGTTTGTTTTGTCTGTTTGATTCTGTGTAATTCCATTTCCATTGACACTAAGAGGAGTTGACAAGGTTTGTAATTCTATTCCGGAAATGCTTGGTGTCAAGTCTGAAATCCTTTCTCTTTTCTGGTGCAAGTGTGGTCAGGTTGCTTGTTATTCCAAAAGTTTTTGTTATGTCTCTTCTTAACCTCGGAAAATGGTATCTTACAATCTTGAAATTGATTGATGGAGATCCATAGCATTAATTAGTTCAGAGTAGGAATTTATGTATCCAGGATACAGATTGATGGTCACATGCTGGAGAATGACCCTATAAGTCTTAACCGGAAAGATTGACAGTTATGTAACCTTGTGAACAGGTGCTTTAAAATTGAGATTGTTAACTTTGAGTATTTGGTATTTTTGCAGAAACATAAGACATGAAACATGATTTTTTATGGGATTATAAACATCTGTATTCTGCAATTTGAGTTTTACGTGAGCATGTAAATACATTATTTACTTTATATGTTTAAGAGTTGTATTTTACAAGATTAACATCTAGTCCTATTGTCTGACTAAGGTTTAAATTTCGACTTTGTTTGATTTACTACGGATGTCCTTTGATTTAAGTTCAAATCCCTTTTGTAGCCCTTTATTCAATTTTTGTAACCCTTAAAGTAAATGTTTAGAGTTACATTGAATTGTGATCGTGTAAAATGTCTATCGTTGTTTGCTTTGATAAGTGCAGGTATCTTCTATTAAAATCGTGAATTTTTTTTTCAACTTTTTAAAACCAGGTGGCCTTTGTTTGTTGAATTTTTAATATTCAACATGTGTAGTCTATATTATGAATTAAGTTATGTGAAACTTGATATTTTATAGTAATATTTAATAGTACACTTAAGTGTGGGATAAGCTATAGTAAAAATGATAACAGGGTAAAACTCTTGAGCTATTTCAAGTGAAATGCATATACTTATTATAAAATATTTGCAAGTTAACAAAATTTCATTAAAGAATCTAAAAATGTGTAAACAAAGTTTGAAAACAGTCATCGATTATTTAATTGCATGAAAGTTAAAAAAGGATCTCATAAGAAATAGAAAAGGAGAGCTAGAGAGCAATTCTTGGATAGATCTTGGTCTGTCAATACATTTAGAAGATAATGTTGCAGGAATTTTCCAAGTTATTGATTTTTTCAGGTGTTTAGTTACATAAACCCTTACTGTCTATTTTTTTAAATAATCTTCCAAAAATTATTTCTCAGGTTGGTCTTTTAGAATATTATGTTTGCTCTAACCTTCGAAGTTATTTAGTTAGATTCATTTCATATTTGATGAATTAGACAAATTAGTCAAACCCTTGGTAAAGATCAGTCCTTATATTGCTATCAATGTTAAAAGGATTAAATTAAGAGGTTGTAAAGTTGTAGAATAGATTAGAAGTAAATGACCGGCTGGCCCAGCTACCATACAACTCTTCATTCATGCACTCTTTACTCTACTGATACCGTAGGGTTTACTTTTACACTGGGCTACAAGTTATACCTTAGGCTTGATAATTCACACTGTAGAGTCAGTCAGTCAGTTAAAGTGGGATAGTTAGAACCTCAATGGTTTACAGTCAGTGAGAGGCTAGAGTGTAAGACTAAGAAAGTTGTAGGAGTCTCAACTGATTGGTGTGTAAAGTGGAAGAAGACTGGCTAGAACAGTGTGACTCGATGAAGTGTATGTTACCCCGTCACAAGCTAGTTTAGACAGCTGGCTGACTACACTGGACTCTACTTTATACTGATTGATTTACCAAGTCAAGTCCGTGTGTGGTCATTTTTACAAAAATATTGATTTTTAATTCTCTCTTTGGATTATTATGGATTAAAAAAAAAAATTGGGATTAAGAATTGTCGTTTTTGGATCGTTGAAGTTTCTATATGAGAAATATAGTTTTGGATTATGATGACTGTAAATTGTGAATTATTTTGAAATAGTTATAAAGTTTGGATTATTTGATAATTGATCAAGATGGCTGCAGATTTAATGCCGGTGATGTTTACGCTGGCATCATGTCGGCTCCCTGCTGCAGTTGGCACTTGTCATTCGGATTATAAGGTGAAATGGTTTTATGATGAGTTAAGTGGAAATTGTCGTAGATTTTGGTACGGTGGTTGTGGGGGAAACGAGAATCGTTTCTCCACTAGGATTGAATGTGTCAAGAATTGTCTTCGTAGAGATAATAGAATAAAACTCAAACATGGCGGATCTAGTAAAGCAACCTTGGATGTTTCAGAGCGATGTAAACTGGATCAAGATCGAGGAACATGTGGAAACTTTACCTTGAGATTCTACTTTGATTCCAGTTCCATAACATGTGAAAAATTCTGGTATGGAGGCTGTAAAGGGAACGACAATAGATTTCTAACAGAAAAGGAATGTCTTGAAGCTTGTAAAGTCACATCCTCTCACACAGCGCCTGCAGGTAGGGGCAGATAACTTTTGTAGCCTGCTGCTTGCTTTAGCAAAGGGAAATCACTCTTATAGCTTGGCTGCATTCACTACCTCATGCATATTTTCTCTATTTTCTTTATCAATTATATTTTGTTTGTTTTAGGCTTGTGGTATGTTTATGCCCCTAGTTTATTGAACCCTAAAGGTTGAGATATCTGTCCTACTAAACATATTAATTGCATATCTGATATATCTTGTTTTTATGAATGATTTATATTTTATTATGCTTCAATTCACTTTAGTAGTCTCTTAGCTAGTATTTTTTTTACCTTTCCTTTATAGTCATGTTCTCCTTGCTATCTCCTTTAAGTTCATTCTTTAGATATTTCATTGAACATTTTCCTTACTTATAATAGTACTTTAATGTAAGATTATAAGTTTTTATTTGAAATTAAACTTTTCTTTAGTAGTTTACCACAAATATAATATTTCATGATTTTTATAAAATGAATTTAAATTTTGGACCTAGCTTCTGTTAAACTGAAAGCAGATCACCATAATGAATCGTTTATAAACATTTGAAAGGGTTTATAAGTATGAAAAGTATCTCTATTCATTTGACTTGCATCAATATCTCAATCAATATATTCAACGATATAAAAGATGGTATTATATTCATTTTATTTTTATGAATGATAACTGATACATTGAAAGACCACCCTTGTGAAAAGCCTATATTTAATTGCTTGATATATCAAAACCTATATTTATATGGCAATTGATAACTGCAAATTTGTCTGTAAAGACCCCAGTCCTGTGTGAAAACTGTATTGTTCCTTATTGAAAGAGAACATTAGTTTCAGTTTTATCAGATAAGATCAAAACAAAAGTACCAGTTCAAAGCAAATTAGTCTTTGAAAATTGCTTATCAAACCAATAATCCAATTTTCAATACTATAGAGTTTTTAGGTAAACCTATGTCTAGAAGCATGCAGTTTATTAAAAATTTCTTAAAACTTCTTGCATTTTAAGCCACTGGATGCAAGTAACAGGATTATGTAGATAGTTGTAGCTTGTTAGCATTAATTTATAAATATATTAACAAAAACAAGTTATGTTAATTGTCATATCTTTGATAATGATTTAAAATCTTCTTTTTATTTTTTCTATGAAGAATGCATTTTATCCCACATTAAACTTGCAAGGTTGCAAAATTCATTATAAGTCCCATCTGATTAGATGTATTAATAATGAGTAAAAGATGCACCTAATTCTTTTAACTTGTTTAAAAGATTGCTTTAACAGTATGCATGATAAACCATCATTTGTCTTGTACATGTGTTATTCTGCCTGTATGCATTCCAGTTTTGCCCAATTTACCATTTCCAGTTGAATTGAAAGTAACATATTGAACATCTTAGTCACTCAAGTTTTTTTTTTACATATTGAAGATTTTAGTTACTCAAGTTTTTTTAAAGATCAATTTAAAATGTCAGGAGTGCTGTTTAAGAAATTTTGACTTTTATTTTCTTTAACATATTCAATTGTTTCTTTTGACTTTACCTTTTGAACTTTGGATCTATCAAAACAAAATTTAAAAAATGGGGAAATTAAGATTTTGTGTGTGGGGGCGTATACTTAAAAATTAGTTTCAAAATAGAAATATACAGAGGGGAGAAGGAATGGTGAGGGTTATTGTGTGCATTTGTTTATAAGATTTTCATATATAATGGCTAACTATAGTTAATACTTCTCAACCTTACTGTAACCCCAGTCTTTGAATAGTTGCTTTAAGTGTATTAATCATGTTATCAAGACCATTCTGAGAGAAACTGGCAATTTGTAATGTCTGATCATTCCATCTGATGATCTTAATGAGCTGTATCTGCTGTTATTCAAATGTTATATTATTCTATGATTTCATCTATACAAACCTATTAAGAATACCTAACAGAATTTTGGACATGCCTCTTTGAGCTTTTATAATTAATTTTGAATCTTTTGTCTGAAATTTTAAATTCAAAAAATTTTACTAATTAAAATTTTAAAACAAACTAAATATTTTATGGAATTATATTTAATTCATAATGATTTATATCAGCCATAAAAATTTCTTAGTGCATATTTCATATCCACTTACTAACAGACGCTGAGTCAGTGTATTCTTATCTTCTACACTAAAGAGTTGATAAAATAACATTGTTAATATGCATGTCAGCTGAAATATCATGTTGTTTGAATAAATAATTGAATAACAACATGAATGAATGAAAAGTGTATAAATGAATTGTGGGTGGAAAATGAATGAATTGTGGATAAATAAATAAATGAATCAATTTGTGGGAGACAATTTTATTTTTCAGATGGCTTGTTTGATTGATAAGTAAAATAAATGCATAATTAAATAATTTGAAAGTGAAAGAATAAATGATTTGAAACAAATATCATTGAAATTTATGGTCTTAAGAAACAGACATGATCTTTTATTCACTGAAATAGCAAGGAAGAAATTGAGTTGAAGCAAAACCCGTTCTAACCTATTTCAGTGACCAGAGCCCAGGGTGTATTCCGTTGATGTACCAGTCAATGAATTCATTTAGAGATATTTCTCTCTGGTTGTTATGATCTAGATATGCTATTTATTATTATGATGGTAATACAGAAAGTATGTGTTGATTAAGAGATAGACTTACTTCCTGACATTCTCAGGCTGATATGGGGAACACAGGTTTCTCATACTGATAGGGGAATCTCAGGTTGATTGGGTGTTTCCATTCTGATAGGTGAAGCTGAAACTGAAAGAGGATTCCCCATCTATTTTGGGAAGCTTGGGTTGATAGTGTTTCCCAGGCTGATAGATAAAGTAACTGCAAATATATTTGCAACATAGACAATGTTGTGGAATTTTTTGACAATGTATTTAGGCATAGATTATACATTCTATAAAAGTGAAAAAAGGACAAAACCATTGCTAAAATACCTGAATCACATTCTGATAATTTGAAATTTACTAGTGATTCTACTACAAAATGTACAGTATCCCTAGCTTCTTGAATTTATCTGATATGGTTGATTATAAACATATTAGTGTTTGTTTATTGAAGGATGTAAATGAATGATAGAAACAATAGATAGAAGATAAAATACATTCTCTACATGACAAGAAATAAACAAACATCTTTGTATCTCTTGGACATTGATGGTCACCATTGAAGGATTGGTTATATCTATCTATACTATTTGTAGAGTGAAACATTCCCCAACATTAGAACTTCCAGGTTCAAAGAGACTTAATTTCATTTCCATGTCCACCTTAAAATATCTAGAACCATGATGTAAGTCTTATGCCAAAACTAATTGTTCGTTACTTAAACATGACACCTAACTTAAAGGAATTGTAAAGAAAGATTTATAATGTGTAAAGGAAGGAGTGATAGCATCAATTTGCACCATTCCAATTTTTAATCAAACTTCTGTGGTTCCTGCAATTCCTCTAAAACTTACTGTTTGATGACAGCAGTTATTTTCAAAGGCCTTATATGCGATAGGCTACATAACAAACACTTTGTGTGGAATTGCATAAACCACAGATATCTGACTGAAAGTAGAATAGTAGGCCTACAAATGGATGTGATTGTTGTCCCCTATATACATTCAAAATTTAGGTAACCTTTTAACAATTTCATTAACAATGTAACTGATGACTGTTTCTCCTAAACCTAAACCATCTTTAAATGCTTGCAAAATCTGTGTCATATTCTAGCTTTTCTATTTAAAAGAAAAACTTGTCTTATGGAATAAGTTTTATTGCCATACTAGTATGGCTTAATGTTCCTTTCTAAAACATCATTGTAAGAAAATCAGTCTAGCCATTAGTAATGAAAGAGTACTTTTAGAATTTGGATTGAAGATTGATTTGTTTCTTGTAAAAAGAACAGAAATCTAATTTTGATTGACTTATCAAATTAAATTTTAAGTCAGTTTCAATTTTAGTTTTCCACCTGGTGTTTTAGACATTTGTGTCTTTAGTTGTAAATTGATGAGGTTTGGCTTAATTAAAATGACAATATCTGTCTATTTGAATAAATAGTTAATAAATGAGTTTATGAATGAATGAATAATTGAATGCTGGAATGAATGAATGTATGGATTGTGAAAAAATGAATGAATTAAATGGATGAATTGTTGAAAAATTAATGAATGAAAAATGGAATCGAAGAATGATGAAATAATTACTTTGATAATGAAATGGATTATCAAAAGGAAGGAAAGATTGAATAGTGAAAATAGGAATGAATAACGAAATAAAGGGGAAATGGCTGAATTAAATGTTAATAACAGCATGATCAAATGAATGATTTTTTTTAATAAGAAATGAATGATTGATTTTTCGATCAAGTATTTGATAAATTACTAATTGATTAAACAAGTGAATGTTTTGATGCTTTAGAAGTATGAATTAACAAAGTGTTAGAAAACACCAACACCATGTCCCATAACAGATAGTAATACAGGTCTCGTGCTGATAACCCTCTTGAATACAAGGGTTACCAACCCTTGGTTTTCTAGTGGCTTGTATTAAAATGTATCCAGATGCATCTTGTATTCGTAAAGGTTTTACTAATTACCAACAGATTAACAAGGTCTTAAATAGGGTAAGTAATATTTTGTACAGAATTAATTTTCTGACCTTACAATTAATTTGATAAAAGCATCAGCTAGATGTAGAGATGTAGATGGAGATAAACCTCCTTTTCCCACGTACATTAATGGCTAAATCTAACAATGCATGTGTTGTTATTAGGTAGATTATCCTAGATCTTTTTGTAAGGCATTTGCAAATCCTAAAATGTCATGGGATATTTCTAATAGAAGCTTGATAAAACAAGTGAAAAATTGGAAAGCATAAATAGATTGCATATTTTAGAGCTTAGTGGAATATGTTACATTCTAAGACCCCTAATTTTCTTTTCAGCTATCCGCAGATGGATTCCACCAGAAGGACGACAAGATGGATCTGAAACAAAAACAAGTTGGACGAGTAGTTCAAGGTGGTCAAGTTCATCTGGAAGAAAAGATGATCAGACAGGTAGCTCATGGAACTCAGGTGATCAAAATGTAAAGTGGACTAGTGGTAGTTTTGGTGGTTTAGGTGACCAAACTGGAGGCACGGGTAGCCAAACTGAAGAACAAGATGGTTTGAAGTGGACCAGTGGAAGCTCTAGTGGTACAGGTGGCAAAACAGGAGGTGCAGGTAGCTCTTGGAGTTCAGGTAGCCAAATCAGAGGCAATGGTGGTGTGAAGAGGACAAGTGGTAGCTCTGATAGTACTGGTGGCCAGACTGGAGAACAAATTGGAGTGAAGTTGACTAGTGGACAAGGTGGTCATGCTGGGGGACAAGGTGGTGGCTCCTGGAGTACTGGTGGTCAGACTGGAGTACAAGGTGGGGGCTCCTTGAGTACAGGTGGTCAGACAAGAGGACAAGCTGGTGGCTCCCGGAGTACAGGTGGTCAGACTGGAGGACAGTTTAGTGGCTCCTGGAGTACTGGTGGAGGACAAGGTGGTCATGATGGAGGACAAGGTGGGGGCTCCTTGAGTACAGGTGGTCAGACTAGAGGACAAGGTCTTGGCTCCTGGAGTACTGGTGGTCAGACTAGGGGACAAGGTGGTAGTTCCTGGAGTACAGGTGGTCAGACTGTAGAAAAAGGTGGGGGCTCATGGAATACTGGAGGACAAGGTGGTGGCTCCTGGAGTACAGGTGGTCGGGCTGGAGGACAAGCTGGTGGCCCCAGGAGTACAGGTGGTCAGACTGGAGGACAAGCTGGTGGCTCCTGGAGTACAGGTGGTCAGACTGGAGGACAAGCTGGTGGCTCCTGGAGTACAGGTGGTCAGACTGGAGGACAAGCTGGTGGCTATTGGAGTACAGGTGGTCAGACTGGAGGACAAGGTGGTGGCTCCAAGAGTACAGGTGGTCAGACTGGAGGACAAGTAGGTGGCTCCTGGAGTACAGATGGTAAGACTGGAGGACAAGCTGGTGGCTCTTGGGGTACAGGTGGTCAGACTGGAGGACAAGCTGGTGGCTCCTGGAGTACAGGTGGTCAGGCTGGAGAACAAAGTGGTGGTTCCTGGAGTACAGGTGGTCAGACTGGAGGACAAGCTAGTGGCTCCTGGAGTACAGGTAGTCAGACTGGAGGACAAGGTGGTGGCTCCTGGAGTACAGATGGTCAGATTGGAGGACAAGCTAGTGGCTCTTGGAGTACAGGTGGTCAGACTGGAGGGCAAGCTGGTGGCTCCTGGAGTACAGGTGGTCAGACTGGAGGACAAAGTGGTGGTTCCTGGAGTACAGGTGGTCAGACTGGAGAACAAGGTGACAATGTAGCACAACCTTTAGAGATTAAACGAGGTGGACCATCCAGTGTGATTTTAAGTTGGCAACCACCTTCTGAAATTGAAGGACCAATTATAGGTCAGTTTCAACAAAATATTACATTGTTTTGTGTAGAGATGAACTGCTGGTATACAGCTAAATTTTACATCCTGACCAAAAATTAGATTTTCACTACAGACTTTTGATTAAGAAGATTTTTTTATATCTAAAAAGCATAGGCTAAAAAAATAAAATAAAATGTTAAGGTTTCACTTTAAAAACTTGAAGTAATAATGAAATGTTTTATATTTCAGGTTATGATATTTTTTATGCTGAAGGTGATGATTATGACTCAGATACAATGAGCTGGGTATCTAAACGAATTAATGGAAATAAAACTAAAACAACCATCAATAATCTCAATTTGAATTCAACTTATTATTTCAAATTACAAGCAAGATCCATCCTAATGCAAGGACCTTCATCTTCTGTTCTGAAGTTCTCACTGGCACAATCTGGTATGTCAGGCCATTCTGGAACTAATAGAGAATCAGGAAAAGATAAAAGTGGGAAATCAACTTCAAGTGGAATGAGTAGTTCCTCGAAATCCTCAAGTAGTGAATCTGAAGAAAGTGCTGAAAGCAGATCAGAACAAGGTAAGCTTCAACCCTTTCTTGTTTTTCTGATGTATATGCTATGACATTTCTCCAGTTTATTCAATTTTCAGATCAAATCTTAATCCTATACATACTATTGTTGATCTTTCCTTCTTTATGTAGAATATGAAAAAAAAATAAAAGTGGGATATCAATTTCAGGTGGAATGAGTAGTTCCTCGGAATCCTCCAGTAGTGAATCTGAAGAAAGTGCTGAAAGCAGTTCAGAACAAGGTAATCTTCAACTCTTTCTTGTTCTACTGATAACCCTAGGTTATAACATATCTCCAGTTTATTCAAATTTCAGATCACATCTTAATCCTATAAACACCATTGTTGATGTTTTCTTCTTAATGTAGAATACGGAAACAAAATAAAAGTGGGATATCAATTTCAGATGGAATGAGTAGTTCCTCGGAATCCTCCAGTAGTGAATCTGAAGAAAGTGCTGATAGTAGTTCAGAACAAGGTAAGCTTCAACTCTTCTATACAATAACATATAACATATCTCCAGTTAATTCAATTTCGAGATCAAATCTTGTTCCTATAGTATTGACTTATAATGTTCAGGCATGATATTTCTTAGTTGCTTAGTTGCTTTTGAAGCTTTGTTATCATAAGATTTTTTTGAGAGAGAATATCTGTTCTGACCATTGATCTTTAAATGGGCTGGAATCAAAATGAATATCTAACATGAAATTTTTGGTTACCTAAAATTGACTTGTTACGTAATGTGGAAAAAATTTGTTTGGAAGCTGTAGATCTTATTTATGGACTGTTTTTCCTTCGGTTTCCTTTCTCATTTTTTTTTGTAACAAGATTTATCGGATGGAATTGAAAAAAGTTTAAAAAATTAAAATATTTGTCAACTCGGGGCTAATTATTGGATCAAACTGAAATATGCAGGATATATAGAGAAACTGCCACAACAAATAAAATTGTCTCATCAGAAATTTTGATACACTCCTGGTTTTTGCGTAGGGACTTTCTCATGCAACATTGCTTCCGGTGTTCACAAATGTAAACAAAAACAGTAAATCTATAATAATTGATTTGAATCACCTAAGAAGAACAAGAAAAAACTAGAAGTCATGCATGTGCCATTACATAAAATTTTTACTAATTTATATGATTTTGGTGTCTATAAAAATTTTGTTACTTTATCTAATACTTTTTTGGAACAGAGTTTTAATTTTCAAATTTAAATTTTTTATATTCTTGTTTGAATATTTTGAAGCTTTAAAGTCTTTATTGAGTGACCTTGACCGTGAATTTTTTAATGTAGAATGTCCTTGACCTCGCTATCGATATGTATGACATATTCCAGTTTTATAGGCATCTCAAAATTGACATTTTTGGACGGACGACTGTATCACATTCTCTGTCATACACATATAGATTTACAAATTATCAGTGCCCATTTGATTCTCTTTTCGCCTGTATATGACAATAATTCATAATTGTATTTTTTTAAATTTTGGTTTTATTTTTTGAATAAAGTTCAAGCACACCATGATTGTATATATTCGCCATAAATATGGATTTCATAATCAAAGTGTTCTTGATTTTCTCTATTCAACGATAGTTGACAATGATGGTTTAATGCAATATGTTTAATTGTTAAATTTGGCAAAATTAAAAAAAATTCTAAATTTTATCTGCTGAAATAAAAGATTTCTATGATTTAGATGATTACCAGATGTTAAAATTTAATACAAGGATTCCTTTGTAGCTTGTACATCTAATAGATCACGAGATATACCGTATACAAACATACATTTAAATACAGGGAAAATATTGCAAAAAACATAAATTTAATTTTCACTTCATAAAAATTTTGTTATACATCATTGGAAAGAACACAAAAAGCACATTAAGAATCTGAGAAAAAAAAAATAACTCTCTATATTAATAAGGTCTCACTCTGGCGCAGTGCAAAGTTGTGAATTTTGATGTTTTTGGGCAGCTATAAAACCAGAAGTATGCATAAGAGGTCAATGGTCAGATAATTAATTGCCGAGGTCAATGACATTTGACCTTATAAATGTCAGTGTCACCAAAGGTCAAGGTTACGAGATATAAGCCTTTGAAATTGGAAGAAATTTAAACGGTTATGGCAAAAAGAAAAAACGAAATTAAAAAATTGATATTCTAGTTTTAGTTGCAATTTTTATGTTTTTATACCCCCACATGAAAATGTGGACGTATATTGCCATCACCCATATCGGTCCGTTGGTCCATCCGTCCGTCCATCCGTCAACAATTACTTGTGTACGCGATACAGGCCAGAGTTTTTAACCGATTTGAATGAAACTTGGTATGTGTATTCATCTTGATAATATCTCAGACAAGTTCGAAAATGGCAAGATTCCAGATGTCGGTTTATGAGTTACGGCCCTTGATTAAATGAAAAAACGTTAATATTTACTTGTGTACACAATAGAAGCTATAGTTTGCATCCGATTTTAATGAAACTTGGTATGTGTATTTATCTTGATAACATCTCAGACAAGTTAGAAAATGGCAGGATTCTAGATGTCGGTTTATGAGTTATGGCCCTTGATTAAATGAAAAAATGTCAAAATGAACTTGTGTATGCAATAGAAGCTATAGTTTTCATCTGATATGAATGAAACTTGGTATGTGTATTCATCTTGATGATATCTTGCCAGATGTCTGTTTATGAGTTATTGCTCTTGATTAAATGAAAAAACGTTAATATTTACTTGTGTACACAATAGAAGCTATAGTTTGCATCCGATTTGAATGAAACTTGGTATGTGTATTCATCTTAATAACATCTCAGACAAGTTCAAAATGGTGCGATTCCAGATGTCGGTTTATGAGTTATGGCCCTTGATTAAATGAAAAAAAAATTAAAATGTACTTTTGTATGCAATAGAAGCTATAGTTTCATCCGATTTCAATGAAACTTGGTATGTGTATTCATCTTGATATAATCTTGCGGGATGTCTGTTTATGAGTTATTGCCCATGATTTAATGAGAAAATGTTAAAATTTACTTGTGTACGCAATTGAAGCTGTAGTTTTTATCCGATTTGAATAAAACTTGGTGTGTATTCATCTTAATATCATCTCAGACAAGTTCAAAAATGGTGCAATTCCAGATATCGGTTTATGAGTTATTGCCCTTGACTAAATGAAAAAACATGGAATATTCTGTTTGCTGAAGTGGGCGTATGTTACCTTGCCTGGCAAACTATCTTTTTATTTGACACAAAAATCAGTCAAATCGGATAAGCTGTTATGTCAGAATAAAAATCAATGCATTTTAGTAATATCAAAATGGCGACCAAGATATCACTTAGGGTCTGGATTTTTTTTCTTTTTTTTTTGCCATACCAATAGCTACCAGACGGTGTAATTTTTTTAATTTGTTATTTCATAGAATTTGTACCATCAATATCTACATTTTGAACATTTGCAGTGTATGCAAATTTCAAATCTTTTGGATGCCATCTTGAAAAAATCACAATATCGAAAAAAAACCTACTCGCCATTTTTAATACATTTGTACTTGTTTTAAATTTTAATTTGGACAAATTTTAGGTTCTCTAGAAGCTATTTTTTCAAAATTTCCTGTCAAATATTTTTGTTATAGGCTTCGATAAGAAACCTTGACCTTCTGCAGCCCAGTTTCATATGATACCTTGATTTCTAATTTTGGTAAAGAACTTTAGGTTTAATGGGCTCTGATAATGGGCAATTTGAATATTTCTTGTATCTTCAGAAGATAATATCGCATAAACAAGGCTCTTGGCGAGATTCTAATTGAAATCATTGCAATTTGCTTGTCATCAGCTTTCTTTCATATTTAAGCTCAAGATCAAAACCTTTGAAAATACGCCTAGTATAAAAGAACTTGTCACGTTGATATTTTTGTATTTTTAGTTCAATTAAACTTAAAGGATTGGTTAATTTCTTATCTTTTGACATCTTTCAGACTAAAATTTTGACATTTCTAGTTGAAGTATCCCAATGAACCAATAAAAAACTATAAGTGTCCTTTATAGTTTAGTGGGCGTGGTTAACCCCAGATATTTTGACATCACAACCCTTAATTATTGCAAGTCTATTAACAAGTTGAATTTTTCTTGATTTTGAATTTGTTGATGTTGAGAGAAAAGGCAATTAAAGCCAATGTGAATATAACATGTTCATATATACAAGGATTTATCTATGAGATGTACAATATTAGCTATGTTCATTTTGCTCTATTTCAGACAATGTAGTACAACCTTTAGAGATAAAACATGGTGGACCATCCAGTGTGATTTTAAGTTGGCAACCACCTTCTGACATTGAAGGACCCATTATAGGTAAGTTTTTAATCAACAAAATATTACTTTGTTTTGTGTAGAGATGAACTCGACATCCTTGCCAAAAATTGGTACCCATTGATTATTTAACCTGGTTTCCTACTAGCAATAATTCATGTTATAGAGTTTGACTTTTCAAATGTATCTGTGTTTTTGTTTGATTTTAGTATTATTAGGGAGACTTTTACTACAGACTGTTGATAAAGAAATCCTTTACATCTAAAAACCATAGGCTAAATAATACTTTAGTATGCTAAATTCTGAAAATTTCACTTTAAAAACTCACAGTAATAATAAAATGTTTGATATTTCAGGTTATGATATTTTTTATGCTGAAGGTGATGATTATGACTCAGATACAATGAGCTGGGTATCTAAACGAATTAATGGAAATAAAACTAAAACAACCATCAATAATCTCAATTTGAATTCAACTTATTATTTCAAATTACAAGCAAGATCCATCCTAATGCAAGGACCTTCATCTTCTGTTCTGAAGTTCTCACTGGCACAATCTGGTATGTCAGGCCATTCTGGAACTAAAAGAGAATCAGGAAAAGATAGGAGTGGGAAATCAACTTCAAGTGGAATGAGTAGTTTCATCGGAATCCTCCAGTAGTGAATCTGAAGAAAGTGCTGAAAGCAGCTCAGAACAAGGTAATCTGCAACTCTTTCTAGTTCTACTGATAACCCCAAGTTATAACATATCTCCAGTTTATTCAATATTCAAATCACATCTTAATCCTATACATACCATTGTTGATCTTTTGTTCTTTATGTAGAATCAGGAAAAAAAATAAAAGTGGGATATCAATTTCAGGTGGAATGAGTAGTTCCTCGAAATCCTCCAGTAGTGAATCTGAAGAAAGTGCTGAAAGCAGCTCAGAACGAGGTAGGCTTCAACTCTTTCTTGTTCTACTGATAACCCCAAGTTATAACATATCTCCAGTTTATTCAATATTGAAATCACATCTTAATCCTATAAATGCCATTGTTGATGTTATCTTCTTAATGTAGAATCAGCAAAAAAATAAAAGTGGGAAATCAATTTCAGGTGATATAAGTAGTTCCTCAGAATCTTCCAGCAGTGAATCTGAAGAAAGTGCTGAAAACAGCTCAGAACATGGTAAGCTTCAACCCTTTCTTGTTTTCCTGATGTTCAGGTTATAACATATCTACAGTTTATTCAATTTTCGGATCAAATCTTAATCCTATAAATGCCATTGTTGATGTTATCTTCCTTATGTAAAGTCAGCAAAAAAATAAAAGTGGAATATCAATTTCAGGTGGAATGAGTAGTAATTCCTCAGAATCCTCCAGTAGTGAATCTGAAGAAAGTACTGAGAGCAGCCCAGAACAAGGTAGGCTTCAACTCTTTCTTGTTCTACTGATAACCCTAAGTTATAACATATCTCCAGTTTATTCAATATTGAAATCACATCTTAATCCTATAAATGCCATTGTTGATGTTATCTTCTTAATGTAGAATCAGCAAAAAAATAAAAGTGGGAAATCAATTTCAGGTGATATAAGTAGTTCCTCAGAATCTTCCAGCAGTGAATCTGAAGAAAGTGCTGAAAACAGCTCAGAACATGGTAAGCTTCAACCCTTTCTTGTTTTCCAGATGTTCAGGTTATAACATATCTACAATTTATTCAATATTCAGATCAAACCTTAATCCTATAAATGCCATTGTTGATGTTATCTTCCTTATGTAAAGTCAGCAAAAAAATAAAAGTGGGATTTTAATTTCAGGTGGAATGAGTAGTTCCTCGAAATCCTCCAGTAGTGAATCTGAAGAAAGTGCTGAAAGAAGTTCAGAACAAGGTAATCTTCAACTCTTCCTTGTTCTACTGATACCCTAAGTAATAACATATCTCCAGTTTATTCAGATGTTATCTTTCTTATGTAAAGTCAGCAAAAAAAATAAAAGTGGGATAACAATTTCAGGTGGAATGAGTAGTTCCTCAGAATCTTCCAGTAGTGAATCTGAAGAAAGTGCTGAAAGCAGCTCAGAACATGGTAAGCTTCAACCCTTTCTTGTTTTTCTGATGTTCAGGTTATGACATATCTCCATTTTATTCAATTTTCGGATCAAATCTTAATCCTATAAACACCATTATTGATCTTTTCTTCTTAATGTAGAATCTGGAATAAAATAAAAGTGGGAAATCAATTTCAGGTGGAATGAGTAGTAATTCCTCAGAATCCTCCAGTAGTGAATCCGAAGAAAGTGCTGAAAGCAGTTCAGAACAAGGTAAGCTTCAACTCCTTCTTGTTTTTCTGTTTTCTGTTCAACATATCTCCAGTTTGTGGCTCATATTTCATGACCTTGACCTTTTCGTGACATTGACCTTAAGTAGGTCAAAGGTCATTGATATTTTCTATTGGTTGGTTCTAGACCTCTGACATCTACTTTCTTCATTGGCTACAGTTTACCTTGATTTCTAATTTTGGTAAAGAACATTAGGTTTAATGGGCTCTGAAAATGGGTAATTTGCATATTTCGCATGAACAAGGCTCTTTGCAACAATATTATTGATATCATTGCAATGTGCTTGTCATCAGCTTTCTTTCATATTTTAGCTATGGATCAAAACCTTTGAAAATACGCCTAGTAAAAAAGAACTTTTCACATTCATATTCTTTAATTTAGTTCTCTTTAAGTTAAAGGTTAATGTTACTTTCTTATCTTTTGGTCAAGATTCAAATTTTGACATTTCTGGTTGAAGTATCCCAACGAATCAAAAAAAGTCATTAGAAAACTATGAGTGTCTTTCAAAGCTTAGTGGGCGTTGTTTAGCCCAGATATTTTTACATCACATACCTGAATTATTGCTATTTATTATTGCTAAGTTAAATTTTTCTTGATTTTGAATTTGTTGATGTTCAGATAAAAGGAATTTAAAGCCAGTGTGAATATAACATGTTCATATATACAAGGATTTATCTATGAGATGTACAAAATTAGATATGTTCATTTTGCTCTCTTTCAGACAATGTAGTACAACCTTTAGAGATTAAACATGGTGGACCATCCAGTGTGATTTTAAGTTGGCAACCACCTTCTGACATTGAAGGACCCATTATAGGTAAGTTTTTAATCAACAAAATATTACTTTGTTTTGTGTAGAGATGAACTCGACATCCTGGCCAAAAATTGGTACCCATTGATTATTTAACCTGGTTTCCTACTAGCAATAATTCAGGTTATAGAGTTTGACTTTTCAAATGTATCTATGTTTTTGTTTGATTTTAGGTTTGTAATTATTAGGGAGACTTTTACTACATACTGTTGATAAAGAAATCCTTTACATCTAAAAACCATAGGCTAAATAATACTTTAGTATGCTAAATTCTGAAAATTTCACTTTAATAAATCAAAGTAATAATGAAATGTTTGATATTTCAGGTTATGATATTTTTTATGCTGAAGGTGATGATTATGACTCAGATACAATGAGCTGGGTATCTAAACGAATTAATGGAAATAAAACTAAAACAACCATCAATAATCTCAATTTGAATTCAACTTATTATTTCAAATTACAAGCAAGATCCATCCTAATGCAAGGACCTTCATCATCTGTTCAGAAGTTCTCACTGGCACAATCTGGTATGTCAGGCCATTCTGGAACTAAAAGAGAATCAGGAAAAGATAGGAGTGGGAAATCAACTTCAAGTGGAATGAGTAGTTCCTCGGAATCCTCCAGTAGTGAATCTGAAGAAAGTGCTGAAAGCAGCTCTGAACAAGGTAAGCTTCAACCCTTTCTTGTTTTTCTGATGTTTAGGTTATAACATATCTCCAGTTTATTCAATTTTCAGATCACATCTTAAACCTATAAACACCATTGTTGATGTTATCTTCTTAATGTAGAATCAGGGAAAAAAATAAAAGTGGGATATCAATTTCAGTTGGAATAATTAGTTCCTCGGAATCTTCCAGTGTGAATGTGAAGAAAGTGCTGAAAGCAGCTCAGAACATGGCAAGCTTCAACCCTTTCTTGTTTTTCTGATGTTTAGGTTATAACATATCTCCAGTTAATTCAATATTCAGATCCCATCTTAATCCTATAAATACCATTGTTGATCTTTTCTTCTTAATGTAGAATCAGGAAAAAAATAAAAGTGGGAAATCAATTTCAGGTGATATAAGTAGTTCCTCAGAATCTTCCAGCAGTGAATCTGAAGAAAGTGCTGAAAGCAGCTCAGAACAAGGTAAGCTTCAACCCTTTCTTGTTCTACTGATAACCCTAGGTTATAACATATCTTTTCTTCAATTTCAATCTTAATGCTTGTTATGTATCTTCTTATGTAGAATCAGGAAAAAAATAAAAGTGGGATATCAATTTCAGGTGGAATGAGTAGTTCCTCGAATCCTCCAGTAGTGAATCTGAAGAAAGTGCTGAAAGCAGCTCTGAACAAGGTAAGCTTCAACCGTTTCTTGTTTTTCTGATGTTCAGGTTATACCGGTAACATATCTACAGTTTATTCAATTTTCGGATCAAATCTTAATCCTATAAATGCCATTGTTGATGTTATCTTCCTTATGTAAAGTCAGCAAAAAAATAAAAGTGGGATATCAATTTCAGGTGGAATGAGTAGTTCCTCGAAATCCTCCAGTAGTGATTCTGAAGAAAGTGCTGAAAGAAGTTCAGAACAAGGTAATCTTCAACTCTTTCTTGTTCTACTGATAACCCTAAGTTATAACATATCTCCAGTTTGTTCAATTTTCAGATCACATCTTAATTCTATATATGCCATTGTTGATGTTATCTTCTTAATGTAGAATCAGGAAAAAAATAAAAGTGGGATATCAATTTCAGGTGGAATAATTAGTTCCTCGGAATCTTCCAGTAGTGAATCTGAAGAAAGTGCTGAAAGCAGCTCAGAACATGGTAAGCTTCAACCCTTTCTTGTTCTACTGATAACCCTAGGTTATAACTCCAGTTTATTCAATTTCAGATCACATCTTAATCCTATACATACCATTGTTATTCTTTTGTTCTTTATGTAGAATCAGGAAAAAAATAAAAATGGGATATCAATTTCAGGTGGAATGAGTAGTTCCTCGGAATCCTCTAGTAGTGAATCTGACGAAAGTCTTGAAAGCAGTTCAATACAAGGTAAGCTTAAACTCCTTCTTGTTTTTCTGATGTTCAGGTTATAACATATCTCTAGTTTGTGGCTTATATTTCATGACCTTGACCTTTTTGTGACATTGACCTTTAGTAGGTCAAAAGTTATTAATATTTTCTATTGGTTGGTTCTAGACCTCTGACATATAGCTTTCCAATAAGAGCCAAATTTGCAACTGTGGACTGCTTCAGCACGTGACCTTATTAGCCTATAAGGTTATTAATTTTGGATTCTGAATGTACTTTTCAAGCTCATTCTTATTGTATATATAAAAAAGTTTTTAAAGGGGCACAATCTTGATTTTTAGGGGTCGTTTTGGGCCTTTGTTACATTTAAACAGTCCTCAGAAATACTCAAGCTCTAAGAAAATACCTTGAAATATACCTCAAAAATTTCACTTTTTATTTTTTTTTCGTGCTGTACGCGGCTGGTCTTCAGTCAGTCTGAAAATTGTGTGTCCTGTTGACAAAATCTACAATTGTTATTACATGTACTTTCTTTTTGTTTTATCAGTGTGGGCCTGCGCAGTAGTCTATTTATAACTCTTTGATTTTCCAATATGGCGGGACGTTCATAATATCTTAAGACATTATGATTTTCAAACACGGATAAATATGTATACCCATGGATTTGAAGGCTCAAATTTCAAAAGTTAGCTCTGTAGACTATGTCTGATTAGTCGATTTGAGGCTGTCTGATGATTGTCCGAAACAAATCAAGCCTGTACCCCTTTAATGCAAAAATTGAAATTCGTGAATGTTTATGAAAATTTGATTTGTATTTTGTATATTTTCACTTTCTTTCAATGGGTTCTATTCATATCTTTAGATTTTCGAAACATTATTAGATATTTTGAGAATAATTTAACTTAGGGCCTATAGCAAACAAATTTAGATTATTTTAGGACTTCTATCCGTGACCTTTATGTTGACCTTCCCCTTAACTAGGTCAAATTTCATTGACCTTGTCTATCTGCTGTTACCATCATTTGTTATGTCTTACCTCTATTTCCGGTTGCATAATCTTTAACAGATACATTCCAAATCTTTTGGCCCCCATCTTGAAAAAAAATCACAATATCGTAAAAATCCTAATCATCCGCCATTTTTAATCAAATTTTTTTCCAACTTGTTATAAATTTTATTTGAAAAGTTATCTACGTCCTCTACAAGCCAATTTTTAGAGTTTTGAATTTGCCTTTGCAAAATTTCCTGTAAAATATTTTTGTTATAGGCTTCGGTAAAAAAGGGCATAACTTTAAACCTTGACCTTCTGCAGCCCGAATCATTTTACACAATACTCTTCATTGGCTACAATTTCTAATGATACCTTGATTTCTAATTTTGGTAAGGAACTTTGGGTTGAAAGGGCTCTGAAATGGGTAATTGGCATATTTCCATAACTTCAGAAGATAATATCGCAGGAACAAGGCTCTTTACAACAGTCTAATTGATATCATTGCAATGTGCTTGTCATCAGCTTCCTTTCATATTTTAGCTATAGATCAAAACCTTTGAAAATATGCCTAGTAAAAAAAAATCTTTTCACATTCATATTTTTTTGTATTTAGTTAAAGGTTAATGTTAATTTCTTATCTTTTGGTCAAAATTCAAATTTTGACATTTCTGGTTGAAGTATATGGGGGGGTATCGTTGCCAAAACTGTGTGCAAAGTCAAGATTGCAAAGTCAAAAATTCATATTTTCACATGTCACGTTTTACAAAATTCATTCTCTACAAAATCAGAATGTCGTAATTTGAATTGCAAAGTCAACAATTACTCATTTCGGTTTTCAAGATTGTCAATTATAACAATGAAAACGCCAACTTGAAATCGTTTTCTAACGATATTAACTTCTGCATTTTTCATCAATAACATTACCAACTGTGTATTCTTGACTTTGCATTCTCGACATCTGTAAACTCGACGTCTGTATTCTTGAACGTTTACCATATGAGGCTCCGTGACCTACTTCATTAGCATATTACGGAAATCCACAGAAGTTATAAAAGGCGACGTTAAACCTTCATTAGCATATTACTATTACGGAAAATCTCGAAATCTTACTGAATCCTTTGCAGCTCCCTACAAAACTGGTTGTTTACTGCACTTAAGGCAGTTTCTTAATAAATATGACACATTTTCTGATTTTATAATCATTGTGTTTCTGTGCACTCATTAACGAAATGTATTTTACCGGACGTATTTCATATTGTGGATTAAATATATGTAAAAATTAAAAGTTAACAGTAAATTGAAAGACATTGGTTAAAATTAAATAAAATTATTGTCACTTGCATTTGTTTATTGTCCTGTTCGATTTAGACTGAGATGAAAAGCAAATTACTTAAAATTCACGAAATGTGATTTTTATACAGTAATCCTTTTTATCTGTGCGTTGCTTCAAATCCATTATTAAACCTGAGCTTGCTCAGTCAATTTTTTCTTTTTTCTTTTTTTCTTCTTTTTCTTTTTTTTTCCAATGTATTGCCCCATGGGCTGAATGTGAGACAGGACCATGTCCTTGTGTATTGGGCCTAATTCTGACCGATGTAAAATAAAGAGTTTATTATTATTATTATTATTATTTAAGGATCAATTCCTTGGGTTTGATTCTGACGCAACATTAATGGCGTACATTTGATATAAAACTTAAAATTCAGTGATTTATGTTAGATGAGTATGTCTCGTAAATTACAATTACAGAAAAATGTGACTCCCCCTCTGTAAAGATTGACCCGATTCAACAAGGCTGGTAAAAAAAATCATTTATTTTCCGAACATAATACAGTTTAAGAAAAAATAAGAAATTTTCCTTAAAAATGATGTTATTTTTCTCATTTTTTCCATCACAACTTTACCATTTTAGTTGAGAATCAGTCAATATGCTAATGAAGGTTTATAACTTCCGTGGATTTCCGTGATATGCTAATGAAGGTTTAACGCCGTCTTTTATAACTTCCGTGGATTTCCATAATATGCTAATGAAGGTTTAACATCGTCTTTTATAACTTCCGTGGATTTTCGTAATATGCTAATGAAGGTTTAACGTCGTCAGTCAAAATTTCCGTGGATTTCCGTAATATGCTTATGAAGGTTAAACGTCACTTTAATAACTTCCGTGAATTTCTGTAATATGCTAATGAAGGTTTAACGTCGTCTGTCAAAATTTCCGTGCATTTCCGTAATATTCTAATGAAGGTTTAACGTCGTCTGTCAAAATTTCCGTGGATTTCCGTAATATGTTAATGAAGGTTTAACGTCGCCTTTAATAACTTCCGTGGATTTCCGTGATATGCTAATGAAGTAGGTCACGTAACCTTATATATGGTAAACGTTCAAGAATACAGACGTCGAGTTTACAGATGTCGAGAATGCAAAGTCAAGAATACACAGTTGGTAATGTTATTGATGCAAAATGCAGAAGTTAATATTGTTAGAAAACGATTTCAAGTTGGCGTTTTCATTGTTATAATTGACAATCTTGAAAACCGATATGAGTAATTGTTGACTTTGCAATTCAAATTGCGACATGATTTTGTATAGAATGAATTATGTAAAACGTGACATTGGAAATATGAATTTTTGACTTTGCAATCTTGAAGTATCCCAACGAATCAAAAAAAGTCATTAGAAAAACTATAAGTGTCCTTTATAGCTTAGTGGGCGTGGTTAAGCCCAGATATTTTGACATCACAACCCTTAATTATTGCTAGTCTATAAACAAGTTGAATTTTTCTTGATTTTGAATTTGTTGATGTTCAGATAAAAAGAAATTTAAAGCCAGTGTGAATATAACATGTTCATATATACAAGGATTTATCTATGAGATGTACAAAATTAGATATGTTCATTTTGCTCTCTTTCAGACAATGTAGTACAACCTTTAGAGATTAAACATGGTGGACCATCCAGTGTGATTTTAAGTTGGCAACCACCTTCTGACATTGAAGGACCCATTATAGGTAAGTTTTTAATCAACAAAATATTACTTTGTTTTGTGTAAAGATGAACTCGACATCCCGACCAAAAATTGGTACCCATTGATTATTTAACCTGGTTTTTAAAATGTTTCTGTGTTTTTGTTTGATTTTAGGTTTATAATTATTAGGGAGACTTTTACTACATACTGTTGATAAAGAAATCCTTTACATCTAAAATCCATAGGCTTAATAATAATTTAGTATTCTAAATTCAGAAAATTTCACTTTAAAAACTCACAGTAATAATGAAATGTTTGATATTTCAGGTTATGATATTTTTTATGCTGAAGGTGATGATTATGACTCAGATACAATGAGCTGGGTATCTAAACGAATTAATGGAAATAAAACTAAAACAACCATCAATAATCTCAATTTGAATTCAACTTATTATTTCAAATTACAAGCAAGATCCATCCTAATGCAAGGACCTTCATCTTCTGTTCTGAAGTTCTCACTGGCACAATCTGGTATGTCAGGCCATTCTGGAACTAAAAGAGAATCAGGAAAAGATAGGAGTGGGAAATCAACTTCAAGTGGAATGAGTAGTTCATCGGAATCATCCAGTAGTGAATCTGAAGAA
This sequence comes from Nipponacmea schrenckii, assembly GCA_030562195.1. Lineage (NCBI taxonomy): Eukaryota > Metazoa > Mollusca > Gastropoda > Lottiidae > Nipponacmea > Nipponacmea schrenckii. The sequence continues at coordinate 11,888,408 of CM060199.1, read as the reverse complement.
AGTGCTGAAAGCAGCTCAGAACAAGGTAATCTGCAACTCTTTCTAGTTCTACTGATAACCCCAAGTTATAACATATCTCCAGTTTATTCAAATTTCAGATCACATCTTAATCCTATACATACCATTGTTGATCTTTTGTTCTTTATGTAGAATCAGGAAAAAAAATAAAAGTGGGATATCAATTTCAGGTGGAATGAGTAGTTCCTCGAAATCCTCCAGTAGTGAATCTGAAGAAAGTGCTGAAAGCAGCTCAGAACGAGGTAGGCTTCAACTCTTTCTTGTTCTACTGATAACCCTAAGTTATAACATATCTCCAGTTTATTCAATATTCAAATCCCATCTTAATCCTATAAAAGCCATTGTTGATGTTATCTTCTTAATGTAGAATCAGCAAAAAAATAAAAGTGGGAAATCAATTTCAGGTGATATAAGTAGTTCCTCAGAATCTTCCAGCAGTGAATCTGAAGAAAGTGCTGAAAGCAGTTCAGAACAAGGTAATCTGCAACTCTTTCTTGTTCTACTGATAACCCTAGGTTATAACTCCCGTTTATTCAATTTCAGATCACATCTTAATCCTATATATACCATTGTTATTCTTTTGTTCTTAATGTAGAATCAGGAAAAGAAATGAAAATGGGATATCAATTTCAGGTGGAATGAGTAGTTCCTCGAAATCCTCAAGTAGTGAATCTGAAGAAAGTGCTGAAAACAGCTCAGAACATGGTAAGCTTCAACCGTTTCTTGTTTTCCTGATGTTCAGGTTATGACATATCTACAGTTTATTCAATATTCAGATCACATTTTAATCCTATAAACACCATTGTTGATGTTATCTTCTTAATGTAGAATCAGCAGAAATAAAAGTGGGAAATCAATTTCAGGTGATATAAGTAGTTCCTCAGAATCTTCCAGCAGTGAATCTGAAGAAAGTGCTGAAAACAGCTCAGAACATGGTAAGCTTCAACCCTTTCTTGTTTTCCTGATGTTCAGGTTATAAAATATCTACAGTTTATTCAATTTTCGGATCAAATCTTAATCCTATAAATGCCATTGTTGATGTTATCTTCCTTATGTAAAGTCAGCAAAAAAATAAAAGTGGAATATCAATTTCAGGTGGAATGAGTAGTAATTCCTCAGAATCCTCCAGTAGTGAATCTGAAGAAAGTGCTGAGAGCAGCCCAGAACAAGGTAGGCTTCAACTCTTTCCTGTTCTACTGATAACCCTAGGTTATAACTCCCGTTTATTCAATTTCAGATCACATCTTAATCCTATACATACCATTGTTATTCTTTTGTTCTTTATGTAGAATCAGGAAAAAAATGAAAATGGGATATCAATTTCAGGTGGAATGAGTAGTTCCTCGGAATCCTCCAGTAGTGAATCTGACGACAGTCTTGAAAGCAGTTCAGAACAAGGTAAGCTTAAACTCCTTCTTGTTTTTCTGATGTTCAGGTTATATTATATGTCTAGTTTGTGGCTTATATTTCATGACCTTGACCTTTTTGTGACATTGACCTTTAGTAGGTCAAAGGTTATTAATATTTTCTATTGGTTGGTTCTACTTCCGATTTTATAGCTTTCCAAAAAGAGCCAAATTTGCAACTTTGGACTGCTTCAGCACGTGACCTTATTAGCCTATAAGGTTATTAATTTTGGATTCTGAATGTACTTTTCAAGCTCATTCTTATTGTATATATAAAAAAATTTTTAATGCAGAATGGAAATTCGTGATTTTATGAAATTTGAGTGTATTTAAGTATATTTTCCCTTCTTTCAATGGGTGTATGCATATCTTTAGATTTTCGGAACATTATTAGATATTTTGAGAATAATTTAACTTAGGGCCTATAGCAAACAAATGTAGATTATTTTAGGACTTCTATCTCGTGACCTTTATGTTGACCTTCCCCTTAACTAGGTCAAATTTCATTGACCTTGTCTATCTGCTGTTACCATCATTTGTTATGTATTACCTCTATTTCCGGTTGCATAATCTTTAACAGATACATTTGCAGTGTATGCAAATTCCAAATCTTTTGGCCCCCATCTTGAAAAAAATCACAATATCGAAAAAATCCTAATCATCCGCCATTTTTAATCAAATTTTTGTCCAACTTGTTATAAATTTTATTTGAAAAGTTATCTACGTCCTCTACAAGCCAATTTTTAGAGTTTTGAATTTGCCTTTGCAAAATTTCCTGTAAAATATTTTTTTTATAGGCTTCGGTAAAAAAGGGCATAACTTTAAACCTTGACCTTCTTCAGCCCGAATCATTTTACAAAATACTCTTCATTGGCTACAATTTCTAATGATACCTTGATTTCTAATTTTGGTAAAGAACTTTGGGTTTAAAGGGCTCTGAAAATGGGTAATTGGCATTTTTCCCTAACTTCAGAAGATAAAATCGCAAGAACAAGGCTCTTTGCAACAGTCTAATTGATATCATTGCAATGTGCTTGTCATCAGCTTCCTTTCATATTTTAGCTATAGATCGAAACCTTTGAAAATACGCCTAGTAAAGAAAATCTTTTCACATTCATATTTTTTTGTATTTAGTTCTCTTTAAGTTAAAGGTTAATGTTAATTTCTTATCTTTTGGTCAAGATTCAAATTTTGACATTTCTGGAAGTATCCCAACGAATCAAAAAAAGTCATTAGAAAAACTATAAGTGTCCTTTATAGCTTAGTGGGCGTGGTTAACCCCAGATATTTTGACATCACAACCCTTAATTATTACAAGTCTATTAACAAGTTGAATTTTTCTTGATTTTGAATTTGTTGATGTTCAGATAAAAGGAATTTAAAGCCAGTGTGAATATAACATGTTCATATATACAAGGATTTATCTATGAGATGTACAAAATTAGATATGTTCATTTTGCTCTCTTTCAGACAATGTAGTACAACCTTTAGAGATTAAACATGGTGGACCATCCAGTGTAATTTTAAGTTGGCAACCACCTTCTGACATTGAAGGACCCATTATAGGTAAGTTTTTAATCAACAAAATATTACTTTGTTTTGTGTAGAGATGAACTCGACATCCTTGCCAAAAATTGGTACCCATTGATTATTTAACCTGGTTTTTAAAATGTTTCTGTGTTTTTGTTTGATTTTAGGTTTGTAATTATTAGGGAGACTTTTACTACAGACTGTTGATAAAGAAATCCTTTACATCTAAAATCCATAGGCTAAATAATAATTTAGTATGCTAAATTCAGAAATTTTAATTTAAAAACTGAAAGTAATAATAAAATGTTTGATATTTCAGGTTATGATATTTTTTATGCTGAAGGTGATGATTATGACTCAGATACAATGAGCTGGGTATCTAAACGAATTAATGGAAATAAAACTAAAACAACCATCAATAATCTCAATTTGAATTCAACTTATTATTTCAAATTACAAGCAAGATCCATCCTAATGCAAGGACCTTCATCTTCTGTTCTGAAGTTCTCACTGGCACAATCTGGTATGTCAGGCCATTCTGGAACTAATAGAGAATCAGGAAAAGATAGGAGTGGGAAATCAACTTCAAGTGGAATGAGTAGTTCCTCGGAATCCTCCAGTAGTGAATCTGAAGAAAGTGCTGAAAGCAGCTCAGAACATGGTAAGCTTCAACCCTTGCTTGTTTTCCTGATGTTCAGGTTATAACATATCTACAGTTTATTCAATTTTCAGATCATATTTTAATTCTATAAACACCATTGTTGATGTTATCTTCTTAATGTAGAATCAGGAAAAAAATAAAAGTGGGAAATCAATTTCAGGTGATATAAGTAGTTCCTCAGAATCTTCCAGCAGTGAATCTGAAGAAAGTGCTGAAAGCAGCTCAGAACATGGTAAGCTTCAACCCTTGCTTGTTTTCCTGATGTTCAGGTTATAAAATATCTACAGTTTATTCAATTTTCGGATCAAATCTTAATCCTATAAATGCCATTGTTGATGTTATCTTCCTTATGTAAAGTCAGCAAAAAAATAAAAGTGGGATATCAATTTCAGGTGGAATGAGTAGTTCCTTGAAATCGTCTAGTAGTGAATCTGAAGAAAGTGCTGAAAGAAGTTCAGAACAAGGTAGGCTTCAACTCTTTCTTGTTCTACTGATAACCCTAGGTTATGACTCCCGTTTATTCAATTTCAGATCACATCTTAATCCTATACATACCATTGTTATTCTTTTGTTCTTGCATATCTTTAGATTTTCGGAACATTATTAGATATTTTGAGAATGATTTAACATAGGGCCTATAGAAAACAAATTTAGAATAATTTAGGACTTCTATCTCGTGACCTTTATGTTGACCTTCCCCTTAACTAGGTCAAATTTCATTGACCTTGTCTATCTGCTGTTACCATCATTTGTTATGTATTACCTCTATTTCCGGTTGCATAATCTTTAACAGATAAATTTGCAGTGTATGCAAATTCCAAATCTTTTGGCCCCCATCTTGAAAAAAATCACAATATCGAAAAAAATCCTAATCATACGCCATTTTTAATCAAATTTTTGTCCAACTTGTTATAAATTTTATTTGAAAAGTTATCTACGTCCTCTACAAGCCAATTTTTAGAGTTTTGAATTTGCCTTTGCAAAATATCCTGTAAAATATTTTTGTTGTTGGCTTCGGTAAAAAAGGGCATAACTTTAAACCTTGACCTTCTGCAGCCCGAATCATTTTACACAATACTCTTCATTGGCTACAATTTCTAATGATACCTTGATTTCTAATTTTGGTAAAGAACTTTGGGTTTAAAGGGCTCTGAAAATGGGTAATTGGCATATTTCCCTAACTTCAGAGGATAAAATCGCAAGAACAAGGCTCTTTGCAACAGTCTAATTGATATCATTGCAATGTGCTTGTCATCAGCTTCCTTTCATATTTTAGCTATAGATCGAAACCTTTGAAAATACGCCTAGTAAAAAAAATCTTTTCACATTCATATTTTTTTGTATTTAGTTCTCTTTAAGTTAAAGGTTAATGTTAATTTCTTATCTTTTGGTCAAGATTCAAATTTTGACATTTCTGGTTGAAGTATCCCAACGAATCAAAAAAGTCATTAGAAAAACTATAAGTGTCCTTTATAGTTTAGTGGGCGTGGTTAACCCCAGATATTTTGACATCACAACCCTTAATTATTGCAAGTCTATAAACAAGTTGAATTTTTCTTGATTTTGAATTTGTTGATGTTCAGATAAAAAGAAATTTAAAGCCAGTGTGAATATAACATGTTCATATATACAAGGATTTATCTATGAGATGTACAAAATTAGATATGTTCATTTTGCTCTCTTTCAGACAATGTAGTACAACCTTTAGAGATTAAACATGGTGGACCATCCAGTGTGATTTTAAGTTGGCAACCACCTTCTGACATTGAAGGACCCATTATAGGTAAGTTTTTAATCAACAAAATATTACTTTGTTTTGTGTAAAGATGAACTCGACATCCCGACCAAAAATTGGTACCCATTGATTATTTAACCTGGTTTTTAAAATGTTTCTGTGTTTTTGTTTGATTTTAGGTTTGTAATTATTAGGGAGACTTTTACTACAGACTGTTGATAAAGAAATCCTTTACATCTAAAAACTATACGGGCTAAATAATACTTTAGTATGCTAAATTCAGAAAATTTCACTGTAAAAACTGAAAGTAATAATAAAATGTTTGATATTTCAGGTTATGATATTTTTTATGCTGAAGGTGATGATTATGACTCAGATACAATGAGCTGGGTATCTAAACGAATTAATGGAAATAAAACTAAAACAACCATCAATAATCTCAATTTGAATTCAACTTATTATTTCAAATTACAAGCAAGATCCATCCTAATGCAAGGACCTTCATCTTCTGTTCAGAAGTTCTCACTGGCACAATCTGGTATGTCAGGCCATTCTGGAACTAAAAGAGAATCAGAAATAGATAGGAGTGGGAAATCAACTTCGAGCGGAATGAGTAGTTCCTCGGAATCCTCCAGTAGTGAATCTGAAGAAAGTGCTGAAAGCAGCTCTGAACAAGGTAATCTTCAACCGTTTCTTGTTTTTCTGATGTTCAGATTATGACATATCTACAGTTTATTTAGTTTTCAGATCAAATCTTAATCCTATAAAACCCATTGTTGATGTTATCTTCTTAATGTAGAATCAGGAAAAAAATAAAAGTGGGATATCAATTTCAGGTGGAATAATTAGTTCCTCGGAATCTTCCAGTAGTGAATCTGAAGAAAGTGCTGAAAGCAGCTCAGAACATGGTAAGCTTCAACCCTTTCTTGTTTTTCTGATGTTCAGGTTATGACATATCTACAGTTTATTTAATTTTCAGATCAAATCTTAATCCTATAAAACCCATTGTTGATGTTATCTTCTTAATGTAGAATCAGGAAAAAAGTGGGATATCAATTTCAGGTGGAATAATTAGTTCCTCAGAATCTTCCAGTAGTGAATCTGAAGAAAGTGCTGAAAGAAGTTCAGAACAAGGTAATCTTCAATTCTTCCTTGTTCTACTGATAACCCTAGGTTATAACATATCTCCAGTTTATTAAATATTCAAATCACATCTTAATCCTATAAATGCCATTGTTGATGTTATCTTCTTTATGTAGAATCAGCAAAAAAACAAAAGTAGGATATCAATTTCAGGTGAAATGAGTAGTTCCTCGGAATCCTCCAGTAGTGAATCTGAAGAAAGTGCTGAAAGAAGTTCAGAACAAGGTAATCTTCAATTCTTCCTTGTTCTACTGATAACCCTATATTATAACATATCTCCAGTTTATTCAATATTCAAATCACATCTTAATCCTATGAATGCCATTGTTGATGTTATCTTCTTAATGTAGAATCAGCAAAAAAATAAAAGTGGAATATCAATTTCAGGTGGAATGAGTAGTAATTCCTCAGAATCCTCCAGTAGTGAATCTGGAGTAAGTGCTGAGAGCAGCCCAGAACAAGGTAGGCTTCAACTCTTTCTTGTTCTACTGATAACCCTAGGTTATAACTCCAGTTTATTCAATTTCAGATCACATCTTATACATCCTATACATACCATTGTTATTTTTTTGTTATTTATGTAGAATCAGGAAAAAAATAAAAATGGGATATCAATTTCAGGTGGAATGAGTAGTTCCTCAGAATCCTCTAGTAGTGAATCTGACGAAAGCAGTTCAGAACAAGGTAAGCTTGAACTCCTTCTTAAAAGTTATCTACGTCCTCTACAAGCCAATTTTTAGAATTTTGAATTTGCCTTTGCAAAATTTCCTGTAAAATATTTTTGTTATAGGCTTCGGTAAAAAAGGGCATAACTTTAAACCTTGACCTTCTGCAGCCCAAATCATTTTACACAATACTCTTCATTGGCTACAATTTCTAATGATACCTTGATTTCTAATTTTGGTAAAGAACTTTGGGTTTAAAGGGCTCTGAAAATGGGTAATTGGCATATTTCCGTAACTTCAGAAGATAATATCGCAAGAACAAGGCTCTTTGCAACAGTCTAATTGATATCATTGCAATGTGCTTGTCATCAGCTTCCTTTCATATTTTAGCTATAGATCGAAACCTTTGAAAATACGCCTAGTAAAAAAAATCTTTTCACATTCATATTTTTTTATATTAAGTTCTCTTTAAGTTAAAGGTTAATGTTAATTTCTTATCTTTTGGTCAAGATTCAAATTTTGACATTTCTGGTTGAAGTATCCCAACAAATCAAAAAAAGTCATTAGAAAACTATAAGTGTCCTTTATAGCTTAGTAGGCGTGGTTAAGCCCAGATATTTTGACATCACAACCCTTAATTATTGCAAGTCTATTAACAAGTTGAATTTTTCTTGATTTTGAATTTGTTGATGTTCAGATAAAAGGAATTTAAAGCCAGTGTGAATATAACATGTTCATGTATACAAGGATTTATCTATGAGATGTACAAAATTAGATATGTTCATTTTGCTCTCTTTCAGACAATGTAGTACAACCTTTAGAGATTAAACATGGTGGACCATCCAGTGTGATTTTAAGTTGGCAACCACCTTCTGACATTGAAGGACCCATTATAGGTAAGTTTTTAATCAACAAAATATTACTTTGTTTTGTGGAGAGATGAACTCGACATCCTAGCCAAAAAATTGGTACCCATTGATTATTTAACCTGGTTTTTAAAATGTATCTGTGTTTTTGTTTGATTATTAGGGAGACTTTTACTACATACTGTTGATAAAGAAATCCTTTACATCTAAAATCCATAGGCTAAATAATAATTTAGTATGCTAAATTCAGACAATTTCACTTTAAAAACTAAAAGTAATAATAAAATGTTTTATATTTCAGGTTATGATATTTTTTATGCTGAAGGTGATGATTATGACTCAGATACAATGAGCTGGGTATCTAAACGAATTAATGGAAATAAAACTAAAACAACCATCAATAATCTCAATTTGAATTCAACTTATTATTTCAAATTACAAGCAAGATCCATCCTAATGCAAGGACCTTCATCTTCTGTTCTGAAGTTCCCACTGGCAAGTGGTTCAAGAGCAGGTTCTGGAAGGTCAGTAGGTCATTCTGGTCAAGTTAGGAAAGGGAGTGGTTCAGGAAAATCAGGAATTGGTTCAGAAAAGACAGGAAGTGGTTTAGAAAAGTTAGGTAGAGGTCAAGGAATGTCAACCACTAGAACAAGTAGGAAATCTGTAGAAAGTACAGAGAGCAGTTCTGAATCAGGTAAGCTTGTACTTTCTTTCATTGTGTTTCATTACAATTTAAAAGCTTCTGTGCAATATTCTGTTGGACTAATTCGTAATCCAATTATATTTAAGCAACATTTTAGAAGATCTCTAGTTATTCTTCATGTTGATATTCCCAGGTAATGTTCCACAGAATCTGAAAATACAACAAGATGGACCATCTAGTTTGATAATATCTTGGCAACCACCTGCAGAAATTGATGGACGTATCACAGGTTAGTAGATCATTTTACACATCCAATATTGGAGTTATATTTATGGATTTATGAGCTTATCTCACATCTGACACTTGTTTTATTAATTATGTTAAAATAAAATCCCAATCGCCATGATTCCTTGTGGCCATGGTTATAGACATGAGGGAAATTACATGTCCCTACCTAAATGTTGTCCAATCAAAATTTCCTCAAGAATCTTTCTAGGAAAACCTCAGCCAATCAAATCAAATAACTCTTTGTTCTCATTTTCCCACATACAAATAAAGTGTACTGGACCGTTTTCAAGATACGTTGGTTTCCAAACATACCAGAGTATTACTGTTTGATGGTGTAATTAATTCCTTAATTAGTTTTAATATGAGTAATGTTGTAAGTTGTTAAATATTCAGTTCTGTTAATTTAAGTGAGGATGTTTTGATTCTGTTAAAACGATGATTTGATATATAAAGGGTTATGCTTATGATGGTCTTGATATTTCAGGTTATATTATCTATTATACCAATGATGTTGGACTAGAAGAACAACAGTGGGCAGCCCAAGCAATCATTGGCAATATCACAGAGACTACCATTCATCGCCTTGATATGAATCTAACCTATTATTTTAAAGTTCGGGCTAGGTTTAGCATGATGTTTGGTCCTATCTCTGATATTGTCCAGTTTCCAAAAGGTATGTCAGGTATTGCAAGTGTAACTTGCAAGGTTGCAACTTCCATCAACCGTCAGCTACAAGTATCAACGCGTATCATTGTATGCATTACTGTTTTGCAGTCGTGAATTTTTTTCGCGTGATTTCGCGACCGTCCCTTTATATTGAATGATCGTTGAATGAATGAATGAAGGAAGGAATGAATGAAGGAATGAATTAATTTTGATGAGATGAATGAATATGCAATGAAACAAAGATGAATGAATATAAATATATCATTTAGTTCAATTGAAGATCACTGTACTTCCCATTCATAATCTAAAGAAAGTCTTCATTAAATGGTGTTGAGCTAGATCTTATTCTGTACTATATATCAGTTGAGATTTAGTGTAGGAGATTTAACCTTTTTTTTTTTAGAATATAGAAATGTTTTAGATTAATTATCTTAAGGTTTTATTAGGTTTTGACTTGATTAAAAATCTTACTGGGCCTTCATTAAAAGAAAACATTTAGATATGGTGGTTTTATACTTAATTATCCCAATTTCTAGTATTATCACAACTGTTAAAAACATTAAGATACAATTTTATACAAAACATGAAATTATATAAAGAACTTTACGATAATGATAAGACCAAATAAAAGAGAAACACAGAAGTATTATCTTCAATATTGAAGATAAACACCTGAATTCAAAAAGCAAACATCATAGAATGATGATCATAGTAATCATGAGTTTTTAAATTTTTAGGTTGATTGAGTGCAATTCAGTGTATTAAAAACAAGCAGAATGTTCTTGTAGTAACATGCCCTGCAACTTGGGAGCTATGTGGACCAAATGATCAGAGGTTTGGCAACAAGCAAACTAACTCTTAAGAAATATGTTTCTTTCTTTTAATGTATACCAAGTTTCTCTTTATGCATGCTCTTTAAAAACCATTCTAATTCAGTACACACAAGGTTGAGTTCTTTGTCTAAATAGTACCTTTGCAGTCTACTGATAATCTCAGGAATTGCAAGTGTTAGATGGTCGGTATCTTTATCTTTTTTAGACTCTGTGAAGAAAACGTCCTTGATTGTTTTAAAGTGAAGAATTGGCATGTCTTTATCTAAGGACTTTCATAGTTATTATCGCCTACCATCTAAAGGTTTTACATATGAAAAGAAAAATAAAATACAAAAGAGGAAAAATATGAAATTCTTAGTCTATGAATAAGTTAGCTTACGTGAGATTTTAAGATATTATCTAATAGTATGAATTTTTCAATTTTTTTAGGAAAAAAGGGATATGTGTCACTAAATTTGGCTGGCTTTTATTTGGATTTCTGTGCTGGTACAAATAATACTATTTTGAGGACTGTATCCCTTAAATGTTATATTTAGAAAATTGAAACCAAGCATTTTTTGGAATTCATTCAAAAAACTCAAGTTTGCTTTGAGAGAAATATTGAAATTGAAAGTTAATAAGTCAATAAGTCTTTATTAGCCTAATAACGTCAAGAGTATGATGTAAATCCTCTGTGATATTCTAGCGAATGTAGAATGTTTCAGTTTGGTAAATCAACTCAATCACTGGAGAATTCAAAAGCACAGGTTATAAAAACTTATTATAATTTTTCTTTCAGTAAATAAAAGTTGAATATTCACCTCAGCAGGTTATCAGACATGATATTTTCATTGAGCTGATGTGTCTCTGGTTATCTTATATAAATACAACCCCTGGTCTCATGATACACTATCAAATATCATGATTCACAATTAACCTACCCCAAATACCCTCTCATATTACTGTGTTAGCATGTTGATATTTTGATACTGGGTCTCTAGGGTCTCCTCAAACATCATGTTTAACTCCTTAAACTACTTTAACATTTGTTTTTTCTTTTTCTTCTGAGACTTTTATTAAGATTATATTTTTCATTTTGGAAATACATGATCCCAAAATTTTGGCAGCACTCTAGGAACCTTGGTATTTGTGTTCCTTAGAAAGTCATATGTAATGTAAATGTACATACAAAATTTTTTTTTTTATCACTTTAACATTTTTAACCTCATTTTGTCATATTTTCATAAAACATTACTCCTTTTGTTGTAATTACATGAAAAACATTTGTGGTTTGAGAAAACATTTCGCGTTGTTCAAAAATGTTTTTTCAATCTAGTTTTCTACCATATTTTAACAAATTTACAATGCATATGACAGAAACATGAGTATGATTTGAAAATGTGCATGCAGCATAAAATTATAAAGAAACAAACATACTAGAAATAAGGGGACAAAGAATAAACTGACATCAGCGATTTTTTAAATCATTTTGAAAGATCTTAGACTTCTAAATTGGTTTACAGAGGTTTTATAAGTTTTCAATATTTTGATGTAAACTTCACATTTGTGATCTATAGTAGGCTACAAGTGTTACTGTTAATTGGATTTTATTATACCATTAATAATGCATTTCTTATATCAGAAAAAAGTGACAAGAATATCCAAATCTATTTCTTATTTATTGAAGTCATTCTTTGTCAAAATCGAAGATTTTGCATGTGAAGTCACCAGGATATCAGTGATATCTTAGGATATCTTACTCCTAAAATATTGTCATTTCCTTGATTGAATACAATGATATTGATGGCTGACATAGAGTGTGCCATTATTACATGCAATGTGGTAGTGGATATCTCCTATACTGTCTATCAGTTATCTTGTAAAGGTTGTGAGTGAATTTAAAGTAGAAATATTAAATATAGAACAGGACAGAAGAGATTATTATGAGTGATTTAAAGTTGAATCATGTCTAGAATATTAAAATATAGCTATACATTGTAGTTAGGATCTCTGTCAATACTGACTCGCTACTACTAGTGAGTTTGCTTAACAAGGCTTCTAGGAAATCACCTTACTTCAAGATCTACTTTTGGTTCCTTGGCCAGTGATTTCAAAAGTTATCAAGCCAAACAGTATACTTACTATGCCATACCTTAATTTAAAACAGTGGACAGTTATAGAAAATTCTGTTCATGTTATTGTGATTTCAGTCTATATAAAAAATTAAAGTAAGTTCACAAGGCAATAGATAAACAAAAACTTTTGTGTGGAAAGTTAAAGAAATGTAAAGTAGCTGTGAGAGATAAAAATGATTTATTAGAAACAGTAAACTAGAGATTATAGTTTTCATGTTTTCTGTCAACTTCTATCATAGTTTATTGTTTCAATGATTTCAAAGGTTGTCTGTTGAAATAAAATGAGACAAGTGGAAAATTTCTTCCACTATAACGTACAGTTTCATTCTTGCATTTTTAACATTTTTTGATCTTGTACATTTTAAATAGATTTTTAATTGTTTTGTTTACAGAATAATTTGTATTCGTTGTGTTGAAATGATATATTTTATTTTAAATTCAGCCTTAAATGAATGGGGTAATAAATTGAGGTCATGAGGAGTAATGATTTTTCAGCAGTTTGACTTTGGAAAAAAGAAACTAATACCATTGTCCTGGCATTTTCCTCAAGGCACACTGCATGGCATTTCCAGTCCATTTTGCACAAATTTTGCATAAGATCCATCCAAGAACACTTGAGTATAGATATATAGCGTGCCAGTAGCAAATTTTCATCTTTGCACTCTCAAGATGTTGCATATTACCTTCTTAAGTAGTAAAGGAGGATTAAAAAAATTGTAGATAGTCTAAACAATATTCAATACCAGGATATCAAATATGACAATAGTACTTAATACACTCATTGTGTCAAATACTGTATGTTGTTAAGTTAAGACTCTTATATATCAGAGCATAATTCACATCTACTCCTCTTTTGATGTCTTTGGTCAATACATTAACAATTCTTGTGATGTTTGACAGCAGACACACCAGTATTTGAAGGTCATTCAAGGTCACAGTTTGGTCACTCTGCAGTCCATTGAAACCAAATACACTGCTGATCTCATGTTCATCTGTGAAATTTTGTTGTATTGTGGGAAATTTGATTTAGTTGAGATTAAAATGATTAGTTTTGTCACCAATCTCAAGTGGATTTGACTAGCTTAAAATTTCACACCAAGAATAATAGTTGTAAGAACTTGGTTCGAATCATCTGAGTGCATATTTAGGGGGTATTTAGAATTCAGTTCTTTTTTTTATGATTATTGACATCTTATTGGGTTCTTTGTCACTACTACATATATGAAGAAATTGTTTTCATGAGCTTATAAGTCATTCAGGGATTGTAAAAAGACTTTCTAAACCTGTTTACCTTTTACTTTAATATCATCATTTGTAGCCTTTTGAATTACCATCTAACATCTGTGGTACTGGAAATATATCCAGATATTTAATATGCTAAGACATGAAGATGTTACATGGAAGTACGTTTGGAAATTAGGTTCTCAGATGAATGAAAACTGTACACCAAGGTCTACATATTTGTTCTATAACTTATGTGAAAGCCAAATCTATATAAATTGTTTTGTTTTTAAGTATGATATTTTGTTAATCTTGTTTGAATGATAAAACATGTCCCAGTAAGTGAATTATGTTTAAAACCATACTAATCTATACTCAATCAATTAACTAAAGAAAGAGTTGATAAGATTACATTGATATAGGAGATCATATGTCACTAACATAGAGAATAGTTTATCTTCAATATTCTTCAGGATATCATATAACTAGTAAAGGTATTCAGTCCCTTAATCACCTGTCAGAGTTCTTATCATTGTGAAATTGGGCCTTGTCACCTGCTTCAGTTCAATTAGTACTAATCCTTGATTTCTGAGTTCAGAGTATTGCTCTGAATCTTTTTAGCTGCTTTTACTCACTAAGTTAGTGAAAACTCTTTAAAAAGTTGAAAGTGAGCCTTTGGTAAATTATAGAAGTCAACAGAAATTCAACTTAAATGTTGAAGAGGAATACATCTGCTGTACATGGACTTTGGATAGATTTTCATAATATAAAGTTCACATACTATTAAACTATGGTTTGTTTTCCTGTTGATTTGCAACAATAGCATCTTCTGTAATGAAGATATGTTTGATGGATGTATGACTTTGCTGTTATCTTGTTGAATGTGATTTTTACACACCACCGCCTAAGATTAGTAAATATATTAAAGATAGACCCCCTAGCCCTTTGTCATATGATATGTAGAAAGTTGTATGGGACTTTGATATGAGAGATGAACAATCTTTTAACCATCTTTTGATGTTAAAGTTTTATTTTTGTATGCAAAGCACTTTTCCGAAATAAAATTTTTGAGAAATTTTTAAAAAAAAAAAAAACCATCGAAGTTTGAGCTGTATATGAGCTGAATTTCCAAATGTTTACACACTTCGATTGTGTGTCTTACTAGAATTTATCAAATCTGATATTCTAAGAACCCCCATCTCAAGGCCTCACCCTCTCCAAAATATTTCCCTTCTCCTAATATGCACCTCTGGTGACTATACCAAACCACCAAATCAATACTGAATGTCATTGACAAGCTCACTTGTCAAAATTTGATAAGAAACTTGACCCATCTCAGCCAATATTTGATCCTGTTTAAATGCTAAGAGATTATACCAATTAATTTTTAATGAGGAGTCAATGATCCTGGAGTAAGTGATTTAAACATGTTCACAAGATTCATGTCTTCAGATGATCTTTAAATCTTTAAACTAAACATGATGTTCACCATCAAACCTAGGCTTGGCATATGTCACTTTTTTCCAAATGAATTGATATTCAATATCTTATTCTTTTTATAGCTTTTTTTTATCATCTTTACATTTAAAATGAACTTTCAAATAAAGAGTATATTTATGAATTATTTTTGTTAGCAAGCAACTCTTATTTCTTTAGGAGTCATGATTTATGAAAGGGCCATGCCCTGAGGTTTCTCGTGTCATTTACGTTATGATATACTTAGCTATCAGTGAGACCACAAATGGAAATGTGTGGTTGTTCAGAATGAAAATGAAGACCAAAATTTAAGAAATAGTGACTCTTGTTCTATTTGAAAAATTAAGATGAAGGCCTCAATTAATCTGAAGATGATTTGAAAGAATAATAGAATATGTTGCCATCATCTGCAAAATTTGCCTAAAAGCATTTTACTTTTCCTTTAGCTCAATGCGATGCAGAAGAGATGAAAAAAATGCAAATAAATATTTCTTGTATTTGCAATAGACCAGTAATGACCAGTAGCCTATATATCTGTTAACTTACTTTTCGTCCTCATTATCTCTTCTTAAAGAAGCCATTAGTAGAAATTATATTTGTACCAGGCATCATAAAACTGTCAATATATTTATTCTTATTTAATTCGGGTCAAGATACCTGGGTTGACCTAATTAAATCACAAAGTTACCTGGTTACTCCTTAACGATGTCAGATCAAAGTAAAAATGTACCTGTATCTATTTGTATTGTATTTAGTATGTCAATATCACTTTTATTAGGGTCAGGGAAGTCCACTGTGGTCATGTTGGACTTTAAAACATTTTTCCTTAAGCTTGAGTTTGTTTTCTTGGAGGAAAAAAAGACATGAAGATATCAATTTGGTCAGAAGAGTTTTTTCTCACACTCAAATATTATCATTGATATATTATGTTATCAAAGGGTATATGTTATATATAAAGCTTATTATTCCAATCATTATAATCATATATATTATAGTCATGAATCTGCTACTCTTTTGTCCTTGTGTTGTCCTTTTTGTTGTCTTTTTGTGGTCCTTGTATTTGTCCTCTATCAAATTAAGCAGGGTACATGTAAGTTTTCAGTATTTTGGAATCAAAAGTGCAGAAACTGCAGAAAGAAAGATATCCATCTCACTTCCAAAATATTTTGTCTTAGAATATCTATATTTAAACAAGCTGGTAAAATATTGTACACTATACTCTTAAATATTTAAGCATGTCTTCAGAATGTATTTAAGTCAATGTATCTTGAAATTATTTATTTTCTCATTTCAACTGCACAAAACTGCTTCAGATATGTTCTGATATGAATTTAATAATTGTGAAATTTCTGATTGTATTTTCAGTTGAAATATTTGAACCAGTATTAGAAAGAATCATGTTATCAGGTGACCCAACAATGTATCATTATGTATCTCAATATATCATTTTATATCACATCATATCTTAATAATTATGCTTTTATGTATCAATGTGTATGAAATGCAGAGGCTATTTACTTTCTTGGAATGTTTTAAGCTTTAAAATAATATATATTGCTATTCTGAAATTATGTCAAGTCTGTGCTTTGCTTGCAATATTTTCTGTACATAATGGAATAGTATTGCTTTTTGCTAAGTTTTTGATTCTGGATTTGCTCCTCATATTGTAACTGCAGATACTTTGCCTTTAAAAAGATTCTGAATGTTGGTGTTGGTTTGAGAGTTAAAGTAAATAAATCTATTTATAAATATATTTTTATATACAATATTGATTTAAGTAATTGAACAAGTCTATAAATTTGTATATTAAATTTTAAAAAAAGTGTTTTTAAATTAAATGGAAAGAATATAAAATTTAAATGAAAACCAAAGAATGCAATTCAAAAGGAAAAATTCAAATTCAAAATGGTAATCTAAGAAGCAGCTTATTTAAGAAATAAAAAACTCCTAATGAATGGATTTTTTTTATTTTCCAAATCTTTGCAACCAAGAAAATCAAAATTTTAAAGTTTGTAATTGTTAAAACACAAATTAAATATCAGTTTAAACAAGAAATTCCGTAGTTCTAGACTTTAAAACAAGAATTTATACATGGAAATCTAGCCACTGAATATTGATATCAGGTATTTAGAAGTGTCTGGAACTTGTTAAATTTTTTACATCATAGAGTGGATCATTAAAAACATTATTTCATGCTGTGATGGCGAGATGAATTCAACTTTAAATATTTTTAGTTGGTTATAGGTGAATCTAACATATGACTTGTCAGTTTTATTCAATTAAAGATGGCTTGCCCTGTTGTTCTTAAGCAAATCATGTTAATTGTAAGATTAGACTACATGCTATCTAGATAATCTTGCCTAATTTTTTATTAATATTTATATGTAGAGTTACCATCTTTAATATAATATACTATATGCACCTTAAGGTTTTATCTAAAATATATTTTAGAATCATTTAAGTAAATGTGTGATTTTTCTGAGAATAAGAAGTAAGAATAAGCCAAGGTGAAAAAAAAGAAAATAATAATATTTAAAGTATTTTCTGCTGTTTATCCAATTTAAATCTGAAAATCAGTTACATGACAAGTGTAGTGATGTGTTTCCTATCAATGAAAAGATTGGCTGGTCATGTTCTTTTAATGAATAGTCATATAGAAACTTAAAGAAAGATATCATGAACCAAATTGCAACAGAAAATCTTTGTGTTAGAAACAATATTGAATAGAAAATGTTTGCTTTGAAAACAAGAAACTAAGAAACTTCTGGTGTTTATCTAATCAGAAATTTTATTAAATTTGTTGGCAATTAACTATATATCACTGCTTTAAGGTTAACATGACATTAAAATATTAATAAATTGAATTAGAACATCAAAAAATTAAATAGGATAATTCTCTCCAGGGTGCCATAGCTTACTTTAATCTTTCACAAATTTTTACAAAATCAGTAGATAAGTTTCTAAACTTGGAAACCATTTAGATTGTGTAAAATAATATATTTGAAGAGGGTTATGGTAGTTATCACTGGAGTGTTTGACCATGAATAAGATCTTTGACTTTGAATGAGATTCTTGATTTTGAATGAGATCCATGAATTTGAATAAGATTCATGTCCTTGGAAATGATGTATGGCTACAGATTACCTGGAATGCCTAGAGGCTTCCTAATAGCCAGTTGGTACATGGGATCCTTGTAAACCAAATTTTTTATCTTTTTATTTTTTAAAAATGGCTGTTCGATTTTCTCTTTAAGCATGATAAAATTTTATATGATGAATCTAATACTCTTTGGTTCAGTCCCAAACGTTTGGTTACTCAAATAAGACTCAATCTCAGATATTATGATTATAACACATAATATTAAATGAGATATAATGTATCTTACTCAAGTTTTATGAGTTTTGAGTAAATTCAATTATATAATTTGTTTGAAGACTATATTTTATATCTTAATTTGTTTAGATTTCTTGAAGATATAAATACAACTTGAATGATTGAGATATATTAGTTTCTTAGGAATATCATATTACATGCTAGAATTGAAGTGCCTGTGAGTGATGCTGAATGCTGATAAATGTGAATTGTTATAGTGTTTTAGATAATACATTTTTTTAGAAACAATGTCAGTTAATCTAGAGATAATGCTTCTCTGGTTGGGAGGGGTCATCATCAAAATAGGGGGGTCAGAAGTTTACAACTGTTGACAAAAAAAATTGCAAATAAATTGAACCTCTTAGATGAAGATTTGATTTGTATAAGAGTATTCTTTATTGAGATTAGATTAATCCAAAACATTTGATAATTTCATACCAATTTTCTTAAAAATATCTTGCTTTTGTTCTGAGTGTTTTTATTGAATCAGTGAGGTCAATGAGTTCAGAGGTGGAAATGTTTGTAACTGATATGATTTGTTAAATTCAACTGAAAGATTTATTTTAATTCTTAGTATATTTTATATATGAACACCCAGAACATCTGATTGTAAATGAGGTCTGACTTGAAGTTAAGTAGATAATTTGTCTTGTCCTTTATTAAAGAACATCAAATCCAATATAATAGAACTTCTCAATGAAAATTGTTGGCCATTAGTTTAATATGGTCATTTCAAAATTACTTTCGGGTAATTTATATGGTCACTTTTATCTTGATATCTTAAAAACATGGATTTAGATTTAAATTGTTTTAACTGTCCATTTGGTAGTCTTTCATCTAAAAAAAAACCCCTTTCTGTCCATTACTTGGACATTAACAAAATTCCTATATAATAACATTACTGTCCATTTGTTTGTCCACTTTAAACAGAGTCACTGGTCATTTGATGTGAAACCAAGTGTTGAAATTGATTGTCTGCTTGATTGACCCCTCACTGACCATCTTCATTCATAAAAATTTATAGAAAAAAATAATGAGATATGCATCTTTATATTTTCTTTTAATATATTGGATTTCAGAGACTTTTAAAAGGGACATTATAAGATCAGAATAAAGAATACAGACTCGCCGTCTTTTGATGAAAATAGTTTGCAAAAATACTAATAACATTGTGATTTCTTTCTCTCGTATTTTTTAAATGGAATTTTTGTAATTGAAGTCTGATGATTATTTAAAATGCCAAAGCTTTAATTTAGGTATGTGAAGTCATACTTCATAACAACTTAGATTTAAAAGTTTAAGCTAGTGTTTGTTATTTATTGTACTGTTGACCTCAATGTCTGCATCAGATTATTATAAATACTCTTATTGATTTTAAAGAACAATGAGTTATCTATTAATTATATTAGAGTATATTTCTGACTGCTTATTTTACTTCTGTTGCCTTTTAGAATTTTAGTGAATGTAGAAAATGAAGCAAATATTAGATATACTTGGTGTCAAAGTTTGGTGACCTTGAATTAAATTAAAATGAATAAATTAATAGATTTAAAAATGAAAAAAAAAATCAAAATAAGATATAAGTGAAGGAATGAATCAAAATTAGATGTTAGTGAAGGAATGGATCAAAACAAGATATTTGTGAATGAATGAAACAAAATAAGATATAAGTGAACTAATGAATCAAAATAAAAAAAATGAGTGAATGTACTTGAGTATTATAAAACAAACTATTCACATAATGAACCAATCAATATTTTAATATAATTTTGTTGATTTTGATTTTTTGATTTATTTTAAAGTGATCATAAATAATAAAATTGATCAAGAAACTTGATTTCTGGTAATATTAAGAATATTTTATTGGCAGCAACTATCAATTTAATCTATAATGGAAACTTGAAAACACTAAAAATTATGGTAAATATTGATGTTTCTTTTATTAAGTTTTTCCAGTTATCTGTTGGGGGATCTCTGATTATTTCTGAGAACAACATAAAATAGTTTTCCTTGTAAAGTGTTCAAGAAGTTTATTTTTTGATCATTGAAGTTGGCTAAAGAGTGATCACTTATTTAATAAATATAAGTATTAAGTTCCTTCACAGGTTTTTATCAGTTCTTCAAGAGTGCAGACACAGTTTTTTAATGAAAGTATTTGGCAGTGTTTGGTTTGTCTAAAGATGATAAGAACCTAGTAGGAGATAAGTTCTGTAGTAATTTTATGTTTTTTTAATGCTGTAAAAAGTTTTGATTTGAATTTAAGAGTATCTGTGATAGTAGATAAGTATGTCTGTTAAGGCGTTCCTATGTCTACTATTTTCTGGGTACATAATATATAGTGGTTTTGAATGGCATAAATCATGCCATTAGAAAAAAGTCCCAGGCTCGCAAAATATTGATTTTAAAACAAATCATTGAAAAAGTGTTCATGTTGCTGTTGTACAGGAAAAAATATCCTCATTGCAATGGTATAACCACTGTTCATATTTAGGTGCATTCAGTTTATTTTTTAGCTTACTTTAAGTTTATATCACAACAGTGTTATTTGAAAATGCTCTGCAGTCCCATGTCCAACAAATCTTGACATCCAGCCAAACATTAAATATATTGATGAATTCTGCACTGAATAAAATATTGATAATGACAAGTGAAATGTTGAGTTATCTTGTATTTCATTCTAACATTTGATATTGTGGGTGTATCAGATAACACAGAAAAAATGCTGACACAAGTAACAGATTGGAAAAGTTTATGAATGATAGATTCTTCTAATTTTTTACTGATTTTATTTTGCCGTAAGAGATAGCATAACACATGCTGAATTGCACTGAAGAGCGATATAAAAGTTTACTTCAAGAGTTCTTATGATATGAAAACTCTTTAGTTGTATATACAAATACTATACAACAAATACAAACTTTGTACATAAATTTACAGAAATGTTGCTGCTAGAAGGGTTAACTTTACTTTATATGTGAATGTGAACACTATAATGGTTCCATCTTTTGATTTTATAGTGATTTTTATGTCCATGCTAGTTTGCTTTCAGATAACAATTTTATTTCTGTTTACAAAAGAATATACATATATTATATATATACAAGTTTCCAGACATATAAAATGTTTTAACTAATTTGATTATTTCTATGAGGTTATGATAAACTTACTTCCTCAATTTATTTTTCTCTTAGTGCCATATTTTATACCTTCTTCACAATTTATTTTATAATTCAGTTATTCTCAATGTTTATTTCAGCTTATTTGTAAGGATACAGTCAATCAACTATTTAATCAATATTTCAAATTTTCTGTGATGGATATTACTTAGCACTAATTGGTAACACAAAATGGTCTTGCCTTTTTCATGCCAATATTGTCAACATTTTTCGTACTTGTAGAAACCTTTATTTGAAACTTAATATAATTTGTAGACTTATGCATCAATTTCCCTTATTGCACACTGCATTGCATAACCATGTTTATTTATTAGCTTCAGAAAAGGTCAAACTTTATTTCTTTTCATTTTTACTTTTAGAAAATGTGAAATTAGATTGCTCTAAGACAGAGTATGGTTGTTGTGACGATGATGAAACGCCTGCAAGAGGACAGAATCAGGAAGGTTGTCCTGGTGGCAGTGAATTAGAGGTTGAAAATATCTGTGGAGATTATGGATGCTGTGAAGATGGAGTTTCCTTAGCAACAGGTCCTAATGGTCAAGGATGTTTGGAACATCCCCGTGGTGATGGTTGTTTAGAAAGTAATTATGGCTGTTGTTCTGATGGCAAGACTGAGGCTCAAGGACCAAATGGACAAGGCTGCCCTGGTTACCAAACTTACTTTGATACAGGTTAGTTTTTTCCATGGATTTTCTTTTTCATGGAATTTTTCAAATTTTTAGTTTTATTATAAAAAGGGTTTCTAAACCTTGTATATGAATCAAGGATATTGGTTTCCAAATTTTCAGTAAATAGGGAGATTTGGTTCTTGCAATTCCATCATAACCTAAGTTATAAAGTGGACCATAACCGTTTGATGTTGTCATTATTTGCAGTATGATATACAAGGATCTTTGTGATAGTGATTTCATAAAATTCTTAATTGAAGTAGAATCATGTCTGATAGAAGAGTTGAAATGTGCACATCGATGCTATCAGTGTCCCTTAAAAACTCTAAATCTTATTGATAACATTATCTGTAGTGGTAATTGAAAAATGGCTTTTGAAGGTTTTTTTAATTCATCATTTTAAAAAATTTATTTTGTTTATTTAAAGTCTAGACAACAGAAATATGATCTCATACTGTAGATTTATTGCAGTGCAACTTTAGATGCATATCAGTTTGTTAAATATGGCCTATGACCTGACTAGGCTGATGTACTTATGATCATGGGAAGCTTATAAATAATAATGAATGAATGGTTTGTTGCGTCTTGCTTTTCTGGGCCCGGAGTTTTTAAGACATTACTAAGCCTTCTCAATTTCAATTTCCATTTGTAAAGGAACCTGTAATGATTCAGTCTGTAGCACCCTCATCAAAGTCAGAAAAATGGTTTGAAAGCAAGCTTAGTTTGCAAGCTTAATCATTGAATATGCCAATAAAATGGCTAGTTATGAAAATTGTATAGACAAGATTTTTACATCAATTTAATTTTATAATTTCATGGGTTATTCAAGGTGTCATTTTCTCAAACGTGTAAAAGGAGGTATAAGTATTTATAGTGTACTCAGCATGATCTGGTTTATGAATGAAATCTGGGTATTACTCTCTAATTAAATATTACAAAACAGCGTTTACAGATCCTATATCTGTATTGTTATTATGTTTACTATTAAGGTGATAGGGACCTGTCTATGAATATATACAAGAGTCACAATATGGCAGATTTAAAAATCTCTACTCGGGAGATGAATGACATAACAACAAAAACAAATTCTCTTCTCTACTTTTTATTTGCCTAGCTTTAAGGCAATATTGTTTAAATATTTGCTTAACTGACTGATGAATCTCAATTTCATCCATATCACTTTCAAAATGAAGATCCAGTGTCTGCTTTCCATTGCTCTTTTAAATTGTCAGCAAACATTTTTTATCAAGATTGATGTCATTTCATCAGTATTTGCGTAAACTTTCAGAGGCCATGCAAATTTAACTGAAAAATGATATGCATGGCTGAAGAATGATACTCATGGCTCATGGTAATGCAGATATTTAAACCACAATATCATGCATTCATATCATTGTTATCAAATCATTACAATTATAAACATTCAAGTGTGATAAAAATCTACTCATGAATATTCATGACATCCTGTGTTAATAGTATGTTCTTATCTATTTCTGACTTTATGAATTATAGGGGCCATAACATTCTTGTCACCAAAATGTACTTGAAATGATATCTTGCATATATTAAACTAATGTTGTGGCTTTTGGGCTGGATAAGTAGGGAAATATATGAATTTCTGCTCCATTTTGCTATCGTAAAAAATACTCATCAAACCTCACATCACATGCTGCAAATTTAGGAAATAAGATGCAGCTTCTGTTTGTTAATAAATCACACTTTGCCTTTGAAATTTTCTGGAAAATATCGACCCAATGAAAATCCCCTCTTTTTGCTATTGGTTATTCTGATATATACAGAAATAGTATATCCATATATCTGTCTCAAGTTAAAATATGTATTTTTGCAGCTTCATGTGGTCTAGAGAGGGACCGAGGTACCTGTGGTAATTTTACTATTAAATATTATTATAATGGTCAAACCAATGCTTGTGAACAGTTCTGGTATGGTGGTTGTAATGGCAACCAGAATCGTTTCGAAACCATAGAGAAATGCCAAAAACATTGTGTAAATGTGAAAGAAGAAGGTCAGTTTTTCAATCTAAATTTTAACAAAATGTGATGAATTTTAATTCTATGATTAAATATTATTATTTGAAATTTCATCAACAAATCATTTTATTGCAAATTTGATGCGAACAAATAGCACATGAACTATGAGATCCAAAACAATTTGAAGGTGAAATTAGGGTTTCTCTGAGGTGAAGGGCATTTTGTAGAAATGCCAGTTAAAGATTACAAGTTTTTGATTTAAATCATCTTTTATATAGATATTTGTAAACTGCCATCATCAACTGGTCCATGTAGAGCAAGTCACAAAAGATATTTTTATGATTATAATACCAAATCTTGTCGGATATTTACCTATGGTGGTTGCCATGGAAACAAGAATAGATTCAGATCCTTAGCAGATTGTGAGAGAAAATGTTCCTCCAATAATTACATAGACTTAGATTGTGAGTAATTTTTTTCAAATTCCCTTTCAACTGGCACATTCCTGATTGACTAGATTTGCTAGGTCTCAGAAGATTATTTCTGTATGATTGGTATATTTCAGATCCATGACCACACTTTAACAATGCTTTAGAAAATGATTGTAGCTTAAAAGAATTCATCTGAAAAGAAGTCAATAGTCAGATGGTGGTCAAATTTGCTGACCTGTATGATCATATTTCACAATTTCCATTTCTTTTTCAGCTGAAAATTTAAATGAAGTGACAGTTGCTAGCCTATGTAAGAATTCTGTTTATGGATGTTGTCATGATGGTGTTACACAAGCTGAAGGACCAAACAAGGAAGGTTGCAAGAGTTGTCATGTGAGTTTATTTTCAAAATTTGTGAAAAGATGTTTTATTCTAGTATGATGTTTTGTTATAATGCTTTTATGATCTTTTATTTAAGTTAATTGTCATTGGGATCTTGTTTTATGTTTTACCACCAAATGTAAAATTATAGAAGTTAAAAAGTAATTTTGTTATTTTTAGGATTCCAAATATGGATGTTGTGATGATTTGGTTACCAAAGCACAAGGTAAAGGATTGATAAATTATTTTTCTTATAATAGTCTGAATATTTCAAAATACACAAAATCCTTGTTTGCTTAAAGGTGGTGTGAAATGATTCCAAGGACTTGCAATTGTTCAGACAAGGTTAGAAGAGTAGGACATGAGTTCTAATAGAGATGTAGATTTGGTGTGTTATTTTTTTCTATTTTTGGGTGTACTTTCAGGAGCAAACAAAGAAGGTTGTGATGATTTTGAATCATCAGGTGAAGAGGAACTGTGTGCAGATACAGACTTTGGTTGTTGTAAAGATGGAGTAACAGCTGCTTCTGGAAAGAATATGTTAGGATGTCTGGATTATATTCCTGATGGTGGAGAGACCAGGGTTGACAAAGGTATGCTTTTACCACTATTTGAATCTACATTATGTTCTGAATTGGCTTTAAATGGATAAGCTTGTTAAAATATTTTCTAACTTCAAAGCTTAGTTCTAGTTGTTACCATCAATTGTCAATTATTTAAACATACATCTACCAATTTTTTCAGGCAGTTTACATATAATAATTAGTCATATGAACTCTTCCTCTTTGAAATCATCAAGTTCCATTTCAATATAAATTGAATGTTGAAACATCGATTATTTATAGGTGACCTGTAACTGACTTACTGATTTAAAAATTTTATATTTCAGTGAACCCTTGTGACCTGGAACAAGATCGAGGTATAAACTGTAAATTTGTTATTAAATGGTTTTATGATAAAAATAACAGGGTTTGCAACCGGTTCTGGTATGCTGGTTGTGGTGGTAATGAAAACCGGTTTGATACTAGAGAGGAATGTCAGAGTGTCTGTATACCGCCACTATTACCAGTCATTACAACACAGGCACCAGTTGTCAGTAGAGGTATGTATCAAGGTTTCTTTTCATGGTGCCTCTCCAAACTTGTGAATGTCTTCCTATAGTTTGATTCACTCATAGTTATGTGTCAATTTTGAAGTTTAATATAGGCATTGAAAGAGATGGATCTTCTAGAAGTTTCATCTGCTTTCCCTTGTTAGAATAAGTTTCACAAGATTTTAACATACTTTTAGCAATTAATGTCATATTTTATCAATTTCCCATCCCATGAAATAGAATTAACTTGTAATATTTACCATTTGCTTATTTCAGATCCATGTCGAGAACCGAAATATACAGGTCCATGTCGAGCCTTGATTGAACGATATTACTATGACTACAGTGAGGGAGAATGTAAACTGTTTCAATATGGTGGTTGTCAAGCTAATGGTAATAATTTTATTTTAAAATCTGACTGTGAAGAACGATGTCTGGGAATGATGGTTACCACGGTACCAACAACAACCCGACCAACAACACCTCACTGGTTAAGGCCAGGTCACTATACTACGTCTGCTCCTGTTGTTCTTCCAGAATCTGAGCCTTCAGGTAGGTCTAAGTTATTTTGAGCTTTGAGCGGTGTTATTATTGTTAGTGATTTTATAATTGTTTAGGAATTTAAAAAAAAAAAATTGCAGCGTTATGGCTATAACGCCATATTTGATACTTCTTCATTCTGACCCCAAAGTATGCAAATAATTACTTTATTCGGTCTATTTTATTTTTGATTCATATCATTCTGTTTGTCATTTTTCCAAGTGTATTTTATTCTAAAATGCAAATCTGGATAAAGTATGACAAACTTTGATGCTATTGAGTGAATATTTCACAAAACATGATTTAAAGGCCATGGTTCACTATTGTTGAGGATGATTTGGATCTATATGTATGTAAATAGTCTTCAAAATCACTTAAATTCACAAATTTTACATGGCTAATATAAGTAAATAGTCTTAAAACTTTCAAACGCGATAAAACCTGACACACATGCATTTGAAGGCTTAAATTTCGATATTGAAATCTGAATACTATTACTGAAATGCATGATAAGCTTAGTTAAAAAGTTCCTCTTATAGAGACTAAGTTGCAATTGGTCAAACGAATGTCCAACCTGTCCCTTTTAAGAGTTTTGTAGATCTTGATAGAAAGAGTATTAACATGTAGAAAAACCATCCAGATCTGCATTATATTCAGATTAAAAATATTTAAATCTCATTGATTTCTTTGATTCCATCATTCACTGATTTATAAATTGATCTTAATCTTATTTTTAGTGACATTAAACGGGGCTCAAAATGTCCAGATAGGAAAACCATTGGATTTACGCTGCCAAGCAACTGGAACAACTCGTGTAATTTGGTATAAGAACAGTGTTCCCATTAGGGACACCAGATCAATATTCAACAAGGAAACCAAAGATGGACGTGGTATCATCAGTGATTTGACGATTGCGTCTGCTCAGTTAGATGATTCTGGCACATATATTTGTCGTGGTTACCCTCATGGCAAACTTCAGTCACACAGAGTTCAGGTTTCAGGTATGAAATGTTGAATGTTCACTATTGTTATAGGATTTGTATGACTTGTCAAGCTGAGATATTTTTGCATATCCTGGTCACAACCTGTGTGGAGACAAATAAGCAGTAGGCCTGAGTATTCTCAAAACATATATATTTTTTTTATTATTATTATTTTAGAAATATTGGTTGATAAGGTCACTAAATCTCCAAAGAATGAAAGTGTACTGACTGTCACTACCACAGATCCCAGAGGTAAATGTAGATTTTTTTCAAGCCTAATCCTCCGTTTAGACTTCTAAATCCATTTAGACACAGTTGTGTATGGACAGAATTCAGCTGCATTCTTTTTTCAGACCACTAAGGACATATGGCATATCAGTTTATTCAGATAAAATTAATGTCTCTAATGTTGACTCAATTTTGGATTGAAATTTAGATATTAAACACCTTTTCATTTCATTTCAGTTGTTTGTGCTCAACCATCTGAAACTGGAAATTGTTATGCCCTCTTCACAAGATATTACTTCGACCATCTAGATGGAACTTGTAAAACATTTACATATGGTGGTTGCGGGGCAAATAGTAATAACTTTGAGACAAAAGCTGATTGTGAAAACTACTGTAGACCTGAATGTAAGAGCACTTTTGATTTTTTTGCTTTTGCATGTCAAATGAGTGATTATTCTACGATGGCTCTCTGATAGTTCTCAAAACAATAAATATCATACTGCCTGGATAACATCAGAAAAGATCCTTTCTGTACTGGTCTTAAACAAAAGGCAAAGGAAGGAAATGCAATCATTCTATTGTGCTAGATTCTGCAACGTTAATGTAAATAGTTGGATTACCAAAGAATTGATACATTGTTTTAAAAGAATCAATTTAATGTATCTATTTATATTGTTTAAAATTATAAGGGTGAATAGAATATCCAAAAAATGGAAGATACAGATATATGATCAAACATTCATTCATTAAAATGTAAATTTGAATTTGATTTTTCAGTAATTTGCAGATTATCTGCTAAAAGGGGTATCTGCCGTGGAAATATTCCAAGATATTTCTACGATGTCAGTCTTGGCAAATGTAGATCATTTGCTTATGGTGGCTGTCAAGGCAATCCTAATAATTTTGAAACAGAAGATGCTTGTAACAGATTCTGTCGTCGACAAGATAAAACAGAAGTTACTGACAGGACAGGTGACATTTGTAAATTATCGCGTCAAGGTGGCAACTGTGAAGGTTACAACATAAAATGGTATTTTGAGGAATCTATTTTGGACGTTGTACAAGGTTTATCTACACAGGATGTAACGGCAACGGAAATCGTTTCGACAGTGAGGAAGAATGCTCTAATATATGTGTGCGACGACAGACAGTTGCCCCGGCAACAGAAGCACCTTATACTCGAAGACCTTATGTATCAAGTAAGATTTTTTTTTTAACATGAGCCTCAACTAAAATTTAGTATTAGAATCACTGCAAAATCTTTAAAGCTTTTAGATTTTTGTTAATAAATGTTACGGATTCAAGCTATGTGTCTGATAAGGCAAATAGTTTATTGCATTTGATTACAGTCCTCTTTTCATTCAGTAATTTGGACAAATTTAAACAAACCCTTTTACTAGAACGCTTCACTAATTTCCATGTCATCCTTTTACTCATGCACTCAAAAGAATAATTTTGTGAAGCAGATCCATTGGTAAAAATGGTAAAGTTCTTGATGACTCAATAGCTTGAATCCTGATCGTTCTTTTGGTTCTTTAAAAATATTTTTTGCAGAACTCTATAAAAAGCAAACTTTTTTCCATTTTTTTCTATAATGTCTTATTTTGCACTTGGGTTAGGCCCCCAAAAAAAAGTGTCTTGGTTCTCAGGCACCGCCGCACCGGCAAAAACCTCCTGCTTCAAACCATTTTATTTGTTAAAAAAAATAAAAATAAAAATATGTCGCCCGCCAGCATCATCTTTGTAATCAATAAAAAACTGCTTATTCTTGAACTGGGACACATCTTGCCAATTTCGGTTCGGTATGATAGTATGAGAAGCTATATTTTTTAATTTCTCATCTTTATTTTTGTCTTCTTTTACGAACTTCATATTTCCGGCAATACGCCATCTTTGTGTATTTCCGGTGACTGCTTTACACTACTCGATTATCCAGGTCCGTTGCTACTCTTTAACGGGGATTTACGCTATTTGGGAAATAATCGTAGACGGAGTGATTTCCAGATGTACATTATTTTAATTTAAACATAAATTATTTTGAGTGCTGATTTCGGCATGACTAAATATTTAGATGGACGATCTGGTTCATTGAGAAGTTTTTTGTACGACCTGACGAGGTGGTGTGGTTATTTCCCTTATTATAAGGGTTCAAGGTCGTTCGCCACAAGTGTGAAAAATATTCTAGACGATTTGAGATGATTTGAGATTTTCTGAATAATTCATGACAGCGTTGACATCGGTTTTGACAGAAAAGGGGGTTGCTACATGACCCTGGACAATTCTTCCAGCGGAAAAAACTTCTAAAGTAAATGTATTATTGAAAGAAACCACCGGAATCCGTGTGGAAAGTAGCTGAGCTCGGCGTCGTGCCCTACTCCAAGATCATTGTGGAAGACGGTGACCCGATTAATACGGTTACGAAGTGAAGATGTTTACTGGCGAGACAAAGACTGTCCCTACCATTCATCCATTTTGAGGCTTAGTTTTATAATAAAAAAAAATAAAATCCACCCGCCCGCTTTCAATAATGTCTAAATATTATGCTTTTTATTTTGATTAAGGGGAGGTAATTTGGAGAAATAAAAAAAAAAATAAAACCGCCCGCCCGCACCATTTTTTCCCCAGGTAATTGCCTGAGAACCAAGATATTTTTTTTTCATGGCCTTACATCTATTTTTTAAGTTATTTTTTTTTTCAACTTGAAAAATTTTATGGTAAGGACTTACTGCAGATTTCATGTTAGAGAAGAAGAATTTGAATTTTCATTGGCTATAGTATATGTATATCCCTCTAAGAGATGGCAGCAAGTCCTTAATTTATTTTAGTTGTAGTTATATTTTGGTTGCACTTATTAACTATTGTAGATATTTGCTCCTTGTCCAATAATCGAGGGCGGCTGTGTGGTAATTGGACCATACACTGGTATTATAACGCTGAAAGTAAGCGTTGTCAAAGATTTTATTACGGTGGTTGTGATGGCAACGGAAATAGATTTGATTCGCAAGTCGAGTGTCGTAGTCGCTGTGCTTATAATCAAATTGATAGACGACCTCAAGGTACATAACTCTGCATTCCGGCATGATTTAGTCCAAATTTGTAAAATATCATTTTACAGTTTAAGTTAATCATTTGCTAAGTAGATTAAGTAGAATTTTCTAGATAGTATAGATTCTGTCTAATTATAATACTTAAGTTAAGCTAACATTTATCTCTGCAACTTGATTTTTTAACTGAATTTAGCATGAAATAATGAATTTGTGACAATTTTTAACAAAAGGAGTGAGCATGAGTGTTCTAATATACAATGTTATTCAGACATGTTCTTTTATTATACCTTTGTATTTATTATACAGTACTTAACACTTCAAATACTTTCAAGCACACCAACTGTACAAAAGTACACCATTTTCATTTATAATATTTTAGATTTCAAAGAACATACCATTTACATTTTTAACAGTTTCCAAAAATTCATTTATATTTTCCATTCTCTAAAATCACATAGCATTACTTTTCATTTCAATGATTTAAAAACAGAATATACAAAATGTCACTTTCTTGCAATACATTCAATCTTACAACTCAACTCATTTACATTTTCATGGCATATAAATCTTCAAAACATGTCATTTAAATATACAATATACAATACAGTTTCAATATTCAATTTCCCATTTCTATTTCAAATACTTTCAAATTCTCATTTCTTTTGCCAAATATTTGACAATAATACTTTACTTACCATACTTTCAATTATACATCATACTTTCATTATTTATTTCTTTACAATACTTTAAAAAATGGAAAAAAATATCATTTCCATATACATTATGCAGAACATGTTTGATTTTCAGACAATAAAAGCATGTTTTTCCTTCTGCCATGTGAATCTTGTAGAAATTAGAAATAATCTATGTATAAAGGTAAGTGAACATAGTATTTTATATACTAAAAAGTGCATTTTCATACAGAATGAGGTTAACAATTTAAAGGTTACAAGTACTAAACGAGTTGAATGTGCTATATAATTGTAATAATAATAGTGAAGGAAGAGACTTAAGAAGGTAATATACAAGGTTCAGTTTTCGGTGTATTGTGTTTTTACAGGATAATTGATACTGTAGAACAGTCTGACACGATGTAGATATTGTATCAATAATTCTGCTTTTAAGATTTATACCTTGTCTATTCCAAACTTTCTTGATGTTTTTCCCAATCTTAACAATGTATGACAAGCATGTGATTGATTTCTAGAGTGACAATTCAAAGTGTTATTGAGATCTGAAATGAAATGGACTTGTAGTAGTAAAATAGTGGCATGGACTAGTGAGAAGTTGTTTAATAAGTATCTTGTATGTTTTTGATTTTTTAATTGGTTCTGATTGGGTTTGATAACTGCATCTTAATAACATAATATGTTCTAACAGTTTTGCTTTGAAGTTGTGTTTTTGATTGTAACAATGAATTTTAACTGGTTGTGTTAAGATATATATCAATACGGAATGCGTGTATCATCTCTGCATCTTTTATGAAACTTTTCCACTCATATTATTATGAGATATTTGCTTCTATGTAGATAGAGTTCATTTTTAGAATAAAGGATGGGGGGGGGGGGCGGCTGTTTTCAAAGTACATGTTTTAATTTAATGATCAAAATACAAAAAATGCTGATTTAAAGATGATGAAATGTTCTATTTTCATTTTTTAAGTTACACCAGCACCAACCACACCTGCAATAATATCTGGATCAGGTTAGACTATTTCTTCTTAGTTTGTAAATTCACATTTTGGAGGGAATTCAGAATTGATAACTGTTATGCTATAGATTCTTCAACAAATTGTTGAAATTGGTTAATTATTAACTTTATTGTCTGTGACTGACCTAGACTGCAAATGCAGAATTAAATGCAATGAAGTTTTAAAGTATATTTTATGAAACATTGATATTTGTAATTCTTTAGTTTGAATCTATCCCTAAATTATAAATAGTCAGCTTTGATTTAAAACAAAGGAAAATATCTTTATTTAAATAGTTTACATTTTTTCAAATTAGTCTGTTCATTGGACAGTAGCCCAGGAAGTCTGTGTTCTAATTGGACAATATATTGGGCTTATAATTCTACAAGTCGAAGATGTCAGAGATTTTATTATGGTGGTTGTGATGGAAACGGAAATCGTTTTGAGACTCAGTACGATTGTCGTCTTAAATGTTCCTATTATCGTAGACAAGGTACATAACTCTTGTTTTCTTGAAATGAATAAATTAATTCTGGAAGCCTTATCAATTTAATTTTTTAATCTAAATTAAAATTTGTCAACCTAAAGGAAATTTTTAAAGGGATTTTGTCACTTTACTCTTTTATGTTATTTCCTAGACTATGGTGTAAGACAAACAACTGATGGTTCTTATAAGGTCAAGCCAGGTATTTGGATTATTCAGTGCATGCTATTTGCATTTTTAGCTATTTCAATTTTATTTCTTATTGTTCATTTTGTACTGAAGTGGCAAGGTAACTTTTTAGAGCATTGTTAGCATTTCCTAACTTCACAGCATTGCCCAGACTTCAGTTTGTACCATAACCTGTTTTAAATTGTTCCCACTTGTGACCACTAGAACAGACCAGGTATAAGGAATACCAGACAGTGTTTGTACTGTTGCACTTCTTTAATATTGCTTAAACATCTGTTAAGCTGCGAGCATGCTGTTTTCTTGCATTTTGACGATAAGATTATCACAGGATTTTGAACATAAACAAGATGGATATTTGACCCCTATATTTATCTGGCAGGTGATTGATTTCTTCGTTTGACTACACTCATGACAGGACAGGTTTCCACAGAGTTTCATCATCCAATCAGATTCCTTTTTACATTGATAAATAAATTGCATGTTCATCACCTGATTTAGTGAAGTAGGGGAAAATGTCTGACTGCTGATTTTTTGTCTGCTCAACCACTTGGCAATACTCTAATCTTTGATAAAAATCTCTGACCAAACCTTTGAGGAGTATCAGTAAAAGGATACGAAAATGGAGATCTTCAAACTGAATTCTCACTTGTTAATGTGAAATTTGTTGAAGTATTGATGTCGTTGCCTTGATCTTTGATATCATTCATCAATAATATTCATTAAAGTTGGTTCAGTTAGCATGTCATTTTATACATTTTTTACAAATGGTAACAAATGAAGACAAAAGTATCTAATCTA
Source organism: Nipponacmea schrenckii (assembly GCA_030562195.1). Classification (NCBI taxonomy): domain Eukaryota; kingdom Metazoa; phylum Mollusca; class Gastropoda; family Lottiidae; genus Nipponacmea; species Nipponacmea schrenckii. Next base: position 11,854,072 of record CM060199.1, on the reverse strand, counting down.
AAGTCGTCTAAGGATCAAAAAAATTTTTGCTTGAAAGCATGATATACATATTCATTTATATGGCAAAATGTTGTTACAAACCTATTTTATGGATAGTGTTATTTCTTAAGTGTGGAGACCTTCTCAACAATGGAAACTGCATGAAGTTGATTGTTAAATGATTGTAGTGCCTTTCTATTTTCTAGAATAAGTTGATATTATTCTGAATTCTGCATGGCATGTATTGAGAAATATCAAAATTCATACAATGACATAATTCAGACTAACTTTAAACATTCAGAAACAACTACAGCCAAGCCTGAGGAAGTTCCAAGTTCTTCTGTTGCACCCCAAAAAAATTTGACTGTATCTGGAAATCAAACAACACAAGAGAATATGACGTTATTTTTTCCTAATTTTTCGAATGAGACTTACTATGAGACACAGATATTTAATGATTCAGCAGTTCCAGAGCACGATTATGTAATTGATACACCAGGTTAGTCGATTGAAAAGTGTTATTAGTTTATATGCTTCAACAGTTAATTTATATTATATTTTGCTTGAAAGATCAGTAATCAGTAATAATTGGTAAACCAATTGGAAAATCAACTTTCTACACTCTTCAGCTTTGAAAATTGGTTTACACACTTCACCATTGAAGATTATTTTGAGTGTTTTGGGAGTCCCACTTCAATGCTACTAGACGATGTGGCAGATTTAAAGGAATTGCTCAAAATTTCAGATGCCAGTAAGCATACAAATGTTGATTGTTACAAAGCCTGTATAGGATTATTAGTCTTTTGAAAGAAATGTTTAATGTCTATGTTAAGAGATCCTTAATTTATATTGAAATGTTATGATGAACTAAAGGAAGAATTATACTTTTTCGTCTTAACAGGCTATTGTGTATACTACCCTGATAGTGGGGTTCTATGTTACGACAAATGGGAGGTCTATTGGTATTATGATACAGAAATTCATGCTTGCCGCAGATTCCTGTTTGGTGGTTGTGATGGCAACCAAAACAGGTTTTTGTACCCAGAAGATTGTCACTCTACGTGTCATAGATATAGATACAATACAACTAAAGGTAACCCTTGTGAATGCTACATCTGAGTAGTAACAGAATAAACATTTTGAAAGTTCATTTTCAAAGTAATTTTTAGTCATTTAACCTTAGTTACTTCCCCTTGTTGGCTATCTTCAAAGTAGTGTTTTGTCGCCAGTTGATTAATTACATTATATATTCGACATTAGTTACTTCCCCTAGTTATCCATTATCCATTGTTTTGGTAATAAACAAAGTGAATTATATATTAGACATTTAATCTTTATAGTTACCTCCCCTAGTTTGTAAGGTTCAAAGTAGTATATTGTATCTGTGCCGAAACCTTATAACATGTAGTTTCAATAGATATTTAACCCTAGTTACTTCCCCTAGTTGACAAAATTCAAAGAAGTGTGTTTATGTTGGTAGTGAACAAACCAGATTTTCATTCAACATTTAACCATAGTAACCTTTGTTGTCTTCTGGACAGAATAGTGATTTAACTTTTGACAAAGTTAATATCTAATTTTTGAAAGAGACTGTGAAAAAGACTTCTTTCTATAGTGTAGTTGAGAAATAGATTTTAGTTGCTTGTGTAGAACTGAAGCTAAGTAAACACCTTTTTTTCAGTTTTGGTCTGTTAAGGTAGTTATGTAATGATAAATCATAAGAAATTTGTTCATCATTAATTTAATGACATGACAAAACCTAAAAACATTCTCTGCTGCATGCACTTATACATTTATAGATAATATCTTATTTTGCATTCGACTGCATGATTGTTTAAAGTAACATGTTTAATGGGTTCTTTAAAATATTAAACTTGCAGAGCCAAATCTAGGGCTGTTTTGATTCTGGAAAATAATAAGGAGCCCAAACTGCCAGGCGCCCAAACTAACTAATTTAAAGAAAACAAATACATACACTGTATATTAAAAACATTTTAAAATATCAGGAAAAACTGTACAGAGCGTATCGTCGCATATTACCGCCACACCTGGCTCTGCACCTTTAATGTGTGTAGTGCCTTACAACATCCAGTTTCAAGTTTTTTTCTGACAAGCATATGTAAAAAAGCCCTGAAACTGCCGAGATTATCCCAGGTCTGGATACCGCTGTGTTAGACTTCTCAGAAGCTCTGAGAAAGTATCAATTGGGATTGGTTCATCTTAAAAACTCCACGTAGCACCCACCCACCTTGGCCGCAAGTGGCCTCGGTCAAAGACCATATAAATAATAAGACATGACAGCTAGGCCAATCAGCGTACCAGGCGATGAACAGCGCCACTCAGCGGAGGGTAGTAAAACGCACTTAGGCTTCAATGTGGGCCTAGTGGGAAAATGCCTCCTCGCCCGAATTTGCCATCCACAGTAATGTTAATTCCGCGTTTTGCTCCAACAGCTATCGGAACAAGGAATCTGCAGTTTCTTTTCTCAAGTTTCCTGCGGACGATATCAGGTAAGGAGTTCTATTTTCCCCGTGTTAGCGATCTAAATATCCGAATGAAAAGACGTAACTATAATTGAGCAAAAATCAAAATGGCGACCGCAAGACGAGTCAATATATTATATAGCCTGGATCGGCTTAAATATCACAAACTACTTTAAAGTTTAGTATATTGTTAAATCGGGAATTGAATTGGCTTTTCAAATCTGTACTTATCTGATATGTCGTGTAGGTGATATTGGTAGTTGGAAGTCGAAATTTCAGCGACAAAATTTGACGTCGTTGGAGACTCCAAGTTTATTTTTATAGATCTGACTAAACTTGTATTTTTGTCACAGTTAAGTGAATTTTATATGCATTGTTTACTATTTTGTCTGATATTTACACAAAAAAAAGTGTGTTGGAATAAATGTCTGGACCGGCAAATTGTTGTCTGGTGCCGACTACAAGTCATTACTACTTTCGTTTTCTCATTGGCTTTGTCCCCGCCCACAGAGTTTGTATTAACCACGAAAACCTGTCCTATCAAAAATTCCCTCATTGCACACTATATGGCACTGGCCCATGTAGGCCATAGAAGTTCATATAATTCGACTTATAAAAGTAAAAAACCATTAGGCATACATTACATTTCCATTATTGAACTGTCGAAACGCCTACAATTTGGGTTTGGAAACTTCGTTATAGTAAAAACTGACTTCAACTCTAAGTTTCTCGTCTCTCAATGATCTGAAATTTTTGAAACACATACGCCTTGTAAGCTAATTCATTTGCCCGTTTAACGATGTATATGATACCTATGAGCAAATTTTATTGAAGCAAAGAGGAGCAGTTAAAGACAACGAAGTAGTGTTTCGGCCACGTTAGACAGTTATAAATAGATGTTGTGTCTACTACCTGCCACTTGGCGGCGCTGCGACTTCGCTGGTACTAAAGGGAGAAGAATAGCTGTCATGTCTTATTATTTATATGGTCTTTGCCTCGGTTCAGTCGCTACTCTCCATCGATTTGGTATCGGAAGCATAAATAGATTTCCAGATATGGCTCTGACTTGGTGAAATAATGTTTTGATAATTTTAACTAAGTTTTGACTGAATTATATATTGAAATCAATATTGAGGTTGTTTTAGAGTAACAAAATTTGATTTCCTCACAGCAGTTATGGAAACCACAACCCAAATCAGCACATCAACTCAAATCAGCACATCAATAACATATGAACGGAGACCAGCAAACACTAGGATAGGTTAGTTAAATCTGAAATGATTTTAAAGATAACCATATTCAGAATTGATTGAAAGAATTTTAAAGAAATAAATTTTTTTTTGTTATATTCCTAAAATTGGCCTAAAGTCATAAGGATGAACTATATAGTACTATTTAAGTGATTCTAACTCAGTTAAAAAACAAACTTTCTAGACCAAACATTTCTTCCATCTTTTATTAGCTTTCATTTATAGTTTACCCATATATAACTGGGATAAATGCTCAAGTGGGGCTGTCTTAACCCCCAACTGAAGTGGCTAAATTAAAAGTAACAGCTAATAAAAACTGGAAAGCAAGTTTTATCTGTTTTTAATTTGACTGTTGACTTTAAATGAGAATTGTCTATTGGTAGATTGTTCACTTCTACAAGATAGTGGAAGATTGTGTGGTAATTGGACCATTAAATGGTATTTTAATGTTAAGAGTCGTCAATGTCAAAGATTTTACTATGGAGGTTGTGATGGTAACACAAATAGGTTTGAAACTCGAAGGAGTTGCCGTGAGGTCTGTTATCATCAGCAGGGCCAAGTTACCCCAGGTATAAACTCGTAATTTTTTGCATGGTATAGACTAGAATTTAAATTGATTGGAGTTTGTGATTAAGATTACTAAAAATGATTCTTTCTTTGGTGGTGTGCAGGCTGCTTTTGAAGGATCTTTTGACCATATCATAGTCTCTGCTACCAAATAAAAGGACAGAGAACAGCAAAGGAAGCTTTGTGAAAAAGAAATTTTAAGAGCTGTATTTGATAGGATACAGTTTTGTATTAGTTTAATTATATTGCCAAATAAGGAATAATTGAACTAGTAACTTGTTTGCTTTTTTGCCTTACATAACTATTTCCAACAACTGATAAAATCATGTGGATTTTTGCTATTGTGTTTCTGTTTCATCCAAGGTGTAACAGATACCAGACAACCTACAACGGAATCTCCCAGAAAAACTGTAACATCTTCATCAGGGTCTGGTAGTGTAGGTTAGTCCATCATTACATCTTTCTCTTTTATTACAATAATATTAAAGTTGCTTTTCTTACATCTACATCCACCATTCTGATTTCTATACCTCGTCTGAAATTTGGACGAAAAAAACAAACAATGTGATGTGTTTGTTATTTTGACAGAGATCTCAAGAATTTTGGTTAATAAATCTTAATTAGATGCAGAGAGTAGGGTGTGAAACTCCATTCATTTCATTTAGATTGTAGCCTGTCAAAAAGTAGTGGACGACTCTGTTCCAATTGGACAATTAAATGGTATTTTAATTCCAAAGATGGTCGCTGTCAAAGATTTTATTATGGAGGGTGTGATGGCAATAATAATAGATTTGAAACACAATCTGACTGTGAAAACAGCTGTGTCAAGAAACAGGCCAATGTGAGACCAGGTACAGATGAGGTTTCTTTTTGGCATGGAGTGAAGTTTAGATTAGTTTAAAAAAGAGACTTGCTATCAAAGATAGCAAAAACTTGTTTCTCATTATTAAATCTTATACATTTCACTAGTAAACAAGATTTGGTTCCTTTGTTGAAAATACAGGAATTTTTTAATCAACTGACTATGTTCTTCAGTATATGTATATTTAAATCAAGTGCTTGTATATTAACTTATAGATATCATACAAAAAATAATAATACGTTTAATTAATGGCTATTGCATGTTCTTAAGGTAAGTTTGTCTTGGCTTTTTTTTAGTGAACTTGATTTCCAAATGCATGTCATTGAATGTGAGATATTCCATAAATTGTTTGATCCCTGCTTTGACCTGATCAGTTTATAAGTTTGGCTGAAGTTTTGACATTGTTTTTATTCAAGAACACGCTTCATCTAGAGTCTAGAATGGCTGTTTTAGCTTCTTTAGATTTTAGTTTAAATTTTGGAATTATTTTGCTGCTTTTGTAGATCATTTTTAGGTGAATTTCCAATTGTGTTATAGTTTTCGTAGATTGAGATGTTTTGTTGTGTGGCTTACTCTGTACTTATTTCTGCATGGTGTTGATTTTGTCTGGCTTTTCTCTATTTGCCTATTCCTTGTTTGTGTTTCTCTTATATCGAAAGTTTGGAAGGTTTGTGTGATACCAGTGATTTTGCATGGATTGAGCAGTTATGATTTGAAAGCTTTTTCCTGGCATTAGTTTTGTATGGAATTAAACACTATGGCTATATTTTGTCAGGGGAGGAGGACAGGAGAGTTGGTGGAAGAGATAGACAAGGTCAAGGGTGGGGTGCAGACAGAGGCACCCAGACTGGTACAATTCAGTCATCAGGTCTGTTGGACTTTTGAATCAAATTCTGATACATTCATCTGATTGATCAATATAATAGAATTGATCTGAAAAGCTATGTTTATTGATTATGGACTGTACCTTATTTCTATCAAATCACTTTCAATCTGATGAAAATGCATACTGCATACTATTGGAGTTTCATTAAGAAAAAAATCAATATATTTTTCTTATTTTGTTGTGGTTTCTGTAGATGTTTGTTCATTGGACAGTAGCCCAGGAAGACTGTGTTCTAATTGGACAATATATTGGGCTTTTAATTCTACAAGTCGAAGATGTCAGAGATTTTATTATGGTGGTTGTGATGGAAATGGAAATCGTTTTGAGACTCAGTATGATTGTCGTCTTAAGTGTTCCTATTCTCGTAGACAAGGTACATAACTCTTGTTTTCTGTGTGGAGTGATATTAATCTTTATTTAGTGAAATTGAACTATACTATATAGAAATTGAATTATGAGCTATATTTTCTAATTTCTTATGGTTATTTATTTCCAAATATGATTACCCTAAGTTCCATCAGTTTTGTTAATATCCCAATTGTTCTTCCTTAAAGTTTGGTTATATTGATGTATGGCATGATTTTCAGCTATCCATTAGTTCGGATCAGTTTTAAATGTTTAAATTTTTTATTGGCTACTGTACCTATTTTGATTGAAGCAATAAGCATGAATATTATTTTTTTCAAAAAAACACAAATAGATTTTGTTATTTATGTGTAGAATATACGAGAACAGGCACTGATCAAGGAAGAGGTTATCAAGGTCAAGGTCAAACTGGAACAGGTCGAGTCCAATCTGAAAGTGGTCAAGGCTTTTCTGGAACAGGTCGAGGCCAATCTGGAACAAGACAAAGTTATTCAGGAACAGAACAAGGCTATACTGGAACGATTCATCGCTATACTGGAACAGGTCGAGGTCAATCTGGAACAGTTGAAAGAAGAATACCACAAAGCGAAAACAGAACTATCACAGGTGTGTTTTTTGTGACAGTGAAAGGGGAAAAATTCACATTCCATATTATAAAATGCCAAAGCTGTTGAAATCAAAGAGGTAGTTAATGCATCAAATTTTTAAAATAAAAATCTGATAAAATCTGCCACAGTTGTCAGAGAGTTCCATCAATTGATTTTGCATCTACAATATATCCGTGCATTGTCAAATCAAAATGAATTAGTATTTGTATTTGTCTATTGTTGATATATTTCTAGGTATCTGTTCCTTGGCCAGTAGCCCTGGAACACTGTGTTCTAATTGGACAATATATTGGGCTTTTAATTCTACAAGTCGAAGATGTCAGAGATTTTATTATGGTGGTTGTGATGGAAATGGAAATCGTTTTAAGACTCAAGCAGAATGTCGCTTGAAATGTTTCTATTCTCGTACTCAAGGTACTTAATTGTTTGCATGGTTTTGAAGAAGGTAGTTTTGCAATGCTTGCAGATTTGCATGTCGAAGAGTGATATTGATCTTTTTCGCTCTTTGCTAGGCTTTAGTTTCCTGTTTTGAAATTAGGTCAAACACTTATATGGAGAATAATTCTGGCATCAAAATAAAAAAAATGCATCCTCCAATGTCCATTCATTATAAAATGTAAAATTGATTCTTTGGTTTTCAATTTTGACTAATAATTGCCCTAACCTTGTCAGTTAAAGAACAGATGAAACTTATTAAGATGTTAAACTTTTCAGTCAATATTTTGTCAATTCTTGTCACTGTTTTTTGTATTTTTTTTTTTAAAGTTAATTTTTGAATGCAGATTGTCCTCTGTTTTGTGTATTGTGTCAGGATTTTACTAACAGTGTTAATTATAAAAGCTTACAGTTGACTATTTATGTTGCTTTAGTTCATTGCTAATGCTTAAGAAGCTAGACAGGAAAATATATTTAATTTTTTTAATACAAATATTAAATGTACCTGGTTAGATCAAGAGTCAAGTGCCGCTCTGCTTTTTGGAAGGAACAGTCTGGTCCTGCAATTCTATGGTGTCTTTTACCCATGTTGACATCATATTATTACATTGATATGTTCAACATCTAAATGAGATATTTTATTTTTCATGGTTAGGAAGTTACACTACATCGGGACGTGAAGTGTATGGATGGAACCAAGGTCAATATAGAGAGAGTCAAGGTCATTCAAAAACAGGTCACGGTCAATCTGGAATGAATCATAGCCATGGTGAATCAGAAATGGGTCATAGTCACAGTGCTTCAAAATCAAATCACAGCCATGTTGGATCTGAAATGGATCATGACCACAGTGATTCCAAAACAAATCATAGTCATGGCACATCTAGAATGGATCATAGCCACGGCCATTCCAAAACAAATTATAGCCATGGCAAATCTGGAATGGATCAAAGCCATGGCCACTCAAGGTCAAATCATAGCCATGGTGGTTCTGAAATGGATCATGACCATGGTGATTCCAAAACAAATCATAGCCATGGCACATCAAGAATGGATCATAGTCACAGTGAATCCAAAAATTATAGCCATGGCAAATCTAGAATGGATCATCACCACAGCCATTCAAGGTCAAATCATAGCCATGGTGGATCTGAAATGGATCATGGCCATGGTGATTCTAAAACAAATCATAGCCATGGTGGATCTAAAATGGATCACGGCCATGGTGCTTCCCAAAAAAATCATAGCCATGGTGGATTTGGAATGGATCATAGCCACGGCCATTCCAAAACAAATCATAGCCATGGTACATCTGGAATGGATCATAGCCACGGCCATTCCAAAACAAATCATAGCCATGGTGGATCTAAAATGGATCACGGCCATGGTGCTTCCAAAACAAATCATAGCCATGGTGGATTTGGAATGGATCATAGTCACGGCCATTCCAAAACAAATCATAGCCATGGTACATCTGGAATGGATCATAGCCATGGCCATTCCAAAACAAATCATAGCCATGAAACATCTGGAATGGATCATAGCCACGGCCATTCCAAAACAAATCATAGCCATGGAACATCTGGAATGGATCATAGTCATGGTGATTCAAAAGCCAATCATAGTCATAGCAGCTTTGAAAGTGGTCAAGGACATGCTGGAATAAGTCTGGGTCAAGCAGAAGGACAAGGTGGTATTGGTCAAGTGCTAAATGGAACAGCCCAAGGTGAATCAAAGACTATTCATGAACAGAGTCATTCAGGAGCTGGAACTGGTCGAAATCATTCAGAATCTGAAACTGGTCACTCCCATTCCAGTCAAGGTCATTCCATCTCAAGTCTTAGTCATTCTGGAGCTGTTCAAGGTAATTTAACTTCAAGGCAAAGATTTGAATTATCTTATATACATGCTTCTTTCTAAAATATGACTAAATTCATTATCAGAGTATTTTGAAAGGAAATCAAATAAATGATTTTTTGTAAAAAAAATTATGTGTTTTAGCATATTTCCTTATCTAGATTATTGTTGTTATTGTTTTAAAATTGAGTTGAGTTGGATAGTGAATAGTTTATTGTTTTTTAGATATCTGTTCATTGGACAGTAGCCCAGGAAGTCTGTGTTCTAATTGGACAATATATTGGGCTTTTAATTCTACAAGTCGAAGATGTCAGAGATTTTATTATGGTGGTTGTGATGGAAACGGAAATCGTTTTAAGACTCAAGCAGAATGTCGCTTGAAATGTTTCTATTCGCGTACAGGAGGTACAGAACTCTAAGTTTTCTTGGCATGATGACGTTTCTATCATTAGATTTCTTTATGACATTTACTTGTTGAATGTAGTAGCACGAAACATTAATGATGTGATTTTTATCTGCAAATAAGTCAAAGGTAGGTATTATATAATGGATATTTAGTGAGATATTGTGACTAACAATAAGACCATATGTAAGTAATGTCAGGTATAGAATTTGTACTTTTTTTGGATACAATATTTCAAAATGATACATATCTGCTGCAGATATTGAACTATTAAATTACATAATCAATACATATTACCATTACATTACTAAATTATTACATTACCATTTCTATGGGTTTACATTAGGATACTACTACCATCACATAACATAACCATAAATTACTTTTAACAAATACAACTAACAATTCTAATATCATCACATTACTACAATATTACCTATACCATCACATATTACCATTACTATAACTTTATCAAATACCATTACCAAGATACTTTTAAGAGTTTAAAATTAACATTTGTGTAAATATTAATGAATTTCTTTTTTAAAACAATTGTATTTCGTCTTGTAGTTACCAGTGCTCCAGCAACCAGAGCTCCAGTAACACGGGCCCCAGTAACTCGCGCCCCAGTAACTCGTGCCCCACCAGTAACAAGGGCACCTGTTTTAGGTTAGTATTTAACTTTGAGGGATCTTTAATGTGTTCAACCTGTATAGTAGCACATGGGTCCTCTATTTATTGTCCCATCCAAGACTAGATGCTTTCCATGTCAATTCCACTGACCTGTACCACTGACAGGAAAAAAAACAGACAGAAACCAGGATTGAACCCTGGATTTTGACTCACAGAGCTGCTGGGCTAAATTTAAAAAAAATTAAAGATAAGACAGTTACCATTCAAGTTCATGAAAACTTAAATGTAGCTGTCTAGGAGAACGTGAAATTACTTAGAAAGATGAGTATTACGAAATTCACCAAACCAAATCTTATTAAAGTCTACTAATTTTAAATTCAGGAGATATATGTTTAATGAAGGAAGAAAGAGGTCGACTCTGTAGTAATTGGACGATACACTGGTATTATAACGCTGAAAGTAAGCGTTGTCAAAGATTTTATTACGGTGGTTGCAATGGCAACGGTAATAGATTTGATTCTGAAGTTGAGTGTAGTAATAGATGTCAGCGTAGAACAGTGGAAATTACAACTTCAGGTATTTAGATATTTGTATATGCACTGTATTTTATGTGAGTTAAAATAAGGTTCATAACACAGAAATGACATAGACTTGTTTTAGCATTCAGTTCATGTGAACAATGTTGTTTCTGAAAATTGCTTGTTTTGCAATATTTAAAAAAAGGCTATTGATCCATTAGATTTTGTAATGAAATTATTTTAGTGTTCTTGTTATTTGTGATGCCATGAACTCTGATGTTCACATGTTCTTTTAGCCCAATAATTACAAATATTACCTAAGTTTCTCAATATTTTTGATTCTTCAGCCCCACCACCAAGAAGAACAACAATAAAACCTGCTGTAACACGAAGACTTGGTGATTGCCGTTATTCTAGATATGGTTGCTGCGGTGATGGACAAACACCAGCATCAGATTCCTTACGCTCCAATTGTTATGGTATGTTATGATCTTGCAACTCAGTAGACTATAGAGTCCCTATGTAATAAAATGTTAATCAAGTTTGAACATTTTGATTGTGAACAGGTGTATAAAAAGATTAAGACATTTTTGAATTTTTTTTTTATAAACAGTATTTTCAGTGAATTTGATTGGGAACAGACTTGCATCTGTATAACCCCTCCTCATAGACATTTGCATAGGAGTACTGTATGGAATGTTTTTAAGACTGGTTAATTTATGCATTATGCAATGAAGAAAATTATGTAAAGTCTGTTTCATTGTTTTCAGATGAACCTAATGTAGTGGAGAGACAAGAGGATGGTAGTTATATAGTATATACTAGTGCTGGACGTAAAGTAGAATTAAATTGTGAATTACAACTCACTAACCAAGGAGAAGTTTTATGGTTTAGGGAACAGTAAGTTATAAAGATATAGCTCTGACACACAATTGAACATAGCTTATATAGCATAGCTCCTATCATAGTTCTATTGAACATAGCTTACATAGCATAGCTCCTATAGTCCTATTAAATATAGCTTACATAGCATAGCTCCTATAGTCCTATTGAACATAGCTTACATAGCATAGCTCCTATAGTCCTATTAATAGTAGCTTACATAGCATAGCTCCTATAGTCCTATTAAATATAGCTTACATAGCATAACTCCTATAGTCCTATTGAACATATCTTACATAGCATAGCTCCTATAGTCCTATTAAAAGTACCTTACATAGCATATCTACTATAGTCCTATTGAACATAGCTTACATAGCATAGCTCCTGTGCTCCTGTATTCCTATTGAACATAGCTTACATAGCATAGCTCCTATTGTCCTTAAGCATAGCCTACATAGCATAGCTCCTATAGTCCTATTGAACATATTGAAAATAGGTCAAATGAACAAAACTAATATGGAATGTAGCTTATAATAAAGCTCTGGAAGGTAGCTTATAATAAAGTTTTTGTAGAAGGTAGCTAGTAGACATACGGTAGCTCTAATGAAATATAACTAAATGACTAGGATGATCTGACAGAATTCAAGATCAACCTGTCAAAATTGTTTTGATATTTTGTGTCTTTTCAGATTCCGTATCATAGCAGGTCATAATTTTAGAGATTATAATAACGGTACCTTGGTGATCCAGGCTGTTACTGAAGAAGATAATGGAGAATATAAATGTCAGATTGGAGAAGGCAATGAGTTGCCAATTGTCCAAAGATTTGTTGTTCAAGTCAGAAGTAAGTGTCATATTGTTATTGCCCTTGACTTAGTAAAATTGAGTCAAAATTCTATTGTGGTTGCAATAAGAAGCTTTAATTTTCAAAGGATTTTGATGGAACTTGGTTTAAGCATCAGAATTGATTAGACATTAGTCAAGTTTGAATTTCTGACTTTTTTTTATCAAATGGTTTTTGGGTTAAAAATATTTGTGGGTGCAAAATAAGGTACAATTTTTTAATAGATTTGATGAAACTTGGTATGAGTATTGAAATAGATAAGATGGTGGTCAAGTTCTAATTTGACAATTTTCCATGAACAGTTTTTTTTTTCAATATTAATTCAGTGAATGTTTTTTGAGTTATTGTTCTATTTATTTTTCAAATTCAATGGTGCCAGTGGGCGTATGTTACCTTGCCTGTCAAGCTATCTTTTTAAAGATTTCAAGAAAATAAAATAGATAAATGTAATAATTGAATAAATTGTTCATGGATTGTCTATAAGCAGCATGTAGCCTTGTCCTTCCCTTTACCTTTTTTTAAATCCTTCAGATATTAAGAGCATGAATCAAGCGTTTGTCAAAATATCAATCATATGCTACTAAATTAAAGTAGGAATGCATGATTAACATACTTTAGCTGTTTTGAAAATGAATAATGAGTTAAACCAGATCGTGAATGCAATGTTGATATAATCATTTATGACCACAAAGATACGTAGATTGATTATCACCAGCAGAGTAACACATGTTTTTATAATGAAAATTAAATGTTGTTGATTAACCACTAACCTTCTTTCTCAATTAGCTCCATTGAAAATATTACATGGACCAAGAATGATTGCTGTCAAACCACGACAGAACGCCTTTCTTCATTGTCAGGCTATGGGTAACCCTAAACCAATAGTCACATGGTATAAAGAGGGTCGACAAGTGATCACTAGAGGGCGCTACAATGTGTATGATAATGGCACATTGATTATTGTTAATGCACAAGATCAAGACAAAGGTCATTATGAATGCCGAGCAGCAAATGGCGTCGCTGCGTCAATGAAAAAACGTAAAATTAAACTCGAGGTTAGAGGTAAGAAAATGGCACTGGACTTAAGATGTAACCTAATCTTAGTTTGAAAAATAATTGGGATGCCAATATAAAGAATTTTCTTGTTAAACCTGTCGATGTCTAATGTGAATCAGATCTGTTTCGATTTTTTGGAAAATGTCTTGAAATTTATGTGCATGATTGAATGTATATGTTGTACAACTAACTAGACCCTCCAAGCTTAAAATTGTTACTTACAACAGTCTTTGTCCTTGGCTGATTTTCCTGCTAAATTCCGATTTTATAAAGCTTTTTGTGAAAAATGCTTTAGACAGTTTGTTTTTTGTTATTTATTGGTTTGAGAGATTTACAGATACAACCCAGAGGAGATAAGATTACAAGCTAGTCAAATCAAAAACATTGTCATTGAAATATTTCTGTGGGAATGTTTATCATAAATGTTCAGATCAAAATGGTAAGGGGCCTATAAATCCTAATTTTCTTTTATTACATTGCTTGGAACCAGTCAGCCTGGTTTAAACATGACAATTTCTAAAAAAAATGTCAAATATTTATTTTAGAATCCATTTCTGTGCGAATTGAAGGACATAAGGGCAAGATAAACCAAGGTGATATGTTCACATTGAAATGTGCAGTGGCTGGTTATCCTGTACCAGAGATTACATGGAAGAAAGATATGAATGAAGTGATAGAATCTGACAATGTTTATGTACGTGGAATGGAATTGATTGTCAGAAATGCCACTCTGGATGATTCTGGAGTTTATCGATGTGTAGCTGATAATGGTGTCCAAAAACAAGAAGCAATTACGACTGTACAGGTCAAATTAACAGGTCAGTTTGTTCTTTTGAATACATTACAGCATGATGATTCTGTTGTCTTTAAAGCATGAAATATGTACAGGAAAAATTAAATGACAAAATTATTTTATTTAGTTTTTCATATGGGCTATGATCACAGCTTTCTACTTATAACCCCATTGGGTATTTACACAATATTTTTGTGTATATGAGAATACTACCACCAAACTGGATTGTTTTAATGAGACATCATTAATTGTTAAAAATCTTTTTTTTTCATTTCAGAACCAGAGAATGTTCTATGCCAAGATTCTATTAGTGCCATGAATTGTAAATTAATTAAAGCAGGAAAACTTTGTGGTCATCGTGTATTTAGTAAAATGTGTTGTGGTACCTGTAACAATAGAGACTCAGTAAGAGGTTGAGGTTCAAAGGTCAAATATTTCACTTCTCTTAAACTGTGATGAGGTAATAGATTCATGTTGATGATGTTGCTGTTTCTGTGTTCATAACAGATGATGTCACAGTTTTGGTGCTTTAATCTGAGTTGGCCAACGGCTGTTGTCGTGGTAACAGGATTTTGTGGAATGTTTGTCTGCTACTTTTACCTCAATTTCACTTTTGGTGCTCATTTTCTAATTTTGTAGATATCTTGTACAAATTTTTTAGTATTTTTTACTTAGGAAATCTTTTTATATAAATTTTTGTAGTAATTTAATTTTGTATCTATATATTTATATGCAAGTCTTTTAGGCATTTCATCAACATAGATCTATCATTGTACTATTCTCTTTAGCATTAAGTCGTCTTTAGACATATCCATTATTGGGTAGATTGTGACCAATACAGCTAAGTATACCTTATGAGGAAATCAGCATGATAAGCCAACTTTCAATCATCTCTCAGAATTTCCATCTGTAAAGTAAATTTTTGACTTCCAATTGGATCCCAATGTCTTGTTGACAATACTCTAATTCATATAGTACCACATACTACCAAAACTAAATAATCTGTCTTCCGTTTTATGTGCCTTAATAGAGTCATGAATGTATAAAGCGATGGCAAGAGTTTTATAGTCAGCATCAATTATGAACATGTTTGTTTTTTTCTATCAAAAACCAGAAAGGGAAGTTTTGAAAACTATTGAAATACCATCTTTATCTACTATAGTCAAATTAACCCTCTGTAGCATTAAATTAGCAGGAGTGAAACAATATGATCCCCTGAATATTACATTATCTGATAATTGTATCATTGCATATTTTTACTCTAGAGAAATCATTGTGTAAATAAATATTTGTTACCTGTCTTTAAGATTACTTTCAGTTTCAGTGGAGATATCTTCTGTGGCACCATTACCTTTTTAATCTGACGTCCATGATTCCTGCAATTCCACTTAAACTAAGCGTTTGATTTTACTTATTGTAAAGGTTGTGTGATAAAACAGTTATTTGTAGTGGAACTGTGGAAACCACATGTCTGATTGGGGAAAAAAAATATACAGAGGAACTGAATGATTTTGATGTTTTTATTCAGATTGATAATATATGTACAATTTTACAGTTGAAACATTTAAAACAACCATACAGTAACTTCTATTCTTACAATTTAAACAACCAATGACAACCTTCAACAAACAATATTACCGGTACATCAATTCACACACACACTGTGCTGCCAGCTTTATTTCTATACAATGTGCAACAATAAAGTAAAATATTATAACTAGGGCAGTTAACTCTTTTGGAAATTTTAATTAGCTGTCTGACCATTTCTTCCAGAATCTTAATGTGCCAATACATTTTGTATGAAATATCAATTGTGTCCTGCAGAAAATTGTAATCAAAGGGGAATTTCATTCTTTTAAAGCAGGTCATTTACATATAATTTCAGCAAAATCAAACCAGTTATATCTTTGGACCCATAACATTATATATAAAGATTTAAAGCATCTTGGACTTTCCCCTTACATTTGAATATATAAGGATGTTTCACATAAATCAAGAATTTGTTTGGCAAATATCTGCTGGTCAATATATTCTCAAGCAGCAAATAGCAGAATAGTGAATTTTGTCAACAGATATACAATACGCTAACATACATCATAACTTAGAATAGATTAAAAAATAAATACAAATATATTAACACTGGATAATCTTTCTTACTGTATACATTCTTTTATACCCAGTCTCTCCATAGAATTGCGTTAGTATTATAAAGCACTTTCAAACTCCACATTAATGTTCTTTTATTAAGAGATTTACATATCAATGAGCTCAGTTGGGTACTCCATTGCAAGTTTTTATACTGTAAATATGCATATCAGAATCCTCACATCCACATTTCACGATTCCAAAATTCTTCAACTTCCAAACTTTAAAGCAGAAACATAGCCACTCACTGTACAACAGTTTATTTTACAGCGCATAAAACGTAAACATCAAATTAACGCAACCAATTAAAACACTTCTTATGACAGATGATTTATGAATTATGGGATATTGTTAGTGTCAGGTTACTTCAGTAACTGTTATCACAATTATGAATATTTTCACACAAGACGATATACATACAGATGATGAGATGTAGGAATAAAATATCAACCAATCAACCGACACTTGACAATCAGCTTTATATTTGACCACTCACAGAACAGGAAAGCAAAAACATACTTTTTAATTAACCAATGAAACTAAAGAAGGCAACAAGCCTCTTGTTTTAATTGCCTCTTGTTTTATCAGCCAATCAAAGAAAATTCAAGTCACTGTTTTCAGTAAAGTGGTAACACTGGTAACCAGATGTTGCAGTTTTGACTCGTCAAGCAGAAATCCGGTATCATTTTAACTAGCCAATCATATTACAAGATATTTGAGCACATAACGGCCAGCTCCCTCTTTTGATGTAATAGAATGCACCAGGTTATTACATCATGTGACACCAATCCAGCCATTGTCCGTTAAGAAGCTCATTATTTTCCGTCGATGTGTCTTGTCCATTCCGTTGGGATAACGTATCTTGACTGGTAAACCCTGCCTTCTTTGGAGATAATCCTGAAATAAATCGGAGGTGATAATATTTTAATATATCAATATATTTTCCACTAACTGCTCTAGATTTTCAAGTCAATATGCCATTTGTTGCATTTCTGTGCATGAACTTTTTAGATTTAGATGATTTCAACCACTTCTTTTCCACCTATCTGAAACATTTAAATATCAATGGAAAGAGGGGACTTTCAGCTATCCAAAAATATAAAATTTATTTCTTTATGACATTTCAACTTTAAGAAATAGGGTATGAAAGATGAACGAAAAAAACGTCAATTATTCCATTAAAATTAGCATATCTACTAGGCTATTTAATATAGAAGGTTGAAATTTTGCACAACGCAAGTCTACATGTATCTCTACAAAATTACGTTGGCTTTTTGGAAAATTTTGTTTTGTTTTGAAGATATTGATAGAAATCAAAATTTTGCAAGTGCATTTACGAAAAATTGAATTTTTAAAAAACTATTCATTTTATAAAAAAAAGCCTACGTAAAGTTATAGAGGACATCGTAAGCTTTAGTTGAAGCCAAAGTTTGTAAAAATCGGATAAATTGTAAGCGAGATATGCTTTTGGAAAAATGGCATTTTTTTTCAACATTTTGCAAACACATGTAAACCTTACGTAATTAACGATCATGTTGTTAAAAGATTGTCGTTCATGCTGTAGAAATCTTTAAGCACCTTTTAGGCATCGATATGCACTGATATCCACATAATTGGAGTGCTAAAACAATGGATTAGCACATGTCAAAACACCCCTACCCACCAATCATAAAATTTTCTTTGTTTACATGTGACGTAATGATTTATGGGACATCACGTGACTTCTGGATTCCCTGATACACAAACTCTTACTTAGCGTGCCGATATTAACAATAACTGAACGGCAAACGTAGAGAATGTTTATTTAGCCGATGACGTTGTAATCACAAATGTCAACTGACAACGTAATTTGTACGTCTACATAGAGGAATACCCGTTTTGTTCTATAAATAGATTATCTTCACGGACGGATATCAGACGAACTACTGAAGCTATTGAGCTAAAATTTTTACTAGATGAGTTTCTTTTAATGCCAAATAGAATGGATATAAACTTAATACATTTCTTGATTGAAATACACCTCGAACGATAAGGTTGTCAACCCCCTTAAGGTATATCTCTGGCACTGGTTCTGGACATTTTCAAAAAACTATATTAATTACCCACCTTGATAATACAAGTTTTAATTGTCATATAATTAGCTGGGGACATACCAATAGAAACACATAACTAAAATACAGAAATGAACCATAACAAATAAAAGGTGATTATATCTATAAAGCAGTTTAAATAACTATGTTTCAACAAGCCTTCAGATTTTCTGTTTATTATTTGTCCTTCTCTGTCATATCTAACAACAAAATATTAGTTCTCTCTTAAGGTTCTAATATAAGACTATCAAAAGTAAGCCAATGAGGCTCAAAGTTAAGCTGAGAACACAAACCTTTTTTTCACGATCTGAAATCAGATCATAACCTGGTTGACTAGTTGATCTTGTTTCTATTCTCATCTCAATATCTTTATCTTCTACTGTAATACAGAGGTTCAAAAACTAATTATAAGACAGACTGGGAAAATCGCGAAATTGATAAATATTTCTTATACTAGACATTGTATCTATAATACAATTCACAATAACATCATGCACCTTCACTAACTGTGTATGTTAATTGCATCTAACTGATGCTTACGCAACAATTTTTTTCTGAAAGAATTTTCAATAACAAAGGAATGTATTGCTTAACTCTCATCTTACCTTCTTCGTCTATAAGTATATCTAGTTTTTCGAGTTTTCCCCTGAAATAAACATAAGAATATTTTAGATTATGAAAAACTGAAAACTACCAACAGCAGCAACCAATGTCATCTGATTCAGTATCAAATACCTTTCATGTGAGATTGACTACCTTTATAAAGAATTTATCTTAAATCATTAAATTTTATTGTACGGAAATTCGGTATTGATGTAAGAAATTGTCAAGCTCTGCTAAATGAAATATATGTTGTACTTACTCTGCCTTTTTTGACACTGTTGAGTTTCTTTTCGGGGTCAGACTTCCCTAAAATGGGAATGTTTTTCATGAGAAAGATATATAATTGACATCACTGTTAACTTAGACTGTAGCCATAGCCTTACCCATTCCTCAGACAGGATATTCAGCACAGAGATAGATATGTATTGTAACCAACATTTATCTGAAATTTGGCTTTTAACATGGTGAAAATTCTCAAAAACAATAGACCAAATATTGGAATTGAGCAAATCTCATAAAATGTGCCAAAAATGCCTTTATATATGACAAATGCTCCTGTATTCACTAAGATGTACATCTGAGGAATGTTATAACCAGACTAGTAAGGCTACTATGACTGATCAATGAGCAACTTAAGTCAATTCAGTTGATTGATACTGTTGTTGTTGAAAGATGACAAAAATAAGATTTATGTGAATTAAATTAAACATTTAAACTGAAAATTTTGAAATTAGAAATTTTATTATAAATAGATGATTCATTGGGATAATTATAACTAAATCATTTTAAATATTGCCATTTGGTGAGTTATTTTTTTTTTTTTAGAGTGTCATATGGTGAAGTGTTTTTCTGTAAATAACAAAGGAACATACAAGAAAATGTCAATTGAAAGGAACATGAGAAAGAGCTTTAACTAAACAGAAAAACAATTTCAATGTCTGATTATAAATTCAGAGATAACTCTGATTCTGAACCAGAAAACCTAAATTTTAAACTATAACATTTCAATACACATCTTCATTTTACCAATACTTTCCCTTTAAAAAGCCACAAAATCATGCAAAACAACCATGCACTAGAGAGTGGGTAGTTAAATTTCATGTAAATAGAGGGAATTTTTTAGGAAAATCTCTGAATTTTTAAAAAATTCAAACAGATAATTTCTCATAACTCAACGAGATTTCAAGTTAAATGCAATTTTTCTACATTCAAAATGAACATAATGATAATTTATCTTCACTACAGCTACAAAGTCAGTATCAAGACTATCTACACAAGTTACATTGATTTGGCTGTTTTGAGCTGACCATCGACTTGCAATTAAAACAAAAAAGGTTACAAATTTATAATTACAATCTCTTTCACTAATTTGGACCAAATATTTGTCATAATGTCAATGCAAGGGAGTGTCTAGGATGGGTAAAGGGAAAGAACTCTAAAATAACTAACTACAATTTGAAAAGGGAAAGTGAAAGTAAAATAAAGATATAATAATTTAATATGATGTTTGAGGGTCTGACTTACGCCGACGACGCTGTGTTGGTAATAATCGGCTATTTACTAGTAAACTCACCATCTTAGCTCGATTATCACGTTTTTTCTGCCGTTTATATTTTTCTTCATCGTAATCCTCAATATCTATATTCATTAGAAATATATCAGTTACAACACATGAAAATATCAGATTTTTTTTGCTCTACACAAGTAATTTTTCTTATAACATGTCATAACAAGAAATACTTCCTTATCTAAATATTTCTTGTAGGTCATTATATGAACCATGGGCATATATATATGAAAACTAATGAGAATTAAAAATTGCTTAATTGTATTAAATGATATCAACATAACAGGTTAAATGTCTGTAATAAATGTCTTACCATCTAACAAAGTAATACCATGTTTTCTCAATTCATTCAGTTCCTTGATTTTAGTTTTTAGTTCTTTTTCACGTTGAAAGTTTTCAAACATTTGTTCATGTTCAGCTGCCGGGTGAAACTGACTAAAAACTTTCATCTTGTCTTGAAATTCACGATAATCTTTGGACATTCTCTTCTTGAATCTCATCTTCTTATCATTGAGCGTGGAGAAGGATTCAATCAACCCATAATCTCTAGCAACTTGTTTCCGTTTCTCTCGAGATCGCAAACGTAATCGGTATTGGTCAACTTTACTCACTTTAATGGCTGAAATAACAGTTTTGAACCTTACTGAAAAATTTCAGATTATGCGTTAAAAAACACATTTTTTTATAGCAAAATACTACTTAAATAGTAGCATCAACAAACTTTGAAAGACTTCGTTTTAAGTTCAAACACTTAAAGATCAATGAGAACAAACATGTTAAATTCCCCCTTTTATATTGCAGTGTTTTTTGTTTTTATTTACAAATTTCAAATAAGAAAAGTCAAGATTTATGCAGCATATGTAGTTTTTTTTTAATAACAACTTAAAATCAAAAATCACAGTTTCAACCGAGCTGTACTACTAAAATCTGGAAGCTATATCTATAAACATGATCAATACATACCAATGTCAAGGTCATCATCATCATAATTTATACCCCAGCCTGATATTAACTGTTCAGCACTATTATCACTTTCCTATACAATAAACAAGTTATTATATTCTTTATAATCTGCAAAATGTTACAAATTTAGCACAACTTATACTTTGAGCTAAAAAAAAGCACCTTGCTGAACAATTCATGTTAAGATAAATCAAAAGGCAAAGAGTCATAAGACTCTCAATGTGAAGGAAATTAAAGTTGCAATTAAATACAAGTATAGAAACTTACAATTTCAAAATCATCTCTAAAAGGCATATAACCCAGATCATGTTGATCTTGTAATGAAAGTTCTAATGGTTTAGTTTGTGTTGTGATACTTGGTGATAATGGACCTGAAATTCAAAGAATTTTTATGTCAAAATGTCAAACTGCTCTTGTCACTGAAACAAATTAGTTTTGCAGGTGTCCGTAATAAAAGCAAATTGTACGAATGATCTAAGCTTAAACATACCTGTAACTTGTACAAATGATCTAAGCCAGTAATTTGTACAAATAATCTGAGCTTAAACATACCAGTAATTTGTACAAATGATATAATCTTAAACGTACCAGTAATTTGTATGCATTGTATGCATGTATGAGAAAAAACACTAACATGCATTTTTAGTGCTTATAACACAAATCAAGATAGTACCTTGACTAACAATTTAAAATTCTTACCTCCATCGGGGCAAGAATGGTCTATAACTTTATTTTCACCATCACTTAGGAATGTTTCTACAAATTACAAAAGTAAATTCCCTTCAACCAAAAGAACAAATTTCTTCCAAAAAATTCAGGATTAAATCCATATTTTTACTTCACAAAATTTAACAAAATGGCTTATAATAATCCAAGTCTTTATTAATGCAAGAGAAGCAGGATTAATATTACTTGATTCTTGATATCTCTCTTAAGAGCAAAGAATTATTATCTTGAAAGTGTGAGATTTTGTAGCATCAAGCATCTATTTGTGATTATAATTATATACTTCAATCTAAATACCACCATGAAACAGAATTATATCATACCTAGCCCAATATTTCCCTGAACGTAAAATGTAACATAATGGTCTTCACACTCTACAAAATAAAGGTAAATTATTCTATTACAACTACAGTCGATATCACTATTATATCTCTACCTACATACACCACAAACATATACTATATCAAGATTCATGTTACAGTTACTGTCTTGAAACATCTAAACCTAAATATGCACAAAATATCTTTCCTCAATTTTAATGTATAATCTACCCTAAAGATTATTCAAAGGCTTACCTTGTGCATCACGACTCTCCACATGACTTGCTGATCTAAACCTAAATATGCACAAGATATCTTTCCTCAATTTTAATGTATAATCTACCCTAAAGATTATTCAAAGGCTTACCTTGTGCATCACGACTCTCCACATGACTTGCTGTTCCTTCCCTACAATTCAAATAATATCAATAAATTTTTTCACATAGTACCATCGAGTTTTGATATTCTTTAATTATTTACCAGAGCCTACATAAGTTTTCAAATATGTTTAACTCATAACATAAAATACTCAACATAACAGTTGGTATGGATTTATGGGGGTATTTCCGATAACAAAATAACCAGTGAAATATACACTTTCTCTATCAATTCCAAAATCTTTCTACAAAAGATATACAAGGCTTCTCTTAATAGAAAGTTCTCGGTAACTTTGGCAAATTTGGGGTTTTATGAAATCAAGAAGCTCTTTTTCAATCTAAATTTTCAGTTCATACTTACCAGTTACCAAAGCCATATTGTTCAACAGCGTCTAACAACATATTTTCCTCGGCCAGACACCAGGCTCGAGATGTATCAAATGCAGCTGGACCATTTCCATTCTACATGAAGGAAGGAATAAAATATGTAAGATTCATCAACATGATGACAGCACAATGAAACTAAAAATACATTTGCTTTACATTAAAGATTGTGTCAGATTAAATATTAAAAATTTGTAGGATTTTGGATTGTGTCATTATGTGATCTATTTCATGATTCTCCAAAAACTGCATGAGTGTTGTCAACCAAAACAATTTTCAGGATCAAATCAAGACTGGCCTGTGATTGGTTCCTGGCCAAAAGAGAGGCGGGCGTTATTGAAAATATACTCCACCTCAAATCCTTTCAACTTACCGCAATACGATAACTGTGGTCTTTCTTGTGTTGACCTATTTCTACACCACACGAGAAACACTGTAATAGACAGAGAAAGCCGCCATTAATAATCTAGCTAGCTACACGCCGCTAACAGAGAGAAATATGATAAACTCAATACAAGCTTCATCTCGCTCTAAACTAGAGCTTGTGACGTCATACTTGCCTGTAAACAAAGGTAGAAATCAGGGCATTCCGTACATTGAACGCCATAACCAGAAATCTCTGCTTTACAATATGTACAGTCGTATTTTGCCATGCCCTTCGATTTAATAGAAATCCGATTCTCTGTGATAAAGGCGCAATTCAGCGATTTGGTGGTATTTTTGCGCCATTTAGTCCACCTAATCACCGAATTTAGCCATTTTCCTCGTCTTCAGCTTGCATTCGTGACGTCACTATTTCCCAGAATTCCCAAGTTTTCCGGCATCTAAAAATAGAATCAACGCGTGTTTTGACTGGACGTTAATAGACATGGCATTATAACGCTGGTACGATATGGTATATCGAATATAAAAGTTCCCAATCCTATTGTTTTCATTTAGTCTAACAAACATTTTGTCACTCCAAATAAACTTGTAGCCTTGATAGTAGATAACAGAAATCAATAAAATCATTTATTCATCAGCAAATCATGATAATTTCACAACCATTTTTTTTAAAAATATAATTGCATTATTTACATTTTTACCTTCTCTATAGAATATATTTTGTAATTTTTCAAAACATATTTTTAAAAAAGCTGATATTATAAGGAACTAAAGAAAATATGCAGCTGTAGAAAAGTCCATAATGAATTTTAAAAAAAAATGTCAAATGAGCAAAAGTATGTAAAAGTTGATAATAAATAACTTAACAACAACAAAGTTTAAAATGGAAAATATCAAAATTCTAAAACATGAGAATATGGTCCATTTGTAACACAAGTGAAAACTTGTCGGTTACCATAGGTACCAAATTTCACAGTTTTATCACATTCTTTAGATTTACTATTTTGCATGACAACTGATTCACATTGTTCCACAAATTTACTATATAGTTTCAGTCCAGTTTCTTTGTCTATATTTTTATGATACTGCATTACTTTTCCTTTTAAAACTCCACCTAATGTTGCTTGGGGTATGATCAAAATATCACCAGGTTGATCTAAAACTGAAACTCGTTTTCCATCCTCTTCTATTTCACTTAATTTTGCTGTTGTTATACTCTTTACTTAATTAAAATAGAACAAAAAGGACTTTAATTAACATGGGTGAGAAGAAGATTCATTACACAAACGTGACACAAACACTTGATTTCACTGAGTCATAATTAGGTCCATTAAATAAGTGACAAGTTCCTATTGTCAAATCAAAATAAATATAATAAATTGGCTAGACTAATAGTTGGCTTCTTAATCCTGTGTTTTCAAGTTATTTAATATCAACAGTAGAATGAAATGTGCTCAACTTGTGCAGTTAGTTTTTAACTAACATTTACCTATTTTGTCTAAGATGTCTTCAGTTGCACCTTTTAGAAAACACACATACACTATCAATCCAGGTCCAATCTGCAACAGAAAAATTTATATATTTTGGCTTTCATATTGTATTCTTTTTGATTAAAAAATATGGAATGCTCAGTGTGTCTTGCAATGAATTGAATCATATCAATCAATTCAATGACCCATTGACAATATGTACGAATATAATTGTGAAACAAATTTGCAATATTCAAGTCTATTCAGGTCAGTAAATTCTGTAATGACTTCCTCATAATAACATATTTACTTCTTACAAAATATAGTACACCAAACAATCAACAATATATAAAAAATTATTCTTTACGACATAATTACACGATTTT
Source organism: Nipponacmea schrenckii (assembly GCA_030562195.1). NCBI lineage: Eukaryota > Metazoa > Mollusca > Gastropoda > Lottiidae > Nipponacmea > Nipponacmea schrenckii. The sequence continues at coordinate 11,828,236 of CM060199.1, read as the reverse complement.
GTACACTAAAATATTGAGAATTTTATTAATTTTTTGGGGGGAATTCTTTATCTGTTAATAAAATCCTATCACAGATAATATCTGTTGTTGTGCTGTTTCATGATTATCATTATCTCTAAATTATGTGAGGTAATGTTCTTTCATACATAATCTTAATTTACATTACCTACACTATATTTACAGTTATTGTACCTATTTGATAAGACAATTCAATTTTTACACACACAAAGCTGCCATTCAGAATCAGAGCTAGCTTATTATCCTCATTGGTTTTTTTTTTTTTTTTGCTGTTTCGATATTATCAAAAGTTCAATCTCTATACCTAAGTCAGAACAAGATAACTATGAGTTAATGGTGATAAAATCTCTCAATCAGCATTGTTTGCATCATAATATTGATTGAAGATTATAAAATTTTAAAACAATTTGTGCAATCCAACTGGTACCTCCACAAACTTTGCTTCACTGTCAACTGATTTAGGTTGAGTTTGAAGCCTGGCGGATAAACATTGTTGTAGAATGATTCTAGACTTTGGTCCACAGTCTGCTGCCATATCTCAGATAACTTTTATTTAATAAATTGCCGACGCGTGGAATACTACAACTTAGTAAATACTTGGTTATTTTAAAAAGGGACATAACTCTTTCTTACAGCCGCTTAAATCAAAACCAAAGAGCATCATTCTTATTTTCTCTTGCAAATGGAGAAGTTAGAATTATTATTGATTTTTTGTTTTCTTGTAATAGACGCGTTCAATGAATTTGTAGTTTTTATGATGAGTTTTATCAAACGAAAAGATATTTGTCAATGATGTAAGCGATTCAAGATGTCTGCGCCCATGGGTCACGATCGTTCTCCAAAGAGAGCAACAGTTGCTGACGATGAGGAGGAAGATCTGGTTGTGAAACTGTTAGATAAAACAGGTTGTGGAGACAAGCACTATGCCGTCCAGGTAGGTAAATCTGCCATGTCTCGCGAATATTGCCATTAAAAACTTTTGGCATTTGAAAATCCATTATGTAACATAACGAATCGAAAGTAGAGACGGAAATAAATGTGTCAATGTTTAAAATGATGTTTGTTAGTTTAGTTATATCATACATGTATATATGTTCAATAACATTATTATGTTCAAACTGGCCTACAGGAGTGTTGAACTACCCTCTGAGATTCTACACTACCCAAAGTTTTGATTTGTCATGAAGATGTAATTATATAATTATTAAAGGTTTTTTCTCAATATTTCAGGAGTGTATGTTTGATAAGAAAGATTGGAGACAATGTCAAGATAAACTTAAAGAATTTAAGGCTTGTATGGACAGAAGTCAAAAGAAGCAGAACTTGAACTGATGCTGATACTGATACTAATGGGCATTTCTGTCTATTTTTTTTATCTTGACTTGAAGGAATATTTCCCATTGTTTATCAATAGAATAGACAATGTGTAACATATGACATTTTGGATAGCAACAGTTTGTAATTCTGGAAACTTTATGTACGATGAATTTCTGGAAAAAAAAAACAGAACTAAAGGCAAATTGTGTTAACAAAACAATTTATTACATCATTATTGAAATAACAATATTTGAAGAAAATATTACTTATCTATTATGCTATCATGTTTAATTGATGTTTAAAATCATAGTTCAAAACAGGTACTCTTAAGGTTTATAGTAGAAGGTTTGAAATTCATTTTGAGATAGACAATACAAGGTTTGACAAGTTTGTCACTTCTGTGATATTAAATTTATCATTTTTTTGCCTTTTATTTCAATGCACTTCTCATAGTAAACTGGAATCTTCATGGTATTTGTAAGCATATAAGCATTTATGGATCAGTCATAAAAATATTCAATCAAAGCATACAAGAATTTGTTGCTTATTGATTTTAGAACTTGTCAAAACTACAGTACAATTTATTTTAAAAATGTCCCTTGGCTTGTGACTGGCTTGGCCAGTCATCCTGACGTGGACAAGATATTCTGATCTCAATTTATTTGAGATCATCTTTTGAACATAAAAACATTATACACCAACTAATATTATGTCATATATTATTATGTATATATAATATTGTGTAAATAAAAATTTGATCACAGCCTTCAGATATTATATTGTTAACAATAAAATTATACAATCATATTTTCAATGTATATATGCTATAAGCTATAAATATTTATACTCTCCAATATGTACATATAATATTCAGAACCGATAAAATATTCAAATTATTTACACTATAACAGCTGATAAATACATCTTTAACTTCATCTGAATTTATGTCATTTTTAAATAAATTGTATATCATATTGTAAAACCAATACAGTACTAAATTGACATTTTGATTAATGTATAAAATATATTGACAAACACAAAATACAGATAAAATGTAAACACTTTTGTGTTTTGAAAGAGTTAAAACCCTTGATTTGCAGAATATGTGCTAAAAATGGCCTGTGAATTTATGAATGCCAGACTTTGAGCTCTATCAGAAAACACATATATAGAAGACTGTATCCCTTGAATAAAAATTTGATCTTAAGCAATGCACTAATGATAGGAAAAAACAAACATAATTTACACTAAAACAGAACTTTCCAGAACATGAATATTATATGGCAGATCAAACATCATATATTAATTAAGATCAGTTATATAATATGATTAAATCTGGATGAATAGTGTTTATATATTACAACTGGTTAAAGATGGGTTCCCTCATTAATTAGAGCCAAAGTAAGCTTACTAATTTATTAATTGAGGTTTCTAATGAATAATCCATGTATTCTCAAGTTCAAAAGACCTATGTGGACGTAGAAATGCTTGAGGAATCCAAGCTTTAAAAACGCTAAATTTAGAATCCATGTTTGATCATGTGATCAAATGACGTATCTAAACATATTCAAAAAGAGATATGGTGAGTTAAAACTTATTTAAATTAATTCATATTGTTTTTTAGAAAATGATATTTAAATATATTATTGCCTTTTGCTAGAGATAATTAATGGAATACCCAAATTCCATTGTTGTTGTGGGAAATATTAAGGAATGTGGGCAGGTACGCATGCGTGCATACTTTACAACAACAGCGTCCGGAATTGACAGACTGGATGATCAAAAAAAAGAACGACATTTGAGACTTGACGTACATACCTATGACAGTACCCTACCGAGGGAAATCCCGTTATTATTAGCCTAATTACGATTCAATTAAGGACTTGTGGGATCATCTGGTATTTTTTCCAGTCATTAGAACACCTCTACTTTCTATTGATATAAGTATTAGCGGTCTATATATATATATATATACCATAATTAGACCGATAATACTTATATCAATATACATACATATATGAAAATAGGGGAACCCTTCTTTAACTTTCAATATTTACATTTTTACTTTCACTCGCTTCAATAAACCAGTTACTCAAACCAACGTTTATTTTCCATGACTGTAGTTTTTCACATGACACTATGACGTAAAATTCATCTCCAAGCAAACAATGGTTCAATCTTAAGATTTGTGTCCCCTTTAACTTGATTGACTGATACCCTTTGAATGGAAAACACAATGGTTTCAGGCATTTTCACTATTAAATCCCAAAAAAATTTTGGAATTATTTCATCCAAAAAGACTAACCAATGTAAATATAAGGAATGGATTTTGTTATCCACATTCATTCCTTTAATAAATGATAATTAGTGTCATAAAAGGAAATCTAAACATTAAACTGTTTCTGATAAAAGAAGCTATTTTATTCAAGCTAAGATATCTGTAAACACCAGGGTCAGATTGTTCATTTTATTTCGAGGTAGGATAAGAAATTCAGAACACAATATTAATAACCTATAATAGACTGCCAAATTTTATACTTTTGACTCATAAATAGATGTACAATATCTTTCCTGGACTAAAACACATATAGGAATACAAAGATCCACACAGAAATAAGGAATGTTTTGCATCATTTAGATGTGATTTACCTATTGCATTTATAAAAAGGTTATGACGCATAGGCCTACATAACAATTACAGTTAGTTAACAAAAAGTTTTATTATGAACAATAGTTGATATGTAATAAGTGGTTTTTAACATATTTATTATTATTTTTGTCATATACCGGTAATACATATATATATATTAAATATTGTTGTAAATAATTTAGCATATTAGTAATATAAGTAATTTTCTATCATTTTCATTTTGAAGCTTGCATTTGTTGTTAATAATTGAAGTAACAACTTAGTAGTTGAGCTATGCTATTTATTTATACAAATCTCGGTATGATTAAAAAAATGACAACACATTTTCCTTTAGTGTTGGGTAGTTTAATGTTAGTGAACACAATGTAAGTGTTGCTCACAATCCTACCTCAAAACAAAATACACTTGTGTTCTGAATGTTTTGAATTATTTTAGCATTTATATCTTTGATAATTTTTTCAGGTTTATTAAACATATAATATAATATCAAGGGCTGGATTTTAATTCAAATACAAATTTGAGCATGATAAATATTGTATATGAATATACATGTTATATGAAACTCATTATAAAGATGTATCCTGTATAACAGCTGCTCCATTATTTTGTTTTAAATTTTTAAGTTGACCATTTCCAACATGTCCGTTAGCAACATGTCCATTTAAAGGTTTAGAGGGCACTGCTGTATAGATTTCATCTTCATCATCATCATTATAAGTTGTGTCCTCGTCCAACAAACCTAAAAATAATTATATTTCATACAATATATATCAAAGTACATCTGACATAAAAATGTAGGTTTAGCAAAACCATGCAGTGTGCAATGTGAGAAATTTCATCATGATTACTGTTTAATTTTCCAACTGTTACATGTTTAAATTCACAGTCTTCCTTTGCCCCGTGTTATTGATCTCAAATATTCAAAATCAATTCCATTCTTATTGTCAATACAAGTCTTGAGATAATTAACTTATCTCTTTTAAATAGTTATTCTAGAAAATTTATTTATTTTTCAATTAGAAAAGAACAATATGGTTTTCTAACCTGTAATTTCCAGATCCCAAGTCTGTAATGGTACCTCACCATTGATTAAATATAACACAGATCTACTGGGCCATAATAGATGTATTAAAACTATGTATCCTAATATCTCAGCTGCATATGATATACCTGAAATATTAATTATAGTTTTTACTCTACAAGGTAAACTTCATATCAAACAAATTTACAACACTTTTACACAAATATTATTACAGGATATTGTTATTTTGATAATCAAAATTAAACTATAGACAAATTGGATTAATTAAGAATTCATCACCAAAAAAAGTTACTTTGGAAAATTTGAAATCGACATGAAACCCCTCGAAATAGACACCAATATCATAATCTATCTTCCATACATGTACTCATGGCTGATCTTCTATACATAATGCACTCAAAACATTAAAAAATTTATGTAAATGATTGTCTATTCCTCTCTTTCGGAGTTTTATCCAATGCATATCTCAAACTTTTGAAGAAATGCCAAGTAGGTTTATTGGTTAGGCTTTCAATTGACATATTGAAAAGTACCAACAAGATTACTGCTATAAAAGGTTGAATTTTGTGATTTAACATGAAAGAGATGGGAAAAGAATGAAATAAGTTGTAATGATAATACAGTCTCATAATAGCTCTGGGCTTGAAAGACTCTAAAATATGTGTTGTTTACCTCTCTTTAATATTGAAAGATCATAGAATTTTTACCATCTGTTGCCAAATAGATCCATTTTTTCTTTTTTCGACTCTTGTATTTATCAACATTTTAAATTAAATGGTTTATATTGGGTTTACATGACTGAGTCTATATATTTATATTCAAGTATATAATTTTTATTGATTATAGAAAAGATAATGGTACTGAATATTATAATGCTCAACCAGTTAGAGATGGCATAATTTGCATTATATCAAATCAATATATTTAAACTTCTTTCAGTATATTCTTATGATAAATAGTTATTTGTAAATTCTACTTAAAAATTGGTAGTCTATATTACCCAACCATCTCCTAACAAAAAGTATGTTTTTGGGAGCAGAAGAGCTGGTTTGAAAATATGAACTCTATTGCACCACCAGAGATGCAAGGCCAAAGCACAATCAAATAATGAAACATAATTTTATAGTATGCTACTCCTATATAAAACATTAATAACCTGTCAATGACAATATAAATTGCTGCAATATTGTGTATTATAATTTCAATTGATAATGACAATGTAAATTAATGAAGCATTGTGTTTCAATAAAACCGAGGAGTACTGGCAGTGTACCGTATAACCAATATTTAAAATATGATAAACTTACTTAAAATAGTTTTATATCTCCACAGAGCAGAAATCTGTGAACAGATGAGCACTAAGGCTGGTAAATACACAAACCACACCAGAAAAAATGCACCAAAATGTTGGAAAAACTGTATTCGGTCTAGATGGTGACCCTTTTGAGATGTTTTACGTAGTTCATATAAAAACCAGATCATGATAACAAGACGGAATGCCAGTGTGAGATATCCAGGATAGGTCTGCCATTTATCTGTATTAATTACAGGATCTAATAAAATCTGAAAAAATAAATCAAGAAGACTTCAAAGAAACTTGAGTACTAGTTAGAGGTGCAAATATACAGAATCAGACATTCTTATGTTTTTGTTTTTTTTTTAATCCTGGTTTAACTATCTGATAACATTGTTTAAAATAGTTCTATAGCAGAGTTGGTTATGTACATAAATCAGTCACTACAATCAGCCTATGAAAGCAAAATGAGTAGTATTACTGGTACATATTATCCTGAAATATCCATGTCGGGAGGTTGGCCATATATATTTTCCTACCCCTAAAAAGGATTATATATATTTTAGAATATACTGCTATACTTACCAAATTCCAGATAAATAGCACAATATTTAATACTGTATAGGAACCCCAGATTATATACATCACAATTTTACCAGGCAGAGCATCTGTTGTGATACCCCATCCTTTAGCTATAAATATTAAAAATAACACAAAAAAACACTGGGATGCCAATGCTAAAAAGTTACCAGTCACTGCAAGAGAGGTATATCCAGTACCCAATATTGCTATTAATAAAACATACATAAAGTTTGCTGCTATTCCTGACATCTGTAGTCCAATACACACTGAGAGGATTTGAGTAATAGCATGTTTTTGTTTTAGATAAACGTAAATCCACATTGGGAGAATTATCACACAAATCACTAGTGCTGTCAGATGAATTTCAAACACATCGTGCATTTCAAATGAAAACTGATGTTCGAAGGGATTGTAATGTTTTAATTCTGGATCCCCATTCACCAACCAGATGTCATAATCTATTGTTACATTGTCACTGGATGTGTCACGCCACTGACAAGATGACTCACTGCCACCTCGATCTAAATGACATGATACTATACTCAGAAACCAGTACCTGGAACAAATGAAACAAAATAAATATCAAAATATATTCAAATTTGCTTACTTTGCCATCCCCAATAGCTAACCAACTAATAAAGAAACACTTTCCTCGATATAAGATTGTTTTGAGAACACAGGGTATAGTGTTCTAAAATATTGAGTCTACCTTACTATCTAAAGCTCAAGCATTACTTAAAGTATATTATTCAAAGGAAGTTATGCAAAAGAATGCCAGAGGACCTTACTTTAATTGTACTTAAAGAAGGGCTAGTCAGGCACCTGGATCTAACAATGTAGATTTTGTTTAGAGCAATGTTGTCAGAAAACAAAGAATCCATTTTATTTACATGTATAGGATTAATGAACTCAAATCTCTCTGAATTAACATAACAGAATTCAAAAAAGAAATCAGCAAGGTGCAAATCAGAGCTATTAGTGATTAAAATGGTGTCTAATATCCTACTGTCCTTCTGAGCCGAATTGGGCTTCCAGTACAATAGCAAAACGGGGCCAAGACTAGCCTACTCCGTTACCATGATGGAACAAAATTTTATGGTATATTACTCCTATATAAAACAATACACCTGTTGATGACAATCTAAATTGCTGTAATATTGTGTAGCAGTCGTGTCTGCACAGTCTTTAGTATAAGGGGCCTCAGTTTATTGTCCCATACATTCTTTTTCTATACCCGCAAATCAACCTGACTTACTGACAGAGGGGAAACTGGAAGATATTATCAACATGCATGCCCCCCCCCCCCAAAGATATTATCAACATGCATGGATTGAATACTTGATCTCAAGCTAAGCTTCCTCCTCCCCCCCCCCTTCCTGGAACTATCAGTGAATGCTATTTCAGTTCACAACAAAATGAAAATTAAAACCTAAATGTTTATCAATGAATTTTTTATGGCTGCATAAATTATTCCCAAAAAGATTATTTAGATCTGCACTTTCATGATTATATATGTATCAGTATATAATGATATGTATAATTTACATGAGTGATGTCAATACACACAGGCTTCATTCACTCAGTCATTAATTTAGCTGTTTCCATAGAATTTGACATTCAGTCTTATTAAAACTGAAAAATATAAAAGCTGTTATTTAAGTTTGACTGCCGAGCAGATAGATATCACACATAAAGAATAAAACAGATCACTTTAATAAACTTAGACATATAACATTATAACACATTTCATACATTTAAATTGTGTAATAACGCTACGCTATATATATAATGATTGTGATAACTGCTCTTCTTTTTTTTAATGATCAAATCATTTTTTAGGGGAATTATTTTAAAATGGTTAAGATATGGCTCAATATATCTCTTCTTTTGTTTAATTCTACATGCTGCTTATCTGAATATCTTTTCTTTTTTCATGTTTTAACTGATACTAGAAGGAAACAAATCATGCACAACTACTTACATTAAATTGATCATTGATTGTACCACAAATAACAAAAATTCTGAGTTCTGATTGGTCCAATACATGGGGTTTGATAGCAATTTGACATCATGTCTTTGCAATTTGGCGTTTTAATTTCAGCGAACTAGTTACAAATCTTGTTAATGTTAATGTTAAAAAGGATGTCTTCTTTTTCATTCGATAGCGCACGTGCAGTTTGTTGTTATGTGCGTCATACTGCACCTAACATCATAAAAACCGAATCCTGGAACAAAATAATCACAATTTGTGGTACAATTCCAATAAACGACTTTCTATTTTAAATTTAGAGGGGGTTTATTCGATATTTAACCATGCTTGAATCTACCATTAGAGACCCTTGACCGCAAGCGGTCTCGGGATCTAATGATCAAGCATGATTAAATATCGAATAAACCCCCTCTAAATCTAAAACAGAAAGTGTTTATCTTCTAATTAGATTAATTATTCAAAAAGCTGCTACTTAATTTTAGATACAAATTTGGAGCATTTCCTATGTCACCGACGTCCTTATCAAAATAAGCAATGCCAAACATGGTGCAATGAAAGAAATTTTTCCAGAACAGTAGCAGTAGTCTACTTTTTAAAACAAACTATGATGACAGCTCTGCAAGTTCAAATTAATGACATACCAACAAGTTAATTAGCATACTAGTTATTAATTGTTACTCATATCTCTATAATCAATGTTATTGGTCTGACGACTTGGTATAACTGGCATAGCAATTGTAATTGTAAAATCAATATTAAAATTGCTTCTGAAAACAATTCATCAAATTCAAAATGTCAACTGTGAGTTTATCATTCTACAAAATTTAATATTGGGGATTCCAAATATTTATCATTGGTTTCTAAAGCAGGTCTCATATCCAGTCGAAATTAAAAAGCCTAAAAGTTTTATGTTGTAACAATGATGTGTGGACCAGCCCACATGGTTACAATGGTGGTCAGAGAGCCCAAAAGAATGTCTGTAAACATTATGTTTCATAAAAGAGACATTCTGTTGATGGCTCGAATCGGCTGTATTTACTGGTTGACAATCAACTCACTGTATTTAAAACCTTCTATGATACAAGGAAGTAGTGCCTTAACCCTTGCGAAGATGACCAGCCCATGAATGTTATTTTCATTTGAAATATGCTACAATAGAAAAATACATAACTCATTATGAAGGTATATTGAATTGAATTTAATATCTATCCATCGAATTGGAAGGATTTGAATTCATTAGATGCTCTGATAGACAAATGCCTGTACGTGGCTTGTTATATTTAAAATAATTCACAATATCCAACCCACACAATGTTCATATCATTTTAATAAACAACTTAGCTTACAATCATTTTCAAACATTATGCTACAAAAATCAATGAATTTGGCATTTAAATTAATTCTAAGATAATATCATTATTGAACTATTTCTGACAATTTTATGTTTTAAATTGTCAACTGAATGTCTCTTGTATTTATGTCCACAATGCAAATTTATCTTTTGTTATTGGGACGTTATCTCTTCAATGCACCCAAAACCTATATTACATCGTCATTTTAGCTGGAAAAGTTTATTTTAGGTGCCCTGAAATAAGTCAACACACATGCATAGCCATTTTAATGTTTTGTTATGTACGCCACCTTAAATGTTTTAAAAAAATTTATGGGAAATTGTTTATAGTCTACAAAGCTTGTTCAATACGTGAATAGTTTTTTTCTTCATAAATATAGTTTACTTACATTGAGTTTTGTGTCATTATTGATTGATCTGTAAGCCTATGGGCTAAAAATCATTTTGGTTATTTCTTTGTACTATCAGTGCATTGTATATACAATTACAAAATATTTTCATGGTTAAATATAGTGTTTATTAGTCATTACAGGGTGGGTTTCAAAAGCCTACCGCCAACCGCTGCCAACCGGCCTACCGGAAGGAAAAAATGCGCCAAAAAAGATATTGTTAAATTTAACTGATACAATCCATGCCAAAAAAGCAATAATCTAATTTGTATTCAAATGGGACACACAATTAACCGTAAAAGTACCCTTAAATCTTTTTTAAATGATCATGACAGGAAGGTCGTTTGTTTCAGAGTTACTTCCCTTAATTTATTTATTTAACGTCGTCGGCATCAATCAACAAGGCCAAGGGATCTTTCTTCCACCTTTTAGAATTTTTTCAAAGTTAATCCTTGACGTAGACTATAATAATTCTGCGAATGCTCCTCCTGTTAATCCAACCAAATCAGCAGTATATTTAGTTGATAAAACGCTTCACCAAGACTGGAAGCACACTTCCAGCACTTGGAAAAAGAAAGAAATCGCTGAACCCGAAAATAAAAATTAATTTTTTTCGTTACATTCTTAAGATAATTTTGATTCCATAATTTTGACGTCAACAAAAATTCCGTCAAATTAAATAGTTTCGTTTTATTGTATGAAAATCTACATTTAACAATACCAATTTTGGCGCCCTTTTTGCTATCGGTAGGCCGGTTGGCAGCGGTTGGCGGTAGGCTTTTGAAACCCACCCGTCATTACATCAATTGTAGAGCTATATAGAGATACCACCGTTTAAGTAGTGCTCAATACACCAATTATAGAGCTTTATAGAAATTACACCAATTGTGGAGCCTGGCCTATATGAATACCACAGTTAAAATAGTGCTGAAAATACCAATTGTAGTGCTATATAGAAATAACACTGTTAAAATAGTTCTAAGTTCATCAATTGCGGAGCTATATACAGAAAAACCACTGTCAAAATAGTACTCAATACAACAATTGTAAAAGTTCCAAGATACAATAAAAAAAAATATTTGAAATAGTTGAAATAGTTAAAATAGTGTTCAATACTACAATTGTAGAGCAATATTTCAAAAAGGCAAAAGTCAATGTTTGTATTAATTGTGTTTATACAAACATTTAGCGAATCAATATCTCAATATTATTCAGCTTCTAAATCCAAATTCTACTCCAATTATTAACAGGTGGTGAGCAAATACCAAAACATATTTCATATTTCAAATAACTATATTCCTTATCTACTGTATCATTTTCAAATATACATAGTTTATTATTTAGTAGCATTTTTCTTTTAGAATTCTTAGAGATCAGACATGTTATTTGGACTAGTATAATGGTATAAGTCCCTTAAAGGCATTGATATGTTGTATACAAAAAGGAAACCTTGATGGAGCATTTCAAGTAAACATTTTAAATTTTAGTAATTATTATCAAGTTGTTACTATCTTTTAAAACAAACCAGTAAGGTATAAGACGACATAATAGATTTATTTCACATCAACCTACACCAGTTTGTGGCGAGATGCCACAATACATGTATTGCAAAGGATGTGTATTAATATTTGAGGATACCCTTATTTCATTTTGGTTTGGGACCATTCTGACCATATCCCATCATAAACGTTATTAAGGTTCAAAACACTTTTTTTTAATCCTGATAATTTTCATTCAAATATTCTATTAACTCCAAGACATATCAAAAAACTTTCACATCACCAAATACAACTTTTAATTTTTGACAAACTGTACTCAACTATAAAATAATTTGCTATTAGGTGGGAATTTTTAAGATTCTGACACACCAGTAGTATTATTAAGCCAATATTTCCAAAATGATCAATTGAAAATCCGTTGGTCTTAAAGTACCAGTACATGAGATATTTTGATCCTTGACAACGTACTTTACATTGAAATTTGCTTTAAAAGGATAGATCAGTGGCACCTGTAATATAAGCATACTCCACTTATGGACACTGTGATAAGACAGTAAGGTTAGTTTAGCAAAGCGAAACCCCTATTGTCTACGATTTTGACTAACTCACCTTGGTCTCTGATAATCTCGAATTCTATAAGTAAACTGATATCCTTTGATCACATTCTCCGGGGTATCCTCATCAGCACACACCATACCTTTAGGACACGGAATACGCCTAAGAAAATCTTCTGGTCCATTAGGAAAACACACAGCATCAAATGCAATTGTGTTTATTTTGTTTAACGACTTTTGGCAGGAATTTTTAGAATGAGTTTGATTGCCATAAAATTCTTTAAAATATTCACTATCAACTACAACTAAAATCATACTAGAACTTATATTTGATCGCGACGTAATATTTCCGTAAATGTATCCTTGTGTTTGTTCGCCATTATTTTGATCTGTTTTCTGAAATCCGAATTTAGACAGAAATCGGAAATAATCTCTCGCCTCCATCGTCCCCTGTAGTCGTAAAGCATGTGTAATGGTTAGAAAGGTAAAAATATGGAACACTGAAAACGTCCGAAAAACTATCATTTTGTTTTATAACCGCTGACATTGATGAATTAATAATTATCTCCAGCGTGGCTTTTTATAATAAAAAGACAGTCGCCATTTTCAATAACAATCTGTCACGTGATCGCCGTATTTGGATCCGGGTTGTTCATTCGATGAACATCGTTTATCATCGATTCGATACGTCGATTTAATTAAATCTTAGAGATAGGCCTCAACATTATCAGAAAGATACATAAATTAAGCAGAAATTATGTTTATTTACAACTACCAATCATGGGTCCCCAGTACATTGGTAAATGGTAGCCTTAGTTTTTTTTAGATCTAAAATAAAACAGATACAATCCTCTAAAAGATTCTGACAAAGTTAAATTTTAGCTGTTGGTATCACTCATTATCTTAATAAATGTTGAATTGAATTACAACAGAATTGAATTACAACAGATCTTATAAAAGTCTTTCTAGATCTGTAAATTTAAGAATGAACATAAAATTGAGATGATCAAACTTGGTTTTTATAGTTGCTAGATGGGCTTAAATGGTGTACAAACAAATCCATCTATGAACTGTTAGGTCCATAATATTAAGCAATTATCCAAAAAACCTTTAAATTTTATGTTCAATAGATTGTATATTGATTGATTTTTGGAATGACACCATGTAAGTCCTGTAATGATCATATACCCTATTGGGCCTAGTATGAGAAAATGAAATTATTATCACCCAAAGATATAGAAGTATTCCTTTATATTATCATTGAAATCAGATTTGATAATATTTGCACAACATGTAATGAAATAAAAAGGCTATTAAATAAATTAAAAACTGTTCTAGAGATAATTGAAATTGAACCTCCCGTACAAATTAACTAAAATCTCTCTTAAACAAAGTAGTTTATTTTCACATGATCTCATAAAGGCAATTTTATTACACACTTGTTTTCAACTAAAGCTTTTGATTTGACCATCTTGTTCATTACTGTCCAATTGCAGATTAAAGAGCATGATTAAAGTAGAATTTTGTCAGATCAAGGATGAAAAATGTAGTAACCTGCAGGATAAGCAAGAAACAAAAACATCTATATTTCAAACAGATGCATAACCAGGATTCCTTTACACTTTTAGACACTTTTTATCATATATACAAGATTAAAATAAAGCTAATGTTATCGTCTTTGGGTTATTCGAACAGTAGCCAGTCCAGATTGGCTTTTATCTGCCTGTGCAGCTGAAGTAGGAGGCAGGGAGGAATGAGCACTAGGTGGCACTTGGTATCCCTGGGGATAGGCAGCAGGAGCAGGCTGACCAGCAGGCTGATTGGGTGGGTATCCTGCTTGAGGCGGCGGGGCCTGATATTGAGGAGGATACTGATACTGAGCCTGGTAACCAGGGGGAGGCTGTGAATAAGACTGAGTAGCCTGAGGGTAGGCTTGCTGCTGTTGATATGGCTGCTGCCCAGGATATTGTGCTCCTTGGTTGTACCCTGGTGCTGGTGGGGGTGCTGAGTAGGGCTGAGCTTGATATCCTGCTGTATAAGATGCTGCTGCAGCGGCATAAGCTGAAGGAGCATAGGAGGCAGCTGATCCAGCAGGAGGTGGACGAGGAGCACCATACTGTTGTGGATAAGCTGGCTGGGGGGCAGGAGCTGATTGTCCAAATAAGGCTTGAATCTTTTGATTTCCTTCTTGAGACATGAATGATGATGAATACATCGATGTGTTGACGTAAGGATTATAGGATGTATAGCCAGTTGATGGAACTGATTGAACTGCTACTGGAATTTGTTGAGGTTGACAAGTTGGTGGAGCAGCGGGGTTACTTCCCTTTGTTTCAATTCTTTGCTGCTTTTGAGCTGGGGCACCTTCTGCAGGAGAATTCTAAGAAAAAAATATACATTATTACTACATATATAACTGTAATCAACTGAGGAACAAATGAAAAATTACTTTTAAGACTGACAAGTACAATTAATAATCATAAACTAAAATTAAAGTTAAAGTTACTTACAGCTCGTCTGTTTTTGCTAGGCGTGCCTAGAGCATTGGGTTGAATTCCAGGCGGTTTGTTGCTAGGTGTCTGTGGACTTAAAGATGGAGATTCATCTTTCTTACGATTTTCTGGTGAATACAAATCTAATACCTGATGACAAATATCTTCCATTAATTCCATGGAAATATCTTCAACAATTGCATCCCACCACTTTATTTTGGTGCCAGGTATTTTGCCCTGCCAATCTGTAATTTCAAATTTTGTTAATCGTGATGCCAAGTATAACAAGGATGTGGCAATAATATCTGGTTCCCATTGTAATGATAATGTTGTACACATGCTGAAATAGAAGATAATATAAGGATATGGTTCATGTCACCTCGTATATAAACATTTCAAATATTTGAATAACATGTATATGCAGACAAATGACATTCGAGTATTATCACTAAATAACTGTGTAACAGTAACTGCATTTGATGCACTAGACTGCCAAAAACGGACTTTATACGCTCCGCACTACAAATCTCTTAAAAAAAATTGTTATTTTATAAATCATACCATTATACCCAGGATGTCATTCAATTAGTAAAGTAGTATATTACAAGTAAATAAAGCCACTATACCTATCATTAATAAATGTCCATGCCATTTGAACCATTTTCTGAATCTTTTCCTTGTCTCCTATAACATACAATAAATGTATACTTTGGAATCACAGATGAATATCTGATATATTTTTTTTGATAATTCAAATTTTTTTGTTTTTTTTTTAAGCTGGCACAAACTGTACTTTTACCACAGAAAAGGACACAACAGAGTAAATTCACTTGGGCTTGATTAGTTACACAGACATTTCACTCACCTTGTACAAATTTAGCATATTTCAAAACTTTAGAATATGGATGTTCAATTTGAAGATCAAATTTGATAGTTTGTAATAAAATTCTCTCCATTGTCATTACTTCTTCCTTCAAAATAAAACATCATGGTAGAATGTTATTGATGATCATTATCAAAACATTTCCGAAAAGAATGAAATTGCAGATGGCTATCAATTTGAACCTTGCTGAAAATGAATAACATTACAGACTTTCCTCACATCTTATATGAATGAGAATTATAATTCAGTTAAAAAAATCAACTGCTTACCCTTGGATCTTCACCAAATACAGCAAACAAAGAAGGGCTTAACAGTGATTGACATATTTTGATTATATCCCGACATTTCTTAGGTGTTTCTTCAACTTTACCAGCCAAGAATAAACAGCAAGCTGCAGTTACCTTGATTTAAATATATTCAAATATTAATTAAGCACTTAACATTATGATTTTCGTCAAAATCTGTAATAAGGGGTGCAGATACAGGATTGCCGGTATCAAATGCAGACCATCACATTATCTGCTCTAAATATGATGATATTCTATGAAAACTAGAATCATTTTGAAGAAGTATTCCACAAAATAGAAGAAGTAACTCACATATCTGTGAAATTCTTTAAAAGAATGAAACATATAAAATCTATGGAAATAGACCACACCTGTGGCACAGGAATCATATCGACTAGGTTAGAGTTAAAGAAAACGTCACAAAAAAATCGCAAATTAAAGAAAAAATTTGTTGTTCAATTTTTCAGTGAGGATATAGCTATACATCACCCAATATGGTAGTTTACAGGACAGTAGACATCAATGATAAAAAGTGTTATCTACTGCACTATATCTCTAAAATTTTTGATTGGTAATAAACTAACAGCGATATTGTAAAATTTCAAACTCATCTTTCATGATATCAAAAATATCACTACTCAATATTGACTTTTATCAACTTGTGAGATATTTTTTATATCAAGAAAGACTCGTAAGAGAATCTCTATATATCTTTATAGTCAATGTTATCATCCCGATCAAGTTTTCCATCAAAAAATCATCTAAAAAAAAATAGAATATTGAACACAAGACTAACATAGTTGAAAGATCAAGCAAATTAATATAAGTAATAGCAGAGTTGATGATTAAAAATTGACAACTATTGCAAAGGATACAGTCCTAATTTGGTCCCAGCATCAATGATAAATCTTGCACCCTCTCTTCTGTATCTAGCTTCTGTTAAAGTATCGACTCCATCTCGAAATGAGGGTGAATTTTTTATATCTTTTTTCTCAAAATACCAACAAGGCATTTTATGTTTCTGCTCCACTACCAGTTCTGGAAAAAACGTTCAGTTTAAAAATTATGAAAGTCTACCCTCTTTATCAAAAATTAGGCACTAAGATATGGACTAACCGATCTGTATAAATTGCACTTTTAAATACCATTTATAAACTAAGACTAGGGCGACTGAAGCTTAGCAGTGGTCTGGAGTAACAAAGGGCAATGGAAAACTATTAGGGCCTAATCATAATTTTAAGCTCTGGTACCCACTCCAGATTAGCAGTGCGGCACTGTGGTATAAAATAACATCCCGGGTACTTACATTGGTAAAGATACTCTATTAACTATAATTAAAGATATATCTTTTTATTTTTTATATTGTCTTGTCATGTTGGAAAAAAAAAATAACTTTTTATCTCCCCTGACAGTCGTAGTAAGTTCTTGTTTTATATCTAATGTCGTGATCACCTTTGACTTTAACACTTTAAGTTTAATACTAATAACATAGGCCCAAAGGGAAAAAAAGCAATGAATTGAATTTTGACTCTTTTTAGTACTTGCATAGCAATAATTGATAAAGAAATATAAGTTCTTAAAAATATTTTACGTCAACCAATAACCGGTCGCAAACAAAGTTCCAAGTCTTCTGAAAAGTTCCTGCAGATCTGAAGGGCCATTATCAAGTCAGAAAGGTCAGTTTTTGAATATGAAATAGCCCCAACTGCATGAGTATAATAATGACTTTGTAAAAAGAATCATATGTGTACAGTTTATTAGAATGTCTACATTTGGTGAAATTCAAAGGAAACTTTCCACAAGCCTAACCTAACCTAAGAATGGGAAAAATTAGAGATCAGTCACGTATGTCCTAATATGGAAGTTTGCTTGATTAAATTTCCAAAGCAAAGAAATTTACAAAATGTCTCATGTACACTCAACACTCACTCACATAGACTTTCAAGTGACAGTGTCTTAGTAACTTATTCAGCCCAAAAATGGCCAAACAATAATAAATCCAATCATAAAATTGTTAGAATGTTTGACTATTAGCATTACCAAAGTAATTAAGACAACATGATGTGTATTTACAAGTGGACTAGACATTCTGTGTTATCCAAACTATCAAAATTATTTTAATTTAAGTCATTTCAGGAATTATAAGTGGTACCGGTACCCTAGGAAAATTTTATAAATAATGGGCAAAAAATCTAAAAAAGGAGGAGGGAAGACCTCCGGTCCTCCTAAAGACAAGCCTGTTAATGAAAAGAAAGATGTTCCAGCTAAAGGAGCTGGTAACAATGAATCTGCACCAACTATGACAGATTTATCTAAGTCAGCTCGTCGTGATATCAGAGATGTTGTAACTCAACTATTAGAATGTAAGTATAGTGTTTCCAAATAAAGTTATACATGACTCGCTTCGCTATGTCCTTCCCTATACAGACCTTGAAACGAAAAGCGAGCGGTCGCGCTCACTCACCTCAAGCGCGCCTAAAAAAAATTGAGGTGTGCTTTTTGCAGCGCACGTAATCTTACTTACAGGCGTAAGATGTTGACAACAAGCGCTAATTTCGCAATTTTCATGTAACCATTCACTCACACACATGCAAAAAACATTTTTAGAGCAACCTTTCAGCTAGAAATTAATCAAACTCTCCTTGGTTTTTACAGGCGAGTTTAAGCTCACCTTGGCAACTTTAGGTGTGTTTTTTTAGTAGTGCCTTTTCCAGTTTTTTTTATCTTAGGAGTGTTTTTTTTTGTGCTCACCATAGTTTTGCTTGTTTCCAGCACTACCTATATGTGTTGAATAGATGTTATGATGGTTATTTAAAGGGATAATAGGCGTTAGAACGAACATAAAATTTTAAGTTCACTCAAATTTGGACAATAACAGTATATATCCATCAGTGGACTTACTTACCTATACATCAAAATCCCTCTAAAATCCGATAAATCCCCAAAATAAAGTAGTTAATCATAAAACGCTTGAGCCATCCATCAAGCGATTTTCAAATCGTGTAAATATAAAGGGAAGTAACTCTAACATGTGGGTTTTCAGGCGTCCTTGATCCCTACTGTTGAATTCCACAATGATGTTTTAGCGTTGATTTACCAGACGCTTTTATTCTCAAACTGAATGGAACCGTCGCTGGCTCACTTTTTTTTTAAATTCCGAATATATTTTTATTGTGGCTTTTTAAAATTTGGTAAAGTGTGGGATGCATACTTATTTTACTAATAGTCAATATGAAACACAAATATAAGCCGTAGGACGAGTGTATTCTAACGCCTATTATCCCTTTAACACGGATAATTTGAATTAAAAACATAATTATCTTTTTCATAGTAACAATAACAATACATATCAAAGACATGTCTTTTCTACTTAGGTTTCTATTTAGCAATGGATATACTTTTAAGTCAAATTTTGCTGGTACCTTTCAATAATTGGGATGTAGATATTACCTTATCTCCATATTTAATCATGATTACTTTAAGTTCTTGTTGATTCTATTATAGACCACATTACTATTAACTTAATGAAGCTTTCTAAGAAATGTTGAAATTGTATGAAATGTTATAAATGTGTAGATGAATGAAATAAATTATTAAATAAGCACCAAACATGAATTTGATGTCATTATTATTGAAAAAATCTATCTATTTCAGTATGTGGTAAACCACCAGTTACTGGTTCAAAGGAGTTGGATGATTACCCTGAAATTCATGCCTGTGTTGAAAAAATATGCAAATTGCAATCAGGTCAGTTTAAATGATTTTTGTCAATATTTCAAACAAACTTGTTGGTAAGGTATTCGCTTAGTCCAGGCCATCCTTTTATTGAGAAAATATGGAGGTGAATAATGCATTATTTCCAAAGTAGTCCATCATCATTATGCTTTAAATATCCATTTTGAATGTACAATCACAGTACAAACTGTGTACTTCAATTACCAGTGGTTAGACAAAAGGAATCTCAGTGTCATGTTGACTAAGGACCAGATTGTAGTCAAGATTCTGAGGATCCTAAGTTGTAATCCTTGTAAATTTGTTGCTAGGATTTGACTGGGACCATTTTCATAATGCTAAATGATTATAGTTAAATATAGATCTGATTTTTATGCATTAGTTTGTTGCTTTATGGTTTTAGGTTTATCAAGTGGTAAAAAAGATCGTAGTGAATGTTTTAAAGATTTTTTTACCTGGCTGACTGATAATGATGTGGATATATCAACTGTAGAAATAACTGCTACTGGTGAAAGTGGGTATGGTTTGAAAGCTAAACAACACATCAAGGTATTCAGAAATATATGCTTATGTTTTAAAAATCCAGCCTTTCTTTTAATCTAATGATAAATCAAAATCATTCATCTCATTTATTATTGTGAGGCCAATAAGAAAAAATAAAACAAGTTTGGTCATTAAAGTAATATCATATCAAATTGGTAAGAGTGGTAGAAATAGGATTTCGGCAATACTATCATGAATAAATGAATTCTAAAATCTGTTTTTATTCATTGACTGAAACCATCCCCTAGTAATAGTAATATGAATAAGGCATGGCCTTGAATGAGAGCGCAGACTAGGGCTATTTATAAAAATAACAATGATTATGCAATTTCATTGATAAATTT
This sequence comes from Nipponacmea schrenckii, assembly GCA_030562195.1. Taxonomy (NCBI): domain Eukaryota; kingdom Metazoa; phylum Mollusca; class Gastropoda; family Lottiidae; genus Nipponacmea; species Nipponacmea schrenckii. The sequence goes on along the minus strand of CM060199.1, from coordinate 11,807,269 downwards.
CGACGTCATAAAGAGCGTGTGACATCACCAAGCCCCCTGTCAACGTAATTCCGATGGCAAGGGAAGACAGCTCTGATATGAGATAAACTTGTTTATGGAAAACCCGCATAGAACATTCAGGAAAAATTAAGATTAAACATAAGGTTTTTAAATAGGGTACGCTACATCTATTTTAGTGTTTGTGAAAGAAATTTAATTTATTTTAAGAATTCCAGAATATTCACTTCTAGACTACCTTGATTGACTGCGACCTAGCTGTAAACAAACATGGCAGCCCCCATGGCGGCCATCTTTTTTCTCACTTTTTTTTGACTACCAGTGGTGCAAAATTCTTCTGATACATATTCATGAATACATGTTACCATAAGAGAGAGCTTCGCCATCGAGAGAGCTGCGCTCTCATATAAATGGTGTCATGTGATTTATGAACTGACCAATTACATGATAATGTGTTTCAGTATTCTTGTGGTTAAATACAAATACTTCTACTTAATTATAAGCAGACAAAAGTTTTTGCAAAAATGACAATTTGTTAGGTTTCTTGTTTTTTCAGGAAGCCTCTCTATTTTTAACAATACCTAGAAAATTAATGCTAACAGTGGATTCTGCTAAAAAATCTGTTTTAGGTAAGGCTACTTACTCTTAGTGGGAATTTCTTCATTTGGAATTCATGTTCAACCGACAATGCCAGATATTTTGTTTCAAATTTGCTGAAATTGAAACATCCAAAGCAACAAAATTACAAAGAAATATGAAAGTAGAATAACTCAGTTGCTAGGGAGTTGGATTGCAGTATAAATTATTACATTGCTATACCATATCCCACAAAAGACATTTCGTATTGGATTGTGGTGTATTGATACAATACTGCGCATCAGGTAAAATTAGATAGTTAGTGCTTTAAATTGAGATCCAATTTGAGAGTTTTAATGTTATTTCAGGAGAATTAATAAAAGAAGATAAAATATTAAGTGCTATGCCAAATATTACCTTAACTTTACATTTATTGTGTGAGAAATATACTCCAGATTCTTTCTGGGCCCCTTATATCAGTATCCTTTTAGTAATAGTTATACTCTAAGTTTATGTTAGTCTTTTGTGGAATATGGAATACTACTGTTAGTTGACAGTTGACATGTATTGCTGACAATTAGGTGCCTGAGTCTGAGATTGCTGGTTCGAAACCCGTTCAGATCTCAACCAATTTTCAGCACGAGGATCTGTGCTATACCAAGAAATACCAAATAACGCAAATATTGTTGCAACACCACTTTCTAAATAACATTTAATCATCTCATGTAATCAGCCTTGGGAGCTGTGTCATTACTGATTATCAGAAGGGTAATGCATGTTCGCAGTAAATTCTACCGGTCTGCTGCCTTCTATTTTTGTGGAGGGTCCGTTGGCCGAGTGGTCTAAACAGTTGCTGGCGATTACGTGCCTGACTCTGAGATCGCTGGTTTGAAACCTGTTCTGGTCTCAGCCAATTTTCAGCACGATTATCTGTGCTATACCAAGAATGTGTTATCCCAATAACGAAAATATTGTTACTGTTAAAAGAAATTTGCATGGTCACATTAAACAAATTATGGTTGTGGTTCATTTGGCTTGTAAAATAGTTTTAATTAATTAATGGCCTGTTCTAAAATAGCAAATCTCCATTCTTTTGACCAATCATTTTTAGTCTCAGAAACAGTATTTTTATTATTTGGGTTAATCAGTTACATTGTAAGCAGCTCATCGTGAAAATTCAAGACTTATACGACTGTTATCATACCTACCTTAATTATATATAGATATTTTACCTGAATCTTATAACACACCTTTATATTTCACCTCTGATGATTTACTTCAATTAAAAGGTTCACCTGTTCTAGGTAAGTCTCATTTGATTATTTTGGTCCACTAAAGATTTATTATCTTGCTCCTGCGTGTGTACATATTTCCAGTCATTATATGTCATTTTTCTACAAAATATTGTAAGAAATATCGATGAAATATTAAATGGATAACAACAGGTTATATTTTAATACATCTATATCTTGCAACATAGTGTATTGGGCTGAAAGAATTAGATATAAGCTTAGGCCTATAGATAGATATGTTTTTAGTATAATGTTTGATGGTATTGGGTGTTATAGAAGATACTCTCCTATGGAAGCACTGGCCAAGGTCACAAGAAGAGAACATACATTTTCCTTCACATTTCTGTTATTACATAAAGTACTGATTCCGAAGATTAGATTAAAAATACAATTAAAGATAACAATGAAATCTTGAATGACTAAAATATAATAATACTTGCAAATAATATATACATATAACTAACATGATTCGATTGTTTGAGGGAGTTAATGGAATAGGGTCCAATTTGCCATGGACTAGTAAATTACTAAGATTTTTATTTCTCTTAAAAGCAGTAACCAAACGTTTAGTGTAAATATTAGGAAATTGATGTTGGAGTTCTTTATAATATCGTTTGACAATCAAAGAGGCATTTTTGGCTGTAGTATTATAGGTTGCAACAAAGGGTATGATTTGGTTGTCATGTTGGATTTTAAGTCCATTAGGTATAACAGTTTGTAACTGATCAATCCAGAAACTCTCTCTCTGCAATCGTGTTGTTTTAGGTTTAACTGTAGGTAAAAAGGGAACTTGTTCGATAGGCATAACCAGAAGATCTTCAATGGAATGATTGGGTTGGTTGAAATGATTCGCAATTATCTATCTTTCTTATGAAGTATATCAAAACGGTGGCCGCTAAATCGAGTACGCAACGCATTTTGGGTTTCACCAACATATTGTACATCGCATTTCTTGCAAGAAATTAGGTAGATTATATTTTTATCTTTACATGAAAGTATGTCATTCATCTGAAATATTTTTCCATTTTTATACGCCCACATAGAAATGTGGACGTATATTGTTGTCGCCCCTGTCCGTCGGTCCGTTGGTCCGTCGGTCCGTTGGTCCGTCGGTCCGTCTGTCAACAATTGTTTGTGGACACTGTAGAGACTACAGTTTTTATTGGAATTTCTTGAAACTTGGTATACTTGTTTATAATCACTCAAGGAAGAACCCTATCGATTTTGGTATGATTTCGAAAAAAATTCCTGGAATTCTTGGACTTTGAATTTCAAATTGTTCTGTTTGTAAACAAAAGCTTGTGGACACTGTAGAGACTCCATTTCTTTATGAATCTTTTTGTAACTTGGTATATTTGTTTATTACCATCCAAGGAAGACCCCTATTGATTTTGATATGATTCTGAAAAAAATTCCTGGAATTCTGGAACTTGGAATTTCGAATGTACTGTTTCTCATCCGTCTGTCAACAATTGTTTGTGGACACTGTAGAGACTACAGTTTTTATTGGATCTTCTTGAAACTTGGTATACATGTTTATTACCATTCAACGAAGACCCCTATCGATTTTGGTATGATTCCGAAAAAAATTCCTGGAATTCTTGAACTTTGAATTTCAAATTCCGTCGGTCCGTTGGTCCGTCTGTCAACAATTGTTTGTGGACACTGTAGAGACTACAGTTTTTATTATACGCCCACATGGAAATGTGGACGTATATTGCCGTCGCCCCTGTCCGTCGGTCCGTCCACATTTGTTGTATCCACGATAGAGGCTACAGTTTTTATCCGATCTTAATGAAACTTGGTATACATGTATATATTGATGATATCTCTGTCAAGTTCAAAAATGGAAATCATTGCATGAACAGATTTTGAGTTATTGCCTTGACTTAGTAAAAATGCGTCAAATTAGGGTTGTATCCATGATAGAGGCTACAGTTTTTATCCGATCTTAATGAAACTTGGTATACATGTATATATTGATGATATCTCGGTCAAGTTCCAAAATGGAAATTATCGAATGAACAGATTTTGAGTTATTGCCCTTGACTTAGTAAAAACGCGTCAAATTTGGGTTATATCCACGATATAGGCAACAGTTTTTATCAGAAATTCAAATTTGACGATTTTTTGATGAATAGTTTATGAGTAATTGCCCTTGACTAAGTAAAATTGCTTAAAAATTCATTTTCTGTAGACACTATAGAAGCTACAATTATCTATGGATTTTAATGAAACTTGGTATGAGCATTGGAATTGATAAGAGGGCGGTCAAGTTCGATTTGGACGATTTTGCGATAAACAGTTTTGGAGTTATTGCCCCTGCCTCTATATTTGTTGTAGACGAAATAGAAGCTACAATTTTCAATGGATTTAAATGAAACTTGGTGTGAGCATTAGAATTGATAAGACACAGTCAAGATCGAATTTGATGATTTTTCGATGAACAGTTTTTTAGTTATTGCCCTTGACTTAGTAAGATTGTGTCAAAATTTTTTTGTGGTTCAATAGAAGCTACAATTTTCAATGGATTTTGATGAAACTTGGTGTTTTTGAGTTTTTGCCCTTGACTTCAATATCCATTTAGTGAATGTTTTCGAGTCATTGCTCTATTTATTTTTCAAATTCAATGCTGCCAGTGGGCGTATGTTACCTTGCCTGGCAAGCTATCTTTTTATTATTCTTGAAATAGTGTGAACTATGTACATATTCGCAGGTACGACACCTAGAACCTATACACGGTATGGAGCCAAAACCATTGAGCGGGGGAGGGGGGTCATTTTTCTTTTGAATCTCCAAAATAGTGTCGTTTTTAATTTTGCGCAAAAAACGTTTTGAATAACCCCTTTCTTGCAATTTGCTAAAAACTAGTTCGCACGCCGAATCAAAATCTGTCTTTCTCGTGCAAATTCTGTTAAATCTCAGAATTTGCGATTTAATTACGCCAGAAAACGTGTGCTTCGGATGAAACGAAGTTTTGAACAAAAGTTGGTGTGTGTCGGTTTCTTTGAAATACACTTTGATATCTAATTTTTTAGTTTGATTGAAATTAGGTCCTTTGAATACTGTCGTATCCAAAATATTCATACTGTTTTTGGAAATGTTTGCAGTTAACTTCACAGAAGGATGGTGATTATTTAAAATTTCAAAATACTCCCAAAAGTTTGCCAAGATTCTGTCCAAATTATGAAAATATCGTCTAAAAACCTTCCTTAGAAGAAATGTTGAAACGGGGATATTAATGATATTTCGCGTTCCCATTGGGCCATAAAAATGTTCGCATAACTCGGCGCGAAGCGTTTCCCCATCGCAGTGCCAGAAGTTTGAAGATATATTTTTCCATTAAAAGTAAAGTCATTGCGTGTAAGACATAATTCTAGGAGATCTAATATTTCTTTGTCTGGACGGTCAGAACATGGATTTCTAAGAAAGGCTTTTTGTACAGCGTCTAATCCCGATTTGTTGTCAATATTCGTATACATACTTGTTACATCTAACGAGATAAATAGCGCATTGTCTGGAATATCGAATTTTCGAATTTTTTCTATAAAATCAGTGGTATCTTTAAGATAAGAAGGATGTTTACAAGCCAATGGCAGTAAGAAATGATCAATATATTCGGAAAATTGGTATGATTCGCTTGCACAGTCAGAAATGATAGGTCTGTCTTTGGGTACTGTGCTTGCAACGCACCATTCAGATTCTGGATTTTTATGAATTTTTGGTAATGTATAAATGTGACGTTGCCGAACTTCTGGTTTTGCACAAAGATAGTCAAACTGAGAATCGGATATGAAGGATTTTCTTACTAGAATTTTCAAAATATCATTAATCTTTATCGCTGTTTCCATTAAAATAGGCTGGTCCAATTTGCGGTAGTGATTTGAATTACTTAGTTGTTTTTCTAATTCAAAAATATAGTCAACGCGGTTTTGAAGGACACAGCAATTGCCCTTGTCACTTTTTCGAATAATTATGGTCTGATCATTTTTTAGAGTATTTAAAACAGAACGCTCAAAATTGGTAAGGTTATTCTTCTCATTAACCAGTGGTAAACGAGAAACTTCTTCGTATAGATTGTCGCATTTACTCAAAATATTATGGTCAATCGCGGTGTCTGGTGGATTCCATCCATATTGAGAGATGGTTATCAAAATCTGGTTTGGTGTAGTTGATAGTCAATTTAGTATTGAGTTCAGGATGTATGACAGATGTCTGGTGGATTCCATCCATAGCTGAACTATATATTTTATTTTGAAGGTGAAGCTGTAAGTCAGTACAGAAATATAGCTCGTCAGTATGCTTATTTCTACAGATTATTACAGGTATTTAATACTTTCTTTATATTTGTGTAAACAACAGATTTTACATCATGTGTCATCTCTTTACAAAAAAAATTCACCTCCCATACTCTAATAATTGAAATGCATTATTTATGGTCATTCTACTGATTCATTTGTAACCAAACAAAATGGAAGTTAAAATTTGTCCTATTGAATTTTTGTTTCAGAAACAAGAACCGTACATCAATAAACTTCCAATTTGTAATAACTTTACCTTTGATGAATACAGATGGGCAGTTTCTACAGTAATGACACGTCAGAATCAAATACCAACAGAAGAGGGGTCAAAGGTGACATTCGGGTTGATACCATTATGGGATATGTGCAATCATACCAATGGACATGTAAGTTGTGTTATGTGTTTTTCTAATATTTGCTACTAGACACAGAAAACTTGTAAACTTATAGAATGTGGAAGTTTGACGTCTATATTTGATCAACCTGTATTTTTAATGTAAAACCAGAAATACAATTATTGCCGTACGCCTAACGGCACTGAAGCAGTGCGTTCCATCCAGGGATTCGTTCGTTAAGCAAAAGACAAAAAAGGTTTATGAAAATACCCCTCTTTTTCCCCCTTTCCCCTCTTTGCCCTTCCCCATCCTTAGCCCTCATCATCAATTAAGATAGATAATAAGTTAAAATCATAATAAAAAATGGATAGAGGGTCGTTTAATCTAAAAAAGATATCCGGATCGCCGAAACTCATATTTGTAAATCGCCTAAACGTAGAGAATAATACCCAATACAATGTGGATTGTTTTATATATTAGATTCGCAATTTTCAGATGGCGATGAAACCAAAAGTAGATATCGTACAAAAAATATATATATAGCATTGGATAGACAATGTCGAAGCTATATACAAATCGAAAGGTCACTAATGGTTAAAGTTGTCTTAAGTCGCCAGGGTATAACATTGAGACACCACATAAATAGCGCGGCCTAACATTTTAAAATTTATATTGAATAGAGTTTCGTCCCTTAGACCATTATTCCACTCAACTGTATATTATTGTTGCATAAGAGATAAAATTTAAAATTCTAAAGGTTGTAATTTCGTTCCAAATATTCAATATTTACATCACCCACAACAGGAAAAACATACATAACAACTTTGAATCATTTTAACTGGATGTAGAACGATTAAACTAAAAAATAATTTCAGATCGCTGAAACTCATATCTTGTAGGTCGCCCAAATGCAACACATTAAACAGATTGTTTTATAGGGAAAATTCGCAATTTTCAAATGGCGATAAAAGCGGAAGTATATATCTTACAATAAAGCTTTATATATCATTGGATAGAACTTCTCGAGAGCTATCATATTTGTACAGTCAAAAATTCGTCAAAGGTCAACGTCACAATATACAACCCTTCAAAGTTTTTTAAAATTTTAATCGTTAAAAAATCAAAATCAAAATCACAATTCAAAAATCGGTTTACATATATATTTCGGCAATCGGTTATAGATTCTATATACATCAAAATAACACAAATCGAATTATCCCCTGAGACTCTATTTCGATTTAAAGAAAAACACGCACAGTTAGTATAGAAGAAATGACAGAATTTTGAAATTTTTAAACGCGCAATTTTGATAAAAATACCAAGTGTGATATATTAATGGAAAGATGACATTAAACGTAAAAGGAATATGTAAAAAATTCTGTCCTATGTAAATTAGGTCACGTGATAGAGCTCTTTAAAGTTAAAATTTGTGCTTTTCAATTGGCTAAAAAACCGTAAGTGAACACCGGACAACAAAAGTGAAGATACCATTGGGCAGATTTAATCAAGGGCAATAACTTTTGTTCAGGTCACAAGGTCACCAAAGGTCAATATGGCAAAATATGACCTTTAAAAGTTTTGACTATTACTGAAAAATTTCAACCGGAAATAAAGGAAAAGCAAAGTCGAAATTCAAAAATCCCTTCCCATACTTTTTTGTGCAATCGATTGTCGTTTGCAGAAACCCGAAAATTATGCAAAGTTAATTTAAACCTGAGCCTGAATTTTTAGTTTTACAAAAGTTAGACATATCAAAATGGCGGCTGATCCGTTACTTCCGGTTCGGATTTTTCAAATTTAACATCATTAATTGAACAATTCTAGCTTATTGCAAAAGACATTTTTCAAATATTTTCAATATTCCAGAAGTGCAAATTTCAACTTTAAGAGCAAATAACATTAAAACCGGAAGTTGTATCAAAATTTTTAAAATTTATTATAGTTTGCAATCAAAATATATATATATCTGAAAACTTTCAGATCGATCGAAATAAAAATGTAGAAGTTGAAAAAACGCAAAAATTATAATTAAAAAAGTCAGCGACAAAGTTCAAAAATTTGAAAGTTTGAAAGTGCTATTTTTTTAACAAAGAATAAAAGTAATAAACAAAAAAAACACAATCCACATTGATTAAAAACTAGCTTCGCTAATGAGATAAAACCTAAAGTTTGACATAGCGTCGTACGTCATTTCCGGTTGGTCAAAATGACGTGAAAATATATTCATATGATTTAGTTTCGCGACATTTGCGGGAGAAATGTTAACAGTTCGTACGTGGCACATGTAGTTTTGGCTGGGCACTCTGAGCAGAATTCGAAAAAAAAAAAAACATTTCGAAAACAAAGCAGTGCGTTCGATAGAACGCACTGCAATTATTGCTCTTACATGTAATGTGATCTACTTAACTTTGAAATTTAATCTTTTATTAAGTCTATTGCTATTTGATTCATAAGTAAAGCCTCAAACTCTATGCCATGTGTGGTTTAAGTGAATATCTTTGGTTTCAGTATACGTCTGATTTTAATGTTGAGAAAAATGTGAGTGAGTGTTATGCTTTACGTGATTTTGAAGCAGGAGAACAAGTGTATATATTTTATGGAGCAAGATCCAACGCTGAATTTATGATACATAATGGCTTTGTTTATCCAGAGAATGAGCATGATAGAGTCTGTATTAAACTTGGTAAGTGAAGTCTTTTCATTGTATCAATCAATATATGGGCTATAATCTTTAAATGACATTTAGAAGTAGATAGAGCATTAGATAAGAAAGAACACTATTATGGATATTCTGCTTTTCTTTAATTTTCAACAACAGTTTAACATACAGGAAGCTTTATCAAGCAATACAGTAATGTAGTCTATTTTTCCTTTGTAAGGATGTATAGTAGAATATTACTTAAACCTATCATAAAGATATATCGACAATGTTTTGGTTTTACTGTAGATTTTGGAAGAGTTAGATAAGGTTGTGGGCTAATAAATCCCAATTTGTGAAAGTTTGTGTGGATATTTTCAGTTGAAAGAACAACAAATTTGTCAAATACAGTATCAACATATCCAAAACCTAGTTTAGTGGGGCTTTTATTTTTAAATGTATATTATGTTGGCTTTCTATTGTAGGTATCAGTAAAACAGACACATTATTTCAAACTAAGTCAGATATTCTAGGCCAGATTGGTATTTCACCGTAAGTAGCTTTATTTATCATTCCAAAATCTTTTGACATTGATTAGTATCAAGCATACACTTTATCTAGTTAACATTTGAGAAAAGAAAACACAATTGAGAAATCAATCTCCTCAGTAAAATTCAATTGACAGTTATCTTAATAATCACACCAATTTTTCTCCCTATAAATTTTCAGGTCAAGATCATTTTTTCTCCACAAAGGACAATTTCCAGTTGATGGAGAGTTATTGGCCTTCCTGAGAATCTTCACAGCTGATGATGGTTAGAAATGATCTTTTTCATGCTGTCATGAATAATAGTTCATAAGAATATGGTTAAGGGGGTGCACAAATATATAATATTCTTTTAGGGTTCAATTCCAGCAAGAATAGGTCAAGACAATATATTCAAATTAATCAACTTAGTTTCCTACAGTGTGCTACAGGCTGTGCACTTTTAAAGACCCCTCTACAGTTCGAAATTGCTAAAATGAGTAGGCAAATGCCCTGTCCTGACAAAATTTCCCTCATTGCACACTGCATGGCATTGCCCGTCTTCATTAGGGTAGGACTTAATACTCCATTCAATTTTATTCCAATTTTCAGCATTATTAAGAGAAAAATTTGGAGGGAATGTTACAATGGAGATGTTAGAAAATTTAAAAGATGAAGAAAAGCCTATATGTGCTGAAAATGAGAAAAAAGTTTGGTCATTTCTACAGACAAGAGCTTCTTTGTTATTAAAAACATATTCCACCACTGTTCAGGTCTTAGTACAAATCCTGCTTTTCTTTGTTGATAATAATACAACTGTAGTCAGTCACTGGTTTTACATTGATAAAGAAATATTTTATGTCCCATAATTCCACCCCTGATTGAGTTCTGTAATGCCATTCTGTTATTGATATCAAAATTAAATATTTTAAAATTTTATTTCACTGATCATTTTCTGTCAACCAGAAAAGCATATTGCTTGAATTTAGCCAAGATATTTTATTTAATTCAAGCACAAATCAAAAGCCAAGTGCCTATCTTTTATTTTTCCCCTGTGTTATTATTCCAGGAGGATCAAGCAGAATTGAATTCTGGGAAAGATTTAACAGTGCCGCATCAAATGGCTCTACAATTACGTATTGGTGAAAAACAGATCTTATCTTCCACAGTAGAATATTGTTCTCAGAAGTTTTCTGAAGGAGAAAAATGACAGAGCTGTGATTTCTAGGGTTATATTAATTATTTATTTATTGGTATTTTGATAAAAGTTTCAAAAATTCATTCAGGAATAGGAAAGATCAACCATGAGGTCATAAGTATATGTGTATCAGGTGATGCAAAAACTCTTATATTGGTTTGTCATTCTAAATCATGTGTGAATTCTATACTACTATAGCAGAGCTGATCGTTCCTTGATTATTTGCCAACAAATTATTGCTTCTTTTCTGTTTACCAAGTGCCATTGGACTTTGCTACGTATTGTATAGATACTGATAGCCTTCTGGAATTTTCCCTGGAAACTACAATTCTAACATCAGTCTGTGTGTGAAAGACTGAAGGCTTGAACATGGCATCTTACGCCATTATTCCCAGGAGCACAACTGTAAATAATTGCAAACATTCTTGGAAAAATCATTACAATGATGTTTGTCCATAGCTAAAATTGTTACTAGCCATTATTCATTGTTCTTTATTTCATCAAAGAATACATGCATAAATACAGTCACATGGTGCTACTTAGTAACATTGCTTCTCTAACTAAAGGATATTGCTTTATTATTAGGTTAAGAGTTGGTTTCTAACCCATGTCAGCCCTCATATATATAATCATGTGCATAATACTGTCAAATATTACATAATTGTTTATAATTATTATTATTTGTGTGTTTTTGTCAGGTTGATGCAAGTTATTTATCTATTAACATGTGTTTTTTATGAGATCATGCTATATTTACACAATATTTTGTGAAAACAGTTTTATTAATGGGACAATATAATTCTTGGATCTGAATTACTTTCCTTATGGTAAACTCCATATTTTGGTTGATATTTATATCGTATCATGCAAGTGATTTCCTTTTGAATATCTTTCTTACTTCTTCCACCCCTTGTCCCATTTTCAAGAATAGATATCAGAGATACACTTAGAGATCTAGATATAGGGTGTGGGTTTATCCCTTCATAACAACAGTCTATTCTGTTTTGAGGTAGAATCAACATGTAACCAACTCAATATGTAAAAGTTGAATACTGTTTATGTTGCTTGTAATGCTTTTGGACTTCATTTGGGTATCATTCTTTCTTGGTCTGTGCTCTTATTGGTATATTTCTGTGATATTGGACTGTTTAACATATCATATAACACTTTTCCCCCTTGACCCATTTGTTAAGATTGTTTATTTTCTCAGTCTGAAAACAAATTTAGTGTTGTATTTACTTGTGTTTTCTATGGTTTCCTCGCCTTGGATGGCTTCGGTGGAAAACTTAGTATATCTGGATCTGTATTTTCATCTAATGGTTTTCTTATTATATTGTGTTTTTGAAGGAATGAAAATGTTTGTATTCATATTCTAATGATATGTTGTTGAATTTGCTTGGTTATGTTTATGAATAGGGAGGAAGGGTAGCTTGAAAGATTTCAAAATGCTTGCTTTATTCAAAAAAGTAAAAAACATTTTAAAACATAACATTGCAAGTTAATGTTTTTAGTTATTTATTTTTGACATTAAAAGAGCATCTGTTAACTTGATTTTTGTTATTACTAACCTTTTGTAGTCAAAATAAGTTCCACAATAAGTGATTTTTATAACACAAGTGACATTGTAATGTAGGCTTGTCTATCGTCTTAGTCTTCAGCTTGACTCAGCAGTCAGTTTATATTTACTATCATTGATCTAAAACTGCTAGTAAAACATAAATTGGGTGCTTTTTTTGTCAATTCATGTGTATGTAAATTTTTAACATCTAAATACATTGCTAAATAATCAATGTCCTGTCTTTCATTTTTCAAATGATTAAATTTGACACATAGCTTTATTGAATCATGTTTGTGTTCATTTTGGAACAGGCTGTGTATTGAAAAATCCCTAGACAGTTGGAAAGTGACAAAAAGTAAGTAACTGATGGTGTCCTGGCAAGGTTTCCATTATGGCACACCCGAATCGGTACAGAATACTAGAAATTTGAAAGTCATTCTGAATATCATTACATGTCTATCTCTCATAATATACAGAGGTGCATATTTCCTCTCAAACCTCGGTCTGGATTCAATCAGTCCATATGAAATATATCTTTTTACATATGTATTTTTAAAAATGTCTTTTATGTCCATGCAGGAAAGCAGGATGTAGAACTCCTTGCGGCGTATTTTCGAAACCATCTTAGTTCTTCTTCGGAAGTCCTAATGATCAAGAATACGTCAGACATGTCATTACTCATATTTTTATTTTTGACCCCCTTCGAACAAATGGTAGTTGTGGGTTCTATACATCCGTCAGCTCAGTTGGTATCAAGGAATGTTAAAAGACTTTGTTAACGTTTGTCAAAGTTTAGAAATACATAAACTTGATATTTTGACATGCCATTTTATTGTGTAATGCCTTCGGCACAATACTTAATTCTTGCACTTTTGCCATTAAAATTTTTAATTCACGCCATTTAAATGTTGTTTAAGTCCTTAGTTTTTTTTTATATCTTGTATATACGTCTACATATCTTTCGTTAAAAATAGAAAATGAATTAACACATGGTGAAATGTCACAAATAGACTAGAGAATTGTTTATTAGGTTTTTCTACGTGTTCCATACAGCTACGATTCATCTTCGGAAAAGGTAGTTTTAGCATATCAGATGTTATTAAAGGTGTAGCAGGGGGTTTCGGCTTCTAAGTGCGACACAGTGACCCGATCCCCCCTACATACATTCCAGGTTCAGAATGCTGTGAATTGCAAGGAAATAAATGAAAGAAGAACACAACTTACAAGTTTTATTATAGACAAAACTAACATCTACACATACAAAACTACAACACTACACCATAAAACAGGCCCTACACCGTAACATATTTACGGGATTACAAGAGTTGTGGATAGAACGAAGTCCGTCAAAACCTCCGTATCGCACAACTCAAGTCACAGAGTCAGTCCACAGTATGTCAAACCCTCGAAAGTTTCGGCACAATACTTAATTCTTGCACTAGTAATAGCAGCATAATCTTCGATAAATTTTCTATAGTATCCGGAGAGTCCAAGAAAACTTTTAACATCCTTTAAATTTTCGGGTTCAGGCCACTTACTGACAGCTTTTATTTTTTCCGGGTCACACTCAATACCAGAAGCAGACACAAAAACGTTACTTAGGTCCGGAATAACCTGCATTTACTTGGTTTAAGTTTTAAATTGGCATCACGTAATCTGTCGAAAACCAACTTTAAGTTCGCAAGTGCAGTATCAAGGTCACAACCAAATATGATAATATCATCGATATAACACAAACATTGTTTCCATTGAAGACCTTTCAAAACCAGTTACATCAACCTTTGAAAAGTAGCTGGCGCATTAGTGAGACCAAATGGCATAACTTTTAACTAATAAAAATCCACAATGTGTAGTGAAAGCAGTATTTTCCATAGCGTCGTCAGACATGTTTATACATGCCAATAACCACTGGGCAAGTCTAATGTACTAAAAAATTTAGCCCCTCCTAAACTTTCTAACATTTGACTTATTTGAGGTAATTGGTAGTGTCAATGGTATGTTCTGTCAAATTAGTCTTACCCAACTGTCCATCAGGGTCCATAAACATATCTTTAAACTTCTCTAGCTTCTTAACTTCTTCACTATTTAAATTGTCAGATGCCTCCTTAACCGAGAATTTCAAATGTTCGGGTACAGTTCGGACGGAGACGTGATACCACTGTGTATTTTGTTTAATTCCGTTACTGCCTCTACCCTACCCATTATATTATCAACAGGAAGTTCAACAGCCTTATTATTCATGTTAAGAATGCACATATTAATATTATTCCCATTAACTAAAGATTTTGCCAAAAGCAACTTCCTATTAACCAATGTGTCTTCAGGTTCTAGCAATATAGCAACTGCACCTACATCTTCACTAGCAATACCCTGACAGTATCCTGACAGTTTTAGCAAGCTTGACAAGTGCACACGTTGGGACTGTAGTTTGTGTAGTTAATGGAATGCGTTCTTGTACCAGAGCCATCTCGGTTATATCAATATTATATTTATGCTTCAGAATAAAATCTATACCTAACACACCATTAAATTTCATATCAACAACTAGAAAATCATGTCCAAAACTCTTGTTTGCAACATCAAATTCCAAACGAAGGGGAGTTATGGTAATGACGTAATTCGTCGTTATCTTTGTCTGTATACATACAAACGATTTCGAGCCCATTAAAGTGGTCTGTATCTCTCTCTATATATATACAAACACAATTGAATCCGTTATGCACTCCAACAACGGCTTCAATTCGGTCTGTATTTTAATAAAACGCAGTTGAAGCCGTTATGAACTCCAACAACGGCTTCAATATCGTCTGTATTTAAACGAAACGCAGTTGAGGCCGTTATGAAATCCAACAATGGCTTCAATTTGGTCTGTATTTAAACGAAACGCAGTTGAGGCCGTTATGAAATCCAACAATGGCTTCAATTTGGTCTGTATTTTAATAAAACGCAGTTGCAGCCGTTATGAAATCCAACAAGGGCCTCAAGATGAAGATCTATTATAAATATTTTATAAATGTTGAGAAGTACGCTTCAGTTACATAGATTATAATCATATTTAGAAAGATTACAAGTTTCAAACTTTCCACCGATGCCCGTGGTTCCTGTTTTTCCCTGAAAAACGTAGCCATGTAATGACGTCAACTGTGGGACGTTGAGTGACTTGGATGATCGCGTAAAAGGCGTTATATATAGCCTACCATGTGGTATAACGTCATAGAGTTATAATAACTCTATGTATAACGCCTTGTACGCAATCATCCTAGACTCGAAACGTCTCACAGAAAACGTCACATCCGGTTACGTTTTCTAGAATAACAGGAACCACGGGCAACGGACGGACAGCTTGAATGTCTCAAATGGACATACTCCGTTACACACATAGAAAACCTCTTTCGAATCCCTTTAAGGTTATAATATCGTACATTGTGATGACATTCAGAGAAGAGCCTTCGATAGCGCTTAACTATATCTATTCTTTTATTTCTCCTTTATAAAGCTATCTAGAAATGTTTTGAAAATGTCTTTATTAGGCTACGTAAAATACACGTAGGCTTACTTTAACTTTGGTTTAAACTCTTTCGGATTTAAGAATCTTTGATTTTGGCAAGATTATAATTATTTTCATTTTAAACGTGCTAAGATTGCATTTTTAATAGGTTTGGGCATTCAAAGAACATCCTACCTAAACACAAAGGTTTTATCGGCTATATTTTGTAATTTTGCTCGCATTATTTTTAAGTCTCTCATATTGTATTTCCATCAATCTTTATCTTAATTTCTCTTTTGTTTGTCATATTCTTTAATAAAGTTTCGTACTAATTAGATTAAGACCACAGCCTTTTTGAATAAGATATGCCTGTATATTCTGTTTTGATTAAATGCGGACCAATTTGAAGCCGTTGTTGGATTTCATAACGTCCTCAACTGCTTTTCGTTTAAATACAGCCGAATTTGAAGCCGTTG
This sequence comes from Nipponacmea schrenckii, assembly GCA_030562195.1. Taxonomy (NCBI): domain Eukaryota; kingdom Metazoa; phylum Mollusca; class Gastropoda; family Lottiidae; genus Nipponacmea; species Nipponacmea schrenckii. The sequence continues at coordinate 11,790,885 of CM060199.1, read as the reverse complement.
TTGGAGTGCATAACGGCTTCAACTGCGTTTTATTAAATTACAGACCAAATTGAAGCCCTTGTTGGATTTCATAACGGCCTCAACTGCGTTTTGATTAAATACGGACCAAATTGAAGCCGTTGTTGGAGTGCATAACGGCTTCAACTGCGTTTTGATTAAATACGGACCAAATTGAACCCGTTGTTGAAGTGCACAACGGCTTCAACTGCGTTTGGATTAAATACGGACCAAATTGAAGCTGTTGTTGAAGTGCATAACGGCTTCAACTGCGTTTTGATTAAATACGGACGAAATTGAAGCCGTTGTTGGAGTGCATAACGGCTTCAACAACGGCTTTAACTGCGTTTTCTTAAAATACAGACCAAATTGAAGCCGTTGTTGGATTTCATAACGTCCTCAACTGCTTTTCGTTTAAATACAGCCGAATTTGAAGCCGTTGTTGGAGTGCATAACGGCTTCAACTGCGTTTTATTAAAATACAGACCAAATTGAAGCCCTTGTTGGATTTCATAACGTCCTCAACTGCGTTTTGTTTAAATACGGACGAAATTGAAGCCGTTGTTGGAGTGCATAACGGCTTCAACAACGGCTTTAACTGCGTTTTCTTAAAATACAGACCAAATTGAAGCCGTTGTTGGATTTCATAACGTCCTCAACTGCTTTTCGTTTAAATACAGCCGAATTTGAAGCCGTTGTTGGAGTGCATAACGGCTTCAACTGCGTTTTATTAAAATACAGACCAAATTGAAGCCCTTGTTGGATTTCATAACGTCCTCAACTGCGTTTTGTTTAAATACAGACGATATTGAAGCCGTTGTTGGAGTGCATAACGGCTTCAACTGCGTTTTATTAAATTACAGACCAAATTGAAGCCCTTGTTGGATTTCATAACGGCCTCAACTGCGTTTTCTTAAAAAACAGACGAAATTGAATCCGTTGTTGGAGTGCGTAACGGCTTCAACTGCGTTTTGATTAAATACGGACGAAATTGAAGCCGTTGTTGGAGTGCATAACGGCTTCAAATGCGTTTTGATTAAATACGGACCAAATTGAAGCCGTTGTTGGAGTGCATAACGGCTTCAACAACGGCTTTAACTGCGTTTTCTTAAAATACAGACGAAATTGAAGCCGTTGTTGGAGTGCATAACGGCTTCAACTGCGTTTTGATTAAATACGGACCAAATTGAAGCCGTTGTTGGAGTGCATAACGGCTTCAACTGCGTTTTGATTAAATACGGACCAAATTGAAGCCGTTGTTTGAGTGCATAACGGCTTCAACTGCGTTTGGATTAAATACGGACCAAATTGAAGCCGTTGTTGAAGTGCATAACGGCTTCAACTGCGTTTTGATTAAATACGGACCAAATTATAGCCGTGACCTCTCGCTATTTTACTGCTCAGAACCAGGGCATATAAAGGTAGATTGTCCTAAATGGAAAAGTGTTCAAGAAACAAGGGAGGCTTTAAACCAGTAAATAAATGCTGTGAATTGCAAGGAAATAAATGAGAGAAGAACACAACTTACAAGTTTTATTATAGACAAAACTAACATCTACACATACAAAAGTACAAAACGTAACACTACACCATAAAACCCTAACATATGTACGGGATTACAAGAGTTGTGGATAGAACGCAGTCCGTCAAAACACCTCCGTATCGCACAACCCTCTAAGGTTTATGAACGGAGTCCATTAAAACTCCCATATACCGTCAGAGCCAACCTACCATGTGCAACGCCCGACTGGCCAACTCAAAACGGTAGGTAGGTAGGTAAATGGCGAGTTAACGTTCGCTTCCAGCAATTGCTGATATCGCAAACTAGGTAGTTGCACTTTGGTGGTCGTTGGTAGTGGATTTAGAATCAATTGGTTGATTTAGAAAACTGTTGGTTTGGTGGTGGTTTGAGAAATCGTACGATCTGGTCGGAACGAATGTCATGGCGGTGAAACTCGGCCCTGGATAGTGTGGCGTGAGTGATTCAGTCTTCTACATTCTTCCAAAACTCGTTATGATCATGGTGGTTGTTGTTGGTGGTTGTTGGTTTGGTTTGGTTTGGTTTGGTTTGATTATCTGTCTGTGCTTGGAAGAGTTGAAGACCTAAAAGAAAGAAGAAAAGGAGACGTGAGAAAGGAGAGAAGAAGAGAAGAAAAAAAAAAAAAAAAAAAAAAAAAAAAAGATGTTCTCTTTTGTTTCTGCTATGAAACTTGTTTTGAAAATTGATTATATAAATTTTAAAAGAAACTTAGGTTATCTGTTTAAAACAGATGTGGTAATAAATTGGTAGATGAGTTCCATTATTTTGTATCAGTGGTCCGTGGGTGGTGATTGGTATGCCGTTGGTTTCCAGGTAGTCCGTCAATGTCTTACGAGATGGTTTCAATTCGGTGCATTGAATGAGAAGATGCGCCCTGGTGGCAACGTGTCCGCATCGGCATTTAATGGCATTGAACTGATGGTCTCGCATGACATGGTTGGTGCGTAGTCTGGTTACCAGTTTGCAGATGGCTACAGAAGGATGGTTAATTTTGGTTTCAAAACGCTAAGATCGCGCTTTTATACCCTCCGATCTTGACAATGCACGTGACAAACATCGCCCCCCATTGGATAATCATTTATAACAACATGGGATGGTACATTCATTTTGTATTATATGGGATGCCACTATCGCCTTTGGCACTAGTTTGATTTAGACGAAAATTTTGCGAGCACCCGAGGTTAATCTTGGCTCTTGGCAGCATTCTCATTGATGTGCAAGATGGTCAGGTTTTTTTTTGACGAAAACATTAAGTACTTTTGGTTCTACGGGAAGATTAGACATGTTACTAATGAAGAGATATAAAAGATAATTAATAAACTTTTAGGAAGCGGTGTACACAAAACAGATGTACCTAAATCAAGTTTTCAAGCACTCATTGGCGAAAAATAAGGTAATTTATAGGTTTAACTCTAAGAAAAATATGGCTTACGTTATGTAAAAATATATAATTTATAACTAAATTAGACATATTTAGACATTTAAACAGATTACACTCGCACATTTGACATCAAACAAAGTTGCAAAAATAGTTCCAGGATGGAGAGATCTTTTCTTCAACGAAATTTTAATATTTGCTTGATGCACTTGCATTTTAGCCAATTCCAAACAGCATTCCTCTTAACGACGTACAACGAGTCTCATTTGCATTAATTCGGTTTTGTATGTCTTTTATTGACGCATTTATTCTGACACTTCAGACCTACTTTACAAGGTCGTAGTCCGAGAAACTTCCTGTCTTTTAACTGTCTTTCGGTATAAAATTAGGATGTTAGACTATCGGAAACACAATAAAAAAGACAATTTTTGTATAATGTGTCCCGTCGAACAAACCAACTCTTACATAATTTGATTAAAAAGATTAATAGTCTACTTTATTGCTGTATGGTTCCCCGTGTATTTTAGACATGGCCCGAATTTGTTGAACTACAACTACATGTAAATTAGAACATGAGTATAACTCATCAACATGACCACTGTAGACGTAATTTAAAAAAAAAAGTATATCAGGGTTTGATAATATTATTTGTGATAAGATAAAAGTTTATTTAAATAATTCGGTATTTGGCCCTCTGTATGTAATCAAACGAATGTTTTTATTCACAACATGTCACTTATGATCTCACTTCAAAGTCACTAAATTCATGAAAGAGTCCATTCTATTTAAATAGCTGTATTAAAAACCTTGTCGTCTTCTTAACAGGAAACGTGCCAGAAACTGTTATATTTTCACGGTTTTTCGTTTAAAGGAATACTTCCTCTTAGAACAAACATTAAATTTAAATTTCGAAACTTTACCAATAATACATCGGCCAAGTTTGAGAAGTTAACGTGTATTTGTAGCCTAGGAGGTAGTATCTGTTAGGCCGAGGTAAACTTCTTTTTGAGACCTACAGTGAAAATATGTCATGTGATTTTCAAATCGGCCAATCGATACGGGTTGTCTTGTTAATATGATCACACGCAGGAGACTCGTGCATAATATACGACTATGGACAACTACTTTCATCTGATACATAAGTTGTTTTTGATAGGTGAGCAAAAACTCAACATATACAGTTAACCACGTTGTCTAAATTTTCTAGTTGCGATTGCATTAACGGAGAAAACAATGCAGACTAATAATATAATCTTGTGAAAGTAAGTACAACTTAAGACTGGGAAGGTGTAACTATTATTTAAGTTTCCCTCATATAAATCATTGGAGTTTTACGTCCATCGTTTCTGATAAGATTTCTCTTGATGTAGTTTTATACGTTTTAATTCAATGATCTTTTTTTTTTAATGACAAAATCTTGATAAATTCATCGAGTTAGTTTTTTACGTTTATTTGCACACGACCTGTTATTTTCTGATATAGATTGAAGTATTTCCAAAAAGAAAATTAAGTTAATTTATTATTTATCGAAAATCCTTGAAAAGGGTCTTGATAACCTAGACTTCATTTAATCATTTAAGACTGTATCAATCCAATGCGAGATAAACTGAGAACGAATATGAGCATAAAAGAGATAAGTGGCGAATGATGGGGCTTTCACAACAGTTGATGGGAACTGATAACCAGGGAATTAGACATAAACTTGCTGCTGGAAAGTTAATCCAAATGTTGAAAAACAGAACTTCTTTTTGTTCTGTTAATTACACCCCACAGGCGAATTCCAGTTTCCTTATTAAATCTCCTCCAACGGGATGCAAAAATCTATACAGAAGTTAACTTTAAGTACTTAGAGAACTACAATTTGACTAACGACTTTATAAGTAAAATAAATGGCTTTGAAAGCGATTTTGTTTCAATCTACGAGCATTTATATTCATTTCGCCTATAAACAATGATTGAACACGTTTTCAGGAGCGTGATTCGAATAGAAAAAATCTAGAAAAATCTAGAACAGACGGTGGTACCCCTCAATCATGAAACTTTAACTTTTTAAAATATTTTGTAGGTCATAATATGAAGGTAGTGAAAAAATTCCTAAAGTTTGCATAAGATAGATTTTTAACCAATTAAAGCAAACTTTTACCCTTTTTTGTTATAAATTCGCTTCTAAAGTAAGATTTCTTATAAAGGTTGTTGGAAGGACAACTGAACATCTGGTCTGGTTATAATATACATACTGCATCTTATAGACCAGACGTCGGCTATTTTTATCAGAGATCCTCTATAAATAAAAGATAGTACTTATATTATAACAACGTAAATTAATTGGCAGGAGTTTATATATATATAGTCCGGAATGTTCTTTCTTTATAACCTCTGTAGTTGGATACTTGTGAGGGGATGAAAGAATCCTATCGTCTCGACTTTCTCAAGCACTGTGTGATGCATCAGAATTATTCTTACTTTAATGAGTATTAGAAGCAATGGAATCGACAATCCAACTCACATCGACGGAGCTATCCCTACCTACGTCGAATATTAATTATTATATTAATATTATAATAAATTTGATTTGAAGGCTTGCTTGAAATATTAAGCCTTTTTTCATATTTTTGATATTCAAAATGGCTGTGATCTATATTCGTTTGTGTTGTTTCCATTTAAGCACCATAGAAATTTCCTGAGATAATTTTATGTAAGTACCATACGAAGTTTCGGCCTATTATGTATATCAATAATAGAAATACATGTATTATTTTAATAAGATTTTGAGTCTGTTTGCTTCGGACTAGACTTTTTTTTACGCACAACAAAGCTGGTTGTCGGGTGTTGGTTTTGGCAGGAATCACGTTTGATCTCTTAATCTATTCAAGGCCAAGATTAAGTTAAGTATTTTGAGGATGATGGATAATACCAAAGGTAAGACAAGTTCGTGAAAATTACTTTAAAATTAGCTGATTATTCTTTGCTGGTTTTAAAAATATCCTCTTTTTCCTAGATGAATTAAACAACCAGAAAAAAAACCCAGAGAAGGCGGAAAATCTCAAATAACCGAAGATAATATTATAAGAAAGAATAATAGAGTAGGCCTAAATATCATGGATATTCACCAATAAAAACACCAGACGTTGAAACACAGATATCAGGTACATATGACTAACGTAATCTACCTGTGTGACGTCACTAATAACAAGTAAATATACAGGTGTAACTGATTAAGATGTTGTTTATTTGCCAAGTATGGGTGTAAAATAACTTTTTGGGGTGAATAAAGTACAAGGTCGGCAAGACTTCTGGGGTAAAATTTTAATATAGCTGGCATTTGGTAGAAAGAGGTTGAAAATGCAATTTTATGAGTCTTCGGGAAGCGTATGACTCGAGAAGACGTGAAATCTTCTATAGACGTTTAAGTCAGAGCGCTTGTCAAATGAGACAATCATCGTCTTGGCTTTCTAATGTGAACCCTCCTTTTTTTTAAACAAAACCATAATAGTTACATTTGGGATCAAGACAGGTGAGATATTGTAGCCTATATGGGAACTGAAAGGGGTTTGTGTTCAAGTCATACAATACCATAACAACGTTTGGACATATATACATGAACCCTGAACCTCCAGAGACCCCGTCTGTCTCAATACCAACAAGAAACGTTACAAATTGAACAATTACAAGAAACGTTACAACATGAACCAACCGTTTCTGTCAGAATCCCAGATTCTCGTCATTTAGAGACTAATAACCTCTCTTGGCAAACCTACGTCACTTATTTGGACTAATTCAAAATGGCGGCCTCCATTAAATCATTGTTTTCATTAATTCTAGTCCGATACTTACTGACTCTATTCTCAGCTTCTGATAGCTATTTGGACAGATATGGCTGGGCACCAAAAACTTGGGATTTCCCGCACCTTCGCGGTAGTCCGAAACTTGCTGACTCTATTCCCAGCCTCTGATAGCTATTTGGACAGATTTGGCTGGGGGAGAGTCAGAATAACTAGGCACCTAAAACTTGGGATTTTCCGCACCTCCGCGGGTGTACTCATGCAACGCTTATGGCTGCGTTAAAGTTTTTTTTTTCAAGAATTTCAATCGCCCAGTCGCCATTTCGAAATGCCCGCGCATCCAAAATTCAGACGTTACTGGGTCATAAAATGAAAATACATGATGATTGTTCGTTTGTTTCTATCACCTGACCGTTTTACGTCGGAATTTTTTAATGCGCACGCAATTTGAGATGGCGACTGAGTGATTGAAATTCTTGAAAAAAAAACACAGGCGTGACATGAATGGTGAAAGGGCATAATTATTGCAGGACTGAACTACAAAAACATCCATCTTTCCAAATATATCTTGGTTTAGTGGATTTGAGGTACCGGTATGTAAATACGTTTAAAACCCCCGCACCCGCGGAGGTGCGGAAAATCCCAAGTTTTAGGTGCTTAGTTTTTCTGACTCTCCCCCAGTCATATCTGTCCAAATAGCTATCAGAGGCTGGGAATAGAGTCAGCCAGTTTCGGACTACTTCGCGGGTGCGGGGGTTTTAAACATATTTAATCAAATCGAATCAACCAAACCTCGATTCAATCATGCCATCATTATCCCCCTACACCACTCATGCCACGCATTGAATGCGTCAAACTTTTTTTTCAAGAATTTCAATCGCTCAATCGCCATTTCAAATTGCGCGGGCATCACAAATTCCGACCTTATAATATTGGGTCATAAAATAAAGGTACAAGATGATGGATGGTGTGTTTCTATAACGTGACCGTTTAACGTCGATTTTTTTTTATGTGCACGCAATTTGAGATGGCAACTGAGTGATTGGAATTCTTGAAAAAATATTTGACGCAAACATGCGTGGTATGAGTGGTGTTGGGGGATAATGATAGTATGGTTGAACTACAAAAAACATCTAACTTTCCAAATAAATCGAGGTTTGGTGAATTCGAGGTATGTAAATACGTTTAAAAACCCCGCACCCGCGGATGTGCGGAAAATCCCAAGTTTTTGGTGCCTAGTTTTTGTGACTCTCCCCCAGTCATATCTGTCCAAATAGCTATCAGAGGCTGGGAGAAGAGTTAGCAATAATAATATTATGATGATGGGACATAGGTACAAAACAGTGTCAACTATTCGTGTTATGAGCTGTTAGTTCCATAATTGCCAGGCTGAATTTCGATATACAATTCGAACATTATCTGTTATTTCATGCCAGCTACGAATTTTTTCGAATACTTTAAGTTTGTTTTTATTGTCATTGCCTTTAAAGGCCCACCTCTTCTCGTTAATAATTTGTTGTTATATAAACGGAAAATGATTAAATATATTAGGCCTTTATGTCACTTATGATAGACCGAGATTTCACTTATTGTGAGTTGTAATATATCGCAATTGCAACTCTAGCAGGTTATTTTGACCATTTTTAAGGAATACTTTTATTTGCACATCTAACATCACTAATTAAAGTTGGTTTCTCTCATTTTCAATATTATTATTTTTATACATATTATATATAACATAATCGGACCTGTAATACTTATATCAATAGAAAGTAGAGGGGTTCTAATAAAAAAAAGACATTAGGCTATTTATGACGGGATTTCCCTTGGTAGGGTACTACCATAGGTATGTACGTCAAGTCTAAAATGTCGTTGATCTTTTTTTGATCATCCAGTCTGTTAATTCGGTACATAGCCGGACGCTGTGGTTGTTATGTATGCACCCATGCATAACAACAATGGAATTTTGGTATTCCATTTATTATCTCTAGCAAAAGGTAATCAAACGTTTAAATATAACGTTTTAAAAACATTATGAATTAATTTAAATAAGTTTTAACTCATTGATAATAAAATACAAAATCAATTCTTATACGCCTTCAATAATATGACGTCATTTTGGTCACTTGAACAAACATGGAGTCTAAATTTAGCGTTTCAATGCAGATCAGAGTCAAATGGATTCAACAAGCATTTCTACGCCCACATAGGTCTTTTGAACTTGAGAATACATGGATTATTCATTAGAAAACCCCAATTAATCAATTAGTAAGCTTAATTTGGCTCTAATTAATGAGGGAAACCAACTTTAACTTGATTTCATATTTGATTGTCAATAAATTAACTGTTTAAAGTCGAACCTAAAACTTCGGTGAAGAAATCGTCTTTCCTCATTATTCCAGTTGACCTAGCTGAGCTGTTATCGGGTACGGGTAATCTGGAGAAGATCGGTGCCAGCAGGATTTACAGGACTAACCGGTACAAATGGTTCTCTCGAATACTATTGAACTACGTACTGTCTACATGGTGTTCTGAAATAGTAGGAATTAGGGCTTATAACCTACCAATTTAAAAAGAGACGTCGAAAAAGATGGAGCAGATATGGCCTACTATAAGACTTTTAAAGATATATTAATTCCAGCGACCAAAATATACCTAAAACGAGAAAATAGGCCCATTAATCAATAAATCAAATGACTTCAAATTATTGCTGCTTTTTCGACCTTTCTCCCTTGGTGCATGCGCACTTTTTCCCGCTGATTTGATTATAGAACAATAACAGTAGGCCCTTGGTACTAAACACTATGGTTTTTACTACTTTAGCTTTTGAAATAGTAAGTAACCTTAGTCCTTGAATTTTAACTTAACGAGACATCCACAATCATGAATTATATTGTTCACAAAGAAATAGCCGTTAAAAGTCGTTGACGTAATTCTTAACTAATTAATAGGCCTATTAATCAATCAGAAACAGGTGTGAACAAATATTTTACTCGCCTATTTAACGGATTTTAAATCTGAAAAGTAGAAAAGACAGCTGAGCTCTAGCACTCGATTGGCGTGGATATTGCAAATATCTAAGTCTCAGATAGCTACATTCTAAACGTACATATTCCTAGAAAACGAACCCAATTGGTAAACTAATATATTAGAGAGTAAATCCCTTAAAGTCAATTATTATTTATAAGATTGTCATTGTGTTATAATACATCAAAATCATAATAATTTATAGATATAATTAGGGTACGAATCGATTTGTACTGTATAAACAATAAAATGATTGTCATCAAGCAAGAAAAATATTATCCAAAGTTGAATTATGATTTTAACAATAAAACATTAAATTTGAACATGTTTTGATTGTTTTAATCGATTTAGGATGTGCAATAGCCTAAAGCCAGTAAAGAAAGGACAATTCATAGTTTCAACCTTATTGACAATACACGTTTTATCCAGGGGCGCAGATCGCTCTTTCAATGTTGGGGGGGGGGGGGACCAGTGGCGTACCCATGATTTACTCAAAAGTGGTGGGCATGAGAACGTTTCAGTTGAGCTTGTGACACCGTATCTTTATAGCTCTCCCAAATATTATTGATAGAAAAGCACCTTCTTGCATGTTACTGAATTTTCCAGTCATCAAATAATATTGCCAAGAATAGAAGAATTGACTATATAAATTTCGTGCTCCTCGAGATCGGGTAATATAGGGTGCACACAATCTTTCGCACAATCGCGGTTTTTTTTTTTATCTTCAATTTTATTGATTACATGACATGATTGACGAAAATATGCGACCGACTTCGTGACGCCGCGACGACGCTTCTGAAGAGCAGGTGCAGAAAACGAGCAAATTGTCACCTGTCGCCGTATGCGCAAAATTTCAGAACTTTGATGTTCTTGAATGCCAAATTGTGCCTATTTTACGCCTACAAGACACCCTACTCAAACCATTTGTGGTGGGGGGGGGGGGGGCACAGGATATCATGTCCCCCTCCTGGATTTCTGACGGGGGTGGGGATGGGGTGTACTCAAGTTATTATAAGGTTTACTTCCATCTTCAGACTGGGCTACCTAACCAAGTCCTAATGTAAATACCTATAACACCAATCTAGGTTTTTAAGTTTTCAGCAATGAGGCGCATTTAATGTCGGGGGTGGGGGGTAGGCATACCTTTGAAATACTCACAAATTGTTCTTAAAAGGGTTTTGCCCCATTCAAGCATTTGTAGACTAACACTAGAATAGCTTTCTGACAGGATCGAAGGTAATTCTATTTATATCATAATTACCGTTATAAAGCCTGTGACCCTTCCCCTTATTGCATAAAGTGTAATCCTGTACTTTTGCTTTATAACTGGTTACCGGTACTAAAAATAAAGTCGTTCTATTGTTAATTTTAATAGCGAGCCCATCCTAAGTGTACTGTCATTTATGTCTGATAATGGTTCACCCGGAAAATACTAAACATAAACAAAGTCTAGTTTAAACCACTTTAAAGTGATCAATTCTACGTAGAGCCTAAAATTTGTACCTTATAGACACGATCATAACCCCCTTACTAAAAAAAAAGGGGCATGAATTTCTTACTCAGTTTAGTTAAGTTTAGCAATAGTTTATAGGACTGAGCATATGAAGTTGGGGGGTTTACTACTGAATGCTCTGTCAATCTTATGGACTGATTTAAGACAATGAATAATAATGATAATAATAAACTCTTATCAGTAAAAGTCCCATAAACCATGATGGCCCTGTGAAACCTGTAGCCCCTTATTGTAGCTTTTTAAGCTTATTAAAAATATGTTGAAATATTATCTACAGTTTCTTATATATTTTCTTTTCAAGTGCGCACTATACCTGTTACATCAGAAAGTGTCGCACTAACGAATTCACAAGTTTTCAAAATTGAAAAATATTTCTAAAATATGGGCTAAAAAATTTTTTGTTTTTAATGCGAACGTTTTGATTAGTTAAAGCAAGACCGCTATTTTATCCGACCAATAAAATTACTCATTACGTCATGCGCATTTACAACACATATTTATTAATGAACTAGTCGAGATCTAGTTGGTCTGAAATAATTTTTTTCAATAAAGTCCTCGCAATGCAAAAGGACTGGTTGATAGAATCTAAAGGCAAAAAAAGTTTCACGCACTGAACACGAGTGAAGTTATCGACTATTTCTACTACATTCAACGTGGTTCGACTCAGTTCATATTTTACTATTGATATCACCTAGTCATAGACTGAGAGCCGAGCGCCGGTTTTTCATACTCTTGTAGTATTAAAAACCAATTCCAATGACGAAAAGGACTCCCATGAACAATGAAGCGGAGAAAACGTTGACGCCGGATTTGTTTAATCTTGTGGATGGAATTGATGAAGGGTTTGTGGAAGAAAAGGTAAGGAATATTCCTTCATTTTTAATTAAAAGCAAAATAACCCGTCTGGGTTTTAATTTTGCTTATGATCTTCCATCTTTTACTCTCCCAGGGGGCTTCCACCAAAAATGGCCACGCCGTCTGCAAAGGGGTGCCTGGAAAAGACTCGAAGCTGGAAATTGATATTGAAATGGGAAAAGTAAAGGAAGAAAAAGATGAGGGATTTTCATCTCTGGGTGCCAGTTTAACAGACGTAGAAGCAACGCCTGCAAAGACTTCTGATGTTTTTGTGGAAGCAGATGACATCGGATCTTTGCCGCCTGAAATTGGTGCGTAGTTTACTCTTGAAAATATCAATATGTTGTGTGGTTGTTAGATTTTGTCTTTTCACTTCTGTAAATAGTTTTCGTCTGAAATATTCGCAACATCCTCTACCCACAACGTGCTTTCATTTTAACTGCCACGCGCTCGAGTTCAATATCCGCAATATTTAAACATCTGTTTCCTCTATCTGCTGTTGTTAAAAAAATTGCGCGCCTCATCGAGTATCTATTAAAATTATACCGGGTATCGATTTCAATTCTTTCAATGAGACCAGACATGAACCTCACCCATTTATGTTTAGTGAATTGAAAACGCGCCTAAATCCAAAGTCTTTTGAAGGGCAATGTTAAAATACAGACTGTCTCCGTAAAATATAGGTGACATGCCTATAAATTACATCATCATAATAATAATGGTATTCATTTTCAAGAATAACGGAAGGAAGAATGTGAATTATTACGGGGAAAGATTTCAGTTAAATCCTACAAGCGGACGCAAACATATTCAATATGAGTTAATCGGCAAAATAATGAAACAACCCACTGATCCACTTCTAATGTATTATCCTTGCACACAGACGCATTAACTTCATTCTACGGAATTCTTTTGGTGCTAAAATTAGACTGTAGTACTATTGTTCTTGCAGTGGTATCGCATTACAGAATGAACTGAATTGGCATTCTCTAATACTTCTAACGGTTGTTGACTTTTGCTTGCATGTGCTATTATGGCACCATAATTGATGCTTAGAACATGTGCCTGTCAATTTGTGCTGCCAATACAGCCTACATAATTGATTTCATTAATGTTTATAATTGATAAGCCTAATCACATGCAATACAACTATTATGGTTTTTTTAAATTTTTTACTCAACTACAATTTATAACAATGTTTTATTCTATACTACAAATTACATGATATCTGTACAATTTATAACAATGTTCTATTCTATATTACAAACTACATTATATCTCTACAATTTATAACAATGTTTTATTCTATACTACAAACTACACGATATCTCTACAATTTATTACAATGTTTTATTCTATGCTACAAACTACATGATATCTCTACAATTTATGACAATGTTTTATTCTATACTACAAACTACATGATATCTCTATAATTCATAACAATATTTTATTCTATACTACAAACTACATGATATCTTTATAATTTATAACAATGTTTTATTCTATGCTACAAACTACCTGACATCTCTACAATTTATAACAATGTTTTATTCTATACTACAAACTACATTATATCTCTACAATTTATAACAATGCTTTATTCTATACTACAAACTAAATGATATCTCTATAATTTATAACAATGTTTTATTCTATACTACAAACTACATGATATCTCTACAATTTATAACAATGCTTTATTCTATACTACAAACTACATGATATCTCTATAATTTATAGCAATGTTTTATTCTATACTACAAACTACACAATATCTCTACACTTTATTACAATATTTTATTCTATGCTACAAACTACAAGATATCTCTACAATTTATGACAATGTTTTATTCTATACTACACACTACATGATATCTCTACAATTTATAACAATGCTTTATTCTATACTGCAAACTACATGATATCTCTATAATATATAACAATGTTTTATTCTATACTACAATCTACATGATATCTCTACAATTTAAAACAATGTTTTATTCTATACTACAAACTAAATGAAATCTCTTTTATTCATAACAATGTGTTATTCTATACTAGAAACTACATGATATCTCTATAATTTATAACAATGCTTTATACTATACTACAAATTACATGATATCTCTACAATTTATAATAATGTTTTATTCTATGCTACAAACTACATGATATCTCCACAATATTTATGACAATGTTTTATTCTGTACTACAAGTCAAAGTCTATATTTTTGAAAAAAATGATTTACTTTAAACAACTGTTTCATACAAATTGAAAGAAACCAACATTTATCATCACTATTAAAAACAATGTTGTACTTGATTTTCAATATTGAATTTGAATTCATTGAACTAATAAAAACCATACTTTAAAAATATTAAGTACATGTAGGTTAATCTTTGACAACTTCCTCATTTTATACTGATGTGAAATTTTGGTATTAACAAACTCATTCATATTTGACATGAAGAAATATTCTATGTTTTTCTCTTTCATCTTATGGTTTTTCTTTTCATCAAGGTAATTTAATGTCTATCTTTGTTGCTATGAATATGTACTAAATGATATTTATTGACATTTAACGTGAATCAATGAATATGGCAGGAAAAAGGTATTTTAGTAATATTGATGGTTACATTGCTTTGTTATCAGTGGGCAGAAGGATGGTTTTAAAGCCCTTTTCAAATATATTTTCCTGACTGAATGGATTTGAACAAATTCAATAAAAAAAATTTAAAAATTGGTGCGCATTTTTTGCCTTTATGGACACCTAAATATCACAAATCTCAATGGTAGTGTATATTTTATTGTAGGTAGTGTAAAACACTTAAAAAAGTGTAAAATAAATAAAGGTACTATGAGTAAGCAATAACATCTGTTTTGAATAAAAATGAGATTTTTTTCACCAAAATCAATTTCCCTGAAAAATGTAGGTAAATGAAATAGTTCATATTCTGGACAAATCAATATTACTACAATTTTCATTGTTAAGAACACAAAGAATTTCTAGATCTATAATTTAAGTGGATAAAAATTTACCTTTTAGATCAGCTATTGAAATTTTGCCAAAAATATTTGTTATTGAGAAATAAGATTTTGTTTGTTTGATATTTGTTTCTCTAAAATATGGGATTGTTATCCTATTATTTAAATAGTAAGTCAGGGATCTATAAATAGTATTGTGTGGTTATGCTGTTACTATGGTTACCAACAATCAATACAGTTCTCCTGATAACACAGATACTTCTAGTCTTTGAGTCAGGAATTTTAAACAGTACCATGTTACAGTTCCTTAAAATTCTTTCTTGATTCGAATTTTATAGTTATTTAGCCAGAAAATCTCAAATAGTCTAGAGCAACTTAAATGGATTGTTTTGAGTTTCAGCCTAAATATTGCAGCAGTAACTAAATATATAATTGCTGATTGCACCAGAATACTTGTAACGCTTTCAAGTAATTAAAAAAATACATTGATTTGAAATAGAATTATTTTTACACAATTTTAGACAAATTCGTGCCATTATTCTTCTGCCTTACATTTGTTGAAATGATGATCATATATTAAATTGGAAAAATTGGATTGAATATAAATTGTAAGTTTAGTAAGAATATCAAAATATCATTAATCACTGGGGAGAAACTCCAATAGAAAAAATTGAATCGTTATTGACTAGGTCTAATCAAAATGTCTTCAATGAAAGATTACTTCTAACTTCATTCACACAATCAAGCATAAACTTGTCAGCCACACTTAAAACAGCCGGATCAGACCGGTTCCTAGGTGGAATATTCTGGATATCGTTCATTCCAGTCATCTATATTTTATTATGTTGGTGTAAACTTTTCTAAAGGGTGTCTAGAAATATAGATTTTTACACATTAGTGTTCAGTTAATATCCATGACGTCATAGCATTGGTAATAACTGCATGTAATAAAGTCAGTTAACAGTAACTTATTCTAAATTAGCGTTTTTTAATAAAATTGCGTTGTTTTATTTGAATGAAATTCAGAAAAACCACTCAACCAGCCTTCATAGCTTACCTATATTACATTCATTATATTAGGTTTAGTGATGCAAGTACTAACATGCTAATTATCTATAAGTATAATCTATTCATCTTCACTTGTAGTTATTCAGCTATACTGGTTGAACATTATTCTATTATTAAAGACTAAATAAAACAACCCATGTTGCTAAGTAGACATTGTTGCTTAAGTTATACAATATTACAATGTGCTAATACATAAAAAAAATTATGGTCTGATTTTTGGGCCTCACAAGGAGGCTCAAATGACTACCAACCTAATACATTTTAAAGGCCAAGATTCTTGTATTATTTCATTTTGACATTTACATAAAGTTGACATGGCTGCCTGCATTCCTCTTAAGAATAACATGTAAATGTATGGTATGGTGGGAAAATCTTGCCAATTTTTAAAAAAAAAGTTATAAGCAAATAAAGTTGAAGAGCCAATGATAGCAACTAAAGTTCTCAAAGTCTATCAAGGTCTGCCATTGGCCCAAAAACTTGTAAATAATTTTCTGCATATTTCCATGCTTTTACTAAGCTGTGATGAATCTAAATATGAGAAAAAGATGACTTAGTCAAATGCATTTTATGGTTTGACATGTCAGATATTTTGAGAACAGTTTTTCTTTAGACAGTTTGTCAGGTGTTTAAATAAACTTTAAGAACCTGTAGCACCTGGTCTATTCCTACAGTAATTAGTAATTCTTTACCTCACTTCTGTCAGATATAAACCTGTCCACATTAATTTTTATCCTATATTTTTTATGTCTTCTGTCTACAAGTAGGTGTGTAACCTTGTTTAAAAGTATAACTATGAATTTCTTTTAAAAAAAAAGGAATGGCTGTCTCAACAAATGTAACAAACAATATTTTCTTGACATTGTGCACCGATCAGCTCAATCTTTTTGCTGAGGTTGAGAACTTGCAGCTAAAAGTCTACCTGACATTTGCTGTCTTGGCAAATGCTGTGTTTTCACCATTTTGAACAGAATGTGCTTTATCATTCTTCAACACTTAACTTGGCTGGTATTTTCTTTTTTTTTTTTTTGTTTAATGACAGTTTTTTAATTGAAGGCTTTTGTTTTTCTGACTTTCTCCAAAGTTAGTATTTGTAAGATTGACAGATCGGCTCCAATTTCATTGGCAACTTTAAATGATCAAAGACAAAAAAAACTTGTAACTTGTTAAGTAGGCAGTCTGGACAATGGGCCATTGGTGTTCTGTCAAGGTCATTCATGTGCTGTCTCAAGGTCACTGAAACAAGATAACTGCAAGTAGTAAAGAGTTACTTGTCTTGGAAAAATTAACTAACGTGGACCAATTATTAACACAAGGGCTTTTTGTTTCATTTGACAGGACAAACTGAATCCATATGAACTGAAGGTCATATAATGGGACACTATGAACAACAATCTATTTTTGACAAAAAAAATTCTACATACTAAATGGGTTCACACCTTTTTAATTGCCTTCATTTTTGTGTCAGATAATCAAGTCTAGATACAGTCAAAACACTGAGAATATAACACCAATAATACCATTTCTGCTCAATATTATACATAAATAGGGAGGTGAAAACAAAACCTAGTTTAGTATGTCATAAGAGATACTCTCATATAGAAGCATTAGTGATGTAGAACGCTAAACGGACCTGACAAATATATTCATATTGATCAATATTTTTCAGCATATTTAATATTCATTTTGCGACGTGTAACTATTTAATGACTTTATAAAATGGCTAGTAGGAGCAACTGAAATATGATAACATTTTCAGAATTTTAAGTTTATTAATAAGTTGGTTTTTATTAGTGATGTTTATGGTAAAGGATGTATTTTGTCTATTTCTAAAAGATGTCTTCACAAGAACTGTCAAAAATGGTTCATCATTGTAAGCTAACATATTGTTTTTATTGACAAAATTAAAGCTGGAGCTGGGAAAAAAAAAATGTTCAGAAATCATTATTTATTTTTTATAACAGTCTAAAGGATGTTGGGAATATTTCAAAAGCTTAGGTATAGTCAAGCAAAGATATTATTTGCAAACTAGGGTCTTATTCAAAACATCAAAAAGTCTTTAAATGGACTGAATAGTTCTAGCTTCTTTTGGTTACAAATTCATTCATTCTATCCGAAATAAATGGACTGCTTGTGATTATGTTTGGAATTGGACCTCAATGTGCACAATTAATTTGCTTGTATGTAAAATGTATTTTCACTTTACTAATCTTACAATTTGTTTCAGGTTTTGAGTGTTTTATTGACAAAAAATAAATCTAACTTTTAATTTCTGATTTCAGGGGTGAAAAAGGGGCAAAGAATTTTACAGACAGTAGGCAAATTGATCCTTGTCTTTGTTCTTTTGTATTTTTTCATCTGTTCTCTGGATTTCCTCAGTTCAGCCTTCAGACTGGTGGCAGGAAAAACGGCAGGTAAGCATCAAATTACTAATTATAAAAAGTTTGTTATAAATACTATATAAAACTGTCTTAGCTTCTATTTGTATTGAGCATTGTTCACGCAGATGGACTTTGAATATAATTTTATTTGTTCCGATTAAAAACTCTTTAGATGATAAAAAATTTGATAAAATGGTTTTTTTGCTTTCAACATGCTATACATTGAATAGTATACAAGTTTAAAAAATGTTAGCTAAGGAATAGTGGTGACATTTCATATCAATGCTTCTTACCACACAATGGCTATTGATGCATGGCTAAATGGATATGTTGTTTCAATCTGAAATAGGCTACCAATCCCACAAATGTTGCTGATAATGTGGCATTCCAAATATATGCTCTCTGCCAGTCAATGGCCTATTGTTAATTCTGGTGTAAAAAAAAAAGAACTAGAACTGTGAACAGTTCCGAGAGTGGCAAACAACCTCCATGGGTTCAAAAAATATACGCGAAGTTTTATTTTGTAATATTGTTACACCACAGTTTAAAGTTAATTGCATATTAATGAGAAAGTTTTTAAGGTTCCATCATAAAAATATTTAAGGTCAGAATTGTCAATCATATTTATTTTTGTGAATAAAACAAGAGGTTGAAATTTATCTACTATATCAAACATGGATAGATGTTGTTAGGTTAAAATAAAAACTACATAATCAGATATCAACAATTGTTGTATAACCCATTTAATATTTAGCAATTGCAATTTCTGTTTACAAAATATTTTTTGAATTTGAAAATCAAAATTCTGTTCCCAACAAGTTTTAGATAAAGTAACAAGGTTTCGAAAAACACCAAAATCGGACAAATCGGATAAAAATTAGCGGTTTGGATTTTTTATTCTAAAAGGGTTGTAATTCTGCCTGATAGTATATATGTATAGCTTTTGTACTGATTTCATACATACACCGGAAGCTGGGTGACCCAACGCGGTTCTAAAAAACCGGAAGTTCTCACGCAAGAACCGGAAGTGGTAGAATTTTTTTTATGATGCGGTTTTATTTCTATAGGCGACTTCTCTATATTCTGTAATTTTCAAAGCGATCGGATGATTAGCAACAAAGTTATGCAATTATGCATATTATTATTATGCAATTACTAACTACTGATGCGTAAAAATTTTAGTTTTATATATTCATTTTCTATTCCAGTACGTATCTTATCATATTTTTCAAACCAAATTTCTATACCATTTTCGAGTTGGGCTAGGGAGCTTCCCGAAAAGAAAAAAAAAGTCTAATGAAAACAAAGAATGCTGACACAATTTGATTTTGAGATTTGAATTGAACTTAGTCCGGTCTACAAAAAAAGTCCAAATTGCTATCCCTGATTAATATTGTGATATATTTTGCTGACATCATTTGATTTTTAAATTTGAATTGAGCTGTAAGTAATGTCTAGAATATATGTCTGAATCATCAAAAACCGAAGAGATTTATATTTTGATATATTTTAGGAAATGTGTTTGCTGATAGTGAGTTATTAATGAATCCTATTAGTGGATTAATGATTGGTGTCCTAGCAACAGTTTTACTTCAGTCTTCTTCAACCTCTACATCTATTATAATTACCATGGTTTCTGCTAACAGTAAGTATATTAGGGTTGGGTGAAAGTGGTTGTAAAAACAATATATAATTGAAATTAAGAAAGCACAGGCCGAGGAGAAGATTCAGTACCACCAATAACAGTTATGTGCAAAAAAATAGTGAGTTAGAGGGAAAAAAAAAAAAAAAAATTTTCTGAAACTGATTGATACATTGCAATTTATGGAAAACTGTAACCAGCATCTGCTTATATTCAAATCTAAAATAAGAGGAAAATAATGATTATACTATTATGGGTTTTAGTCTGCCCTGGACTAAAATATCACTTAAATTTCTATTACGCTTAAAAGCAATAATTAATTTTTTGTGGAAAATATCAGGGAAAATGTGTTGGAGGCGTTTATACATTTCTTTGATAATGGGTATGGCTTGGCAGGATGTACTACTGAAAAGTATAACAAAAGGAATTATCTGATAGTCAACTTGAACATTTAAACCATTGGGTTTCATCGTATTCATCGTTGGGTGAAAGTGGTTGTAAAAACAATATATAATTGAAATTAAGAAAGCACAGGCCGAGGAGAAGATTCAGTACCACCAATAACAGTTATGTGCAAAAAAATAGTGAGTTAGAGGGAAAAAAAAAAAAAAAAATTTTCTGAAACTGATTGATACATTGCAATTTATGGAAAACTGTAACCAGCATCTGCTTATATTCAAATCTAAAATAAGAGGAAAATAATGATTATACTATTATGGGTTTTAGTCTGCCCTGGACTAAAATATCACTTAAATTTCTATTACGCTTAAAAGCAATAATTAATTTTTTGTGGAAAATATCAGGGAAAATGTGTTGGAGGCGTTTATACATTTCTTTGATAATGGGTATGGCTTGGCAGGATGTACTACTGAAAAGTATAACAAAAGGAATTATCTGATAGTCAACTTGAACATTTAAACCATTGGGTTTCATCGTATTAAGTTTATTTATCCAGTAGTTTTCTCTAAGCAGTCGAAAAGTTCTAGTTGGAATATCAGTCTGTTCATAAATTTGTTCAATAGGGGTGATTCTTGCATTATTTATTTGATGGTCTGATTGGTTGAAATGTTTAGCCACAGTTTTATCCAAATTATGATTTATATCAAATCTATGGCCATTGAATCGAGTTCTCAATTTATTTTTTGTTTCTCCAATATATTGTTTTTGACAAGCTGTACATGATATGAGGTAGATGATATTGCTGCTGTCACAAGTTAGATTTTCTTCTATGGCAAATTTGGCATTATTAGAGGTATTGAAAAAGAAGGGAGTTGAGTTGAAAAAGGGACAAGTTAGACAAGAAGATTTCAGACAGGGTTTTGAACGAACACCGAGGATTTCAACATTCTGGGCATTGTTTTTAGCCTTAAGTTCGCAAAGGGTTGAATTTTTTATTTTGCGTAAAAACCGCTTCGCATAACCCCGCTGCTGCAATTGTTTGAAAACAATTGCACATGCCTCCTCAAAGTCCTTTTCCCGCGTACAAATTCGGTGGAACCGTAATATTTGGGATTTGATTACCCCTGAAAAGGTGTGTTTAGGATGAAAAGATGATTTGAACAAAAGTTGGTGGATGTCAGTTTCCTTAAAGAAAACCTTGATATCTAATTTCCCAGAAGTAGTAAAATCATTGTCCTTGAATACTGTCGTATCAAGGAAATCTATATGGTTTTCGCTAATTTTGGCTGTTAGTTTTACTGAAGGGTGGTAATTATTGAGAATATCGAAATATTCCCAGAATTCTTCTATGGTATGTGTCCAAACTATGAAAATATCGTCAAGGAAACGGACGTAAAAATCTGGGAGTAATGGACAAAGAAGAGATACTTCTCTTTCCCATTCTGCCATGAATATGTTGGCGTATGAAGGGGCAAATCGTTTGCCCATGGCAGTACCAGAGATCTGAAGGTATACTTTTTCATTAAAGGTGAAGTCATTTCTGCTTAGACATATTTCCAATAAGTCTAATATCGCGGTGTCAGGGCGACTGATGTCAGGATACCTGTCAAAAGCCTTTCTTACAGCGCGGAGACATGAAAAATTATCTATCCGAGTGTACATGCTTTGAACATCAAGGGAGATTAAAATGGCATTTTTTGGTATTTTTAGCTGCTTGATTTTTGCAACAAAATCATTGGTATCTTTTACATATGATGGATGTTTTGAGGCCAAAGGTAATAAAAAATGATCAATGTATTCCGAGATCCGGTAGGATTCACTTGAACAATCAGATATGATTGGCCGCCCTTTTGGTATCTGATATGGTACAAACCATTCAGTAGCTGGATCTTTATGAATTTTAGGTAAGGTATATAAATGGCGCTGTCTAATTTGTGAGTCGGGATTCAAATAATTAAATTGTTTGTCATTAATAAAGTTTTGTTCAAGTACCGGGTAATTTTGAAAGAATATTTAATATCAAAGTAGCTGTTTCATGATAGATAGGGTTTGCCAAAATTTGGTAATGTTCAGTATTACCTAATTGGGTTTCAGCTTCTTGAATGTAATCATCTCTATTGAGTATGACACAGCAACTACCTTTATCATTTTTTCTAATGATGATAGATTGGTCATTTTTTAGGGAGTTCAAAGCAGTACGCTCCGCGTGTGATAGATTCGATTTATCATGTACCAGAGGTATATGAGATATTTCATTGTTCATTTCATCGAAAACTTTTGGGGTAATTGGTAGGGAGGGACAAGCATGCTTAAAGTTTACATTACCTGTTTTTGCAGTAGTCTTAATCGGGTCATTCTTACATCAAATTAAATCTATATCAACTGAAAAGTTTGGATGAAATCTTATATTGTGTTCATTTAAACAACAAAAATAGGGTTTAATATATCTGCCAAAAAAATATGATATGGAACCTGAAATTCAAAGGTTTTGTCCCAAAATTTGTGACATATTTCTACGTACACTGTCCTCTACTCTGGGTTTGAACTAAAATCGAGAGATTGATACCAGATTAAATTCTAACTGAAAAAACTCAGCAAAATTACAAATGAAACCTTCCTGTTAAAAGTTTATATACATGTAGTACGGATATAGAACTGTTAATATACTACACCCCAAAGGCAATCATTAACCAATTTCCACAGAAAGTGGGTTTCTACAGGTCAATAGAACCTGTTATATCTATAGACCAGATAACATCTCCAGGGTATTGGAACTATACCATGTAAATATCATGAGCTATGTGAACTCTCCGATCCTTGAGCCAAGTTGTCTTTGACTCTTGTTGATGTAGAAATATAAGAAAAGTAATAATTTTGATTGCATTAATTAAGAGTTGTAGAATAGCAATTATTATTGATCAAAGGAGTTATATAATAAGAATTATCAAGTATGTAGGAGAGATCCAATTGTAGAAGATATTAATATAGCAGAATTTAATAATCTAAGTATTTTGTAGAAAAAGTTAAATGTCATAGAAATTTGATAAATAAATAAAACTGCAAAAAATTTGGAAACACTTTACAGTAATACGGTTATAAAAGCACTAGTTGAGGTCAAGCATTGTGTAGATTTGTAATAGTGCTCAATAGAAGCTCAAACTTAAATTACTAGCCTAGATTTGGATTTTTCAGAAAATGAATTAATAAATCAAGATTAAAGAAAACTCAATTTCCACTGTAATTTTATTAGATAAGACTGTCTGTGATAAGGAAATTTCCAGTCGAACTTCGGAAATAAATGGGTGAGAAGATCTGGCTACATGCCAAGTAATTACTACATTGGAATTTGATCAGAATGGAATTGACAGATCTCAATAAATATCATCAGTCATTAGTTTTACCAGGAATTGAAATCTTAAGACTAGTCTGAAACTTTAATGTTGAAAGAATTCTTATAAATGATGAAAATTGTTAACAAAAGAAGCTCAACTTAAACTAACTGTCTGTAAATAGAAATTTTTAAACAATTGATCTTTAATAGGTCAAGTAAAAATGAAAGGATAACAACTTTGGTTCATGAGATCATGTCAATCAGTTAGTCCTTGGTAAAACCTCTTGGCATTGAACTGTCTCAAATTATTGGTACTCAAAATTTGTTCCACTAAGATAAAACTAATAGGGGTCTTAGGACTTTAACACACAATGATCAAGATAAGATGCTCTGAAAGACTATTGTATAACCCTCCCAATCTGTAAAGCACATCTGAACCTTGGTTGATTGATTGATTAAAAATGACAAAATGTCCAAATTGGTAAATATTCCCATATAACACAATATTTAAATATGTTATATATGTATATTACAGTCATTGATGTTCAACCAGCCATACCAATAATCATGGGGGCCAATATTGGAACCACTGTAACCAATACCATTGTTTCCATGGCTCATTCTGGAGATAAAGAAGAATTCCGCAGAGCCTTTTCAGGTGCCACTGTTCATGATGTGTTTAATTGGTTAACTGTTCTAGTCTTACTTCCTTTAGAAGTTACTACAGGTATGCTCATGTGGCTAAAAGCACCCATTATTAGACTTTTTTTTAAAATAATGTGAAATGGTAGTTAATTACAACAGTAAAACAGAGTGAATTCATTTAAAGGGGTGTGTAATTAAGTAGAACACCCTCTCTAAGATCTTTAGATTTTGATTGGTTGCATTTGCAAGCGCACATTGCAAATTAGTGTATTCCCTGGTACAGAAGTAGTGGCTATTGTTATTGCAGTAATAGTATCAGATGAAGTCGGTTATAGCTATACATTGTAAGGATGTTAATTCTGTTGATTAGGAAACAAAAGAAAATTTTTTACAATTTTTTTATTTCAATATTTTTCAAATTCACCTTAATCCAAAGTCTTGATTTATTAATGTTATTTGTCTTATTGTCAGGTTGTCTTTACCAACTGACCAAGAAGATCGTGGAGAACTGGAATTTTGAAAAATTTAAAGGTGGTAAAAAAGATTTATTGAAAACCATCACCAAACCTTTAACCAAATTAATTGTACAGGTAATTAATAAAATTATTTTCAAAATACTTTTCCTGTCCAGCAGAAAATAATTAAGGTTGAAATATGGCATCAAAATTTGTCTCAATACACTACCTAGAGTGGCATCACAGCATATTTAGATCAACATTGCCTAGTGACCATCATAGCATCTAGCACATGAAAACTCTGAAACT